>CM065589.1:446167034-447367034 GCA_033119425.1 Bufotes viridis | reverse complement strand
TTGTGACTCTAGATCCTTTAGTTCATTCATCTCTCTCTGAGTCTCCTCCTTTGAGTCTTCTGGATAGTGATGAGCGAGCAGCAAAGTGTTCTGGTGTTTGGGTACTCGGTCCGAACACATAGCGATATTCGTGCGCTTGGCCGAGCACCCGAGTATAAAGGAAATCACTGGGAGACAACCAGGCACCCCCTGCTCGGATCAGAGGAGGGTGCCTGGTCTATTGGAAAAGGTCAGAAAGTGACAGAAACACCACTGAAATGGATCTGGAACAGCATGGGGACCATGTCTGGGTGTATCTTAGACTCCAATGTCGCTGCTGGGAACCATATTGTCCTAGTTGTCCAACACTTTTACATAGCGACAAAATCACGCCCAAAATCCCTCCCCTTCAAAAAAAAAAGAAATTTTTGAGGTAAAATTGTTAGGAAACATTCTTTCCTGGATATTCAATTGTATATACAGTGCAAATGCTGGCAAAAATTACAAGAAAGACGCACTCCAATACAGCCTGTATATCACATAAAGGAGGGCCTAATTCACATGGTGCTACAATTGTTCAGGTACACTGCTACACTCATAAATCCTATGCACTAAGTGAAATGGCTGGCAAAAATTACAAGGAACTGGCACTCCAATACACCCTTTATTACACATAAAGGAGGACATCATACACACCCTTGAAAAATTATCATTGATGGCCTGCTGGTGACCCTCAAAAACATTTGGAGCAAGGGCCTGCTGGTTACGCTCTAAAACATTATAGTTGAGGGCCTGAAGGTGAGTGGACCCTATAAAAAATTGTAGGGAAGGTCTGAAGGTGAGCAAACCCCTTAAACATTGCATTAATTGCCTACAGGTGAGCAGACCGTATAAAGCATTGGAGGTAAGGGACTGAAGGGGAGCAAACCCCATTAAACATTGCAGTGATGGCCTAAAGGTGAGCAGACCATATAAAACATTGGAGGTGAGGGCCTGAAGCTGAGATAACCCCATAAAACATTGCAGTAATGGCCTACAGGTGAGCAGACCGTATAAAACATTGGAGGTGAGGGCCTGAAGCTGAGCTAACCCTACAAAACATTGTAGTGAGGGCATATATATAGGAGGAGGCAGATGAGAAAACAAGATTCAAACATATACCCTTTTGTTTGCGGTGAAAAGGGTGCATCTGAATCTTGTGGATTGAGTACATTATAAAGCATACATTTAAATTGCGTTTTTGTTCCTAATTAGCTCAGCTTTCCTCTGGTGGAATGGAGAAGTCAGGGGCAATCCAGGCCTTGTTTATTTTTATCTGAGTCAACCTGTCAGCATTGTCAGTGGACAAGCAGATAAGCTTATCTGTTATAATGCCACCAGCAGCACTAAATACATGCTCGGACAATACGCTCGCGGCAGGGCAGGCCAGCACCTCCAAGGTGTAGAGCACAAGTTCGTGCCACGTGTCCAGCTTGAACACCCAGTAGTTGTAAGGCACTGAGGGATAATTTAGGATGCTGATACGGTCGGCAATGTATTCCTTCACAATCTTCTAAAACTTTTCCCTCCTTGTAGCACTAGGACTTGCTTCAGGGTGAGGTTGCTGGCGGAGTGTGATGAAGGTGTCCCATGCCTTGGAAAGTGTTGCTCTGCCTCTGTTGGAACTACTGTGTGTTCCCCTTGTCTCCCTTCCTCTGACTCGGACTCTGGCGGCCGCATTGTCAATTTTGGAGCAATCTGTCAACAAGTACCTTCTGGTATTGCATGGTTTTACTCGTCCACTCCACCACAGGAATGAGAGATGAGAAGTTCTCTTTGTAGCAGGTGTTGAGAAGGGTGAAAAACCAGTAATCTGTGTTACCTAAAATGCGCATAACGCGAGGGTCGCAGGAAAGGCAGCCTAACATGAAGTCAGCCATGTGTGCCAGAGTACCAACGGGCAAGACATCGATGTCAACTTTAGGATGATGCTCTAAACCTCATCCTCCTCTTCTGCCCATCCACGCTAAACAGATGGAATTAAAGTTCCATGGGTACTAGCCTCTGTAGTAGAGGCAAGTGTCTGCAGCTCCTCCTCCTCCTCTTCATGGCCCAATTCGCGCTGAGAAGACGAACTGGGGGAGGTTCTCCCCCATTACCTCATCTGCCACATTCAAAGCATCCTCCTTAATTGTAAGCAGCGATCATTTGAGTAGACACAGAAGTGGGATGGTTACACTGATAATAGCATTATCACCACTAACCATCTGTGTGGATTCATCAAAGTTTTTTAAAACCTCACATAGGTCTGACATCAATGCCCACGCCTCGCTTGTAATTAGTGGATAGTTGACTGTTAATACGACAACGATGTTGCAGCTGTTATTCCACAACTGCCCTCTGCTGCTTACAAAGCCTGCCCAACATGTAGAACGTAGAGTTCCACCGCATGCTCACGTCGCACAACAGACCAGCTGAAGCTGTGGACGACTTTCAGAAATGGACACACAAGCGGCGCACCTTCACTAGTAGCTCCTGCAAATTGAGGTAGGTTTTGATAAACCACTGAATCACTAAGTTTAAGATGTGGGCTAGGCATTGATTGTGTGTCAGGTTGCCGAGCTCCAAAGCCACCACCAAGTTACGGCCATAGTCAGACACAACCATGGCTGTTTGTAGGTTGAGTGGCGAGAGCCACAGCTCGGTCTGGTCCCTTATACCCTGCCACATCTCTGCGGCGGTGTGCTGTTTGTTCCCTAAGCAGATCAGCTTCAGCACTGCCTGTTGACGCTTACCCACAGCACTGCTACACTGTTTCCAGTTAGCGACTGATGGCTGATGACTGTTGGAGGTGGAAGTGGAGGAGGAAGCGGTGGAGGAGGAGAAGTGGGGGTTGTAGCCAGTAATATAGCTGCTGGCGGAGACCCTGATGGACGCAGGGCCCGCAATTGTGTGCGTGGGTAGCACCTGTGCCATCTCAGGGTACGACTAACTCCCGACCTCCACAACATTCACCCAGTGTGCGGTCAGGGAAATCTAGCGTCCCTGGCCACCAGCACTTGTCCATTTGTCCGTGGTGAGGTGGACCTTCCCAGTAAGTGCGTTGGTCAGGACACGGGTGATGTTCTGGGATACATGCTGGTGTAAGGCAGGCACGGCACACCGTGAAAAATAGTAGCGACTGGGGACTGCGTACCGAGGGACGGCCGCCGACATCAGGATGCGGAAGGCCTCAGTGTCCACAAGCCTAAATGGCAACATTTCAAGGGCCGAACTTTCAATTTCGAAAGTTAGCGCATTTAGTGCTATGGACTGTGGGTGTGTGGGTGGGTATTTGCGCTTGCGTTTGACATTTGGACGCTGCGCCGGGACAGGGAAGTGGATGTTGTTGCTGACGGTTTATGCGAAGATCCAGGTGCAGGGCGAGGGGCATCTGGGCCTGCGCCTTCGACAGGGGATTGGCCGGCAGTGCGTAACACAGGGGAAGAGGAGGCAGTGGTGGGACCCGCAGACCCAGAGTCTGAACCCAGGCGTTTGGCCCACTTATTAGGGTGGTTGGATGCCATGTGGCGGATCATGCTGGTGGTGGTGAGGTTGCTAGTGTTCACGCCCCGGCTCATTTTGGTACGGCACAGGATGCAAACTACCACTCGAGCAATGCGACGAATACACGTGGTGCTCGGCTGAGTAAAGCCGAGTGCCGAGCATAGCGATGCTCGAGTCGAACCAATACTCGGCCGAGCATGCTCGCTCATCACTACTTCTGGAGCTTTTTCCAGTTGCTCTGCGAGAACAGCTAGTCTCTTCTCTAGTGTATCTCTAGGGACTGTGCGGAGCGGGCGAAAACATCTTCAAGTTTGCAGCCGTACTGACCTGCCAGGCCCAGCTGGTAGTGAGCCTCTGCCAGCAGTTGGTTATGTTATTCTACATGCTCTTTTTGGTTGGTCAGACCTGCCAGGAAGTCTTCCACTGCCTGGGTATAATTCTCAGACCCTATGCTGACATCTCCCCACTTATCTCTCATCACGTCAGGTATAACTGTCGTCTGGTCGCTAGTAGCAACTACCTTAATTTTGCAAGACCTTTTCATAGTAGCTTCCCTCTCTAAATTGCTATCAGGCATAACACATACTGTCATACATACAGCTCGGGTCATTATCAATCCTGACCTCTTGGGGCACCGATGAACCAAACCCCGCATTGGACTCCTCCCCCGCAACCATAGAACCCCGTGGAGACTGCATATCCACCTCTGGTACGTGTGGTACACCTTCTAGGACTGCCACACTTTCCTGCACATTCAACAGAGTAGGTTCGCTCCACTCTGTGCTCACAACATTTATCCGCACTTCTGCATCAAGTACATCTTTACCTACAGGGGGCACTTCTCCCCTGTCCACAACCTGCAACGGAAAAGGCATGTCATCATCATCATCACATATTTCACATGACATCATGCATTTCCCTAAACTTGGTATAATCCCCTTGCACCTTATCAGCACCATTGTTTCTAATGGTCACTTCATTTAAAGGGCTATGTACCAGTTCTGCAGGAGTTTTGTCACTGACTGCAGAAGTGTTTCCACTTCCCCACAAATCACGGAACATAGTGGCCCTCGACAAAATCAAAAGTGGGGCCCGAAATCATGTAATAATGTGCTAAAAACACAGTCCGACGTCCAACACCTGACACCCCCGCCGATCAGCTGTTTGACCAGACGGCGCGTGCTGTCCACTGCTGTTGTCCCATAGACATACAGCAGTGAGCAGGAAGAGAGAAAGGAGACGGCACGTGAGCACAGAGCATGCTGTCTCCTCAAACAGCTGATTGGCAGGGGTCCCCTACAGTACCCTAGTAGTAATAATATAACCATAATGCTCCCAGTGGCTCTAATGTCCCCCTGTAATGCCCCCCACTAGTTCCAACATATAATGTCCCCCCCATAGTGCCAGTATATATATAATGTAGTGCCAGTATATAATGCTCCTCCATTCCTCCCCAGTAGTGCCAGGTATATATAATGATCTCCTTCCACACTTCCCTGGTGCCCCAGCAGTGCGGACATTTAGTATAAAAAAACAAACAAACACCTCACTCCCATTTTCCCCGCCACTGTCTGCGATGCAGACCACGGTTTTATCTGTGGCTTGTGTTGCTGCGTCCTGATGCATGTGGTCCCAATGACATCACCACTCCTGCTCTGGGTCTTATGTGATGATGTCATCATGTGAGACCTAGTGCAGGAGGTCGCATTGATGTAATGGCGGCTTCTTGATCTGTTTTAATGCCTAGCGGCCTGAGGCTTGTGAAGTTGGACACCCATAGGTGGCCCCCCTTTATGAGTAGCGAAGTGGCGCCCTAGGCAGATGACTACCCTCCCCTATCCATCGTCCCGACCCTAATTCAGAGCACATTACCGCAGGACGTATAACAGGAGAGGACTATAACTCCCAGCATGTCTAAGCCATTATTAAATATCAGAGAACATTACAGGGGGACATATAAGAGGATGGGACTACAACTCCCAGAATGTCCAAGCTGTTATTATGTAATATCAGAGTAGATTATAAAAGGAAATATAAGAGGAGAGGACTACAACTCCCAGAATATCCAGTGTGTTGTAATGTACATAGTGTGTTGTGATATTACATAATAATGGCCTGGACATGCTGAGAGTTGTAGTCATCTCCTGTTTTACCTCCTCTTGTATTGTACTCTGATATTACATAACAAGCTGGACATGCTGGGAGTTTTAGTCCTCTGCTCATACCTCATCTTGTAATGTACTCTGATTACATAACAGGAGGTAAAAGAGGAGAGGACTACAACTCCCAGCTTTTCCCTGGCACTTACATTGAATCCTTTACTTCTTCCCATGCATCACTGGTCTTATTCTTCATTACTTTACTGCACTGATTAGCTCCGCCTCCTGGTCACATGATGGTGAGGTCATCACAGGTCCTTCATCTCCCTCTTCTCTGCTGAGCTCCACCTCCTGCAGGTGACATTATGGCAGGTCCTACAGCTCCAGTAGAAGAGTGTTGCTGGTGTCCGGAACTGTCAGTTTGCTGAGCAGCATTGTGGTAATGACTTGTGTTATGTGTACAGGAAGGGGGCCTTACACTGCATTGTAAAGTGCAGCTTTTCAGCTGTCCGCCCATCCGCTTCCAGGGACGTTCAGCTGAACAGCAGCACTGAAGCAGGGGTCCCCTTAGAGGATGGGAGCCCTGGGCAATGGGTAATTCACAGGAGATGAGTGTAGTCCAGGAATATCTCCAGCACGGTCATCACCCTTCTCCTCAATGCAGTAGTTGCCACGGGAAATGCCTTGGCCTTGACTCCAGTCTTTTTACGGACGGTCACTCCATCACTGCCCCTGCAGGAAACATAGGATCTCCTGAGAGCCGCACTGCTCTCCACCTCCTTTTCTTCCCGACGGTTGCCCTTGGCAATGGCACACATCTGCTGTTACTCCAGAACCCCGGCTGCACCACTTAACTTGTTTTTTCCGCTCCACAGCTGCCCAAATAATGGAAAGTCCTTGCCCAGCACACACTCCATTCTCAGGGTCTTACACTTCAAGAGCTCCCATTGCAGAGAGCCATAGACCAACTCGAGGCATCTTTCATATCTTTTGTTAGACCTCCATATCCACGAACCATCCATTGTGCAGTCCTGCTGTAGGTGGGTCTGCACAGACCTCATAGTGACCACACACAAAAAAAATAAAAAATTTCAACAGGACAGTCTCTTTCACCGGCTTTCTGGCCCTTTAAGCTCCATACACTTATACTTGCAGCACAGCAGAAAGTGTGCGGAATAGCATGAGCAGCACCTGCTCTTTCTGCCTGTCGTAGCCCCTAGCAACCAGTCTTGTTAGCAACCTGCTGTTGCTGCTGCCCACATCCTCCACCAATTGTAAGGTTCACAGATACCTCGCCAGACAAAGGATTTGTCTGTATTACAAATTCCAATAATCTGGGCCTAATATAGTGTCCATAATCTATAGTGTTCTGTAACCAATACTGTAAAACATCTGCAAACAGTGTCTGTATTACAAATTCCAATAATCTGGGCCTAATATAGTGTCCATATTCTGTGGGTTTCTGTGACATATACTGTTCTGCATCCGAAAATGGTGTTTTTAGCCGACAGTAAAACAATCTGCGCAACATCTAGTGTCAAATTCATTAATATGAAGAAGGCAAGCACTAAGTGACGGGGAAGTGGGCGTGATGCTGATGGTGCACGCAGAGGCCGTGGTCCTGGGCGCAATGAATCTGTGCCTGCTTCCAGTGCACCAGAGAAAAAAAAACATCCACGTACCCAGCTTCATGTCCAACTTAGCTGGGCTGCGCAGGTCAACACTGTCCAAGTCAGATCAGTGCGAACAGTTGGTTGGTTGGTTGGATTGCGGGCCCTACATCCATCAGGGTCTCCGCCAGCAGCTATGTTACTGGTTCCATCCCCCACTTCTCCTCCTCTGCCGCCTCCTCCTCCACTTCCACCTCCTGTAGCAGTCAGCCATCAGTCGCTAGCTGGAATCAGTGTAGCACTGCTGTGGGTAAGCATCAACAGGCCGTGCTAAAGCTGATCTGCTTAGGGGACAAAAAGCACACCGCCGCAGAGCTTTGGCAGGGTATAAGGGACCAGACCAAGCTGTGGCTCTCGCCACTCAACCTACAACAAGGCATGGTTGTGTCTGACAATGGCCGTAACTTGGTAGCGGCTTTGGAGCTCGGCAATCTGACACACATCCCATGCCTAGCCCACATCTTAAACTTAGTGGCTAAGCGGATTATCAAAACCTACCCCAATGCAAGAGCTACTAGTGAAGGTGTGCCGCGTATGTGCCCATTTCTGCAAGTCATCCAAAGCTTCAGCCGGTCTGTCAACGCTGCAGCATCGCTTGCGGATTCCAGCTCACCGACTGTTGTGCGACGTGAGCACCTGCTGGAACTCTACGTTCTACATGCTGGCCAGGCTATGTGAGCAGCAGAGGGCACTTGTGGAATAGCAGCTGCAACATGGTCATCAACCTTTCGAGTGAACTGCCACTACTCACAAGGGAGGAGTGGGCATTGATGTCAGACCTCTGTGAGGTTTTAAAAAACTTTGATGAATCCACACAGATGGTTAGTGATTATAATGCTATTATCAGCATAACCTTCCCACTGCTGTGTCTACTCAAATGATCGCTGCTCACAATTTAGGAGGACGCTCTGAATGTGGCAGATGAGGAAATGGGGGAGGACATTACACAGGGTGATAGCCAGACCACCCACAGTTTGTCTTCTCAGTGCAAATTGGACCATGAAGAGGAGGAGGAGATGGAAACAGTTGCCTCTACTACAGAGGGTAGTACCCATGGAACTTTAATTCCATCAGTTCAGCATGGATGGACAGAAGAGGAGGAGGATGAGGAGATGTAGAGTCATCCTGATGTCGACATCGACGTCTTGCCTGTTGGTACTTTGCACACATGGCTGACTTCATGTTAGGCTGCCTTTCCCGCGACCCTTGTTGAATCTTGTTTTTGCCTCCTCCTCCTTATCCAGATTGTATACATTCCCTCCACTCCTGCACCCGCCCTATTAGCGCGCCTTAAGTCACGTCACGCTGCGCTGTACATAGACGGGGCTAAGCGTTAAAGGGTTCAACAAGGTGGGCACCCAAATAACTGTTGTATTAGACAGCTTATTCACCACAATTTAAGAATCAATGCATAATAGAATTGCTTATCTATTAAACAAGGTGGACACCCAAATAACTGTTATATTACACAGCTTATTCAGCCCAATATGAGAATCAAGGCCTAATGGAATTGCTTATCTATGAAATCAGGTGGACACCACTATAACAGTTTTATTGCACAGGTTATTCACCCCTATTTGCAAATCAAGGCGTAATAGAATTGCGTATATATTAAACAAGGTAGGCACAACAGTAAAGGTCACATTACACAGCTTATTTAACTCAATTTTAGAATAATGGTATTATTAATAGAATTGCTTATCTATTAAACAAGGTAGGCACCCAAATAACGGTAATATTACACAGCTTATTCAGACCAAATTTAGAATAATGGCATAATAGAATTGCTCATCAATTAAACAAGGTGGGCACCCAAATAACGGTTATATTACACAGCTTAGGGTGGGTTCACACTAGCGTTATGGTTTCCGTTATGGCCTACCGTTATAACGTCATTATAACGGAACATAACGGAATCCATAAGACGGAAGGACGGATCCGTTCTTTTGCCCATAGACTTCTATTATGACGGAATGCAAAACGGAAGCCTTTAAAAGGCATTCCGTTTGCTTTACGTCATAATACAAGTCTATGGGAAAGTCCTTTGGACAGGACTTTGTTTTCTGTCTTGCATAACAGAACCCAGACGGATCCGTTATGCTTTCTTATAGACTTGTAAAGGCTTCCTTTTCTGTCGGGGCATTCCGTTACTTTCCGTTATAAATAGAGTTGAGCGAACACCTGGATGTTCGGGTTCGAGAAGTTCGGCCGAACTTCCCGAAATGTTCGGGTTCGAGATCCGAGCTCGACCTGAACTTCATCCTGAACCCGAACCCCATTGAAATCAATGGGGACCCAAACTTTTGGGCACTAAAAAGGCTGTAAAAGAGTCCAGGAAAGGGCCAGAGGACTGCAAAAGGCAGAAAAATGTAGGTAAATCCCCTGCAAACAAATGTGGATAGGGAAATGAATTAAAATAAAATAAAATAAATAAAAATTAAGCAATATCAATTGGAGAGAGGTCCCATAGCAGAGAATCAGGCTTCAAGTCACCCACCAATGGAGAAGGCCACTTTCAGTTATTCAGGCCCCAGCACCCAGACAGAGAACAGAGGTCGCATAGCGGAGAATCAGGCGTCATGTCACCCACCAATGGAGAAGGCCACTTTTAGATAATTAGGCCCCTGGCACCTAGACGGAGGAGAGGTTCATTCAACTTTTGGTTGCACCACGATATAATGGTAAAATTAAAAAAAGAGGATTCAATAAAGAAGTGCCCCGGAGTACAAGAATATATGATTGAGGGGGAGGCAGTTATACATGTCTATTCTGCACAAGGGATGGACAGGTCCATGCCTGGTTCATTTTTATTAATGTCAGCTTGTCCACGTTGGCTGTGGACAGGCGACTGCGTTTGTCAGTAATGACGCCACCTGCCGTGCTGAATACACGTTCAGACAAAACGCTGGCCGCCGGGCAGGCCAGCACCTCCAAGGCATAAAAGGCTAGCTCTGGCAACGTGGACAATTTGGAGACCCAGAGGTTGAATGGGGCCGAACCATCAGTCAGTACATGGAGGGGTGTGCACACGTACTGTTCTACCATGTTAGTGAAATGCTGCCTCCTGCTAACATGTTCCGTATCAGGTGGTGGTGCAGTTAACTGTGGCGTGTTGACAAAACTTTTCCACATTTCTGCCATGCTTACCCTGCCCTCAGAGGAGCTGGCCGTAACATAGCTGCGTTGGCGACCTCTTGCTCCTCCTTTGCCTTCGCCTTCCACTTGTTCCCCAGTGACATTTGGGAATGCTCTCAGGAGCGCGTCTACCAGCGTGCACTTGTACTCGTGTATCTTCCTATCACGTTCCAGTGCAGGAAGTAAGGTGGGCACATTATCTTTGTACCGGGGATCCAGCAGGGTGGCAACCTAGTATTCCGCACACGTTAAAATGTGGGCAACTCTGCGCGGTGTGAGGCCTGTCCCCCAAACATATGAGTTTCAGAACGGCCTGCTGACGTTTACCCCGGGCTGTGCTGAAGTTGGTGGTGAAAGTGTGTGGCTGACTGGATGCAGAGGAGGAGGAAGCCGAGTAGGAGGAGGAGGCTACAGGAGGCAAAGGATGATGCCCTGCAATCCTTGGCAGCGGAAAGACGTGCGCCAAAGAACTCTCCGCCTGGGGCCCAGCCGCCACTACATTTACCCGGTGTGCAGTTAGGGAGATATAGCGTCCCTGGCCGTGCTTAGAAGGCCAGTAGTTTAGAAATGCTGTCATTCAGGCCAGGGCTCGAGGGTGGCTAGGTGGGAATTTACGCTTTCTCTCCAAGGGTTGTGAGATGAAGAGCTGAACGCTACAGTGTGACATGGTGGAGATACTTGGTGACGCAGGTGGTGGTGTCGGTGGCACATCCTCTGTTTGGTGGGCAGCAGGTGCCAACATTCCTCCCGAGGCGGAGGAAGAGGCTGAGGCAGCAGCAGAAGAGGGAGCAGGGGGAGCCTGAGTGAGTTCCTTGTTTTTAAGGTGTTTACTTCACTGCAGTTCATGCTTTGCATGTAGATGCCTGGTCATGCAGGTTGTGCTAAGGTTCAGAACGTTAATGCTTTGCTTCAGGCTCTAATGGCACAGCGTGCAAACCACTCGGGTCTTGTTGTCAGCACATTGTTTAAAGAAGTGCCATGCCAGGGAACTCCTTGAAGCTGCCTATGGGGTGCTCGGTCCCTGGTGGTGGTGGCCAGTAGCAGGCGGACTCTCTTGGCGGCGGCTGTTCTGCTTTTGCCCCCTGCTCCCTCTTTTGCAACGCTGTTGGCCCGGTCTCACCACTGCCTCTTCCTCTGCACTATAAAAGTCAGTGGCATGACCTTTATTCCATGTAGGGTCTCGGACCTCATCGTCCCCTGCATCGTCTTCCACACAGTCTTCTCCCTGTCCTCCTTTTCGGTCTGCACACTGCAAAAAGACGCAGCAGTTGGCACCTGTGTTTCGTCATCATCAGAGATGTGCGGACTCCGATGAGGGGGTATTCCCATGTCCTCATCATCAGGAAACATCAGTGGTTGTGTATCAGTGCATTCTATGTCTTCCACCACTGGGGAAGGGCTAGGTGGATTCCCTCGGGAAACCCTGCCAGCAGAGTCTTCAAACAGCATAAGAGTGCTGCATAACTTGAGGCTCTGACAGTTTCCCTTATATGCATGGGGGTGATGTGACAGACTGATGGGCTTGGTTTTCAGGCGCCACCTGTGCAGTTTTCTGCAGAAGACTGGGTGGGAGATAATGTTGTGAACGTGCTGGATCCACTGTCGGCCACCCAATTGACTAGCGCCTGTACCTGCTCAGGCCTTACCATCCTTAGAACGGCATTGGGCCCCACCAAATATCGCAGTAAATTCTGGCGGGTACTGGAACCTGAGGTAGTTGGTTCACTAGGACGTGTGGCAGTGGCAGAATGGCCACGTCCTCTCCCAGCACCAGAGGATCCACTAACACCACCACGACTGCGTCCGCGTCCCTTACAAGATGTTTTCCTCATTGTTACCGTACACCAAGCAACACAAGAAAAAAAATATTTGGCCCAATGTATTGATTTCAAATTCAGGCCTTTTTTTTTCAGGGACCTAACACTATCTGCCTATTGATTTATGTACCGTATTACACTAAACTAGGCACAGCAGTAACCACTAATTTAGGGGAATATCAATTGTAGGCCTAGTATTTACGCCCTGGATGAAATGTATCCTTTTATGGACATATTTACACTTGGAGATGCTCAGTAGCGTGTGAATAAATATGTAGGATTATGCTTTCGGCAATTGTATTTTAACACTTTGTGTAATATAACGGACAGAAATACAATGGGAGATGCACGGTAGCATGTGAAGTTATTGATGATGACACTCTCAGCAGTTGTATATACACCTTGAGTGTAATATACCCTTTTACGGACAGATTAACACTTGGCCTGCAACAGCTGGAACACCAGATTCAGGGTATTGCTATATTGGCAAGTGAATTTCACCCCAGAACAAAATCTATCCTTTGATGGATACTTTTACACTTGACCAGTCACAGCTGGAACACCAGAATTACTGTATTTCCATTTTGGCAACTGAATTTCACCGCAGAAAATAATAAATCCTTTGACGGACACTATTAAACTTGGCCAGCCACTGCTGGGACACCAAATTTATGGTATTGCTATTTTGGCAATTTAATTTCACCCCAGAAAAAAAATATATCCTTTGAAGTACACTATTAATCTTGGCCAGCCACAGCTGAAACCACTGATTTATGGTATTGCTATTTTAGCAATTGAATTTCAACCCAGAAAAAAATATATCCTTTGTCGGACACTATTAAACTTGTCCAGCCACAGCTGGAACACAAGATTTACTGTATTTCTATTTTTGCTACTGACTTTCACCCCAGAAAATAATATATCCTTTGACGGACACTAGGGAAATTGTCCAGTCACAGCTGGAACACCAGATTCAGGGTATTGCTATTTTGGCAATTAAATTTCACCCCAGAACAAAATCTCTCCTTTGACGGATACTATTAAACTTGTTCAGTCACATCTAGAACACCAGATTCAGGGTATTGCTGTTTTGGCAACTAAATTTCACCCCAGAAAAAAATATACCCTTTTACGGACAGATTTAAACTAGGACTGCAACAGCTGGAACACCAGATTCAGGGTATTGCTATTTTGGCAATTAAATTTCACCCCAGAAACAAATATACGCTTTTACGGACAGATTAAAACTAGGCCTGCAACAGCTAGAACACCAGATTCAGGGTATTGCTATTTTTCCAATTAAATTTCACCCCAGAAAAAAATATACCCTTTTATGGACAGATTTAAACTAAGCCGGCAACAGCTGAAACAACAGATTTACTGTATTTCTATTTTTGGAACTGAATTTCACCGCAGAAAATAATAAATCCTTTGACGGACACTATTAAACTTGGCCAGCCACTGCTGGGACACCAGATTTATGATATTGCTAATTTGGCAATTGAATTTCACCCCAGAAAAAAATATATCCTTTGCCGTACACTATTAAACTTGGCCAGCCACAGCTGGAACACCAGATTTACTGTATTTCTATTTTTGCTACTGACTTTAACCCCAGAAAATAAGATATCCTTTGATGGACACTAGGGAAATTGTCCAGTCACAGCTGAAACACCAGATTCAGGGTATTGCTATTTTGGCAATTAAATTTCACCCCAGACCAAAATCTATCCTGTGACAGACACTATTAAACTTGGCCAGCCACAGCTGAAACCACTGATTTATGGTATTGCTATTTTGGCAATTGAATTTCACCCCAGAAAATAATATATCCTGTGACGGACACTATTAAACTTGGCCAGCCACAGCTGAAACCACTGTTTTATGGTATTGCTATTTTGGCAAATGAATTTCACCCCAGAACAAAATATATCCTTTGCCGGACACTATTAAACTTGTTCAGTCACAGCTGGAACACCAGATTTAATGTATTTCTATTTTGGCAACTGAATTTCCCCCCAGAAAATAATATATCCTATGACGGATATTATTAAACTTGGCCAGCCACTGCTGGGACACCATATTTACGGTATTGCTATTTTGGCTATTGAATTTCACCCCAGAACAAAATATATCCTTTGCCGGACACTATTAAACTTTGCCAGCCACTGCTGGGACACTAGATTTAGGGGGATTGCTATTTTGGCAATTAAGTGTTACACTCCCCAGCCTTAGCCATTTACTTTGGTTAATCTAAAATTGCCAACTGGATTTTTTAGAGTGAGCCAACTTGCTGCGTTTCTTTTGGGAAGCATGCTGTGTACCACCTTGTCTCGAATGGTGCTGCATTCTTTAAAGGGTACCAAAGGCCTAGCTTGTGTAATGTTACGCAAACCAGGTTCCCCTTTTAATAATGCCCAATTATTAAAGATTGCCCGTTTTTCTGTTTCTGCCATAGGGCTATATCGAAAGGTGAAAGCAAATTTTTCCTGGTTAGTCCCCTCTCTAGGGTTTTCTTAAAACAAATCGTGGCGTTGACGGGCAAATGCCCTCATCATGGCATTGTCTACGTCCCTCGGAGGGTAACCCCTGCCCAACAGGCGTGCCTTGTGTGCCAACGCCTGCCTCCAATATCCACTGTCAGTATTATTTATGGCTAGCCACAGCTGGAACACCAGATGCAGGGTATTGCTATTTTGGCAATTAAATTTCACCTGAGAAAATAATATATCCTGTGACGGACACTATTAAACTTGGCCATCCACAGCTGAAACCACTGATTTATGGTATTGCTATTTTGGCAATTTAATTTCACCCCATAAAAAAATATATCCTTTGCCGGACACTATTAAACTTGGTCAGTCACAGCTGGAACACCAGAATTTACTGTATTTCTATTTTGGCAACTGAATTTCACCCCAGAAAATAATAAATCCATTGCCGGACACTATTAAACTTGTCCAGTCACAGCTGGAACACCAGATTTACGGTATTTCTATTTTTGCAACTGATTTTCACCGCAGAAAATAATATATCCTATGACGGACACTATGAAACTTGTCCAGTCACAGCTGGAACACCAGATTTACGGCATTGCTATTTTGGCAATTGAATTTCACCCCAGAAAATTATCTATCCTTTGCCGGACACTATTAAACTTGGACAGCCACTGCTGGGACACCAGATTTACGGTATTGCTATTTTGGCAATTGAATTTCACCCCAGAAAATTATCTATCCTTTGCCGGACACTATTAAACTTGGACAGCCACTGCTGGGACACCAGATTTACGGTATTGCTATTTTGGCTATTGAATTTTACCCCAGTACAAAATATATCCTTTGCCTGACACTATTAAACTTGGCCAGCCACTGCTGGGACCCCAGATTTACGGTATTGCTATTTTCGCTATTGAATTTCACTCCAGAACAAAATATATCCTTTGACGGACACTATTAAACTTTGCCAGCCACTGCTGGGACACCAGATTCAGGGTATTGCTATTTTGGCAATTGAATTTCACCCCAGAAAATAATACATCCTTTGCCTGACAATATTAAACTTGTTCAGTCACAGCTGGAACACCAGAATTACTGTATTTCTAATTTGGCAACTGAATTTAACCCCAGAAAATAATAAATCCTTTGCCAGACTCTATTAAACTTGTTAAGTCACAGCTGGAACACCAGACTTACGGTATTTCTATTTTTGCAACTGAATTTCACCGCAGAAAATAATATCTCCTATGATGGACACTATGAAACTTGTCCAGTCACAGCTGGAACACCATATTTACGGTATTGCTATTTTGGCAATTGAATTTCACCCCAGAAAATTATCTATCCTTTGCCGGACACTATTAATCTTGGCCAGACACTGCTGGGACACCAGATTTACAGTATTGCTATTTTGGCAATTGAATGTCACCCCAGAACAAAATATATCCTTTGCCTTACACTATTAAACTTTGCCAGCCACTGCTGGGACACCAGATTTACGGTATTTCTATTTTGGCAACTGAATTTCACCCCAGAAAATAATAAATCCTTTGCCGGACACTATTAAACTTGTCCAGTTCCAGGTGGAACACCAGATTTACGGTATTTCTATTTTTGCAACTGAATTTCACAGCAGAAAATAATATATACCATGACGGACATTATGAAACTTGTTCAGTCACAGCTGGAACACCAGATTTACGGTATTGCTATTTTGGCAATTGAATTTCACCCCAGAAAATTATCTATCCTTTGCCGGACACTATTAAACTTGCCAGCCAATGCTGGGACACCAGATTTACGGTATTGCTATTTTGGCAATTGAATTTCACCCCAGAACAAAATAAATCCTTTGCCGGACACTATTAAACTTTGCTAGTCACTGCTGGAACACCAGATTTATGGTATTTGCTATTTTGGCAACTGAATTTCACCCCAGAAAATAATATATCCTATGATGGACACTATTAAACTTGTTCAGTCACAGCTGGAACACCAGATTTACGGTATTGCTATTTTGGCAATTGAATTTCACCCCAGAAAATAATATCATCCTTATGACGGACACTATGAATCTTGGCCAGTCACACTGCTGGGACACCAGATTTACAGTATTGCTATTTTGGCAATTGAATTTCACCCCAGAACAAAATATATCCTTTGCCTTACACTATTAAACTTTGCCAGCCACTGCTGGGACACCAGATTTACGGTATTTCTATTTTGGCAACTGAATTTCACCCCAGAAAATAATAAATCCTTTGCCGGACACTATTAAACTTGTCCAGTTCCAGCTGGAACACCAGATTTATGGTATTTCTATTTTTGCAACTGAATTTCACAGCAGAAAATAATATATACCATGACGGACATTATGAAACTTGTTCAGTCACAGCTGGAACACCAGATTTACGGTATTGCTATTTTGGCAATTGAATTTCACCCCAGAAAATTATCTATCCTTTGCCGGACACTATTAAACTTGCCAGCCAATGCTGGGACACCAGATTTACGGTATTGCTATTTTGGCAATTGAATTTCACCCCAGAACAAAATAAATCCTTTGCCGGACACTATTAAACTTTGCCAGCCACTGCTGGGACACCAGATTTATGGTATTGCTATTTTGGCAATTGAATTTCACCCCAGAAAATAATATATCCTTTGCCGGACTCTATTAAACTTGTTAAGTCACAGCTGGAACACCAGACTTACGGTATTTCTATTTTTGCAACTAAATTTCACCGCAGAAAATAATATCTCCTATGATGGACACTATGAAACTTGTCCAGTCACAGCTGGAACACCAGATTTACAGTATTGCTATTTTGGCAATTGAATTTCACCCCAGAAAATTATCTATCCTTTGCCGGACACTATTAATCTTGGCCAGCCACTGCTGGGACACCAGATTTACGGTATTGCTCTTTTGGCAACTGAATTTCACCCCAGAAAATAATAAATCCTTTGCCGGACACTATTAAACTTGTCCAGTTCCAGCTGGAACACCAGATTTATGGTATTTCTATTTTTGCAACTGAATTTCACCGCAGAAAATAATATATACCATGACGGACATTATGAAACTTGTCCAGTCACAGCTGGAACACCAGATTTACGGTATTGCTATTTTGGCAATTGAATTTCACGTCAGAAAATTATCTATCCTTTGACGGACACTATTAAACTTGGCCAGCCACTGCTGGGACACCAGATTTACGGTATTGCTATTTTGGCTATTGAATTTCACCCCAGAACAAAATATATCCTTTGCTGGACACTATTAAACTTTGCCAGCCACTGCTGGGACACCAGATTTATGGTATTGCTATTTTGGCAATTGAATTTCACCCCAGAAATTAATATATCCTTTGCCGGACACTTTTAAACTTGCCCAGTGACAGCTGGAACAATAGATTTACGGTATTTCTATTTTTGCACCTGTATTTCACCGCAGAAAATAATATATCCTATGACGGACACTAATAAACTTGGTTAGCCACTGCTGGGACACCAGATTAACAGTATTGCTATTTTTGGAATTGAATTTCACGTCAGAAAATTATCTATCCTTTGCCGGACACTATTAAACTTGGCCAGCCACAGCTGGGACACCATATTTACGGTATTGCTATTTTGGCTATTGAATTTCACCCCAGAACAAAATATATCTTTTGCCGAACACTATTAAACTTTGTCAGCCACTTCTGGGACACTAGATTTAGGGGATTGCTCTTTTGGCAATTGAGTTTCAACACATAAAAAAATCTTTCCTTTGCCAGACAGCAGACAGTATTACACTTGGTTTGCCACTGCTGGAACACCAGATTTAGGGGATTGCTATTTTAGCAATTGAATTTAACCCCTTAATAAAATATAGAAATTTCTATTCTGAGTTTCTAAGGGTGAAAATAAGCACAGCCAAGCCCCTAATGTAGGATATAGCAAAAAAATAAATAAAAAACTAGTATTGATGGATTGATGGACTTGGTGGCAGCTTGTGCTGGTGCACCACAAGACACAAAATGGCCACCGATCAACGTAACAGAAAAACGCTCTGTGCAGCCTAAAAACCAGTGAGCAATTAACTAGCAGAAGTTGAATGATTCACAGCTGTAGATTGATCACTTCATTAGTTGTTTTTGCTGACTTTTCCCTGCCTAATCTCGCCCTCACAGAAGCTGTGAGACTGGGTCACATGCTGCACTTGGCGAATCACAGCCATGCCATTAGTAGGCATGGCTGTGATGGCTTCTTAGGGCAAGAAGTAAAACGCTAGCTGATTAGCTGCTGTGCAGCCCTTCAGAAAGCGGGAAGAAATCGCCGAACAACGGACCCGAACCCGAACGTTTTTGAAAATGTCCCGAACACCCCAAAATTCGGTACGAACCCGAACTATGCTCGAACTGTTCGCTCAACCCTAGTTATAACCATGTTATAACGGAAAGCAGTAACTGAATCCCTAACGCTAGTGTGAACCCTCCCTTACTCAGCCTAATTTGAGAATAAAGGCATAATAGAATTGCTTATCTATTAAACAAGGTGGGCACCCAAATAACTGTTATATTACACAGCTTATTCACCCCAATTTGAGAAAAAGGCCTAATAGAATTATCTATTAAACAAGGTGGGTACCGATCTATTAGATAGCTTTGTACCCTACACAGGGGATTGATACAACTGAACTAAGTTTTCTAAGAATCCCTTCAGCTTCAGAGCCTGAACTGTGGATTTCCAATGTGTGGAAAGGAGGCAATGTTGTGGAATACAATTCTGCCTTTGCAGTTCAAGAAGGGCGTGTTTCAGTGGCTGAAGTGCATTCACAGTTTCTTTGCGGAAGTGGAAGACTTCAGGAACTGAGTGACAACCAGATTGAGGACAGGTCAGCGCTCCCTGATGCAGCACAGACAGAATGTTCTTCCCATTATCAGTGACCATGGTTTCAATTTCTAGTTAGTGAGGAGACAGCCAGGATTGGATTTCTTGGTTTATGACACTGACTAGTTCCTCCCTGGTGTGACTCAGTTCACCAAGGCTGACCAGGTACAGAACCACATGACAACGCCATGCTGTGAGTTTGTGGTATGCTGGAGAACAACTCTGAACTTTGCCTACAGTGGAGGCTGAGGACAAGGAGGAGGATGAGGAGACAGTGGAGGATATTGGCGCAGAAATCCCACGATTATAACATGGAGGCGGCATTGCCATCACCTGGCCAAGTTGGTGGTGTTTCTGGGCTTGAATCACATTTACCCAGTGGGCTGTAAAGGACATATATTGTCCTTGACCATAGTTACAGCTCCACACGTCAACGCTGGCATGAATTGTATCAGTCACTGACAGGCCCAAGGACTGGCCCTAATTCTGCTCAACATACATGTGCAGGGCTGGTACAGCTTTTTTAGAGAAGTAATGACAGCTTGTGATTCTCCTCCTTGGGTGGGCACAAGCCATCAGTTCTCCAAAATGTTCAGGGTCCACAATATTGAAAGGGAGGGACTGTAGTATCAGCAACTTGGCCAGGTGCACATTAAGCTTCTGCATCGTTAGATAAGTGCACGCATACTATTGTCTCTTTGCACTCACCTTTATGATTGATTGCTAGCAAAACACGTAACGAGGAGGAGGAGCAGCAGGAGCAATAGACGAAAGGCAGGAACAACAGCTTTCTTCTGCTAAGGTTGAGGAGCTCTGACTGCTGGAGAACGTGTGCGGGCCACTGGGAGATGCAGCGGTTGCTGCATCAGGCTGCACCACTACATTAGTGCCACAGTTTTGGCCAGGCCTCTTTTGGTGATGCTTAACGAGTTAACGTGTTAACGCAGGGCCGTGATGCCAAAATTAGCACCCTGAAGGTGCTTTACTTTTTCCCTACATATAATGCAAACTGCCACATTATTGTCCTCCAGGAACTTGATAAACAATTCCCACACCTCCAAGTATGGCATTTTACCCCCAACACTCTGTGTTGACTGTCTGCCTCTGCTTTTATGAATCCGTGCACTGCTAGTTGTTTCATGACAGGTAGGCACCTGAGTAGCAGACTGTCTACCCCAGGCACGTTTGACTCAGGTTATCATCCACTAATGTCTGTTCATCACTTATGTCACCCTTACCAGTCTCATGGTCACATCCCTAACCGTTCACAACACGTGCTGCCACCCGACTTAGTTGCACTTCTATGGGCGGATGCAGCAGACCTCTCCTCCAAGTATGTTCTAGCCTATAGCTGCTGGCTGTCCTCGCTAAGCTCATCCTAGCTGAAAAGTATAGCAGAGACAACAGTAGAAGGAGCAGCAAAAGAAGGAGGCAGTTGCAGGACAGGTGAGAGCATAGAGGTTGTTCCTGGGTCATTCCAACTATGTGTGGTGTCAGAGGAACCCACCGATTCCTGGCTGTGTGTATCTGTTGTCACCTGAGATGATCTTTGTGGTGATAGAAGTATCCAGATCAAAATTATTTTTAGGAGAAGGAACGCCTAACTTCACATTCCAGTATTGGGTCATAACCTTGTCCATGTTCCCTTCCCAATGCCAGGTCAGGAGATTGTAGACATAAAATCAGTAAGGTGGAATCACTTCACAGAGACCCCATAAAACCTGAAGATAGTGTGAGGGTCATAAACAAACCTTTCACAAACCAGAATCATTAGAGGGATTAGGAAAAGGCTAGCATCCTCTCCAGCCGAGTTGACACATGAAACCCCTATTTCGCAAGATACATCAAAGGAATACGTAGCCTACTCCATACTTGGGCCACATGCTTCCTCCTGAGAACTTAGGCCATGTATATGCTTCTACTGTATCAAAATCAAATCAATCCCAGCTCAGTAAGATGGAGTAATTAGATAATTTAGGCCATTATGCCACTGGCTTAGCTATAAGGGTTGCAGAGGTCGCAGTTGAGATCGGGCTCCAAAGCCAGGTGGGCCCAGAGGGCTCCTCTTGCCAGTGGTGCTGTATATTTACCTTTATAAGATGCAGTGCACGGACAGAGGTAATATGAAGTTACTTGGATGAATGCCCGAAAATATATTTTAATACAAAGATTCTGAAGCAGACTTGGTTTAATGCATGTGGTCGTAAACACTGGGTTGTAAAAGATCATTACCATACTCACTGGCCTCCTAACATCACAGGCCTGGTGGGGGAGTTTGTGGGGGAACAGACCCTTTTTAACACATGTATGGAGGATAGCAAACTGTCATTTCTTTGGGGATCCCTAGCTTGATGGACTGACCGATATTTCTGCTCAGGCTGCACGACATTATGGGCCATATCGCATTCCTGGGCTCATGACTTTGACTTTGTAACAGGCGTAGCTGCCATTTTGAGAGGAAAAAAACGATTCATTACTGTGAAGCGCGAGAAAATTTGGATTTGTGGCAAATCAAGTTTTTCCGGGAATTCGGATGGAACTCAATTTGTTTCGTTTCCATTTGCTCAACACTTATTAAGATATTAATAATTTCAGATCAAATGCAATTTAATTTTTATACCTCATCTTTACCAGTCAAGATACAGTATACAATCCTGCATTTAGAAATTCTGTTTACTGTATATAAAGCGACTTCCACATGTCTTTTTCAAGACACTATTTAATTAAGTGAAAAAGGAATTTCTACCACATGTCTTTTAGTGAAAGCATATGAATATTATATGATGGACAATTAATGAAAAGCAGAAGATGTATCTTGTGTATACCAAGCAAGCTGCTGAAACATCAAGTGAAATGGCCAAAAAAGAATGTCTACTGAAATAAAATAAAAAAATTGTATAATAAAAAAAGATAAACGCTTCAAATAATAAAAATTTTAAAAGAATAATGGGGCACATTTATTAAGACCAGCATTTTAGACACCGGTCTTAATAAAGCAGTAAACTGGCGGTCATGAAGAGGCACGGACCTCTCAAAAACTTCTGCGCACCCAGCTGTCTTACATGTAGACCTTTTTGTACGCCTGATGACCTGTCCCCGTCCCCTGTTACCCGTCCATGCCACACCCACAATTTTAGACCTGGCATGAATGGGGAGATGTAGCAGATAGCGACACAACCAACCATTGCTCTGCTATCTGCGACCTGAAATACGACTAATTTAGGTGTTTTTTTAGCATAGTAAATTACTCCCAATGGATGTAAATTATAAATAAGTAAACCCACCAGAAGGAAAATTAAAAGTTGTATTCCCATCTGTGACATTTATATGGCATTTTCAAATTATAAATTTTATATACAAAATGTCATAACATACCATTTTTTTCGCTTAATAAGACTTTTTCCCCCCAAAAGTGGGGGAACAATGTCAGTACATTTTACTAAGCAAATACTAATTGGTGTTTTTATTATGTATGCGCTGTTAAGGTCCCATTCACACAATTGTATTTTTGGTCCGCATCCAACCCCCATTTTTTGCAGATCGGATACAGAGCTATGAATTTTAATGGGGCCGCAAAAAATTCAGACTGCATACCGTGTGCTGTCTGCATCCGTATGTCCATTCTGCAGTCCCACAAAAAAAAAGATAGAACATGTACTATACTTGTCTGTTTTGCAGATGCAACATAGATTGTGTATGGATGTCATTCGTATTTTTTGTGGATCTGTATTTTTCAGACTGCAAAGTACATGCGGTCTTGTGAATGAACCCTCAGTACACAGGAGGTGCAGGGTTATAAAGATTGGAGGTCTGATGAAATATATATGTTTTTTTATTTCCATCTCTAAAGCCTGGGTGTGTAATATGGTCAGGTACAACTTATAGAGTGAAAAATACAGTAATTATTTTTTACATGATTTTTAAAACACTGCAACTACGTGTATGAAGAAGCTCTTAAGGATTTTTATAAAGACCTAACTATCATTTAAATCACTAACAAATAGTCTCTCTATCTGTTTCGCTGTCTGGCAAAACTGGCCATCAGTGTATCTCAAAATCAGGGGCACCCCAAACTACCCTCAGGCAGGAACCTCCAACTACAGGGAGTGCCTGGAGGGAAGAAAGGGTTTACCCTACTTTCACTGCACCTGCCCTAGGGAGCAACGGCCTGAGGGAAACCACCGTGACACATTCTATAATCAGAGCCACTACCACTTCTATCCTCCACTCCGGCTTCTCAAGGGCTCGCTGCACATGGAATACCCCTTTAATCAGTGTTAGGATAATAGTTTGTGCAGCTTAGGGTCAAGCTAGCTGCCAACTTGTATATGATATGCGACTATAAAATAATAAATATTAACAACTTAAGGGAATAGTACAACTCATGATTCTTCCTTTTTTGACAACTATTCCTTCAGGTCCTACAAAGAAATGTCACAAAACTATATAACCATATTTTTAGCTTTTTTATAGCTCTTCTTTAACATATTAACATATTCAGCTTTGCCTATAATTATGGTGCTTTTTAGATGCCTTTTTTAAATCTGTCCAAAAATCTGCAAAGAATAATTTCTTTTGGGATCGTTCTGGCTGTCTGAACTGGATGAGTAGCCAGAGAACTTGGTTTTCATTTTTCGACTGGCATATTGCCCTTGTTTTCCAGAAAAGACGAAGACAAACAAATGTTCATGTCCAATGGCAACATAACTGACACAATGTCTCTGTATATTTAAAGAGGACCTTTCACCAAATAATGCTGTGCAATCTGACAGCACTATATTCTAGAGCAAGAGAAGCTGAGCAGATTAGTATATGTTTTTGCAGGAAAAGATTAAGTAACACTTGTAATTTATACATTTATCTTAGCTTTTTTCACTTCCTATAAAACCGATACAGGAGGGAGGTGTTGATTGATAGCAGTGTGTGTATAAGTGTGTATACAGAGAAAGCTGTCAGTCACTGATAACTCCTCCTCCCTGTACCGATAGCACTTCACAGGGCTGTAGATGTAAATGTAAAAATTAAAAGTTTTACTGAATAATTTCCCACAAAAATATTCATCAATCTTCATGCTCTATAACATGCTGCCTGCAGACTGCATTGCATTTTTTGGTGACAGGCTCTGTTTAAATACTTCCATCGAAGATAACATAACATTAATAGTTCCTTCAGAATTGTTAGCAAGAGAATAAAACTGGATTTACACTGCCCAATTGTCAGGCAGATTATTAGGGGACAAATGTTACTACGAACGCTTATTCCCAAAAATCTGCCTGTATAAAGGTTCCGCAGATCCCCCAATGAACAAATGAAATGCTTGTTCATCGGGTGAAATAATCAACATTTCTGGGCAGCAGATCGTACTGTCAGAACAATAAATCTGTATGAGAATGAGTGATGGCACTAGAGAATGCTCGTCCTCATACAGTGGAGATGATTGTTGCATGTAAATGCAACTCCACTGACGAGCAGGCTATTATTGTAAAGGAACACTTTCTTTCAGATAATTGTCTGCTCGGCGGGTGAAAATGCATGTTAAAGGGCATCTGTTTGCAGATTTGTACCAAAGAAACTCGTTGACCTGTTACATGTGCACTTGGCAGCTGAAGGCATCTGTGTTGGTCCCATGTTCATATGAGAAAACTGATGTTTTAATATATGCAAATAAGCCTGTAGGAGCAATGGGGGAGTTGCCATTACACCTAGAGGCTCAGCTCTCTCTGCAATTGCCACACCCTCTGCACTTTGATCAACAGGGCTAGGCAGTGAAAGCATCATCACGCCTGCATGGCCCTATCAACCAAAGTGGAGGTAGAAATCTGCTGACAGATGCCCTTTAAGATATTAAAAATAAACAGGTAGGAAACAAATATGAACCCAACATAATTAGAACATTGGTGAAATACTTTCTGCCATGTTTGTTGTCACAGCTCACATCGTTCAGTGACAGGATGCCATTTGTTCCTACTGTGGTCTACAAATACAGCCTTGCTGTTCGATGTGCATTCAGCTCTGCTATGCTTCTGTCTGTGTTCTTGAACACACCCAGCTGTTGCAATCAAGCAATGTTAAACCTTTCTGTTCTGTGCTCAGTGGCCATCCAACACGTTGCTAAGAACACTAAACCAATACTCATCTCCGGTTAACAAAATTAAAGGTCCCTATACAAAATACATAAATATAATACCAAAAATATATTCAAGCAATGAAAATTACATAAAAAAATACTATATAAGGTAAATAAAACAAAAAAATACCAACTCATGAGAATGTATATCAGTGCCACACTGGGCTACTACTTCACTACCCCAATGCATGTTTCACTGTAACCTTTTCAAGGGGCAATGGAATATTATGCTACTTCCTGTTCTGATTCTAATGATGATGTCATCAAGACCTACTATTTGAGGACCTCTCTCACGTCAGTGCCTGGGCAATAGGTTCAGTAGGTTACATCAACGTGACAACTAGTTTTTACTGCTGTCTTTTCTATTATTTACTTGGCTTCTTCTGACTTTGTACTTCTGTCTGCCATCTGCCCTGACCTTCTGCATGACTTTTCTTTTGCTCAACTCAAATTGGTAGCTACCCTGAGGATTTCTGGTAAGCCTCCTTTCAAATTCAAAAGGAACTTAGGGGCTCATTTATTAAGACTGGCGTTCTCAAAGGGGGTCTTAAGTCTGTCTATGCTGTTGGAGGGAGTGCCAAAGGTATGTGGAGGTGAAGGCCTCTACATAACTGGCGCTTCCTCCAGCAGGACGTGCAACAGATTTAAATCTACACCAGCTCCCATGCTGGCATAGTTTTAAGCCATTTTCTTTCCCAAAAATTGGCAAAGAAAATGATGAATGAGGCAGGCCTGTTGGCTCGGCCCATTCCCCACCCTCACCATGCCCCTTTTTCTCAATCTGTCAGAAAAGTGGAGTTAGCAGGGAAAAGCCACAGATTTTCCCTCAAAATAGCGTGCAACAAAATCTGCAACTGATTTATGCAAAAGCCCTTTAAAATGCAGTGTTTACAATAGTTTACTGGGTTTATACGAATTATTTGTTGGCTTATTTTGCAACTAAATTTTACTGGAAACTTGTGGCTCAATGTTGGTGCAAAATGTATCTCATTCCCCTTTCTCAATAAGCCACACCCCTTTTCAATTAAACCACACCCCGGGTGAGTTAGGCTGAGTGGATTTTTCTAAAACTGGATGGACCAAATTGCGCCAAAAATGTGCCAAATTGCTCTAAATTTTTAAATTCATGACAACATCTACAGTAGGTGCTCTTACATTAGTAAATATAGGTGTACAGTATGTTTCAATTAGATAAAAAAATAACAGTCTAACACTTCAAAAGCTGCCCATACAAGAGAGCATAGACCTTATTATAGCACTACAATTTGAAATCCTTAAACACCCTTTCAAAATAATTTCTTTATATGTATTAATTTCACAGCATACTCACCATAGCTGACCTCTGTAGAGTTCTAGCTACATGCATTTATGAGAGTTTGGTTCATTAAATCTATTTATGGTGTGAGAGTAATTGGAAAACCAATAACGTATTTAATAAGATCCCTAAACTATTGTATTATATTTACACTGCAAAGCATTCACACCATCTGCTGAAAATAGTACTTCAAATATGTATAAGCTCTGAAAAAATCCAAATGCTTAAGTTTAAAACTGCATTCTGCATACTGTAAATTCATTCATTAATTCATCTTGCAGGCAAATTCAAAATAATATTTGAACTGCATCCAGTTCTTTAATTATACTTGTATGCTTACAACAGGGAAGACGGGGGCATAGCACTACAGATACACTACGAGTCATTAGTCTCATCCAGACCCTAGTATTTGAGGCGGCCAAAAGACCCCTTAGGTACATAAGAAGACATCAATATTGTGGCGACCCTGTTACAGATTAGGGCCCAGGAGCTTCAAATTATAGACGGATTAGAGATGAGCGAATTTCCTAAAATTAATTTCAGTCTGATTCATCTCAATCAGCCATGAATTTCATTTCTACTCAAATCAAAGAAAATAACACTTTAAAATATAATGGATGTCAAAATATGGCATGTGTTAAATATGTCCTAGAAACTTCCATGAATAAAAGGAATTGATGCCTTGCAGCACTGGGGTTCTAGGATCGAATCTGACCAAGAACAACATCTGCAGGAAGTTAGTATGTTCTCCACATGTTTGCGTGGGTTTACGCCAGGTACGTACTCTGGCTTCCTCCCACACGCCAACTACATACTGATAGGAAACTTAGATTGTGAGCTCCAATGGGGACAGCAAGTGAGGATGATGTCTATAAAGTGCTATTGCTATACAAGTCAGTAAAATAAAATAAATAAAAATATATATACTATATAAATACAGGGTGGGCCATTTATATGGATACACCTTAATAAAATGGGAATGGTTGGTGATATTAACTTCCTGTTTGTGGCACATTAGTATATGTGAGGGGGGAAACTTTTCAAGATGGGTGGTGACCATGGTGGCCATTTTGAAGTCGGCCATTTTGAATCCAACTTTTGTTTTTTCAATAGGAGGAGGGTCATGTGACACATCAAACTTATTGGGAATTTCACAAGAAAAACAATGGTGTGCTTGGCTTTAACATAACTTTATTCTTTCATGAATTATTAACAAGTTTCTCTTTGTTTACAGCCATTGACATGTCGCCGAGGTTAACACGTGAGGAGCGGATAGAAATTGTGTTGATGTTTGGTGAACCGGGTCAGTAACCGGGTCATTGCAGCAGATTTCAATGCAAGACACCCTACGAGACCACCCATCTCCCATGCTACAGTTAGCAAACTGCTTGCTATGTTTCGTGAAACTGGTTCACTGTTGGATTTGCAAAAATGTGGATGCATGAAATCTGTCACTAAAGAAGAAACATCAGTGGCTGTCCTAGCTTTATTCAGCAAGAGCCCACAGTGTAGCACTCGCCGCATGTCACTAGAGAGTGGCAGTAGTCGAACATCCCTTCGGTGGATATTAGCTACTCACAAATGGCACCCTTACAAACTCCAGCTACTGCAGCATCTCAACGAGGATGACCCATATCGGCGCACTGAATTTGCAGAATGGGCAAAACAAAAATTGAAACAGGACCCTCAGTTTACGCAGAAGATTTTGTTCAGTGATGAGGCAAACTTTTATGTGAACACTAACCCACATTGGATAGATCCCTCCAAAACTGTTGGAACAAAAAAATTGATGGTATGGTGTGGTATATGGGGTACAAAGATAGTGGGGCCATTCTTCATCAATGGAAACCTCAAGGCCACTGGATATGCGAAATTGCTATATGATGATGTGTTTCCCTCTTTATGCACTGAAGCTGGCACGTTCCCTGAGTTTTTCCAGCAAGATGGTGCACCACCACATTATGGGTGTCAGGGCCAAGCATTCCTAGATAAACAGTTTCCTTGAAAGTGGATTGGTCGTCGTGGGCCAGTTGAATGGCCCCCGAGATTTCCCGATCTGACCCCCTTAGACTTTTATCTTTGGGGTCATCTGAAGGCAATTGTCAATGCTGTGAAGATACGAGATGTGCAGCACCTGAAACTACGGATACTGGAAGCCTGTGCTAGCATTTCTCCTGCGGTGTGGCTATCAGTGTGTGAAGAGTGGGAGAAGAGGGTTGCATTGACAATCCAACACAATGGGCAGCATATTGAACACATTTTATAAGTAGTCAGAAACTTGTAAATACCTCATGAAAGAATAAAGTTACGTTAAAACCAAGCACACCATTGTTTTTCTTGTGAAATTCCCAGTACGTTTGATGTGTCACATGACCCTCTTCCTATTGAAAAAACAAAAGTTGGATTCAAAATGGACAACTTTAAAATGGCCGCCATGGTCACCGCCCATCTTGAAAAGTTTCCCCCCTCACATATATTAATGTGCCACAAACAGGAAGTTAATATCACCAACCATTCCCATTTTATTATGGTGTATCCATATAAATGGCCCACCCTGTATTTTATCATTAAAAAAATTGTATTGCAATATGCTATTGCCTACACTAAAGAGACTCACCCCTGCATACGTGAGCAAGGATAAATTAATTATAGTTAGATTTTTTTTAAGTAACATGCTTTAGTTTCTTTGTTAAGCGGTGATACAACAGCTTTTAATATTTTGTGACCTGTTCATTGAATTATGTAATGCTTAATAAATGCAGAGCCTGCCAGGACAAACAATATAGAAAATCCTTAGAACAAGAACACATTCATTTTGTTACATTTATTACATTTACATTTTTTTTTAAATGTTTCTTCCCTTATAGAGATGAGCGAAATAATTGTAAATGAATGGGATTTGTCACAAATTTCATAAAACTTCTGCCAATTGAATCTGGATTTTGGTGATTCGCTTCAGACAAACTGCACTTGCCATTTGACTTTTACAGGAAAACGGGGCTGGGAGGATGAATATGAAGGCTAATATCACCCTGGAAGGTGACCTGGCTGTGCATGCAGCCTGTCAGCCAATCAAGGGGCGGGATATTGGATGGACCATCAGGCTATGTGCCAGTCCAGAAGTATCGACGCCATTGTGAGCTCAGCCAGTGATGTGAGAGGACACACCAATTACAGACACAAGTCAGTCATGTTAGGGTGTTGCAGGGACAATGTAGTGAGTGAGAAGAACATATATTTGATTATAAAAATAGCTTGCAATTTTGCTAGCATTTAGAATTGGGCAGTTCAGTACTTGGGGCAATTACAGAGGTTAGAATTGTTAGGGCGACCAAGAAACCAACAATGACATCTCACAGTCTGATAAAAGTGTCAAGAAGTGTGAGAACTATGATGATGATTGTGTGTTGGACAGGACCTGGGAGCCACATCATAGTTCTGAGGAGGAGGTAACATCAGAGGAGAGAATAGTGGCCACAGCAGTAATAAAGAGCAGAGGCAACATTTGTCGCAGCTGCTACTCCCCCTGTCACCACTTTCTCTAAACAGCTGCACATCTCCTGCCTTGTCCATTAGGTTCTGCACTACACAACTGCTCCTAAAAAAAGGAAAAATGTTGTGCACTTGTTCAGAACAAGTCACTGCTTTTTCCACGTTTCCGCATAGCTATATATGTCAGTGTCTCTCTGACATCATTTATTTTGAAAGTGGAATAAAGAAAGAACAAAAAAAAATTGGAGCTGTTTTGATTCAGGTAGAATCGGTACGGTTCTGAATCGAATTTCCGGATCAATCCGTTAATCAGAACCAAAACAAATTTTTAGAAATTCACTCATCTCCAATCATGTATTGAATTGGATCAGTGTAACCAGCTTACCACAGTGTGGCCACAAAGCAAGTGTTCTGCTAGTCTTGTTCATTTATTTATTTTTAATAAAAACTTGATTGTCTTGGAATCTTACTTTGTTTCTCATCTTAAAGACTGTTAGACAATGAATTCATAAATTATAAGGAGTAGTTTCCTCAGTTGCATAATGTACAAATACAGTTGGAAGAAAAAGTATGTGAACCCTTTGGAATTATATGGATTTCTGCACAAATTGGTCATAAAATGTGATCTGATCTTCATCTAAGTCTCAACAATAGACAATCACAGTCTGCTTAAACTAATAACACATAAAGAATTAAATGTTACCATGTTTTATTGAACACACCATGTAAACATTCACCGTGCAGGTGGAAAAAGTATGTAAACCCCTAGACTAATGACATCCCCAAGAGCTAATTGGAGTGAGGTGTCAGCCAACTGGAGTCCAATCAATGAGATGAGATTGAAGGTGTTGGTTACAGCTGCCCTGCCCTATAAAAACACACACCAGTTCTGGCTTTGCTTTTCCCAAGAAGCATTGCCTGATGTGAATGGTGCCTTGCACAAAAGAGCTCTCAGAAGACCTATGATTAAGAATTGTTGACTTGCATAAAGCTGGAAAGGTTTATACAAGTATATCCAAAAGCCTTGCTGTTCATCAGTCCACGGTAAGACAAACTGTCTATAATTTCAGCACTGCTGCTACTCTCCCTAGGAGTGGCCATCCTGTAAAGATGACTGCAAGAGCACAGCGCAGACTGCCCAATGAGGTGAAGAAGAAACTAGAGTGTCAGCTAAAGACTTACAAAAGTCTCTGGCGTATGCTAACATCCCTGTTAGCGAATCTATGATACTATAAAACACTAAACAAGAATGGCTTTCATGGGAGGACACCACAGAGGAAGCCATTGCTGTCCCAAAAAAACATTGCTGCACGTTTACAGTTTGAACAAGGGCACCTGGATGTTCCACAACCAAGTACTGGCAAAATATTCTGTGGACAGATGAAACCAAAGTTGAGTTGTTTGGAAGAAACACACAACACTATGTGTGGAGAAAAAGAGGCACAGCACACCAACATCAAAACCTCATCCCAACTGTGAAGTATGGTGGTGGGGGCATCATGGTTTTGGGCTTCTTTTCTGCATCAGGGCCTGGACAGAATGCTATCATCGAAGGAAAAATGAATTCCCAAGGCCATCTGTCCACCAGCTGAAGCTCAACAGAAGATGGATGTTGCAACAGGGCAACGACCCAAAGCATAGAAGTAAATAAACAACATAATGGCTTAAACAGAAGAAAATAAGCCTTCTGGAGTGGCCCAGTCAGAGTCCTGACCTCAACCCGATTGAGATGCTGTGGCATGGCCTCAAGAAAGCGATTCACACCAGACATCCAAAGAATATTGCTGAACTGAAATAGTTCTGTAAAGAGGAATAGTCAAGAATTACTCCTGACCGATATGCACTTCTGATCTGCAACTACAGGAAACGTTTGGTTGAAGTTATTGCTGCCAAAGGAGGTTCAACCAGTTATTAAATCCAAGGGTTCACATACTTTTTCCACCTATACTGTGAATGTTTACATGGTGTGTTCAATAAAAACATTGTAACATTTAATTATTTGTGTGTTATTAGTTTAAGCAGACTGTGATTGTCTACTGTTGTGACTTAGATGAAGATCAGATCACTTTTTATGACCAATTTGTGCAGAAATCCATACCATTCCAAAGGGTTCACATACTTTTTCTTGCAACTGTACATTTTAATTATTGCATCAGCTAAGAGATAAAAAGTCTTTGTCCATGCATATGCAGATGGGGGTACTGGTTACAGATTGTTGAAAGGGCTCTTTCATAATGACAATCCCTGTCCATGTTCTCTATTAGGGCATATGTATTATCTTTTAATGCTACCTGGCTAGTTGGAGCTTTCCTTTGCTGAAAACTTCTTTTGTTGGGGATGGGCTGTGGAGATCAGGTGATCACTATGGATGTTTTTTTCAAAAAACGGGTTGGTTCCCTGATGGTCCAACAGGTACAGAATTAGGCGTTAGTAAGCAAAAGGGGGGACAAGAACCTGTCAGCTATGGTAGGCTGACTCCTTTGTGGCTACTGCTCTGACATGAAACTTTGTTGTGAACTGGCTGGGTTGAGTGTATGAAATAAGCCTTCATGCTACAGAAAGTGTGTCTGCTTTACTCACAGACACAACAAGCTGCTGCCACAGACCAGTCCTGCACTCTCCTCCTTTATGCTACAGAAAGTGTGTCCGCTTCATTCACAGACACAACAAGCTGCTGCCACAGACTAGTCCTGCAGTCTCCACCTCTGCATGATGTTCTTTGAAGACAGAGATGTACCTCTGCTGAAATGAGTAACTGCTTACGTGGAGATTTGGTGATATCCTACTTTTTTATATACAGTGGTGTAAAAAAACAGGAGCATTACATTTACTTAAAAAAAAACGAATATTAGTTTTTACAAATATATCACTATATTCTACATATTCGCGATTTCTAGCAAGCCAACCCAATAGGAAAGTTGCCCATAACCCCTCCTTACTCAATTAACGCGCATATTACATTGCCGATTTTTCACATAAGATGAAATAAATTAAATGATAAAGAGAGAATATTATAATTCACTACAGACTACGATATTGCACCCTTCTCACAATGGCCCACAAGCAAGAAGCAGGCAGGTAATGGGTTCAGATGAAAAAAAGACAAATATTCATTTTAACGAATATATATCACTATATTCGAAATATTAGCGAATTCTCGAAGTGCCAATATTCGCAATAGAAATTCGCAATTCGAATATTTTCAACATTATTGACAACGTCTTCAAAATCTTTGCTAATTTATTAAAGATTAAAAACGAAAATCTTGCATTAATATAAGTATTTAGACCTTTTACTCAGGACTTAGTTGAAGGACCTTTGGCAGCGATTACAGCCTCCAGTTATTTTTTTATATGATGCCACAAGTTTTACACACCTGGATTTTGAGTTTTTCCGCCATTCTTCTCTGCAGATCCTCTCAAGCTCTGTCAGGTTGGATGGGAACTGTTGGTGGACAGCCATTTTCAGGTCTCTCCAGAGATGTTCGATTGGGTTCAAGTCAGGGCTCTGGCTGGGCTACTCAAGGACATTCAGAGTTGTCCCTAAGCCACTCCTGTGTTGTCTCGACTGTGCTTAGACTATTGTTTAGTTGGAGTGTGACTATTTGACCAATTTTGAGGTCCAGACAATGTTGTTTAAATTAAAGTTGTTATCTTGTTTAGAGACACCTACTAATGTATTGTGATTGTCCATATTGCATCCTTTACGGACTTTACTGACAATCCCCTTTTCCATCACCTTATACACTGCTCGTATCCAGGGGTTACGACCACCCTGCAATCCAGCAGCTGTGGCCGTGCATGCACATTATAGCAAAAGGCACTGACCTCTCTCATGGCTGGAACTGCAGAAGTCCACATAGGCCAGCACTTTTTCCTATAATCTGCAAACATGGCCAACGCTACTGGATTGCAGGGTGGTTGTAACTCCTGAATATGAGTAGTATATAATGTAATAGAAAAAATAAATCAAGCCAGCAAAGGAGGCGATATGGACAATTACCTCCTTCGCTTCTTATTCCTATATAATACAGTTTGGTTCTGTCACTTTTTGAAATATTAAAAAAGATTAAAATGTCAGATTTGTGGCTCGAGCACAAACTAGCATCATTGCTATTAGCACTCAGTAAGCAGATTTTATTTTTACATTGCCGTTTAGACAGCTGAGCTTTGACTGGTTGCTATGGGCAGTCAGTTTTGAAAAATGAGACCCAATAGGTGAATTTCATAAAATCTATTATTTATTTTATTGTTTTTTGTTCTTCCATGTAAGGCTCTTTATCATCACATTTTTTGTCCTTTTCAAAACATCTTTTAATCCCAAAATGTATAGGACGTCACGTGTGAAGTTTCCCATTGCTTTATACGTGAGTCTCTTTATACTGTATATATATATATATATATATATATATATATATATATTTCTACTTTGTTTTTGCACATTTGCCACACTTAAAGGTATTGTCATGGTTCAGAGCTCAACCTGGATATAACCACTTCTTCCTCCATTCAGCCCATATGAGTGGAGCATCAGAACATTTCATGCTCCAATGCCCCCCTTGCCCTGCGCTGCATTGTGCAGGGCTGTTTTGTTTACATTTTTACACTACTAAATTGAGGCTTCCGACTAGCAGTGATCTCAGTGACGTTAACGGCACTAATGGATGGTCTATAGCACTTTCCTTACCTATTTTACAGGCTAGGGCAGTGCTAAAGACTGCCCATTAGTGCCGATGACATCACTGGACTCACTGCTAGGTGGAGGCCTCCTAGCACTCCCATACAGAGAACCAGTATGTCACAGGTAGTGAGTAAAAAGCCCTGTGCATTACAGTGCAGGGCAAGGGGGAGCAATGGAGCCTGAAATGCTCTGATGCTCCACTCATATGGACTGTATGGGTGAAGAAGAGGATATTCTGCCCTAGCCTGTAAAATAGGCTAGGGCAGCACTATAGACAATCCAATAGTGCTGGTGATTCAGATTCTGCTCTAACATAGCCCCCAGTGTAGTTGTATGATATGCACATAGCAGAAAACACATGGGGTATACTAAATTCCTACCTCCCAATTTTATGTGTACATAGGTAATTTAGTTAAAAAGCAAGCTGAGGCAGCTCTCACCTGCTTCCCTTAACTACGAGCATGTACACAGCTCCTGGACACGACCGGCTATAGACATATAGAAACATGGGATCCAGCTCAACGTAGCAAAAGAGAAGTACTTTATTCATGCGATAACATCTTCCAATACAGGACAGTCTTGTCTACGCGTTTCAGACCCCTCACTTCAGGTCCTTACTCATGACAGTCATGAAGTTAATGGGGACCCGAACTTTAAAATGGCTGTAAAAAAAAAGTCCTAGAAAAGGGCAAGAGGGCTGCAAAAGGCAGCAAAATGTGGGTGAGCGCCCTGCAAACAAATGTGGATAGGGAAAGGACTTAAAAATAAAATAAATTAAAATTAAAAATCTAAATCTTGATCTAGGAGGAAGAAATGGATGTGGAGTAGGAGGTTGAGGAGGTGTCAGGTGGGAATGCCATCAGCAGCACGTCTACCAGCATGCGTTTGTAGTCATCTTTCGATCATCAACGATGTTTTTACCAAATTTGGTTCCCTGTCAGCAATGCACAGCAGGGTTTTTTTACCGGCCAAACGGGGTTCATATCACCCACCAATGGAACAGACGATTTTAAAAAATGTTGGCCCCTGGCATCCAGGCAGATTAGGGGTTTATTCACGGCAAAACGGGGTTCATGTCACCCACCAATGGAACAGACGATTTTTAGAAATGTAGGCCCTGGCACCCAGGCAGAGGAGGGGTTAATTCACGGCAAAATGGGGTTCATGTCACCCACCAATGGAACAGACGATTTTTAAAAATGTAGGCTCCTGGCACCCAGGCAGAGGAGGGGTTTATTCATGGCAAAACAGGGTTCATGTCACCCACCAATGGAACAGGCGATTTTTAAAAATGTAGGCCACTGGCATCCAGGCAGAGCAGGCGTTTATTCACGGCAAAAAGGGGTTCATGTCACCCATCAATGGAACAGATGATTTTTAAAAATGTAGGCCCTGGCACCTATGCAGAGGAGGGGTTTGTACCCGGCAAAAATGATAATTCTGCACCCAACAATTTAAAAGAAGAATTTTCAAATTTTCGGTCCATGTCACTTATGCAGAGCAATAAGTGACAGCAAAAATTGAAATATTCTACCCAACAATTTAAAAGAAGATTTTCCGCATTTTCGGTCACTATCACCTATGCAGAGCACGGGTTTGTACCGAGCAAAAATGGTAATTTTGCACCCAACAATTTAAAAGAAGTTTTTTAAATTTTTGGTCTCTGTCACCTATGCAGTGCAGGGTTACTTGACAGCAAAGAATTGGAATATGTCAACCCCTTAACTCCCAGACGGATTAACTATATTATTGTCCCCGGCACAAATGCAACACAGGCCGCAAAGATAATTCCTGGCCTTAAAAATATGATTTTTTTCATCACCCATGAATAACATTGATTTAAGTGGTATATTTTGGGGTGTAGGACCTCATCATTCTCAACATCATCTTCCACCCAGTCTTTACCCCTGCCCTCTTTGTCGGTCTGTACACCGCAGAAAGCCGCAGCAGTTTGCACCTGTGATTCATCAGACTCATCATCAAGGAAGTGCTGCGGTGGTCTTCCCATGTCCACATCCTCAAACCTAAGTGGTTGGGCATCCGTGCACTTAATCTCTTCCACTTCTGGGGCAGGGCTATGGTTATGGCCCTGGGAAACCCTGCCAGCAGAGTCATCAAAAAGCATAAGAGACTGCTGCATGACTTGGGGCTCAGATTGCTTGGCTGATTTGCAAGGGGGTGAGGTGAAAGACTGATGGGCATGGGCTGCAGGTGCCAACTCTGAGCTTCCAGCAGGGGATGGGGTGGGAGACAATGTGAAGGAACTGGAGGCACTGTCAGCCACCCAATCTACTAGCGCCTGTACTTGTTCTTGCCTCTCTATTCGTAGAGCGGCATTCTGGCCTTCCAAATAACGCTGCAGGTTCTGTCGCCTACTCACAGCTGTGGAAGGTGTTTCAATGGACCTGTAGTTGGCGCTGAACAGCCACGTCCTCTCCCAGCAACAGGAGCTCCACCAAAATGACCATGCCCATGTCCCTTATTTGATGTTCTCCTCATTATTAGTGTTCACCCACCAAACTAACAGATGGTTTATCTCCGGTGTCAATTTAACTACCAATAGTCAACAATTAAGTTCACAGTAAGGCAGTGCCCGTGTCATAAACAGAATAAATTTCTTTAGGTCACACAACAGTGTAACGGAGCAATTCAATACAAGTTCTTCACTATCACCAAAAATTTGATTTTTCAAACCAACAATGTAAAAGCAGAAATTAACGGCTTAATTTGACTGTCAGAAATGCAGAGTACACTGCAAATGTGCTATCTATGTCACTGCTAAATTTTAAAATAGGTTTTTCAGCGTTCTATGCCAAACTGCTCTGTGGAACAATAATACTGGTTTATTTCCCCAAAATGCAGGAATGCAGTGTGTCACTGCTAAATTTTAAAATAGGTTTTTCAGCGTTCTATGCAAAAGTGCTCTGTGGAACAACAATACGGGTTTATTTCCCCCAAATACAGAAATGCAGTATGTCACTGCTAAATTTTAAAATACGCTTTTGTGCATTGCATGAAAAACTGCTCTGTGGAACAACAATACGGGTTTATTTCCCCCAAATACAGAAATGCAGTATGTCCATGGGCGTAGCTATAGGGGGTGCAGAGGTAGCAGTCGCTACCCGGCCCAGGAGCATGAGGGAGCCCAAAGACCCTTGTGCCACATAAGAAGACACACAAAGCACTGAGGGAAGGGGTCCCAAGCTAAACTCTTGCACCAGGGCCCATGAGCTGTTAGCTATGCACCTGAGTATGTCGCTCCTAAATTTAAAACAGGATTTTCAGAATTGTATGCAACAGTGCTCTATGGCACCACAATACAGGTTTTTGCTCCCTCCTACAGAAATGCACTATGTCCCCCCTAAATTATAAAATAGGTAATGTAGGGGGACCTGACCTGCAAGAAAAAATGAGTTTTTCCTCCACTGAGCTACCAAAAAAGGATTAGACTGATATCCCTGGCAGGCTGGCCAACATGCAGGTCACATGCAGTTCCAAGGACACTGCAGTTGCCAAAATGGCCGCCGACCCCACCTCACTAACAGATGGATTAAAAATTATTTGGCAGTATCACTGGGCTCAGGGCTGGGTACAAAAATGTAGCATAGCACCCTCAATAATTGCTGTAGCTTGAAGATTTAACACCACCAAATTCAACAGATTTCTTCCCTAATCTGTCCCTCACAGAAGAGGCAGAATCCTATCCCTACACTGAGAAGAGCAGAGTGACGTGTGGAGCTACATGATCCCAGCTTAAATAGAGGCTGGGTCACATGCTGCGCTTACCCAATCACAGCCATGCCATTAGTAGGCATGGCTGTGATGGCTTCTTAGGCCAAAGTAGTGGGACGCTTGATGATTGGCTGCCCTGCAGCCTTTCAAAAAGCGGAAAGAAATCTCTGAATAACGAACCCGAACTTTTATGGAAATGCTCGGGTTTGGGTCCGGGTTCAAAAAACCGTAATGTTCGGTACGAATACGAACTTTACAGTTCAGTTTTGCTCAACCCTAGTAGACAAGACTGTCATGTATTGGACGATTTTATCGCCTGAATAAATTTCTTCTCTTTTGCTACGTTGAGCTGGATCCCATGTTTCAATAGATATTTTAGTATACATAAATACAAGTACTTTTTTGCAATCCCACTTCTTAACCTGGATACCCCAGTATGCACAGGGTTTTCTTGGGACAAGAAGACAGTGGGATGTCCCTTGTCAAGGCAGCAGTCCCGCTCTTAGTTAGGGTGGAATAGTAATTTTGTATTTTTTTTTTCTTGATTATACTTTTGGGGTCTTTTTAATTGTAGCAATAAAGGTTACATTTTGGGTAAAGTTTTTTGTTTTCTGTGATATACTTTGAATACTTCTCTCAGATCTTTGGACCTTCTGAGGGTATACTTCTAAGGTCTGTGATTCTAAGGGCGGACTTGGTGTGCTTTGGATCTTTGTCCTGCTGCAGAACCCAAGTACTCTTGAGCTTAAGGTGACAAAATGATGGACATTCTCCTTCAGGATTTTCTGGTAGAGAGCAGAATTTATGGTTCCATCAATTAAAGCAAGTTGCCCAGGTTCTGAATCAGCAAAGCAGCCCCAGACCATAACACTAACACCACCATGTCTGACTGTTGGTATGATGTTCTTTTTCTGAAATGCTATGTTAGTTTTAGCCAGATGTAACTGGACGTAAACCTTCCAAAAGTTCCACTTTTGTCTCATCAGTCCATAGAATATTTTCCCAAAAGGCTTGGGGATTATCAAGAACTTTTTTTGCCAAATGTGAGACATGCCTTTGTGTTCTTTTTGGTCAGTAGTGGTTTTCGCCTTGGAACTCTCCCATGGATACCATTTTTCCCCAGTCTCTTTCTTATTGTTGAATCATGAATAGAGATGTCGCGAACATAAAATGTGCCGTTCGCGAACGGCGAATGCGATTTTCCGCAAATGTTCGCGAAACGGCAAACCCGGCGAACCGCCATAGACTGCAATAGGCAGGCGAACTTTAAAACCCACAGGGACTCTTTCTGGCCACAATACTGATGGAAAAGTTGTTTCAAGGGGACTAACACCTGGACTGTGGCATGCCAGAGGGGGATCTATGGCAAAACTCCCATGGAAACTTACGTAGTTGACGCAGAGTCAGGTTTTAATCCATACAGGGCATAAATCAACTAACATTCCTAAATTGTTTGGAATAACGTGCTTTGAAACATCCAGTGTGTGTATACGATCAAGTATGATGTTGTATCGATCAGGTAGTGTAAGGGTTATACCCGCTTTACAGTGACAGACCAAACTCCCCGTTTAACGCACCGCAAACAACCTCAAACAGTCCATTTGCACAAGGTTGGATACCAAGCTAGCCATGTCCCGTTCCTTGTCCTCACTGACATCATTGAAGGTCTTTTCCTCCACCCAGCCACGTACAACACCAAGGGTCCCCGAAAGGTGACAACAAGCCCCCTGGGACGCCTGCTGTGGTTGGTCTTCCACCTCCTCAAAGCCACCTTCCTCCTCTGACTCCTCTTCTTCAGACACTTTTCTCTGCGTTGCCGCAGGTCCAGCAACCGACGACGACAAGGCTCTTTCTGGTGGTGATGGTGACCACAACTCTTCCTCTTCATGCTCATCTACGCCTGATCCAGCACTCTTCGCAGGGCACGCTCCAGAAAAAATGCATATGGGATGAGGTCGATGATGTTGCCTTGGGTTTGACTAACCAGGTATGTCACCTCCTCAAAAGGACGCATGAGCCTACAATCATTGTGCATGAGCGTTCAGTAACGCGGCCAAAAAATACCCAGCTCCGCAGAGGCTGTCCTCTTTTTTTTAAAGTAAAAAAATCTGTTCTTACCAGTTTAATCTCTGTTTTGTCCCCTATCAGGGGTTGGTGTATGGAATAGATTTTAGGAACCGGGAGATGGAAAAAGATGGTTGGTTGGTCCTCTTCCTTCCAATTTGGGGCACTGCACGTGCGCCGTGCAATGTACTGTGCCACCCTATATGAGTGATGTGTTAAGTAGTACTATTCCTATCAGTTTAATCCCCGTTTCATCCCCTATCAGGGGACGTGTAGCGAATAGATTTTAGGAACCGGGAGATGGAAAAAGATGATTGGTCGGTCCTCTTACTTACAATTTGGGGCACTGCGCGTGCACCACGCAATGTACTGTGCCACCAACACAAATAGTGTGAACTACTATTCTTATCATTTTATTCTTTGTTAAGTCCCCTATTAGGGAACGTGTATTGAATTGAATCCTTGCATGGGGAGATAGAGAAAAAAGCTTGCGCTGTCTGCTTCCTTCTAATTTTGGGCACTTGCAATGGAATTTGCCACAAATGCAACTAGTGTTAACTAAGTACTATTCCTATCAGTTTAATCTCTGGTTTGTCCCTTATCAGGGCCAGGGTCGGTGTAGTGAATAGATTTTTGGAACCGGGAGATGGAAAAAGACCCATGCTCGGTCCGCTTCGTTTGAATTGTAGGTCACTGCGCGTGCGCCGTGCAATGTACTGATACACCCTATATGAGTGGTGGGCAGTGGGCACAGTTCAGTCTGTGGGCCTGACACACACTGGCAGGCAACTGCAATTATATTAAAGGGTAAAAATGAAATAACTTTTTTATCTGCAAGGTACTGTGCCACCCTATATGAGTGGTGTGCACACAGTACAGTCTGTGGGCCTGAGGCCTCTCACACACGGGCAGCCAACTGCAATATATATATATATAGAAAAAAATAAAATAAATGCAGACTGATGTACCAGCCCATCTCCTTACAGCAGATGGCCCCTTTCATACAAGCGAGTTTTCCGCGCAGGTGAAATGCGTGACGTGAATGCATAGCATCCACACTGAATCCTGACCCATTCATTTCAATGGGTCTGTGTACAAAAGCGTTTTTTTTCACGCATTACTTGTGCATTGTGTGAAAATCGCAGCATGTTCTATATTCTGCGTTTTCCACGCAGCCCTAGCCCCATAGAAGTGAATGGGGCTGCGTGAAAAACGCATTGCATCCGCAAGCAAGTGCGGGTGCGTTGCGTTTTTCACTGATGGTTGCTAGGAGATGTTGTTTGTAAACCTTCAGTTTTTTATCACGAAAGTGAAAAACGCATCAAAATGCATTGCACCCGCACGGAAAAAACTGAACAACTGAACGCAATCGCAGGCAAAACTGAATGGCTTTGCCTGTGAAATCGCACAGTTTTCACTGAACGCATCCCCAACGCATCCGGACCTAAGGCCCCATTCACACATCCGCAATTTTTGTCCCCATCTATTGCGCAATTCTGCGGCATGGATGCGGACCCATTCATTGTGAATGGGGCCGGACGTGATGCGGAGAGCACACTATGTGCTCTCCGCTTCCGCATTTGCATAGCCGCGGCCCCGAACTTCTGGGTTTCGGCCCGAAACATCTGGCTGCGGCTCTGCAAAAGATAGAGCATGTCCTATTCTTGTCTGCAGCCTGCAGACAAGAATAGGCATTTCTATGGGGAGTGCCGGCATGGTGTGTTGCGGATCCGCAAGCTTCAGAATGAATCTAAGATGGATGCTGTCATTGCTTTTTGATAGGAGGTGGGAGGGTCTGGTAGGGAGGGTATGCTGATTGGCTGGAATGTGTCTGCTGACTGTGAGGTACAGGGTCAAAGTTTGCTCAATGATAAACTATAATAATTGCATATGTTCGCCCGCCGCGGTAAACGCGAACATGCGATGTTTGCCGGAAACTGTTCGCCGGTGAACAGTTCGGGACATCTCTAATCATGAACACTGACTTTAACTGAGGCAAGTGAGGCCTACAGTGCTTTAGATGTTGTTTTTGGTTATTTTGTAACGTCAATGCACTTTTGGAGTAATTTTGGTAGACTGGCCAGTGATTTGTTTACATGGTAAAAACTGGTCAGGAAACTCCTAAATTAAAAAAAAATGTAGAAGCTGTACATGAGGTAAGCACCTACATCAACATGCCTGTTAAAAACAATTGTAATTCCAGAAAACTTCTTTATTTATTAACTAACGGTGTGGCTCAAAGTGTGATATGTATACAGGGTACTTAAACAGATTTAAAGCACACTTTTGTCAATACTTTTTCACATTCAAAAATGTATACTTTGCTAAATATGGTGCCAATGAGTGCCAATGTGAACAAAAATTGTGATTTTTTTTTCATGCTTGTATTTATTTAACATTAGATGGGACCAACTATTTTTGTAGTGCAGTATACAGATTATGACTACCATTAGTTCTCATCCACACAAGGCATTGTAATGTAAGTATGTGGAGAATATGACATCCATGCAGATGATATTCCAGGGTGAACCAAGACCCCAGTGAGGAAGCTGGACATTAGCACTTGTCATATACTACCCCTTCTTATACTTCCACCATTCTTTGTGTAAGTTATTACTGTAGACTTATGTCTTAGTTTGAAGCATGTCCTGTCCTGGTAGAGTTACTACTTACACAGTTATAACAAATACTTTCTCCTTGTATTTCTGAACCTTCTGTCACTGATTACTCGTTGCTGCTCTATTTTTTTTTAATTGTCCAAACTTCCTTGATGCCCTAGTGTACATACAAAAATGAAAACCTTCTGAATTTAGTATAATGCTAATGTAGCCCATCCTGCCTTCCTGGAAGATGTTTGAGAAAAAAAAAATTCCAGTGATTATTCAGCCAAAGGCAGCATCAGTAACGGTGCTCTGAAACAATGGGCATCGCTCCCCGTGGCTCGACTACTATACCACAGTGATTTGCATTGCTTAGGAAATTAACTTAGACAAGGACTGTGTACCATGATTCTTCCTCGTATTCATCTGCTTTTAATATGCTGATGTTTAATTCTGCAGGGGTTGAAAGGTCATCCTTGTTTTTCTCAATTCTCTTAAATGAATATGTTTACTGGAAGCAGTATATGATATTTAGATATAATATCAACAAGTTAATTTACCATAATACAAATTGTAACATAGCAATGGTCCATCACCGTAACTGAATGCTCACAAACATTACCATTTGTTTATTTAAAGGGGTTCTCCATGATAATGCAAAAACCATTAAGTCATCTGAGTACAGGATGTATACAAAGTAGACAAAGTTTATCAGTACTTATCAGGGGTACTATTATAGCCAAAGGCAAGAAACAGATATGATCAGATATCACCTGTACTCGTCAGCCTCCTACAAGTACCTTTCTATATCCTCTTCTACTGTGTAAGCTTGGATGCATCTTACCAATCAGTATAATCTAGTAGATCCATATGGAAGTACAGCATGGAGTTATAGATTGCCATGGGATCTGGGAATCATAACTCAACACAACTAGAAACCTAAAATATTGTCTGGGCATGAAGTTTCTTATAATCTCAATGATATGGCATTTACTCGTCTTTCAAGATACAGTACAATGGCCTCGGGAAACAATATTTTCAACTTACAATGGTCTTTCTGGGGCCATTGTAATTTATGTGAAACTAGACTCAGCATACAATGCCTCAGCCTCAGACCCAACCAATCAATATGGTCATTTCCCTAGTAAAACACCTGTTTTGGTTGTCTAGTAGCTTCTCTTTACAGTACAGTGCAGTACTCCATGTTCTATGCTGCCCCCAGGCTCAGTATTGCTGGCTTGCCCCTGGAGCCTGAACTGTTGTGTGCCACAGTGCTGCCCCCATGGACAAAGTGAGTTGTACACTCACAGCAGTGAGTGACAAGACATGTTTAAAAAAAGTTCATGGGGGGTGATGGGAGGGGGGTTATTGGGGGGAAGAGGGCAGCTGCAAGCAGAGTTCCTGCAGGATTGGGGCCCGGGGGACCACAGTTCTATAAGGCTTATTATATACCGGACCCCCAATGAACCAATGAATGCTTGCTGTTGAATTGCTAAAGTAGAGGACAGCGTCATTGGGGGGTGGTTAGTGGGGGAAAGAGGGCAGCAGCAAGCAGAGTTCCTGCAGGGTTGGGGCCCAGGACACCACTGTTCTATAAGGCTTATTAATATATAGAGGACTCAGGACAGTGCACCGCCCCATCATTTAACCCATCAGGTGCCACGATCAATGCTGATCACGGCACCTGTGAGTGAAGGCAGAAGAATGCGGTTCGCTCTAATAAAAAAAAAATTTAAAAGTTTTATCCATAACGGTTTTAAAAGGTTATTTATACATTGTATTTCTTTATTTATTAGTAAATGGGTGTGGCAGGGGAGAAGCCGGGGGGGGTGTAATGGGCAGAGTTAGGGGGTCCAATTCTGATTCTTGCTATCGGGCCCAATGATCTTTATGTATGCCCCTGCTTCCAGCATATATTTCTGACTGTTTAAGGACTCACTTTATCTGTCTTAGTTATCTGCTTATTTTTTGTAAATCTTAATTTTCTCTGATCTTGAGATGGCATTTGCAGGCGTTGGAACCAATTAATAGTTTTCCATAGAGTTTGACTCAAGTTACAATGGTTTCAATATACAATGGTCATCCCGGAACCAATTAATATTATAACTTGAAGGACCACTGTATTTGTGTTGTGATGCTAGTGTTGCAAACGTATGCTCCTGTAGATCCAGTACAGAGATGGTGTGGTATATGGAAGCAGTTCTACTGATTTCAGAGCAGAAATTATATGTCAATTCTACACTTATATTTTCAGGTTTTATTAAAATGAAGAACAATAAGACATAATTTTATTAACAAGCTGCTAACTCAATATTTGCACTCCTAGTATTTGCAGCAGGTTTCCTATTACATGATCGGTTGGTCATAAAAAATAATTTATTTTATGAAAAGGTACATGTCACAATTTTTATATTACTTTCTTTTTTTTCTGTGTCTTGCTTAAGGCAAACACATTACAATTGCTTCTGGTTCATTCCTCATGAGTAGACACACTTATTGAAACCGCTGACAGGCAAACCCCATAGGAAAGTTTATATGTGAGGGTAGGGTTTTCTTTTATTGGTGTTATTGCTTTGCCATCACATTTTCTTTGTCTTACTTGTCAGGAAATTGTATGTGTTTCTCTAGGGTATTGTGCTAATCTAATTATTTTGTATTTACCAGCTGAGCTTATCAAATCAAAAGGTCTACACATATATACAATACAATATACATGTATATGTCATTTCTCAATTTCCACCTACATCTTACCATCTCAAATATGTGTCTATATTTTCACACTCATCCCAAAGAACACAAATAAAGGATATAGTCTTGCATTGATTATTTAATAGAAGTAAATGTACCTTGACAGGGGCTAATGTAAACAGTTACTGGGAAGAAACAGAATGTTCCCAATAATTGCCTAATCACGAGCAGAGATGAAAGTTGCATTTACAGAACAGGCAGCAATCATCCCCACTTTATGCTCGCTCATCTCCATACCGATTCATTGCCGGCAGAAGATTCTATGTGCTGCAGATAGGATGAGTGAAGAATACTGAAGCACATTGATGAAATCATTTTACACGCACAAGCAATAAGGCCTCATGCACGCAACAGTAGTTTTGGTCCGCATCTGATCTGCATTTTTTGATGCGGACCCATGCATTTCAAGGGGGCTGCAAGAGATGTTCGTTACTCATCGCTGCAAAAAAAAATAGAACATGCCCTATTCTTGTCATTGTTGCAGACAAGAGTAGGCTTTTCTAACAGATAGCAGCGAGGTAGAGACGTATGATGTAAACGGCTGATTTGCTACGTGTCACACCAGGTACTAAGTAATCGTTTGTAAAGGGATGAAATACTTATTTGCATAACTGTATATATACATTACAGAGTGTAGGCGAGAGATACAAAAGTAATCTAAGCATTGTACCTGGACATTTTCTGTTACGGGATCTCTGTGATCCAGCCAATGTGCCTCCTCTTCAAATCTGACCAATGTGTCATAATGGCCATCGCACTATGCTTCCCCTTATACTCCCTGCTAAGCTACTTCCTTAGATCCCTTACGATCCGCTGTTTTTTCTCCTGACCCGGGTCCTATCATACCCCTCCTCCAACATGCACTGCAGGATAAAGATGCAAGCATGTAAATTTTTTAAATACAAGTATTGAAAATAATGTCATCAACAACACAGCCATCGGGTCTGAGCAATCGGATATTGGCCAGCTGAGCAGAGATGTACCTGTCTAGTGAAGTGGCGGTACGGTATGGGGTGTACAGCTGGTTCGCCTCCCCGTGGTGCACCCTGGGTAACGCTAAATGAACTAGAACATTCTGGCGGTCAGACGAAGAAAGCTTCTCCTTACCAACAGTACACAAATAGAGTTGAGCGAACACCTGGATGTTCGGGTTCGAGAAGTTCGGATGAACTTGAAGTCAATGGGGACCCGAACTTTTGGGCACTAAAAAGGCTGTAAAATAGCACAGGAAAGGGCTAGAGGGCTGAAAAAGGCAACAAAATGTAGGTAAATCCCATACAAACAAATGTGGATAGGGAAATGACTTAAAATAAAATAAATAAAAATTAACCAATATCAACTGGCAACTTGGAGGAGGAGGAGGTGGAATAGGAGGTTGGGGTTGCATCAGGTGGGAAAGCTATGAGAGTTGATGTTCTCATCACAGCCAAAAAGGATTCATGTCTGCCTGCAGTGCCACAGGCCTCATTCACAGACTCAGGGCCATGGCACCCGCAAGGAGGAGAGCGATCCCGTAACAGCAACACAGGCCTCAGGTCAACCTGCAATGAAACAGGCCATTATCATTTATGTAGGCCCCTGACACCCAGACAGAGGAGAGGCAATTTGACAGTAAAAAGAGTTTAATGTCTCCCACCAAGACAGCAAGCGATTAAACGAAATATAGGCCACTGACACCCAGACAATGGGGCGGTCATTAGACAGTAAAAAGAGTTTAATATCTCCCACCAAGAGAACAAATGATTAAACAACATATAGGCCCCCGACACCCAGACAATGGGGCGGTCATTAGACAGTAAAAATTGTTAAATGTCTGCCACCAACACAGCAAGCAAGTACGTGAAATTTAGAGCACTGACACCCAGACAATGGGGCGGTCATGACAGTAAAAAAAATTTAATATCTCCCACCAAGACAACAAATGATTAAACGGCATATAGACCCCTGACAGCCAGACAATGGGGCGGTCATTAGACAGTAAAACGTGTTAAATGTCTGCCACCAAGACAGCAAGCAAGTATGTGAAATTTAGGCCAATGACACCCAGACAATGGGGCGGTCATGACAGTACAAAGAGTTTAATATCTCCCACCAAGACAACAAATGATTAAACGACATATAGGCCCCTGACATCCAGACAATGGGGCGGTCATTAGACAGTAAAAAGAGTTAAATGTCTGCCACCAAGACAGCAAGCAAGTACGTGAAAGTTAGGCCCCTGACACCCAGACAGAGGAGAGAGGGCCCATAGCAGCAAAAAGGGCATCATGTCACCCACCAACGGAGAAGGCCACTTTTAGTTATTTAGGCCCCAGCACACAGATGGAGAAGAGGTTCATTCAACTTTGGGTTGCCCTGCAAAATAATGGTAAAATTAAAAAAAGAGGATTCAATAAAGAAGTGCCCTGGAGTACAAGAATATATGGTTAAGGGGAGGTAGTTATAAATGTCTATTTTGCACAAGGGATGGACAGGTCCTGTGGGATCCATGCCTGGTTCATTTTTATGAACGTCAGCTTGTCCACGTTGGCTGTGGACAGGCGGCTGCGTTTGTCAGTAATGACGCCACCTGCTGTGCTGAATGCACGTTCAGACAAAACGCTGGCCGCCGGGCAGGCCAGCATCTCCAAAGCATAAAAGGCTAGCTCTGGACACGTGGACAATTTGGAGACCCAGAAGTTGATGGAGCCGAACCATCAGTCAGTACGTGCGTACTCTTCCACCATGTTAGTGAAATGCTGCCTCCTGCTAACACGTTCCGTATCAGGTGGTGGTGTAGTTAGCTGTGGCGTGGTGGCAAAACTTTTCCACATCTCTGCTATGCTAACCCTGCCCTCAGAGGAGCTGGCCGTGACACAGCTGCGTTGGCGACCTCTCGCTCCTCCTCTGCCTTCGCCTTGGGCTTCCACTTGTTCCCCTGTGACATTTGGGAATGCTTTCAGTAGCGCGTCTACCAACGTGCACTTGTACTTGCGCATCTTCCTATCACGCTCCAGTGCAGGAACTAAGGTGGGTACATTGTCTTTGTTCCGGGGATCCAGCAGGGTGGCAACCCAGTAGTCCGCACACGTTAAAATGTGGGCAACTCTGCTGTCGTTGTGCAGGCACTGCAGCATGTAGTCGCTCATGTGGGCCAGGCTGCCCAGAGGTAAGGACAACCTGTCCTCTGTGGGAGGTGTATCATCATCGTCCTCCGTTTCCCCCCAGCCACGCACCAGTGATGGGCCCTTACTAGATGTTTTCCTCATTGTTACCATTCACCACAATAAGAAAAAAATTATTTGGCCCAATGTATTGAATTCAAATTCAGGCCTTTTTTTACAGGCACCTAACACTATCTGGCTATCTATTTATGTACCGTATTACACTAATCCAGGCACAGCAGTAACCACAGATTTAGGGGAATATCAATTGTAGGCCTAGTATTTAGGCCCTGGATGAAAGGTATCCTTTTACGGAGAAATTTACACTTGGAGATGCACAGTAGCGTGTGAAAAAATATATAGGATTTTCCTTTTGCACTTGTATTTTAACACTTTGTGTAATATACCCTTTAACAGAAAGAAATACACTTAGAGATGCAAAACAATGTGTGCAAATGTAGAGGATTATGCTGTATTTTAAGACTAACTTTAATATACCCATTAACGGAAAGAAATTCACTTGAAGATGCAAGCTGAGTGTAATAATTCCCTTTTACGGACAGATTTACACTTGGCCTGCAACAGCTGGAACACCAGATTTATGGTATTGCTATTTTGGCAATTGAATTTCACCCCAGAAAATAATATATCCTTTGCCGGACACTATTAAACTTGGCCAGCCACTGCTGGGACACCAGATTTAGGGGATTGCTATTTTGGCTATTGAATTTCACCCCACAACAAAATATATCCTTTGCCGGACACTATTAACCTTGGCCAGCCACTTCTGGGACACTAGATTTACGGTATTGCTATTTTGGCAATTGAATTTCACCACAGAACAAAATATATCCTTTGCCGGACACTATTAAACTTGGACAGCCATAGCTGAAACCACTGATTTATTTTATTGCTATTTTGGCAATTAAATTTCACCCCAGAAAAAAATATATCCTTGCCGGACACTATTAAACTTGGCCAGCCACTGCTTGGACACCAGATTTAGGGGATTGCTATTTTGGCTATTGAATTTCACCCCAGAACAAAATATATCCTTTGATGGACACTATTAACCTTGGCCAGCCTCTTCTGGGACACTAGATTTACGGTATTACTATTTTGGCAATTGAATTTCACCCCAGAACAAAAAATATCCTTTGCCGGACACTATTATACTTAAACAGCCATAGCTGAAACCACTGATTTTATGGTATTGCTATTTTAGCAATTGAATTTCACCCCAGAAAAAAATATATCCTTTGCCGGACACTATTAAACTTGTCCAGCCACTGCTGGGACACCAGATTTAGGGGATTGCTACTTTGGCAATTGAATTTCACCCCAGAACAAAATATATCCATTGCCGGACACTATTTAACTTGGCCAGCCATAGCTGAAACCACTGATTTATGGTATTGATATTTTGGCAATTGAATTTCACCCCAGAAAAAAATATATCCTTTTCCGGACACTATCAAACTTGGCCAGCCACTGCTGGGACACCACATTTAGGGGATTGCTATTTTGGCAATTGAATTTCACCCCAGAACAAAATATATCCTTTGCCGGACACTATTAAACTTGGCCAGCCACTGCTGGGACACCAGATTTAGGGGATTGCTATTTTGGCTATTGAATTTCACCCCAGAAAAAAATATATCCTTTGCTGGACACTATTAAACTTGGCCAGCCACTGCTGGGACACCACATTTAGGGGATTGCTATTTTGGCAATTTAATTTCACCCCAGAGCAAAATATATCCTTTGCCGGACACTATTAAATTTGGCCAGCCACTGCTGGGACAACAGATTTAGGGGATTGCTATTTTGGCAATTGAATTTCACCACAGAAAAAAATATATCCTTTGCCAGACAGCAGACAGTATTACACTTGGCTAGCCACAGCTGGAACACCAGATTTAGGGGATTGCTATTTTGGCAATTGAATTTAACCTCTCAATAAAATATAGACATTTCTATCCAGAGTTTCTATGGGTGACAATAAGCACAGCCAAGCCCCTGATTTAGGATAATGCAAAAAAAAAAAAAACCTAGTATTGATGGATTGATGGACTTTTTGGCATCTTGTGCTGGTGCACCACAAGACACAAAATGGCCGCTGATCACCCCAGAAAAAAGTGACCGAAAAACGATCTGTGCAGCCTAAAAACCAGTGAACAATTAACTAGCAGAAGTTGAATGATTCACACTGTAGATCGATCACTTCAATAGGTGTTTTTGCTGAGTTTTCTCTGCCTAATCTCGTCCTCACAGCAGCTGCATCCGATCCCTACACTAATCAGAGCAGAGTGAAGTGCGGCGCTATGTGACTCCAGCTTAAATAGAGGCTGGGTCACATGCTGCACTTGGCCACTCATAGCCATGCCATTAGTAGGCATGGCTGTGATGGGTTCATAGGGAAAGAAGTAAAACGCTAGCTGATTGGCTGCTGTGCAGCCCTTCAGAAAGCGGGAAGAAATCGCCGAACAACGGACCAGAACTTTTTTGAAAATGTTCGGGTCCGGGTCCCGAACACTCCAAAATTCGGTACAAACCCGAACTATACAGTTCGGGTTTGCTCATCCCTAGACACAAACTCTAATCTAAAGACTGTGTGTGTGTATGGTATATAGTGTGTGGTATATAGTATGTGGCAGGAAAATGGATGTGCAATGTGAATGTGAGAGATATTTCTCTGCTGTCCATACATACACGCTGCAGACATAGTTCTGTGATGTCACAACAATACTTTGTGCACCAATCAGTAATATGTAGTCAGACCTGATAAAATGTGAAGTTGTATGTATTGCAAATACAAATTATCATCCATAAAAATCTGTCTGCAGCGTTTTGCTGTTCGCTTGACGAAACTGAGCCAAATGGATCCGTCCTGGCACACAATGTAAGTCAATGGGGATGGATCCGTTTTCTCTGACACAATCTGGCACAGTAGAAAATGGATCCATCTCCCATTATCTTTCAATAGAGAACAAGACAGATCCGTCTTGGCTATGTTACAGATAATACAAATGGATCCGTTCATGATGAATGCATGCGGTTGTATTATTGTATCAGATCCGTTTTTGCAGATCCGAGTGTGAATGTAGCCTAACATTGCTTACAGCGATCAGGAGTTTTTCATCACAGTCGCGAAAATTGCTGCCAACCATCTTTTTCAGTCTCTGCAAGCTTCCCGCAGTTTGAAAAAGGGAGCAAAACTAGGCTAAGTCAGTATTGCGCATACGCAATTGCGAAAATCATCTCGCATTCTCGAATATGACTAATATTCTACCGAATATTTGCAAAATATCGCAAATTAGAATATTGCCCCTGCCACTCATCACTAGTCATTACTGGAGCAGCCTATAAATCATATACAAGGTGGAGTTCCAGCACATCGGGCTGTCAATATCAGACGTCTGACGTGCAGGTAGTGTCGCCTCTGAACATCAGCAAGGCCAGCCAGAGATTCTCCTGGCCTGCCGCCAGGGGTGTAGCTAAAGTTCTATGGGCCCCAGGGCAAACTTTGAAAATTGGGCTCCCCCCCCACGAGCCCCAACAAGCCTCTGCCGCTACCTCCGCCCCCCCTCTGTATGAAGCCATACATAAAAATAAAAAAAACCTAGTCACTAATATATTATATATATAAATAAACTAGTCACTAATATATATATATATATATATATTAGTGACTAGTTTTTTTTAGTTTTTTTTTATGTATGGCTTCATACAGAGGGGGGGCGGAGGTAGCGGCAGAGGCATCATTCACCCCCCCCCCCATCCTTTGTATGAAGCCAGTGTGTGCCATACATTTAAAAAAATAATAATAATAAATTAAATACTCTGTGGGCAAAAAATGTTAAATATATAGAGGAAGTAGGGGCAAAATGAAATATAGTGAGACTCTCACTATATTTCATTTTGCCCCCTGCCCACTCCTCTATACATTTCATTTTTTGCCCACAGAGTATTTCATTTTTATTTGCCCCCAGGCCCCTCATTATTTGCTGCCCCTGTCTGCCCTCATATGGCTGGTGCGGGCCAATCTGAATTCAGACACACTGCCTCACGGCACAATTGATTATAATTCATGTCCCCCCTCCATACGAATATTGACATCGCTATTTAAAAAAAAAAAAAAATCTTGTTGGCTCTCCTCACTTGAGAGCTGTCGCGGGGGCCAGCGGGCGGGCTTCTCATACCTGGGGCAGCGGCGGGCGGGCGGCCGCTTCTCATTCCTGGCTGCTGTACTTACATGTCAGCGCTGCTGCGCAGGACCTGGGACCTCCCGCGAGACCTGCCGCGGGAGGTCACAGGTCCTGCACTGACATGTAAGTAGTAGTACAGCAACCCAAAATATAGGGAGGCCCCATGGGCCCCTCTGACATAGGGGCCCGGTCGCAATTGCGACCACTGCGACCCCTATTGCTACGCCACTGCCTGCCGCAACAGAGAGTGAGGATTGTGAAGAAGCATAAGGCTGAGTGAGCCACTCAACCAACTCTGGTGCGTCCTTTGAAATAATCGCACGCGCCTTCTCCAACTTCCCAATTAGGCTTCGGCCTGGTACACCTGCCCGACCCCTACCACCTCTGCAGAATGGCCTGCTTCTTTCTCTGTCTAAGTCCCTAGAGAAGAGCAGTATTTGTGAAAGCAGGTATATCACAGCCCTCAATCAGTATTTTGTGGAAACAGTTATATCAAACCCCTTAATCAGTATTTTGTGGAAGCAGGTATATTGCACCCATTATTCAGTATTTTGTAGAAGCAGGTATATCGCACCCCTCAATCTGTATTTTGTGGAAGCAGGTATATCGCAGGCCTCAATCAATATTCGGTAGAAGCAGGTATATCGCATCCCCCAATCAGTATTTTGTGGAAACAGTTATATCAAACCCCTCAATTAGTATTTTGTGGAAGCAGGTATATCGCACCCCTCAATCAGTATTTTGTGGAAGCAGGTATATTGCACCCCTCAATCTGTATTTTGTGGAAGCAGGTATATCAAACCCCTTAATAAGTATTTTGTGGAAGCTGGTATAGAGAACCCCTTAATCAATATTTGGTGGAAGTAGGTATATATAACCCCTTAATCAATATTTGGTGGAAGTAGGTATATCGCACCCCTCAATCAGTATTTTGTGGAAGCAGGTATAAAGAACCCCTTAATCAGTATTTGGTGGAAGCAGGTATATTGCACCCCTCAATCAGTATTTTGTGGAAGCAGGTATATAGAACCCCTTAATCAATATTTGGTGGAAGCAGGTATATCACACCCCTCAATCAGTATTTTGTGAATGTAGGTATATAGAACCCCTTAGTCAATATTTGGTGGAAGCATGTATATTGCACCCCTCAATCTGTATTTTGTGGAAGCAGGTATATCAAACCCTTTAATCAGTATTTTGTGGAAGCTGGTATATAGAACCCCTTAATCAATATTTGGTGGAAGTAGGTATATTGCACCCCTCAATCAGTATTTTGTGGAAACAGGTATAAAGAACCCCTGAATCAATATTTAGTGGAAGCAGGTATATCACACCCCTCAATCAGTATTTTGTGAAAGTAGGTATATAGAACCCCTTAATCAATATTTGGTGGAAGTAGGTATATTGCACCCCTCAATCTGTATTTTGTGGAAGTAGGTATATCAAACCCCTTAATCAGTATTTGGTGGAAGCTGGTATATGACACCCCTCAATCAGTATTTTGTGGAAACAGGTATATAGAACCCCTGAATCAATATTTGGTGGAAGCAGGTGTATCACACCCCTCAATCAGTATTTTGTGAAAGCAGGTACATAGAACTTATTAATCAATATTTGGTGGAAGCAGGAATATTGCACTTCTCAATCTGCATTTTGTGGAAACAGGTATATAGAACCCCTGAATAAATATTTGGTGGAAGCAGGTATATCACACACCTGAATTAGTATTTTGTGGAAGCAGGTATATCGCACTGCTCAATCATTTTTTTAGGGGAGAAAAGGTATATCACACCCATTACAAATAGTTGTTTCAATAGTGCTTGTCTCACTATATACCTGTGGTATCGCAGCAGAACCACACGCAACTGCTGCACAATACAAATGCAATATATACTTTCTATGATAGAAAGTATATTATAGGTATATCACACCCCTCAATCGTTTTTTTATGGGGCATCAGGTATATCACACCAGTTGCAATTAGTTATTCCAATAGCGTTTGTCCCTCTAAGCTGTGGTATCACAGCAGAACCGCACACAACTGCTACACAATACAAATGCACTATAATATACTTTCTATGTTAGAAAGTATATTATAAGACTATCACACCCCTCAGTATATCACACCTATCGATAGCACACCTATACCAGTCCTTAAAAGGACTTTTGTGGCCCTATTAGCTAATGTTTGGTGTCCCTAACAGTCTGTTCCTGCTCCACAAAGCAACCTCTCCCTACACTGGCAAAACACAGAACATAAAATAGCTGCCAGATAGGGTTCTGTTATAGGGTGGAGGTGTGTCCATGTGCTGAAGCGTCTCTATTGGCTGCCCTGTCCCACCTGATGTGTGTTTGTCATGGGTCAAAGTTCGGCGCAATGCAAAAGAATATGGCGCCGGCAGACATCGCCATATGTTCACATGTTCGGCGAATCACGAACGCGCAAAGTTCACCGCGAACGTCAAGGCCATCACTATCTGTAGCCTTCTCATGCTGCTGCCACCTCCACACTCTGTCATTGTGCCACCCTGTGGCCTCCTCCTAATGCTGCTGCTGCCACCTCAACACTCTGTTATTTTGCCACTCTGTGGTCTCCTGATGTTGCTGCCACCTCCACACTCTGTCATTGTGCCACTCTGTGGCCTCCTCTTGCTGCTGCCACCTCCACACTCTGTCTTCCTGCCACTCTGTGGCCTCCTCATGCTGCTGCCACCTCCAGACTCTGTCATTGTGTCACTCTATGACCTTCTGATGCTGCCGCCACCTCCAGACTCTGTCATTGTGGCATACTGTGGCCTCCTCATGCTGCTTCCACCTTACCACTATGTCATAGGGCCACTCTGTGGACTTCTCATGCTGTTCCCACACTCCTCACCCTCATGACTGGGCCACTATTTTGCCTTTTTGGCCTGGCTGACTTTTAATTGACCCTTTTTCTGGTCTGTCAGAAGGAAGGAAAAATGAGACGCACAATGGATCCTTTCTGTGTAGCAGCTGTAAGGCCTGTATGGTCCCATCAGAATTGGCTTTTGATTTGGTAGCCAAAAGCCAGAGTGGGTACAAAACACAGAAGACATGCAAATATTCCGTTCACTTGTCATCTCTGTTTTGGATCCACTCCAGTTTTTTTTGGGCATTAGCAATACTGATAGATTACCAACCAAATGCTGACTGAGTAAATGCAAATGCTCAGCAGACAGGATCCATTTTTGGGGGGTTATTGTTCTGACAGATCAGAGGAAAGGCAAAATAATCAATGATGTCAACACAAACGTACTGCTGACACCCTCTCCACTCTGTCGGGGGGCTCTACTTGTATAAGTGTTTAATAGAACAGGTTCTGTAGACATCTATGTGGAATCAGCTGAGGCCAGTGTAAAAGGAGTGCGCTTCTTGGCACTAACATCGACCTGTAAGGCTGAGTTCATACTTTGGTCAGTTTTGGCCCCATGACTGCCCAAATAAGTTAAGTGTGTAGTGATTCTAAGAGCGACGCCTGTTATCTGCATGTCATACGGACTCACAGTATTATTTCACCACCAAAGCATACTCCCTATCTGTGTTACTGCAAGGCACAGTGTTCTACACCACTTTAAAGGCTCTCAGCAGCCAGAAAATAGCCGTTTTTCAACAAAATCCGCCGCAAATATATTTGGATCGATTCATATTGTTCCTGAAAAATTCGGCGAACCCGGCAAATCGAGTTTTTGAAAAGTTTGCTCATCTCTAATCATATATATTAATAAATATTTCAAAAACAAAGAAAAAAACAACCGCTCATTATATATGTTAACTCTTTAAAAAATGTTAAAGATTACAAGAAGGCTACCTTATGAAATTAGTTGAAAAAGGGCAAGATAGGCTGTTACAAAAAAAATCTGATTTGTTTACTGTGGTTGTGTTATTGCATAGTTTTGGAGGCTTTACTTATATTCTGAAATGGTGAAAAAAATTACACACACACATATATGTGTGTGTATATATATATATATATATATATATATATGTCTGTCTGAATGTATGTATGTTGTATATGTAACCCAGTTATGTATTCCTGCCATAAATGATTTCTAAAAATTCAATGTAATAGAAGTGTTGAACTGCAGTACTTGGCAGCCAAGCTTAACTCCTATTCAATTTCACTTGTTATTACTTGAGCATTTTCCATGAAGTAAACTTGCCAATTTTCACACCTTGGAGCCGAGTACCTCTTTTTTAGGTCCCTTAGTAAAATTCCAGTGCAACTTCCAACTATATACCTTTCTCTGGAGATTGTTCCATATAACTGAATGTAAAACTCCACATGTGATTGTTTCACAAGTCCTTCGGAAAGAGTATGAGATCTTTTCATCTCTTCCAAAAATCCTGCTACTGAATCTTGTAGAAAGAATAACACCAGACACATTTTTTTTTCCCTTGAAAATCTATGATTTAGATGTTTAGCAAAACCACTTATGATTTTCATGATGCATGTCTGTCGCTTTGTATTGATATATACAGCACACTATATGGATAGCAAGGAATCGGGTGACAGTAAATGAAAAGCAATAATTTTAGGACAAAACAATGAATTTGGCAATTCACATTAGATCTTTGTTGCTGTAAAATGTTGATTTCAGAGGGAGAGATCAACCATATAATGTGTATGGTGTGTCCTGAATTTCCTCCAATGGCCGATGCTAAATAATTTTTATTATGTGTTGATATGTGTATTGTCAGCTTAATAATGAAGCATAATTTTAGGTGGACATGAAATGTTGAATTCTGTATGTAGAAGAATAAACAAATAATCCAACAGTATAAATCTGAGATCCTCAACTTCTTTCTACGAAATGTCTTTGCTGGTATAGCAACTGTGCCTTCCCAATAGAGAAACAATAGGGAGACTATACTCAAGCCAATGCAGTCTGTCTCTGCACTTAGAGCATCTGTAACAGCTATTTCCTCCCGATGTCTATGGTGTGTATAACATGTCAGATTATAAAATGCATGTTTGATACCGATTTTACTGAGCATATCCTGACAGTTTAACATAACCAGGGGTGGATTGGCCATAGACCTTACAGGAAAATTTCTGGTTGGACGATGCCCAGGGGGTCAGACAAGGCCAGACAACAGAAGTTTTTGGGGATTTATTTTATGCTTCTGGCAGTATTTTGATGAAAGACTGTGGTAAATGGCTCTGTTGGGTGGTATAATGCATAGTAACATAGTAACATAGTATATAAGACCGAAAAAAGACATTTGTCCATCCAGTTCGGCCTGTTTCCTACAAGTTGATCCAGAGGAAGGCAAAAAAAAAACTGTGAGGCAGAAGCCAATTTTCCCCACTTAAGGGGAAAAAAAATCTGACTCCAATAAGGCAATCAGAATAACTCCCTGGATCAACGACCCCTCTCTAGTAGCTGTAGCCTGTAATATTGTTACACTCCAGAAATACATCCAGACCCCTCTTAAATTCCTTTATTGTACTCACCATAACCACCTCTTCAGGCAGAGAGTTCCATAGTCTCACTGCTCTTACAGTGAAGAATCCTTTTCTATGTTTGTGTACAAACCTTCTGTCCTCCAAACGCAGAGGATGTCCCCTCGTCACAGTCCTGGGGATAAATAGATGATGTGACAGATCTCTGTACTGACCCCTTATATATTTATACATAGTTATTAGATCTCCCCACAGTCGTCTTTTTTCTAAAGTGAATAACCCTAATTTTGATAATGTGCCACATTATGATATTGCTGGCCCTGCCTTCTATCATTTTGGACCCGACTACAAAACAGGGGCAACTTTTAGTATTTTTTTCAGGATCACTTTGCGTTCCCAGTCCACCCCTGAACATAACAGTTTCAAACTACTAAGGATCATTTCACAGTTGCCAGATCTGAGATAGAACCTGTATTATAGTCCAGAGTGATATTCACAATTCTACAGGCTTCAGAAGTCAAATCTTCCAGCATTCCATTGAAAGAAAACTGAAGATTTGCATTCTGGGTTGAGCGATTTTTAACTAGGCATTAGCCCGGGAATTTAACTATTTATAGGAAGCAGAGATAGTTGCTCCCAACTGCTCCCAGCATGATTGCTAGAGGTTTGTGCAAACCTCTCATAGAGTTGCATTGGTTGTTGACAGCACATACCCTGTTTACAAAAGAAGAGGTGATTCCTATAAATAATCATTTTTAAGCCTACATAGAATAAGATCTACAGATTTTACAGCTGATTTTAGGGTGTGAAGTAGCCAGGGCCTTGCTATACTGTGCTTCAGAGTTGCAATCGCTTCACACTGATGAGATGTGCTGTCAGGCTGCTCAGCCTGACTGGATATGTCATGTACAATCACACTATTATTACTTATTGTAGAACAGGAGGATTGCCACCAAAAAAAAAGCTTGTAAAACATGCCATTTCAATTTACGAGTCCAAAACACTACCACAAAAGGAAGAAAACTGTGTATGAAGGAAAAAATTATTACAAAATAATAATTCTTTATTGAAATATAATTAAACGTAGGTAGGAACAAAACAAAAAAATAAAGTACTGATGTAAACGGCAGGAGAGCTGCCACCACCAATATCAACTACATCACTCAACCGGGGAAGTAGGTGTAAAAACCACCCACACACGTAAATGTGACCCTGGTGAGGAGGTACAGGGGGTATGGGGAACCAAAAATAGCTCCCACTAGTTCACCATGCGGGTCAATCACACATGGAGCCCACCTGGACAAATATGGCTCAGTCTAACTCCCTCAAGCCCAATAGTGGTCAATTAGTGGGTGGTTCCCCTAATTCCTAAAAAGCTACAGCTGTGTTAGGATAGGCTGGGGTCAGCCATTGTTTTCTGGAGCTGACTAATACTACACTGTAAGACAGGAACGGTATCCCTCTCACTTATCAGCACAATCCCCCCTGCCTGTTCCCTAGCTTAACAGTACTTAGGATATACCAACTTTCTATATGATTCTCATAGCATTTGCTGATATGTATGTCCTTGGTTACATTGCAGTCTTGCCATGCTCAGCTAGATGATAAACTCTCCTGGCAGCAGTTTAAGTAAACTTACTGCACGTCCCTGTGAAATGACATGAAAGTACATAAGCAAGAACATTGCATTCCAACACATGACTAAATTGCATTTACACTTCCATGCAGATGTCTGCCCTTTGAAAATTGCCATTATTTATGATTAAAATTGACGTGCCAACTGCCAAGGCTACCTTTCATGCATCTGTCACATATGACATTGTATACATGTATGCGCAAAGAGTGTGCGTGCTCCTTTTTTAAAATCAGCTAAGGATATTTGCTTTATTTCTCTCTTTGGGAGATCATTCCTTGATTCCCTACTCTGCAAGCAAATCCCTTTCAATGAAATTATTTATAGTATGTGCTCAGAGAACCTCTGAAATGTTGTCCAAATCAGTATATTATAGGAAAGAATCTACTGTACATCCCAGTGGTCAAACACATGAATATAGCTCATTTCTTTTTATCTCTGTCCACGTTTAATAAGTTGTTGAAAGGTTTATTTATCACTGTTTTATGCTCCAATAGAGCTAGAAAAAACTCTAAAACTCTCCTGGTACTGTATGAAAGCATTTCTCATGGACAGATGTCTTTTCATTTCATTCATGTGTCTTCATGTTATGTCACCTTTAGTGTTGAGCGAAACGAAGCATCCGAAGCAGATCTCGATCTGAAGTTTAGGACAAATTTAATTAGTCAGAAAGCCGAATTTCCTCCTGCTTTGTGGAAACGAATAATTTTTTCTAAAGTGGTGGCTAGAGTTGTCTTAGAAAGAACTGGAAAAAAAAATACTTACCTCATCCACTTGCTCATGCAGAGGCAGTCCGCTCCTCTCCTGAGTGGAAAAGACCTACCGAAGGAGCTGCGCTGAGCATGATGACATCACCGCTTGCTTCCGGCATCATCACGTGGTGACATGTATAGCCAATATTGCCCTCAGTTGCAATAAAAAAAAATTATAATAAATATATATATATATATATATATATATACACTGAACAAAACTATAAATGCAACACTTTAGGCTTTGCTCCCATTTTGCATGAGCTGAACTCAAAGATCTGAAACATTTTCTACATACACAAAAGACCCATTACTCTCAAATATTAAATTCTGTCTAAATCACTGAGCACTTCTTCTTTGCCGAGATAATCCATCCCACCTCACAGGTGCGGCATATCAAGGTGCTGATTAGACAGCATGAATATTGCACAGGTGTGCCTTAGACTGCCCACAATTAAAGACCATTCTGAAATGTGCAGTTTGATCACACAGCACAATGCCACAGATATCGTAAAAAGCTGTTGCGTGTGCAACGAATGTTCATTTCTCTACCATAAGCCATCTGCAAACGCGTTTCAGACAATTTGGTAGTACATCCAACCGGCCTCACAACTGCAGACCATGTGTAACAACACCAGCCCAGGACCTCCACATCCAGCATCCTGTCTGCCATCTGCCCTGAACAGTGAAAACCGGGACTCATCCGTGAACAGAAAGCCTTTCCAACGTGCAAGACGCCATCGAATGTGAGCATTTGCCCACTAAAATCGGTTATGACGACGAACTGCAGTCAGGTCCAGACCCCGATGAGGATGACGAGCATGCAGATAAGCTTCCCTGAGACTCTTTCTGACAGTTTGTGCAGAAATTCTTTGGTTATGCAAACCGATTGTTGCTGCAGCTGTCCAGGTGGCTGGTCTCAGGAGGTAAGCATGCTGGATATGGAGGTCCTGGGCTGGTGTGGTTACACAAGGTCTGTGGTTGTAAGGCCGGTTGGATGTACTGCCAAATTCTCTAAAAGCCTTTGGAGACGGCTTATGGTAGAGAAGTGAACATTTATTGCACGGGATACAGCTCTGGTAGACATTCCTTCAGTCAGCATGCCATTTGCATTCTCCCTCAAACGTTGCAACATCTGTGTCATTGTGCTGTGTGATCAAACTGCAAATTTCAGAGTGTTCTTTAATTGTGGGCAGTCTAAGGCACACCTGTGCAATATCCATGCTGTCTAGTCAGCACCTTGATATGCTACACCTATAAGGTGGGATGGATTTTCTCAGCAAAGGAGAAGTGCTCACTAACACAGATTTAGACAGATTTGTGAACAATATTTGAGAGTAATGGGTCTTTTGTGTATGTAGAAAATGTTTCAGATCCTTAAGTTCAGCTCATGCAAAATGGGAGCAAAACCAAAAGTGCTGCATTTATATTTTTGTTCAGTATATATATGTATATACTACAAGATTAGAAACTGATTATCTATTTTTATAGTGTATGGTAAAGTGTTTGGTGCCTGGATTTTTATGGAATGGCAGGTAGGTGGTAGCAGGACTTTCCCATAGCCTGAGGCAGACCCAGGTGTAGCTGCTGGGCTCATTATTACTGTAGGGGGATAAAAACAAGTCTGATAGCCTGATTCAGTTTCAGTGCCTGGAAACTGTATGCTGTGTAAGCCTGATCTACTATGTTATCGAGAACATAGGTGTGGAAACCATTCAGCTTAGTTGGAGCCTAGATGGGCGCTAAGTTCTGTTTTTGTGCTGTGGATCCACTCAAGTGACTGTTTAACTTAAATGGAAAATAAAAGCATTATTTCAACTTTTAAATTGCTGAATCCATTAAAATCTGTCTTCCTCACCGGCACAGAGACCTTTATCTTCTATATACTTATACAGAATTAATGAACGTAAATAAATATAATAGTTGGTCCAATTTAATTTTAAATGAAAATACAAAAGTACTGCAGGTAGTAGGAATAAGAATCTAGTTCTCAGCTTTCCCCATTCATGGGCTGGTCTAAAGTGACAGGCAATCAGACAGTGCCCAAAATGATGAGCAAGTGCTAGCTCCCTGCTTTTGGTCTACTCAGACGATTAGGTTGAGCAGTGGCTTGTTGTTTGATTCCTTGTCCTAGATGTACAATATTGAGAGCTAACTACATTAATATACATACATGGGTGTCGATGAACATGTTTGTATATGTTAGTCAACATTTTCATGTTTCAAAAAATAAAATTAAGGAAAATCACTGAAGAAATACAGAATAGAGTCACAACTGCATTAATTTGTCCATCAACTTATTCAGAATGCTAAATTACTTTGCAAAAGACCCGACCACTAAACATAGTGGAATGACTATTAGCAGTGGGCTGCCTGTATTTCTTGGCTTCTGAAAGATTGTTTTTTCTCCTGGACATTTTGCTGAAAGCTTAGGAATCCTTTGTTTTAGTGTATCTCATTTCACATGTTCTTGCTGCTTGAGTTCCTGCAGTGACTACATTTCTTCTGAGCTCCGTAATTGTGAAAGTCAGAAAGATTGTTTGCTTTTTGATGTAGGATGGTTATTACACATGACTAAGGTGCTATAAACTGTTTGTACGTCTGATCAAGTAACACATAATAAACTCGTTCACATCAATTCCACATACATGGTCTGCCTTCAGGTTTCCAGCGTCTGCATTTCTCATATTAGACCTACAGAATTGTAAAGTAAAATGTACGGTTATATGTGAAACAAAAAAACGAAATTACTGAGACGTAAAAATGAATGACACCTGCAAGCTAAAATATCAACCATTGGCAATCAGACGCATAAAGAAAATGAGACACCAATACACCTGACTTGATTTTTCACAAATGGTGGGGGGTCATATATTTTTATAGCTGTGGTATATAATACCATCAAGATTTAGCACCAGCTGTGAGATCCAATTGATGTAAAGTCAGCAATTTAATATTTACATGACGGCAGCATTAGTAGGTCAAAGCCTTTCTGACTTTATTTTCAAAGACTGTTGTTCAAAATGTATCCATTTAATTTCTGGAAGCATCAGCAGGTTGTTGCTTATTGCACTTGCCGCTCAGTTTTGTGACATAGCTCTTCACTGAAGAAAAAGCCCCCATAATTGTAACAGATTTCTATTATTTGTCAAACTTTAACATGTTCCAATATCTTAAAGAATTATGCATAAAAGGGAATGATCTAAAATAAGAAAAGACCTAATACACACCCATTTAATCTCCTGATGCTCCAGCACCAGTGCTCCAGGGGTCTCTATTGGCCTTGATTTAATTGGTTGCAGTGATAACATGCCTATATACTCACAAGACCATAGCAGCCAATCACTGGTACAGCGGTATATTGTCTGCAGTGGTCACATGGGTTTGAAGAAGAAAAGCACAATGTTTTTGGCGGTAGTACCACACTTGGAGAGCAATATTACCATTACTCCCATTCTGTCGTTGTTGCCCTGGTCATATCCGTGTGTGACTCATTTATATTCTCTGTATGATTTTATTTAATAATCCTTATTATAGTTCTTTAGTTTGGTCTTATGTAAACTCATATTTTTCTTTAAGAGTTTCTTGCCTCATTGAGTTTGACCTATTCATTACACTTAGATTTTAGTGCATTGATAATTAGTAGTGTTGATCGAGCACCCAAATGCTCAGGTGCTCGGGCCGAACACATTATATATGGGAGTATAGAGTATAATGGAAGTCAATGGGAGAACCCAAGCATTAAACCAGGCACCCCCTGCTCTGAAGAGGGGAGGGTGCCTGGTTCATTGGAAAAGGTCAGAAATTGATGGAAACACCACCGAAATGGTTCTGGAACCGCATGGGGAGGATGTCTGAATGGATCTTGGACTTCCAGGTCGCTAGGAACCATGTTGTCTGAGTAGTACGCCACTTTTACAGACTGACAATAATACGCACAAAACCAAAGATAAAATCAATTTTAGAGGAAAAATTGTTAGGAAACATTCATTCCTGTATATTTACTTGTATATAAAGTGCAAGTGCTGCCAAAATTACAAGCAAGGGGCACTCCGATACAACCTGTAAAACATTGTATGCGAGCGCCTTGGCTACTGAGACTGGACTTGGTGGAAGACAGGGTGGTGCTTAACCGACTGGAAGCATTATCTGCTGCAATACAACCGACCACCTGGTCACACTGGTCTGACTTCAAGAGCGGTGTCCTGTGCCGCCTTGAAAACTGGGACATGAAGCTAGGTATCGTGGATGATTGATTTTCTTGTGGTCTGGCAGCAGGCACAGTTTCAACGTGCCCAGGGCCACGGCCTCTGCCTGCACCATCATCATCAATGCCACTTCCCCGTCTCTTACTGATCGCCTTCTTCATATTAAATGTTATATATGCTTGCAGGTATGTCACACATACAGTAGCGTACAGTAGTGTAGAATTTGGAAGTGTATGCGCAAAAAAATGTAAAAAGGCTATTTGGGATGTGGAAACGTCACACGGGAGATATCCCGCAGATAATGTCAATGCTGTCACCAGCGGCTAATTAAAAATTACAGGGAATGTCACATGTATTTGGGATGAGGAAGTTATACAGTAGAGGTCACTGTCTGCAGCATCTACGGAAAAAGTACACTGTATGGCACAGGATGCGCTAAAAAATATATTGCTGCTGCCACACACAATAGTCCTTAAAAGGACCTTTGGGTCTGTAAAGTTTTAGCAATTTAGCGCAGGTTGGGCTAAAAATGAATATTGCTGCTGCCACGCAAAATAGTCCTTGAGAGGACTTTTGGGTGTGTAAAGTTTTAGCAATTTAGCGCAGGTTGCTCTACAAATATATTGCTGCTGTCACACACAATAGTCCTTAAAAGGACTTTTGGGTCTCTAAAAAGTTTTTCTAATCAAAATAGTCCAATATTCCAATATTACTCCCTACACTATTTCAATATTACTCCCAATAGTCCAATATTACTCCCTACACTGTCTACAATATTATTCCCTACACCTATGCACAGCTCTCCCTGACTAAGATTGAGCCGAACATGCGCCATCGGGTGCTATATAGCACCCGATGACGTGTTCCGGCCAGCCAATAACTGTAATGCCAGTAATTAACATGGCTACGGCATTACAGTGAGGGCAGTACTTACCTGGATATTGGCTGCGTAGCAGGCAAGAAACGTACGGGGAGGAGACTCAAGCATTGCGCTGGAGCACATGTGGTATTCAGCCGACGTCGGCCGAGCATGTTCGCTCAACACTAATAATTAGTACCATGTGTGTTGTTATTACAGTATATGATTTCGGGTGTGCACTCTCATTTATGCCTAATTTGGCTTTTAATAAACAGTTTCTTAACATACGCTTAAAGCTTAGGTAAAAAATTTCAGTATATGATTTTTCATTTATAACTGAAGGTACATATTCAGGGCCTAAATATTGTTGTACATCTTTGCATTCCAGCAGCATAATTTTTTATTTTTATGTCTTTGTAGCTATGTTTCATAAAGTATTTTTATTTCTGGGAAGAGTCAGTTCATTGAGGGACAACTACCTCACATTGGAGCCCCTTGCTCTAGCAGAGTACCAGTGATACTGATTGCGATTCTCTATGCTCAAATACCTGTAGGACCAAAAGCATTACACATATATTCAACAGAGAAAAGGAAGAAGCTGTAGATATAATTGTGTTGTTCTCTGTGTTACACTTATTATACACTATTATTGATTGGAAAGCAGTTCAACAATTATTGCCAGATAGATTGCTCCTTTCACTTTCTGCTTGATCAATGACTAGTCAGAAGATAAGAACACTGAAAATATTGATTCTCCCTTACTAGAGGAACAAATGGTGTTTTCAGATGTAGCCAACGATGAAAAGCATAATCTATACACTTCGAGGTAAGATTGTTCACACTTTTGAAAGTATATTTTTGTGACTTAAAGGGGTTCTCCGGGATTCACATAATGTTGACTTATCCACAAGATTGATCATCAATATGAGATCTTTGGGGGGGGGGGTACGATTTCCCGCACCCCTACCAATCAGACCACGGTGTATGCACAGCACCATACATTGTATAGCGGCTGTGTTTGGTAGTGTAACTCAGGGCTGAGCTGTTCCTAGACCATGTGACTGAATGTGACATCACTGGCCTAGTACGAGGCCACAGCACTCACCAACTCTCTTCAGCCTCTTCATAAAGCTGATCTGCAGCGACTCAGACCCCCACCGATCTCATATTGATGACCTATAAAGGAAAAAAATGGAATAGTTCAGAACAGATTGTTCCTTTCTGTGAATATAAACTGCAGCATTTTCATTGAATCTATTGCTCTAGGCAAAACCAAGAATTAATTCAAAAAGTATACTTTTTCCTACAATTAGGATCCACTCCTATTTTTGGGATAAAATATAAATAATATTTGGTAAATGAGAGCTATTTCTGTGTGCACATACTTGAGAAGATTGTGATTGTGAATTATTTTATTACTCTTCCTTTACACCAAAATTTGTGCAGATTGAATACCATGTCCATTAGGTATCTACAAGGACAGCTGTCCCGTCTCACTAGGAGCCACACTACAATTCCCTACTACTCTGCCAACACGATTAGCAGAGGCATTATTTGATGCTTTTTTTCACACAGAAGTACTGTATGGGACTGTCCATTAACAGAAGCACCCTTCTTGATAGTAGCAAAGTCTCTCCCATGCCATGGTGTTTAAGGGATACAAAGAGCTACAGACCAGTGAGCCACATGTGAATGGCTGCTGATTGGTAGCCCACATATACAGTAAATTCCTAGCTATAATTGAAGGGATACACAATATTTAACAAATCACAGAAAAAACTATATATAAACCATACTGCACAATATGGTATTAAATGTGCGGATGTATATGGCTACATTTACAAAATAACAGAAAATAATGCACTATAAAAATAAATGCAGGACATATGGACTAAGCCCTCACTCTCGATAAAAACTGAGACACTTGGTCAATACATTTTGATCAAAATACATCTAAGCCCACCTACCGGCAACAAGGTGGTCTCAGTTCAGGCGGGTTCCTATGCTAACCTATTCATGCTGTGGAACATTTTTCAGGAGCACAGTCCCAGCACATATGGTGTGCTGCCCCTTGTTACCTCCATGTGCAAGCGCATACATCTAAGGTGGGCTTAGATTTATTTTGATCAAAATGTATCTGTGTTTATCGAGAGTGAAGGCTTAGTCCATATGTCCTGCATCTATTTTTGTTATGCATTATTTTCTGTTATTTTGATGCACACTATTTACATACACTTAAAGGGGCTGGCCTATTGTTAGGATAAGCCCCCAATATTTGATAGGTGTGTGCCCACCTCTGGGACCTTCACCTCTCTAGAATGGAGCCAGCAAAGTAAAGGAGAGCAGACAGCACATGCAGAGCCGCCCTCCATTCATTTCTATTGGACTGACGAAAAAAGCAGCATAGCAGTGAATTGAGTGGGCCAGCAAATAGGTGGGACCTGCACCTTTTAGACACCGGGATCATATTCTTGAGAAGTGTCCCAATGTATGAGATGAGCCATCCCCTTTAATAATATTAAATGATCTAGCAGACACTGTAAGAGAAGTCATATATCTGCACGTTTATGGTTACTGTCACACACTTGGCTCATTCTAGGTGAATTTACTAAAGTATGGACTGAATCTGTGCGCCAATTGTGCTTTTATTAATTTTTCAGAGCTAACTGAAGAATCTGCAATGTTTCATTTGCAGGTAATCTTCTCTGACTGCTAAGAGTATTTTAACTGTAGAATAAGCTGTCTAAGTCTTAGCACCTACTGTTTTAGTGGTTTTCCTTTATTTTTCTGTTTGCTAGTCACACAAAAATTACATTTACAGCATTGCCAAGAAAAGTGATATTCAATGAAAATTCGGTTATAACTAGAGATGGGCGAATCGAAGTAGACAAAGAGTTTACAATGCCTGTTTGGCGTGTATCAGTGACAAAAAATATATATATTAGCCGTTCAGCGGTACAGTTATATGTTTTAAAGCCCTTTTTGGCATGTATTACTGGCACAAAAATATATATTATTTGCTATTCAGCAGTGCAGTTATATGTTCTAAAGTCTTTTGTGGAGTGTATAAGTGGAAAAAAGTAAGGGCCTATTTGCCGTTCAGCTGTGCAGTTAAATGTTCTATAGCCCTTTTTGGTGTGTATTAGTGGCAAAAAAATGTATATTATTTACTTTCTGCGGTGCAGTTATATGTTCTAAAGCCTTTTGTGGAGTGTATAAGTGGAAAAAAGTAAGGGTCTATTTGCTGTTCAGCTATGCAGTTATATGTTCTAAAGCCTTTTGTGGTGTGTATAAGTGGAAAAAAGTAAGGGCCACATTTGCCATTCAGTGGTGAACTATATGTTCTAAAGCATTTTGTGGTGTGTATAAGTGGAAAGAGGTAAGGGCCTATTTGCCATTCAGCGGTACAGTTATATGTTCTGAAGCCTTCTTTGGCGTGTATTAGTGGGGAAAAAAGGGCTTATTAGCCGTTTCGTGGTGAAGTGAGAAAATTACAACCGTTTTAGGAGTCTTTTAAATTCCTTTTTATTTATTTGTTTGATCGAACAGTATATCAGACAGAGAAGTGACAGGCCATGCACATGGGAGTGACAGAGGCCTAAATGTTTCTGGCGCAGGCACAGGTCGCAGCAGAGTAAGGGGGCATGGCAGCAGGAGTCACAGCGAGAGGCCTGAGCTCCCGGTGTCATCTAGCGGTCGTGTCTTGACCAGCAACCCAGCCGTTCTTGAATGGTTGACTCGGTCATCCACTTCGTCCCAAGTGACATCAGACATCCACAGCCAAGAATCGGTGAGTTCGTAAGACACAACCCTTAGTTGACATGGCCCCGGATCAGGCCCTGTGCCCTCACCTGTCCTCAACCTGCCTCTATCCTTTTCTGTTCCCTCAGCGAGAGAATTATTATATGCTGATGGCTCAGCTCCATCATACAACGAGGACGAGCTACTAGAGGACAGTCAGCAGCTACTGGCCAGTCAAGATGTGGAGGTGACATCCGCCGCTTCCTCCGGGAGGCGTGCAAGTAGTGATGAGGAGAGTGGCGTGGGAGCTGGTGTTGCAAGCGGTCAGGCTCCTGACCCAGAGACCGTTGAGGAGAACATCAGTGACATGCAGACAGTACGCGATGATGATGATGTAGCTGATCATACTTGGGAGCCGGGTGAATTAGGGGCTTTATCATAATCGGGAGAAGAGGGTGGCAGCTTACCCGTGAGGCAGCAGCGGAGCAAGCAAGTCGCTAGCTTGGCCGGGAGTCAGAAGGGTGACAGCAGTGGGAGGTCGGGAGCCAAACGTGCCTGGGGTAGACCACCCGCTTCGCAGGAGCCTACCTGCTGGAAAAGTAGTGGTGCAGGGGTTCATGGAAGCAGTGGCGGTAGCAGTCAGTCAGTGCGTAGTGTTGGGGATAAAATCACCTACTTGGCAGTGTGGCGTTTTTTTGTTAAGCCGCCGGAGGATGTGAACATGGCCATTTGTACAATCTGTGGGCAAGGTGAAGCAAGGCCAGGGTTGGCCCCACGGCCCTGCGTTAATATATGCAGCGTCACCATAAAGTTGCCTAGAAGAACCGTGGTTCCGATGTGGTGGTTCAGCCTGCCGCAGCAACTGCTGAGTCACCCAGTGGCACACACCTGATTTCCACCACCTCAGCCGAAGGGAGCTGTCTGTCCTTCCATCATCCATCATCTGCTAATGCTCCTCCTACTCCTCGTCAGTCATTTCATCAGCAATTCATCACAGAAGAGATTGCCAAAGACAACAGTATGCGTGCACTCATCCAATGGAGCAGAAGCTGAATGTGTTCCAGTCCAAGTTGCTGATGCTGCAGTCCCTCCCTTTCCAAGTGGTGGACTCTGCACCTTTCAGAAAACTAATGGCTTGTGCCAAGCCGAGATGGAGAGTCCCAAGCTGTCATTTCTTTGCCAAAAAGGCAGTACCAGCCCTGCACAAGTATGTAGAACAGAAGGCGGGACAGTTCTTGAGCCTGTCGGTGTCTGCCAAAGTTCATGGCAGCGCCAACGTGTAGAGCTGTAACTACGGTCAGGGACAATACATGTCCTTTATGGCCCACTGGGTAAATGTGGTTCCTGCACAGCCACACCAGCAACTTGGCCAGGTGACGCCGCTTCCGCCTCCACGTTCTTACACCGTTTGTCCTGCGACAATGTCCGCCTCTGCCTCCTCATCCTCTGCCTCCTCATCCTCCACTGCAGGGAAAATTTACAGGGGCCCTCCAGCATACCACATGTGCAGGGCACTGTGGTGTCACGCTGTTCTGCACCTCGTTTGCCTGGGCGAACGGAGTCACACAGGGGAGGAACTGCTCCGTGTCCTCCATCAAGAAATCGAATCCTGGCTTTCTCCGCAACAAAAAATCGGATCCATGGTGACCGACAACGGGAAGAATATGGTGTGGTGTAAGTGCTGCGTCAAGGAGGGCTGAGCCATGCGCCCTGCACACGTGTTCAATCTGGTTGTCAAGCTGTACCTGAAGTCTTCCACCCATCTGCAAGACATCATAAAAATGGCCAGGAAACTTTGCATGCACTTCATCCACTTGTACACCGCAAAGCACACCCTCCTTGAGCTGCAGTGGCAGAATGGCATCCCCCAACATAGGCTGATATGTGATGCTTTGACATGTTGGATTTCTACCCTCCATATGTTGGACCGACTATACGAACAGAGAAAGGCCATAAACTATTTCTTGTTGATCCAAGCGGACAAGAGTACTCCCCTGTGTAATTTCGATGTCAGCCAGTGGTGGCTCATGCGCGACACCTGCCGTATGCTCAGGCCCTTTGAGGAGGCCACGTTATTTGTCAGTCGCCAGGACAAATAATGAACAACTTATTTCCACTGCTTCATGTCCTGGAATAGATGCTGGTAAATCTGGCTGGTCAGGGGACTGGAGACTAGTGATCAGCGGCAGGGGAAAATTCGAATTTGTGATACTTCACGAATATTTGTTAGAATATTTGTCATATATTTGCGAATATTCGTATTCAAGATTATTCTACTGATTGCGAAAAATCGGCAATGAAATTTTCGCTTCATGCAAATATTCTTAAACCCTAATATATAGTACTATGGAATATAGTGCTATATATTCTTTTTTTAGAATATTTGTCATTTTTTCCAATTTAATGTGAACAGCCATTGGCCCAAAAGGAACTTAAGCAGGGAGGAATCAAAAAATTACGAATATTCTAAAAAACAAAAATATAGCACTATATTTTATAGTGCGATATACGCATTAGCATTACGCGAATATTTCATTGCAGATTTTTCGCATAAAAGAAGAAGTGAAGAATATTCTACAGACTACAATATTGAAGCCTTCTCACATTGGTCCAAAAGCAAGAAGGAGGTAGGTATACTAGGTAATGGGTTCAGATGGGAAAAAAAATATATTCGTTTCTACGAATATATATCACTATATTTGAAATATTCGCAAATTTTCGAAGTGCAGATATTCGCGATAAAAATGTAACATTTTAATATTCGCGCTCAACACTACTGGACACGTGGTTCCTAGATCTCAGGGCCACGTGAGCCTTGTGGGGGCTGAACTGGGGGAGGAGGACATTGGAGCACAAGCAATGTGTAGCGAAATGGGTGGTTTTTCTACACAGTTGACAGGAAAGGAGGAGCAGGAGCAGCCAGAGGAGCTACAGGGTGATGAGGAAGACGAGGCAGAGGACCTAGACACACCGTGGCAGTATGCAGTGGCAATGGAGGCAAGGAGTCCCTCCGAGTCACTTGCAGAAATGGCCCAATGCATACTCACTTGCTTGCGTAGTTACAGCCAAATTTTGGCAGAGGGATGACTTCTGGCTCTCCACCTTGTTGGACCCGCTCTACCAGTCCAAAATGGGTGCATTTTTTACACCTGCTGAGAGGTAGGACAAACTGAACTACTATAGAGACATCCTATGTAGTCAGTTGGCCGCTGTCTATCTGCGCCATCGTCCATCTTGTCGCAAGTCTGACAGGGGGGCCCACTGTGCTCACACTCCTCTGCCATGGCTGCTGTGGCAGCGTGGGGGGGGGGGGGGTAGGAGCATTTCCAGCTTCATCAGCAGCAACTTAAGTCTAGAGTTGCTGATTAGCAGCTTTCCTCACTCGGATAGTGAAGAAACTACTCACCAGCAGCAGCAGCTAGACCTTGAGCAGGACCTGAACCAGCAGGTGGTGGCATACTTGGACAGTACCCTGCCACCCCACATTGAAGATCCACTGGACTACTAGGCAGCCAAACTCGATATGTGGCCTCAACTGGCAGAGTTTGCCCTGGAAAAGCTGTCCTGCCCAGCCAGTAGTGTGGCATCAAAGCGGGTCTTTAGTGCGACAGGGGCCATAGTTAACCCAAGAAGAATTTGCCTGTCCACCTAAAATGTGGAGAGATTGACCTTTGTCAAGATGTATCAGGCATGGATCAGCCAGGATTTCCACCCACCAAGGCTTAATGCATCAGACTAGATCATCCATGGTGCCACACCAACACTTTGACAAAAGAGACCAGTTTCTTCTGGCTACCTGCCTCAACTACTATTCTGATGCTGCCACCTGCCTGATGCCACACATCTGATGCCTAGTGCTCCTTCTTTCACCTACCATCTTCAGCTGGTACTGGTATTGCCACCAACCTTCCCACTCTGTGGCCTCCTAATGCTGCTCCACCCACTCCACTCTGTCAAGGGGCTCAACTTGTATAAGCGTTTAATAGAACAGGTTCTGTAGACATCTATGTGGAATCAGCTGCCGACAGTGTAAAAGGAGTGTGCTTCTTCTTGACGCTAACATTGACCTGTAAGGCTGTGTTCACACTTGAGTTATTTGGTCAGTTTTTGCCCCATAACTGCCCAAATAAGTGAATTTTGCAGTGATTCTAAGAGCGACGCTGTCATCTACAGGTCATACTGACTCACAGTATTGTTTCACTACCACAGTAGATTCCCTATGCGTGTTACTGCAAAGCACAGTGTTCTACACCACTATAAAGGCTCTCTGCAGCCAGGAAATAGACGTTTTTTTAATGTGATTTGCCACAAATAAATTTGGATGGAACCAAATTTTTTCGAAAAATTCGGCTAACCGTCCCAATCAAATTTTTGAGAAATTCGCTCATCTCTTTATAACACACACAAAAATAATCCACTCATAGATATAGGTGTATAACTTGATGTTAATTACTTATATTCTTCACTGATTGAAAGCACTTTTCAACTAAAGGTATTTTTACTATAAAATGTAACTTTACATAAGAGAAAATTCATCACATATATGTCAGAAAATCATTTTAAGCCTAGAGGCTACATGACAACTTTCTCCACAAGAGTCCAGACATGCAACATGCAGCTGTCCTGTTGAAGAGCATGATCATGACTGTATGGGATAAAAACTATAATCATGACACACAACATAAGTAACAAATTTTAGATGTCTAAAACTGGGGTGTGACTTCCCAGTCAACTAGTGTGCACGTGTTGGATTACTGAAGTGCATGATATACAAATTTTCAATTGGGCACCTTTCTTAATAAACATGTCCCTTTCTGTCCCAGGTTGCCTGAGAGAGCTTTATTGGCCCATTATAGTCAATAACCACACAGAAAATGCTCAGTGGAGAAGAATATCCGGGGGCAACCTTTTTAACCTCCTAACAGTAACATTAAAATTTGGAAAGCCCTCCCAAAAATTTCACTTTTTTATTGTAGTTTTTTAATGTGTGTCTGCAGTAAATCTTGTTGGCGCAGAACTCAGGGACACTATTGCCTTTTTAACCCCTTAGTGACATCATTAATTTTAGCCTTAAGGACCAATCATTTTTTCCCCCTGTTCCAGCAGTCAGAACTTAAATTTTTTTCTTCTTTTTTTATTTTGCTAGATGAGTTGTAGATTTTTAGGAACCATTTTGGGGTATATATAGTGTATTAAATAACTTTTATTTTATCTTTTGGGGAAAGATTATTTTGTGATTTTTTTTTACGGCATTCACTGTAAAAATAACATAATTTTATCATGTGGGTCAGTACAATGAAGATAATGTCACATTTCTATGTATTTTTACAGTTTTTTCTCTCCTCCTACAGCCTGTCAGCTCTGTAACGGCTCTCTCTCCTGTTCTACACTGAAGGGGAGTTGGGGGGGGGGGTCTGCTTTAGCTGCTTATAACTCTGATTTGGTACCAGCTATGTGGTCTTTGTATTGTTTGAAAGATGACATTCCAATCTTTCAGACAATAACAGAATTACAGCAATCTGTTCAGTACATGGGAAGATTTCATTGACAGAAATTGGGATGCTGTGAATGCAGCTGAAAGTAAAAGCAGGTTTTTCCCCCAATTATTCCCGACTCATTTTCTAACAGTGATTTCTCCTCTGTTTCTTGGAGTTTAGCTGTTATTCTGGTCTTGTCAGCTTTCAAACAAGACAAGTTGCATGTTTGTAGCTACTACCATTTAGGAGAAAGCAGCATCTAAAGCAGTCCACCCCCTCCACTTTCTGCCCGAGCCATAGCTGGGGCAGAACAGTTAAATTCTTTTACCACTGCCCAAACTGCACTCGGGCAAAACAGGTGGTTAATGAATATGTATTAACTACAAAATATATTATTATCATATTTTATTTAATAGGTCGCAAAGCACTGGGACTGCTAGCAAAAATATATAACCTTAGTCTTTTGTCAGCCAAGCCCACCATTCTCAGCGGGTTTGGCCCACACTCTCATGTGTATGGGGAGCTCCTGAATTTCCCAAGGATTGAGTCTAAGGAATATTTGCCAGAAGTGTCTGGCAGCAGCTTTCTCCACTCTCACCATAGAATACACGTGCAAATTCTGTTAAGTAGAATATGTATGTGTATGGGGGAGCCGAGAGGCAGTCGAGAGAGATAGTTTCTCTAGCACACCCACAGGAAAAAATAAGCATTACACAGTGCCAATTCCAGCTAAGAGTTGTCTGTAATACAAGACAGGTCCTCAAGATCAAGACATGCTCTTTGTGATGATCCTCAATAGGAGACCCCCTATAATAAATGAGGATTATTTAATCAAGTATACGAAAATAAGTTTTGTAAACTAAAAGCTTTACAGTAAACTAGACCACATTCTTGCTCCCTACAGTTTAATTTTCTGAATAGCCAGTAGTAGATAAGTTTATTCTTTGTAGATTATAAAAAGTGTTTCTGTCCTCTGTTTGTTTAAACTAAACTCTTCTATGCTGTACATGTTCCTTAAAAACCTTATCACATGGCTGCTATGCCTTTCCAGAGTATTCAGTCCAATATTACACAACTTCCTTTTTGGAGTGGTTTTGACATTGTTTTATGCAATGACCTCCAACAGTTGTATTGTTTCAGAACTAAATGATATTGTATTCTTTACATCTATTTTTAGTTCTTCAAAGGTTTTTAAAAGTGATATGACCATTGCATGAACCTCTACAATGAAATGAAGCCAGCCTTTATTCATCGTACTCTATTTAGTACTAATTGGTTTATTCAGTAATTTGATTTTACAAAGTAACATTTAAAAAAAAAAAATAAACGCAAATTTGTTTTTTAGAAAATGATTTCCTAATCGTAGCCCTGAAAATTTCTGGCATACTGTATATCTGATCCTATGTGTGAACTTAGCATAAGTAATAGGGAGACAACCCCCGGGTAGACACTTCTGACAGTGGCTTTACTCCTTGTGGAAACGAGGATAAGGCATTTTAGATCCTCATTCCCCCCAATATGTACAGTAAATGGACACACAAAGTGACAAAAATAATATAGCAATGCAAAATATACTGTACTCCTTCCAGCTTTAAAAACAGAACTCAGACTAGACTACATTTGGTGCTATAACCTTTATCAAGTTCAATGGCATAAATAGAACTGACTGGGCCCCAAAGCAAATATTTGAATAATGCTCCCCGCCCAGTAACTTCTTCACAACCTCCTCATCTCATCCAAGCCTCACTCATGTGATTAGTCAAGATTGCTCTTACAGACCAGGCCCGGCAGCCACTCCGTCCATTTCTTACATGTATATAGTATATGTCATGTCACTCTATATACTGTCACTGTATATAATGTCATTGTATAATACTGTTGCAGGTGCCCTGACAATAAAATCTTTTAGTCCCCCTTCTGAGTTTGGGCCCCATAGCAGATGCTTCCCCTGCCTCCACTATAGCTAGGCCCCTGGTCAGGTTGAATCTGGTAGCAGGGAACTACAGATGTAGCCACTTTTATTTGGAGGGGCTATGCACATTAATGCAACAAAAACACATTATGGTGATACAACAAATCACATTAAAGTGACTATCCTGGCACAGCTGGTGACAAAATAATGCTGACTACATCTGCCATATACATACATATCTGTAGGAACGTATGTATACATTTCTTTATTGAAAAATTGGGGTGTGGTAGGGGAGGAGCTAGGACAAGAGGCAGGATGGGCCAGGGGTAGGTAGTGGGCGGGGTTAAGGGGCCCAATCAGATTCTTGCTATGGGGCCCAGTGACTTCTATGTACGCCCCTGCTCAGTTTGGTGTACCTGACTTCCCCTGTGTTATCACAACTGGCTCTGAAATCACAGTTACTGTCAATCATACAAAAGGGGGAGGTGCTGGCAGCATGACTGTTAGAACAATTGAGTATCCAATAGAGCAGCCCCACCCACGGTGACCTGAAAACCTTATTTGCATAAAATAAGGGCCTATTAACACAACCATATTTTTCTGTCTGCATCCATTCCGCAATTTTGCAGACCGATTCATATCAAAGGGGCCACAAAGCATGCGGACAGCACACCATGTACTGTCTGCATCTGCACTTCATTTCCACGGCCCTGCAAAAAAGATAAAGATGCGGCCGAGCTAAACTTGATGGTTAACGCATTAGGTAAGAAATGGCACAAAAAGGTTAACTAACTCTTTCAACGTATTTCAATGGCTTTTGTCAAAAGATGGCACGAGTTAAAACTGTGCCATGTGTTATCAGAGTTATCAGAGTCAATTTTAGCTTGGCTACATCTGTAGAACATGTCCTATTCTTGTCCATTTTTGCGGACAAGAATAGGCATTTCTATCATAGGGAAGGATGCTCCAATCTGCAAAATGCGGAACGCACACGACGGGTATCCATGTTTTGCGGATCCAACATTTGTGGTCCGCAAAAACAGATATGTTCATGTGAATGGACCCTAAAAAGAAACTATAATTTGGTGTTATGCTTACTTTGAAATTAATTTGGAGGTTACTGCCTTTAGCTATAACAATATAAAGCCAACCTCACCATTGATCTTATTGACCAAAATGGACAAATGTAATATGAACTACCATAATAATTTCATAATAAGCAATCCACAGTACACAGTACTTAAAAACAAATATATCAAATATCAAGTAATAATAATAAGCCCTGTTTTTAAGTGATACTACACTAAATACTATAAAATTGGCTAAAATGCAGGTAACTGCATGCTTAATATTTTCTGTGAAAAATAGAATTCTGTTCACTCTGGCTTGCCAGTAAAGTAGTGATAAGGATAATGTTGCATTATTTACTAGTGTCCTGGGTGAAACTGTCATTGAAAAAGGCTTTTCTAATTATTCTGCAGCCTGCGGTAGGACTGAAAAAGAATATACAATGAAGCAAATAAATTCAGAGGAAATCCTTTTGCAGTCAACATTTATACTCTTTAAGAAAGATCTCTAAGATTATATTACAAGATTGGTTAATATTTAACACTAATCACCGGGGCACATTTGTTAAACCCCTGCGCTGCAGTGGATTAGCGAAGTTATATGGAGGCGCCGACCTCTACATATCTTCAGCGTATCCACCACTGATTCTAAATGTAAGCCAGCTTCCTTGCGGTCTTACATTTAGACCATTTTCCAAATTGTCTTTTTTTGGCCTGACGTTAGTGGGGAAGAAGTCGTAGATTCTGCCGCAACATGGTGTGCAACAGAATCAGCGCCAGATATACGCTATAAAAATGGCATATATCTGTTTGTAAATAACCCACATATAAATTTAAAGGTACTCTCCAGTCTAAACTGACACCATGTACACAAAAGAGAGATGTTTTATTATAAACTCCTCCACCTCAGTTCTTGGTCTAAGCTTAGCTCAGGATATCTGCCAAGGGTGTTTCTTCTGACTTGCATACTTGTTACTTTACACAGTTGCTTTAGAGTAAACCTGTCATAATGTACCTGCAGTCCAATCCGAGGGCAGCATGTTATAGAGTAGAGTTAGCTGAGCAGATTGGTGTAAAGTAAAAAAAAAAAAAAAAAGATTGTGTATAATTTGTCGATCCTAGCTAATTCTGGTCTTAAGAGTCCAATGGGTGGTCCTACTTACCAATTTACGCCTATCTCTTTATGCCCACTTATGCATGGACGCTTAAACCTAGAGTGAGCCAGCATTCTAATTAAACAATGATACAATTTATATATATATATATATATATTGTGGGGAGTCGCTCTGGTAGATAGCGGTGCGGGTGCAGTACCGAGGCAAAACAAGGAGTCCAGAATGTGCAATAAACAGTGTTTTATTCACACTTGTACAACATAAATGAAAAACAGTCTCTTGGTGATAATTCACACATAACAGAAATAATGTGGCCAAACAAAACAGGCCAACACAGGGTTCAGTCACCTGGGAGGTTTAGGTGAGGGTTCACATCTAGCAGTCGGCCCAGCCGCAGGAGATTCCACCTTCAAGTTGCAGGGAAAAACACCACCTTGCTGAGCTCTTTCCTCCAGGTCAGAGAACTCCACAGGACTGTTAGCAGCTCCAGGACAATCACAGCCCAGCTGCTGGTGCTGGCTGAGTTTTTAAACCCAGCCCAAAACCAGGACTGGGTCGTGGGGAGCAGCCACCCACCCTACACTTTAGCTGCTCCCGGTAGAGCCGGCCCGGATCGGCTTTGCAGCCATGCTATTTAAAACTATGTCAGTAGCACTAGCTGCTGCTGACATCAACAAAACGGCTCTTACCTCACCGAGGCTATGAACCTCGGTGACACATACCTGCCATCCACGACGGCACCCTGCACCTTACCACACACCCCCTTTGTTCAACCCTGAGGGGTGGACACATGTGAGGCAGTGGGCGCGGGAAAGGGCATCTGCATTCCCCTGCAAGCGGCCTGCCCTATGTTCCACGGAGAACTTGAAGTTCTGCAGGGATAGGAACCACCTGGTGACCCGAGCATTCCTCTCCTTGGCCTGGCTCATCCCACTTGAGAGGGGAATGGTCGGTCACCAAACGGAACCTCCTCCCTAACAGGTAGTAGCGGAGAGATTCGAGTGCCCACTTGATAGCCAGGCACTCCCTCTCCACTATGCTATACCTGGTCTCGGCGGGACTGAGCTTACGGCTCAGGAAGACAACGGGATGTTCTTCCCCGTTGACCTCCTGAGACAGCACAGCACCGAGGCCTACCTCCGAGGCGTCGGTCTGTACGACAAACTCCCGGTTGAAGTCGGGTGTCACCAAAACCGGGGACCCACAGAGGGCCGACTTCAACGCGGAGAAAGCCTCCTCCGCCTTCTCACTCCAGCTAACCTTCCCAGACTTTCGCCCCTTCAATAGGTCTGTCAACGGCGCTGCTATTGTGGCAAAGTGGGGCACAAACCGCATGTAGTACCCTATCATTCCCAGGAAGGACTTTACCTGCCTGGCAGTGACCGATCGGGGCCAGTTACGTATGGCTTCCACTTTAGTTACCTGCGGCTTGATGACTCCCGCCCAATTACATATCCCAGGTATTTGGTCTCTTCCAACCCAATCGCACACTTCTTTGGATTGGCGGTTAGACCAGCTTTCCTCAGGGCATCCACTACCGCCTGCACTTTGGGCAAATGGCTTTCCCAGTCGGTGCTGTGGATGATTACATCGTCTAAGTAGGCCGAGGCGTACCGACGATGAGGTCGCAGCACAATATCCATTAACCTTTGGAAGGTGGCGGGGCGCCATGCAGGCCAAAGGGTAACACCTTATAATGATACAGGCCCTGCTTGAGTAACAAAAGCAGTTTTTCCTTGGCCGACTCCGTTAAGGGTACTTGCCAGTATCCTTTAGTGAGGTCTAGCACAGAAAAATAACGGGCTTGCCCTAAATTCTCAACAAGCTCGTCTACCCGGGGCATGGGATACGCATCGAACTTGGACACTTCATTTAATTTGCGAAAATCGTTGCAGAACCACAGCGTCCCATCCGGCTTAGGTATCAGGACTATGGGACTGGCCCACTCACTTTTCGACTCCTCAATGACATCGAGCTTCAACATTAATTGCACTTCCTCCGCGATGGCCCGTCGCCGAGCCTCGGGTACCCGGTATGGTTTTAACCGGATCTTGGCCTGAGGCTCAGTGGCGATGTCATGTTGGATGAGAGGCGTGCGGCCAGGGAGGTCCGAGAACACATCCGTGTTCCGACTGATGAACTCCTGACTTCCTGAACTTGTTTGGAAGACAGGCTGTCTGCAATTTTTACCGTGGTTACTGCTTCACAGGCCTCGAACTGTGGGGCTGGACCCTTCTCACCTAGAAGCCCTGGCCGGGGGCTGTTGTCGTCGGCCATGTTCCTATCTTTCCACGGCTTTAGTAAATTCACGTGGTACACCTGCTCCGGCTTGCGCCGCCTGGCTGGTGTACCTTGTAATTTACTTCCCCTACCTTCTCGATCACCTCATAGGGGCCCTGCCACCTAGCTAGGAACTTGCTGTCAAGGGTGGGTACCAGAACCAAAACCCGATCTCCCGGATTGAAGTCCCGTACCCGAGCCTGACGATTATACACCCTACTTTGGGCTTGTTGCGCTGCCTCCATATGCTCCCGGACCAGCGGCAACACCCTTTCCATCCGTTCCTGCATCTGGGTGACATATTCAATGACACTTTTGTGGGGGACAGGTTGCTGTTCCCACGCTTCCTTGGCAATATCCAACAGGCCTCGAGGGTGTCTGCCATAAAGCAGTTCGAAGGGCGAGAACCCAGTAGAGGCCTGGGGCACCTCTCGCACTGCGAACATGAGATAGGGCAGAAGCAGGTCCCAGTCCTTCCCATCTCTAGACACCACCCTTTTTAACATATTTTTAAAGTTTGGTTAAACCTCTCGACAAGACCGTCTGTTTGCGGATGGTAAACGGACGTCCGTAACTGCTTTATACGCAACAATTTACACAGTTCCCTCATAACTTTGGACATAAAAGGGGTCCCTTGGTCTGTCAGAACCTCTTTTGGCAGGCCCACACGGAAAACATTTCCATTAACTCTTTGGCGATGAGCTTAGCTGAGGTATGTCGCAGAGGCACCGCCTCCGGATACCGAGTTGCATAGTCGAGAACTACCAGAATGTGTTGGTGGCCCCTGGCGAACTTTGGTACAGGCCCAATTAGATCCATAGCGATTCGCTCAAGCGGGACCTCAATAATTGGAAGAGGTACCAGAGGACTACGGAAATGTGGCTGGGGGCTATTTATCTGACAGGTCGGACAGGACTTACAATAATTTTCTACCTCCTTGAACACACCGGGCCAATAAAACCGCTGCAGTATGCGGTCCTGGGTTTTCTGCCACCCCAAGTGTCCCCCAAGAACATGTTGGTGGGCAAGCTCCATAACCAGCTTGCGATATGCGGTGGGCACCACCAACTGTTCAACGGGCTCACCTCGGATTTGGTTCACCCGATACAACATATCCTGAAGAACAATAAATCGTGGGAACATTAATTCAGCCCCAGGTTTCTGGGGTTTTACCATCAATTATTACGACACTTTCCCAGGCCCTGGTTAGGGTTTGGTCCCGGTGTTGTGCGGTCCCAAAATTTTCCCGGAGACATTGAGGTCTGCCAACTCAGGTCCCGGTGGCAAGTCCTCCGTGTCTCCCACCATTACACTCAGTGGGGTTGTCTCCCCCTCTACCGCAGCAGTGGTGGTCACCCCTACCGCAGGCCCTTCGGACTCGGGCTCCCAGGGCTCTGGCCTCCCACTGGAACCAGGCCACTCTGCTAGGGTTACCCCTGTCTCAGGGCTATTAGTCACTTTCACCTCAGGCCATAGTGACGGAAAACCAGGGAAGTCTCTCCCAATTATTAGTTCATAGGGTAGCTTTGTGGAGATCGCCACTTCACAAGTCCATGTGCCGGCCGCCGTGGACAGAGACATTACAGCCGTGGGATAGTCCTTTAAGTCTCCGTGTATGCACACCACACCAACTTTCCGGCCCGTATACTGGGAGGGCTGTACCAGGGCAGCACTTACCAGGGTTACTAGGCTCCCTGAGTCCAGCAGCGCCACTGCAAGATTATCACCGACTTGCACCTGGCACAGATGACGATTGTCTATTGTCTCGGGGGTGCCGGTCGCACACAGTCTCCGGGCATACATGGAAGCCCGGTACCCATAATTAGTCTCCATGGGTTCTCCCCACTGTGGACAGTCGGCCCTCACATGGCCAGGCTCGTGACACCGCCAGCAGACTATCGGGGCCGGGTCTACAGGGGTACACCCGAGCAGGTTTCTCGGGTACCAGTCGTCGGGACTGGATGGGAGACCTCCGGGGTTTGACCGGCCCCTCCCAACAACACCCCCTTTCAAGGTTTTTGTGGCCTCATAGCGCTCCACCAGGTCGACCATGTCCAGGGCATTAGTGGGTGATACCTGGCCGATCCAGTGCTGAAGGGGGTGCGGCAAGGCCCTCCAGAACATGTCAGCCAGCAGACGGTCCAGCATAGCAGCCGGACTTAGAATATCAGGCTGCAGCCATTTTTGCAACCTGTGCAGTAACTCATAGTACTGCGGCCGGGCGGGTTCAGCCGCTTTAAAGTCCCACTGGTGGACCCGCTGAGCCCGGACTAACACGTTCACCCCCAGTCTGGCCAGGATCTCCCCCTTCACCGTGGGGTAATCAGCAGCCTGGTCATCTGCCAAATCAGAGAACACCTGCTGGGGTCGGATGCCAGGAACGGAGCGACCACTTCAGCCCACTGGTCACGGGGTAACTTTTCCCTCACGGCCACCTTTTCAAAGACCGCCAGATAGGTCTCAACGTCGTCCGAGGGGTCATCTTTGGGATCGCCGCACGGACCGCTTTCGGGCATCATGGACGTGTTGGGACGCTCCTGCCGTTTGCAAAGCCATCACGTGTTGTAAAAGCAGCTGATTAGTCTCCTGCTGCTGCTTGTTAGCCTCCCGCTGCTGCAGGTTAGCCTCCACAAGGGCTTTTACAACCGCCTCCATTTTGTCAGGGATCACAGGCTGCAACTTTGCCGGCCTAATATAGGACATCCAGTCGTGCCCAGCAGAAACAAAAATTTTCGGCGTTCACGCCAGCCTCACTGCGCATGCCCGCATCCGACACCAAATGTGGGGAGTCGCTCTGGTAGATAGCGGTGCGGGTGCAGTACCGAGGCAAAACAAGGAGTCCAGAATGTGCAATAAACAGTGTTTTATTCACACTTGCACAACATAAATGAAAAACAGTCTCTTGGTGATAATTCACACATAACAGAAATAATGTGGCCAAACAAAACAGGCCAACACAGGGTTCAGTCACCTGGGAGGTTTAGGTGAGGGTTCACACCTAGCAGTCGGCCCAGCCGCAGGAGATTCCACCTTCAAGTTGCAGGAAAAACACCACCTTGCTGAGCTCTTTCCTCCAGGTCAGAGAACTCCACAGGACTGTTAGCAGCTCCAGGACAATCACAGCCCCAGCTGCTGGTGCTGGCTGAGTTTTTAAACCCAGCCCAAAACCAGGACTGGGTCGTGGGGAGCAGCCACCCACCCTACACTTTAGCTGCTCCCGGTAAGAGCCGGCCCGGATCGGCTTTGCAGCCATGCTATTTAAAACTATGTCAGTAGCACTAGCTGCTGCTGACATCACCAAAACGGCTCTCACCTCACCGAGGCTATGAACCTCGGTGACACATACCTGCCATCCACGACGGCACCCTGCACCTTACCACAATATATATATATATATATATATATATATATATATATATTTATATATATATACATATATAAAATTATGCAATTATGAAATTGATACAAAATCTTCTTCGAAATATATCTGTTTAGCGCCTGCTATTGCATGCTGCTATAGAACAGGTTCCTTGGCTTTCAATCACCAGTGTAAATGATATTGTCCTGGGATATGTACATATGTTTTACAATAATGTAAAACACCATTCTATTCCCTATGCAGGTACAGACATAGCTCCATTCCCACGGAAGCACAGGGGCCACCTGTAATAAATGGTCATCATTAATTTAATAGTGGCTGACAACAGTTTGTAATTGTGGTCAGTAATTCTATTATACATTTACAGACAAATCATTTGGTGACTTATTAGTCATTTTGATAGAATCAATGCATGAAATCAGTTTACGAGCACAACAGTCCTAATTTCAGCACATTTCCCTGGAGAATTTCGACAGCCAGGTTCTCATTGATTGGTTAAGAAGTGCTGAATAAACAGCCAGTAAATAGAATTGCCATTAATCTGCTTAAGTCGTACAACAAAGTATTTTATAAAGCAAGGGATCTTGTCAAGAGACTGTAAAACCCAATTTCAGGATAATTTCATTAAGGCCTTATGCACATGACCGTATGTGTTTTGCGATCCGCAAACCGCGGATCCACAAAACACGGAAGCTGCTCCACGTTCCGTTCCGCAATTTGCGGAACGGAACGCGGCCCATTGTAGAAATGCCTATTCTTGTCCGCAAAACGGACAAGAATAGGACATGCTCTATTTTTTTTGCGGGGCCACGGAACGGAGCAATGGATTGCGGACAGCACACGGAGTGCTGTCCGCATCTTTTGCGGCCCCATTGAAATGAGTGGGTCCGCGCCCGAGCCTCAAAATATGCGGCTCGGACGCAGGCCAAAACAACGGCCGTGTGCATGAGGCCTCAAGTTTATATTCATTTTTGATGAAATTTTTCAGGAATTTTTTAAACAACATATACCCATTAAAAAACTAGCCATTCCTAAAATAATCTTGTTACCAGTATCAATATATTTGTCTTAGGCTGCACAGCACTGTATGTGACAACGAATAGTCCTCAACCTGAAAATGGCCTGTATTCTGTTCATACGGTGGGTCTGTAGAGAAAAAGTAGTAGACAGGTTGTTGATGGGGGAGCTGGAGAGGCAGATCATTAGTAAGGAACGCCACACAACAGCCACCACCATTTTGTTGTAATATCATGACATTACTTCATTATCATGTCACATTTTAGTTTGTGATCCTCATAATGACTTTTTTGTTGCAGAAAAACTATGAAGTTGCTAAAGCCAGGCAGATGATGGGGCCCACTACCCCATTACATAGTCTCCAGTTATCCTCATCGCCTCTCCACAAGTGCCACCAGTCCACACACACAAAGTCATATCCCCTGGCTGCATCCTAGTGCTCTCCTGAGTGGTGCTCCTCAGCTTCCTTCAACTTGTTGGAAACATCTTGATGCTATACAGGGAGTGCAGAATTATTAGGCAAATGAGTATTTTGACCACATCATCCTCTTTATGCATGTTGTCTTACTCCAAGCTGTATAGGCTCGAAAGCCTACTACCAATTAAGCATATTAGGTGATGTGCATCTCTGTAATGAGAAGGGGTGTGGTCTAATGACATCAACACCCTATATCAGGTGTGCATAATTATTAGGCAACTTCCTTTCCTTTGGCAAAATGGGTCAAAAGAAGGACTTGACAGGCTCAGAAAAGTCAAAAATAGTGAGATATCTTGCAGAGGGATGCAGCACTCTTAAAATTGCAAAGCTTCTGAAGCGTGATCATCGAACAATCAAGCGTTTCATTCAAAATAGTCAACAGGGTCGCAAGAAGCGTGTGGAAAAACCAAGGCGCAAAATAACTGCCCATGAACTGAGAAAAGTCAAGCGTGCAGCTGCCAAGATGCCACTTGCCACCAGTTTGGCCATATTTCAGAGCTGCAACATCACTGGAGTGCCCAAAAGCACAAGGTGTGCAATACTCAGAGACATGGCCAAGGTAAGAAAGGCTGAAAGACGACCACCACTGAACAAGACACACAAGCTGAAACGTCAAGACTGGGCCAAGAAATATCTCAAGACTGATTTTTCTAAGGTTTTATGGACTGATGAAATGAGAGTGAGTCTTGATGGGCCAGATGGATGGGCCCATGGCTGGATTGGTAAAGGGCAGAGAGCTCCAGTCCGACTCAGACGCCAGCAAGGTGGAGGTGGAGTACTGGTTTGGGCTGGTATCATCAAAGATGAGCTTGTGGGGCCTTTTCGGGTTGAGGATGGAGTCAAGCTCAACTCCCAGTCCTACTGCCAGTTTCTGGAAGACACCTTCTTCAAGCAGTGGTACAGGAAGAAGTCTGCATCCTTCAAGAAAAACATGATTTTCATGCAGGACAATGCTCCATCACACGCGTCCAAGTACTCCACAGCGTGGCTGGCAAGAAAGGGTATAAAGAAGAAAATCTAATGACATGGCCTCTTTGTTCACCTGATCTGAACCCCATTGAGAACCTGTGGTCCATCATCAAATGTGAGATTTACAAGGAGGGAAAACAGTACACCTCTCTGAACAGTGTCTGGGAGGCTGTGGTTGCTGCTGCACGCAATGTTGATGGTGAACAGATCAAAACACTGACAGAATCCATGGATGGCAGGCTTTTGAGTGTCCTTGCAAAGAAAGGTGGCTATATTGGTCACTGATTTGTTTTTGTTTTGTTTTTGAATGTCAGAAATGTATATTTGTGAATGTTGAGATGTTATATTGGTTTCACTGGTAAAAATAAATTATTGAAATGGGTATATATTTGTTTTTTGTTAAGTTGCCTAATAATTATGCACAGTAATAGTCACCTGCACACATAGATATCCCCCTAAAATAGCTTAAACTAAAAACAAACTAAAAACTACTTCCAAAAATATTCAGCTTTGATATTAATGAGTTTTTTGGGTTCATTGAGAACATGGTTGTTGTTCAATAATAAAATTAATCCTCAAAAATACAACTTGCCTAATAATTCTGCACTCCCTGTATAGTCCCAGCTGTGGAAAACACAGAACAGTAACAGGCAGAACTGAGGGGAATAAAGTAAAGCTCCTGTTCTGAGTCACTTTATACAATTATAATAGATAATTGAATAATCTGTAATATGATATAATTTAGAAAACCCTTATTCTTATACTGATATTGTAAGACAATATCATTTACTATGCACATTTAACCAAAAAACAGGCATACTGTATGTACTCCAAACCACATTTATTTCCTGTTTAAGGCCTCTTTCACACTTGTGTTCTGAGGATCCGGCAGGCACTTCCGTCCCGCCGGATCCGTCAGAACGCAAGTCGCCTGAAAGCATTAGAAGACTGATTAGGATCCTGAACAGTCTTCGAAATGCTTTGAGGTTACTATGGCAGCCAGGACGCTATTAAAGTCCTGGTTGCCATAGTAGTAGTGGGGAGCGGGGGAGCGGTATACTTACAGTCCGTGCGGCTCCCGGGGTGCTCCAGAATGACGTCAGAGCGCCCCATGCGCATGGATCCTATGCGTGTCCATGCGGCGCCCTGACGTCACTCTGGAGCGCCCGGAGCTGCACGGATGGTAAGTATACTGCTCCCCCACCCCCCACTACACTTTACCATGGCAACCAGGACTTTAGCGTCCTGGCTGCCATGGTAACCATTGAGAAAAAGCTAAACGTCGGATCCGGTGATGCGCCGAAACGACGTTTAGCTTAAGGCCGGATTCGGATTAATGCCTTTCAATGGGCATTAATTCCGGATCCGGCCTTGCAGCAAGTGTTCAGGATTTTTGGCCGGAGCAAAAAGCGCAGCATGCTGCAGTATTTTCGCCGGCCAAACAACGTTCCGGTCCTGAACTGAAGACATCCTGATGCATCCTGAATGTATTTCTCTCTATTCAGAATGCATTGGGATAATCCTGATCAGGATTTTTCCAGCATAGAGACCCGACGACGGAACTCTATGCCGGAAAACAAAAACGCTAGTGTGAAAGAGCCCTAAGACACTTTTGTAAACTTTCTGTTACTTGTCTGACAAGGGACATAACTTAATGAAAGGTGTGGGGTTACATGGGAAAGGGCATGACTTATGCTACAAAAATGGTTAACAAATAGGTGAAATTAGACTACACACTCTACAGATATGACAGGAGTATCACCCAGCATCATCCACTGTGATAAATCTGTCACAGTTTAAGACTGTGTAAGACTATTTTCTTGCTGGGTGTGGTCCTTAGGTGCTTATATAGCCTGTGGCTGGTAGCCTGGAGTTTAGTTGTTCTCCAGCCTCTGTTGGTGCTGGAGCTATGTTCCTGTCCTGGGTATTCCATCTGCCCAGTTATTGAAGGCCACCTAGTGAGACATCAATGTCATCCCGTTGTTACCTTGTCTTCCTGCTTTACCCGTTTCTATGTATGGTGTGGTTTATGTTCAGGGTTTGTGTTGTATGTCTAGTGGTTGTTCCATGTCTGGTCTGTTTTGGTGTGTATGGTTCTGCATGGATGCTAGACACTCCCCTGTCTGTCTGTCTGTGCCTTCGGTGAGAGGGCACCAGGGTTCTCCGAGGGGGAACAACTAGTCAGTGAGCTGCTCTGCCTGGGGCCGCCATACACCCTGTCTGCATGGGGGTCCAGGCAGTTACCTGCCAATAAAGTTGCTTTTCACTGTCTTCCCCTTTTCTTGCATCTAGGCTGGTGGGAGAATCCTGTTCATCCGTATCTTGGAGGAATAGGTCATCTCTAGGTACTGACATTATTTCCAGGGATCATTAGGGCAACTCAGGTTCCGAGGTTACGGTGTATGAGCCGTCCTACCATCTAGGTCTGCTCATATGGATAGGAGTCAGGGCCAGGATGAGGGTGGCATTGGGAGGTGCCCTTCTCCCTGTTCCTTGGTCTCCAGGCCTAGTTTCTGTCCCCGCTTCCCATCCATGTTCGGTGTGGATTTTCCTCCTACACCGCACAGTGACAATATTATTGCTGTTCTTGCCTGCAATCTCCTGCAGGTTATTCGACAGTAAACACAGAATATTAATCAACTCTGGTATACCCACTTCTCCAACCCCAGCGCTCCACTGCCATACAGGTGGGAGCCCTTCTTCTGCCACCTGCTTTTCCTCCTTTTCCATATCATCTAATATCAATGAGAATATGTCATCAGGAACATCCAGCTCCTCCTCTCTCTGCATCTTGCTGACTTTTCTAGGACATGGAGACTTTGATGGATGATTTGGAATAAATAACATCAAGAAAAGATGAGGATGGTCATCATTAAGACCTGGCCCCTTCCTAAGGGGGGCAGACTGGATGGTATTGGTTTGCACGCTGGCACTGGAATAATAAAGGCTTCCATCTTATTGGTATTGAATTACATTTATCGCTGATGTAGGAATAAGTAAATGTAGGAATAAATAAATAAAACTGATGCAACATAAATCTCCCTGCACTCTTCTTGCTCTCTTCCTGCACTCTCCCTACAGTCTCCATGAATTTGCCATCGCCAATATTCTTCAAGTAATCATTTTCAGCAACACTGTTCCTAGCACATGAGGGCTTGCCACATCTCTTTCTATATTTAGCTCACAGGACAATGGTGGAGACTGTGTGGGATAAGGGTTTTATAGGGCTGTGACATCACAGGGGATGGCTATCTGCGGATTGGCTGGCTGCACAGCGTTATGGGTGATCTTGTGTTCCCGGGCTTCTTACTTTGACTTTGTAACAAGAGCAGCCGTCATTTTAGGAAAAACTGATTCGTTACCACGAAGCATGAGGAAATTTGGATTAGTTACGAATCAAAGTTTTCCTTAACTTCAGACAGAATACCACTTCAAATGCCTCGCTTAACTCAACACTAGCCACCAATCAGTTAGCTATGCCCCATCTTGTGGAAGGGTGATAACTCCAAAACGTTTGCCATGCATGATGGTTGCCTGGGGCAACCATTATGTTCCATACTGCACTGCTGCTGCTGGAAACACTACCCTGCACAATAAAAGAAATCTAAAACTACTCCATACCCATATACCAGGTATCAGCAACCTTAGGCACATCAGCTATTGTGAAACTAAGATTCCCAGCATGCTCCATGCATTTCTATGTGAGTTCTTAGAAAAGCAGAGAAAGTATGCATGCTGGGAGTTGTAGTTGTACAACAGCTGGAGTGCCGGAGGTTGCCTACCCCTGTCATATACACTAATCACAAAAAGTTGGGGATATTTGGCTTTCGGTTTAAATTTATGGAAAACATAAAAACTTCATGCTACAGTGATATTATATCATGAAAGTAGGGCATTTAAGTAGAAGCATGCAACAGTGATTTCCTCATCTCAAATGATTTATTGAAACAAAATCCAACAACCGTGTTGGGTATACCGCCACAGAAAATGTCAATGTCTGAATAGCTTTTCATTTGGCTTTGAGCCTCAAGTACAGCTTGACAACGATGTCTCATGCTGTTCACAAATCGACTTATTGTCTGTTGAGGAATGGCGTCTCACTGTTACTGAAGGCAGCCCTCAGGTCATTGAGGTTCTGGGGCACAGAGTTACGAACCTCTAGACGGCGACTCAGCTGATCCCATAGGTTTTCAATGGCATTCAGGTCTGGATAAGTCTCCAGCAGCCGCTCCATAAGGATGCAACCTCGATGAGCTGGCACATTGTCGTCCATGAAAATGGTTTCTGGGAGCACAGGGGCAGAATGCAAATGAGTATGAAGAAAAAAATTACATAACAGGTCTCAGAATTGCATACACTATACAGTGCTCACTTTAGTTTGGGTGTTGTTTTGGACCCGACAGATTCCCTTTAAAGAGCTTGAAACGGAATGGATACAGTCCTAGGAGACCACAGAATTTCATGCATGGCTTTTCAGGCCAATTGGGGCACTTTTGATTTGGTTTGAATTTATTCAGACGAAAATGGAATACGACAGACAAATTGTTAGAATCGGAACCTAAATGAATTTCAGGAAGTTCACTTATCTGTATATAAGAATTTTAGAGTTAAGAACCTATAATGATCTCATGAGGTACAGGTTTTGAGATTGTAAGAGACGAGCTAAAAGACATTAGTTAATTCCTTCAGTTTTGTATTCTGAAATTCTTATGTCTATAATGTCCATTTATTTTACTGGGAGTACAGACTTTTTAAAGGAGTCCAATAATAATATGGATATCAGTTATCCTTGAATGGTAAATCCATTCATGCGTACATGTGTGTCCATGTGAGTATTTACTTTTCTAATTAATCTACAGTTCTGACATTTTTAATAGTTAATTGTGGATTTTAAAACCTGCTTGTGTGGTCCTTAGGCTTCTGCTCCTATTTATAACTCTGTCAGAACCAGTTCCCTCCATATGTGTTTGAGCTAGTTGATAAATTAATCGGCAATGTAAATATTATGGTAACTCTTCTGGGTTCCCCTACTCAACTATCCAGAGTAAGATCATATTTTTGAATTGAAGACCTGGCTGGCATGTTTCCTTCGCCATCAGTAAATATCCTCAAGGTTCGTCTGTTTAATGGAAATGGTCAGATCAGAGCCAAGCACTGAATATGTTGTTTTTAACCAGCTGTTAAGAAAATCACTTAAATGTTTTTTAGAAATAAACATATACCAAGTGAAAAACACTCCAGGGCAATGTCACGGGTGGCAATTCTTGTATAAAGTATTATATAAAGTGCAACTTGGCGTAACCTAATCCCATCTGCAGCTGGGATCTCAGGATGGTGTCTCCAATACAAACATTCAGTAAATGGCACACAGTGGACTCGGAGAAAAGACATATTAGACCAGTTCAGGAAATGGAATTACAGGTGAAACAAGTATCAATGAGAAAAAAATCTGAATAGGATGAAAGAGAAAATGGAACAAATTACAACAGTCTTACAGGCTGGGTTTGCACTTTCAGTTTTCTGATGCAGTTTTTAAAACCAAAACCAGGAGTGGATTAAAAGACGAGGTGAAGTAATATCTGTCCTTTATAGTTATTGAACCACACCTGGTTTAGGCTTCAAAAACTGCATCAGAAAGCCAGAACGTGCAAGTCAACTTATTTCTACTGTGGATATTAGTATTATTAATATTATTTTACAGCCGTCCTTTGTATACTACAACCATATTACTCAATGCTGTTATTTACTTATTAGAACATTCACAAGGACTCAAAATCAAAATCAGATAACAGAGCATCTACAAGTCCAACATTCTGGCACGTCAGTAAGATGTTATAGAATATTTAACTAGTGTACTTGTATAAAAACTCACATCAGGCACAATTCACTCAAAAGAATGTCTGATACTAATGTATATACAGATATGAAAGTGTCAGAGTTGTTTGTAATAATCAGCTATGCTTCGGCCAGCTTCACACTTGCAGCAGGGAAATCCGGAAGGTGATTCTGGTAGAGAACATATTGCCGGAGTTCATCAAGATCCAGACAAAAAAAAAACTGTGTGCAGTAGTTTTTGTATGGCCAATTACTGGCATTGTCTGCCGGACCTGCCGGAAGTTATGGTAATACAGCAAGGTAACCCATAATCCTATATAAAGCTACAGATCAAGCATAAGAATATAACAATAAGCTGGATCATAGAGAATAACAAACTTGGTACTACTACACCATACAATAGAATACCACTCATTCTTTAATACGAACTTAGCATGTGTCTTTGCATTGTTAAGTATGTCCTTGTTAAGTATGTCTTTCTTAATTTAGACACACAGTTGCCCCTTTTCATTATATTATTCCATGCTACACCATGTTTCTTATATGTTACACTTATTTAAAAAAAACTTTAAAAGGTTTGAAAAATAATTAAGAACTTATGGATTCTTTCTTTCAAAAAAAGCACCACACCTATCTGGAGGTTGTGTGTAGGTTGCAATTCAACACTAATCACTTCAATGGAGCTGAGCATCAATTCTAGAAACAGCCTACTGACAAATGTGGCACCATTTAATGTTTTTATTTAATCTGGTACAAGCCTTTTAAGAATTTATTCTTGTAAAAATAACATGTTTTATACTTTTAGCACACAATTCTAACATTGTACATAACTTTACTAGGAGTATTTACAGTACTTATACCAAATGGACAATTAGTTCCCTTTAATTGTGTGACTATGACTGTTTCCTAAATGGTCATCCTAGCCAAAAATAATGTGAATGTTTTAAAGAGAAGGCAAAAGGCAATCAATGGTACGATTTTAGAAATATTTATTTTTAATACATGATGAGTTTGTGGAAATTACTGGGATTTTGAGTTAAGAAAAGTCTAGCATGTGTGCTGCCATTAGTCTATGGAATTTGGATAGTCAATGAAGCGTATTGAATATGGATGAAGTATTGCTGCATCTGCAGAACATGACTATTAAACTAACAGTAGTTGACCTCATTTAAGAAATTAAGTACCTTTCTGCATTATGTTTTATTCCCTTGGTACACCCACTTATGCTATGTTATATAGCTGTTGAAGTATTAAGGTTTTACATGGGAACAAAGATAGTGCCAGGTCATTATAAATTTACAGCAGAGTTGGCAAACTCATCTGATCCTAGTAAAGTAATTGCACCTAATAAAGCTAATAGGATGTTGCTAGCATTTTTCCACTAATAAAATAGGAAAATCGATAGCAATGACTCACAATCAACTCATCATAATAATTTAAGCTTACTCTTTCGGCTTCTGACAAATACCTGTCACTTATCACAGTTATCACAGTTGGATATTTGTCTTTCAGCAGAACAACTTCATTGTTTCATCGTTTATTTTATTAATATAATGCAGTAGGCATATCTATCTATCTATCTATCTATCTATCTATCTATCTATCTATCTCATATCTATCTATCTATCTCCTATCTATCTATCTATCTATCTATCTATCTATCTATCCTATATGTGAATATTTTATTTATTTGTTTATTTATTTATTTATTTTACCAAAAATGGGTGGATGGTTTTCTGTATATACTTTTTTGATGTCACTCCATGTATTCTTCCACTCCTTGCTCTTTAACTTCTTCCTTTGGACATTTTGCACACACCCACACACCCTTGACTTTTCTCAGGCCATTCACTTCAAAAACAGAAAGAAAGGGGCTGAATGACTCAATTAAAACAAAAAACAAGGCCTCATACAGCTCTGTGGACGAAAATATAAAAAAGTTATGGCTGTCAGAAAATGTTAATGCAAAGAAAATTTTGATTCTTTTCTAAGGTTTTTTTTTTCTAAGTAGTATTTTTTTTTTTACATTTTTGCCATAAAAAATATTAAGCCGCAGAATAGGGACATAATATCATTTTTAGTGCACAGTGAATGCCGTGATATCAAAACCCCCAAAAACCTTGTTGGAATTTTTTTACATTTTCCAATATAAGACATGGTAAATTAAATGGTGTTATTAAAAAATACAACATATCCCACAAAGAAACAAGCCCTGATATGGCTATATGAACAGAAATTGTAAAAAGTTATGGCTTTTGGAACATGGGGAGGAAAAAATGCAAAATGAAAATGGGCCCTGATAAGTGGTTAATGAAATGAGGGCCTATGGTACAGACCAAGACTGAAAATAAAATGTGCTGTCCTCCACCTTGAAAGAATACTAAAAGGCTATAAATAAATAAGAACTATGTATACCAATAATAGAAACTCGTACAGACCATTTTTGTAAGGTGGTATTTATTTATCTTTTGCTTATTGTGACCTGTATCTGTAGAAATTCTATAGATAAATCCCCCAAGAGTCAGCACCAGAGTTCTTGCCCACTTTGCCCATGATCACCAGATCAGTATCCTGAATATATAAATGTTTTGGATGCACACAAGCTGTGCTGTCTTATTGACTGTCTGCTCCAAATTACAAGTTGTTCATTTATCGTGCACGGAACGACCACGACACCAAGTCAGTATCAAAGCAGAACTCATTTATTACAGGAAGTTAAGTAGTTTATATATTATCAGTGAGGGTGTACCCCTTCTGAGGCTCATGCCATTGTTTTATTGGCTACAAAAAGAGGAAAAAGAGAACACTTGGCATCTGAGCATTGTGCATTATTTTACAAAATTGTTATGTAAACTATGTAAACATAGGTGACAGTTCCATATTGTAATAGCTTCACATTAATATCATTACATCCTCAACATTAACGAGCAAAAGACCACAGCATTGCAGGCATTCAGTTGTAGCTCCAAGTCGTTTATTCTGGCAGTCATGTCCACCATACCAAAAATGAGATGTTTCGGCAGTACAATTGCTTTTTTCTAGCATAAGTATAAAGTGCATTACAATTAACAGCATTGAATAGGGGTTTATCATTCAGCTCTAATAACATTCATTGGTTTAATCATGATATAGATTTAGAAAAAACGTTTAGATGTTTAAGACTAAGTACCCATTTTGGTACAGACAACAAAGAGATGATAAGAGGTGATGTAGATCAGAACATGTTACACTTTAAAAGTACTGGTGTATCACTGAAGCTTTTGTTGAGGTGGTCTCTAGACAGATTAATATATAGGAACAACAGAGGTTGGTGTAATATCACACATGGTAAGAGACAAATCATTTGTAAATTACACGAGAATACAAAAATAACAATTGAACCAGCAGAAAAAAGGGGCGCCATTGTTGTGAGGGACACATCCAAACATCTGGCCAAAGTACATAGACAGCTTTTATATGAGAATGTATATGACAAAGTCTCAAATAGCCCTCTCTATAAAGTTATGGATTTAATCAACGTAATTGCAAAATGGGCGCTTTATAATCATGTTATTAATAAAGAGTTAACAAAAGAAACAGACGGATGATCCAAATATTTGTCAATGGCTGAATATATAAAACGTAACTTTTATTACTTCAGATAAAATAAGGCCCTTAAGATAGATACATTATAAAGCACAATTCACAATCCAAAATAAACTTAGAGCACCTCTCAATAATCGAGACTAGAGGTGATCCACACTCTAGGAGAAGAATCTAAATCCAAATGTGCACGGCGGCACCAGGAAATAAAATAAAATCATTGGTCCTACCGCACCATGTAGTTCCCTCCTGTGGGTGTCATAGCCTCCACCACAGGCTATACTGTGCCGGATGCACCGAAGAGGACCGACATCAGATGTCTTCCGCCTCTTTTTGTATGCCCCAGTTTACCGCCACTAGGAACCAGGGCAGCCAGTAATTTATACTGGGAATACACAATTTATCAATTTGTGTATCCCATCTTGATAGGCCAAAGCTCCCTAAGTTTCCCCTGATGAGCTTTAGTGTCAATATAAAGCGAAACGTGCATGTAGGGACCTGTCAGCAGAGGGCCAACTAGGGCGCACTAATTCCAGGGTTAGGTTCCAGTAGGTACCTGGCCACGGGGCACCGCGGCCGGGTTACAAGGGTTATTGTAGGGCATAGGCAGGGCCTGATTAGGGCAAGCTAGCCTGCTACACCTGATCCCCTACACCTGACGCCTGGAGAAATATATTGGAGCCTCCTTGCACATCCATAGAGGCTATGACACCCACAGGAGGGAACTACATGGTGCAGTAGGACCAATGGTTTTATTTTATTTCCTGGTGCCGCCGTTAACATTTGGATTTGGATTTTTCTCCTAGAATGTGGATCACCTCTGGTCTCGATTATTGAGAGGTGCTCTAAGTTAATTCTGGATCGGGAATTGTGTGCTTTATAATGTATCTATCTTAAGAGCCTTATTTTATCTGGAGTAATAAAAGTTATGTTTTATATATTCAGCCATTGACAAATATTTGGATCATCCTTCTGTTTCTTTTGTTATATATTTTGATGATCAACTAGTGTATCCTTTACAAGTATTTGTAAATAAAGAGTTAGCAAAATATTTAATTTGTAAACATCCTAAAGGCGGGAAGATTATTGTTAGGATGATCACTAAAGTACCAGTTGGAACAGAAGCCGAGTTCGGTTTCAAGTCTTAAAGTGGTTTTCCACTTTAAAAATCAATTACCGAAGTTATTTAACGAAGTCATTCGCAAATTCGCGAATAACTAACTTCTGCTTATTGGGGCCCATATATTTTAATACTGTATGGAGATGGAGCTCCATTCAGTATTAATTCAAAGTTTTGAACTAAGCGACTTCGAAGCCACTTCAAAGCTCGCTTCACTCATCACTAATGCCAACATATATATGGCAGAATTTGAAGAACGTTTTGTATAGACCTCAGTTTGGTTTCAATTTGTTTTAACATGGTTCCGATATCGATGACACATTTATTGTGTGGACAGGAGATGAGAATACAGTTCTAATGAGAACTGAATAGAGTATTTAGAGAAATGCAATTCACGATGGTATACTTCAAAGGGCAGATACAATTTTTAGATACTCTACTGTAATAAATGGTAAATTCAAAACAGATATATATGTCAAGGACATGGATAGAAAAAAACATGTTGGCCTTTGACAGTTTTCACCCCCGTACCATGGTTGAGTCCCTATCATGGAGTCATTCTTAACGTGTTAAAATAATAGTCTCAGATCCAGAACTTTTAGATGTGCAATGAATTCACCAAAATTCCTAGGTCCTTTTCCATGTCAGTGTTACCCAGGGTTTTACCATTAGTATGTACTGGTGACTTGTATTATTCCTTCCCATGTGCATAACCTTACATTGTCAGTAATAAACCTCATCTGCCACTTCTCTGCCCAAGCCTCCAATCTATCTGCAGCCGTATACTGCGCTCTTCTGTGTTAATTACTTTACACAGTTGGATCCCAAAATGGTATCAATAAAACTATAGATTACCCTGCTAAATCCAGCTATCTTAGAAGGTCCAGAACCATCAAGGTTGTGCAAGATAAGAACAGCAAGATACGGTATTTGCTTGTTTATGGCAGGAAGACTTTGATGCTGCAGATATAGTATGTTGCCCCTGGCAACCACCACACTTTAAGATGGACTGGCCATCTGGATCTAAATTCTGCATCCTTCAGACAGGAACTGTAGAAGTGGTTAACAAAAACAGAATAGTATACCTGTAGTTATCTTGGAAAGTTGCAAAGTTTTTAGAGTGGGACTACTACTACCATCATTGATGCTGCCCATACACAGCTACTGGGAAGAAGTAAGCTCTATGATATACCTCAGGCCTGTACCAATTGCTGCTGCTTGTACTGCAACTCTCAAAATCAATTTAGTAAAGAAGGACTTTATTTATTGGAAAAAATGTGCCTAGATATTGCCTCCAACATCCGCCGGACACAATAAATGACCTCCTGCCTTGCACCATGCCAACTACCCATCATCTAGAGCACCCCTACTACCACCAGACAAGAGCCCCTGAAGGTCAGGGAGTGGAGGAAAGAAAAGGTGCACTTTCCGTTCACTATGCATGACCAGGGAGAGCCAGGGTGAAGATTTCCACAGTGAACTGTGCTACTGTTTCATAGCCACTACCTACAACTCCTCCTAACCTCTCCTCACCTTTGGGGCACTGCATTTTTATTCCACTGGGGAAATGGATACAATTGACTTTTTGAGCCATATTTCAAAATGTTGCAAGTGTTACTGTAACTCTGGTTAAAAATTAAACTATGCCCACAAAACATTTGTCTGGCCCTTACTATACAGAAAAAGCCTGGAATGTTGCAAACACTTCATACATTTGTGCGAATCCTACTCCTTTGAAGAAATGTACTAAAACACTCCTGTTTTCTGGTGCAAAGCCTTTCATACATTACCCCGACAGTGTTTTTTTGTTTGTTTGTTTGTTTTTTGGAGGGGGGGGGGGCTATTTAGCAGCTTTTTGTGCCAGTGGCATCAAAGTGCAGGATACTCTAGTTTTTTTAATAGACATTCAAATACATCTATAAAGAATTTAGAATGGCACATCTAAAATGGTACAAATAATGACACTAAAAACAAATAAATGCCATAAAATCCACTTTAACATTGTGGTGTATTTTACTTGCATTCTAAAACACAGGAAGCAAAATATTGCAGGAAGAGGACCTTAGAACAGAACATCATGAATGGGAAACATGATGCTGCCAATGAAGAAGATATACTGTGGCTCACCTCTACCTAGACACCGTGGTAGGGGTGCTCTGCTTTTAGGATGAATCACCTAATCATACAAAAAGTTATATGGGTAAAGCAATATGCAAATAAAAGTCAAGCACTCACCATCTGGCGTTTTGTATTTATTAAATTGTAAAAGTATGATAAAAATAGTAATCAATAGTAATCTATAGAATGGTAAACAATAGAATAAAATAATATAATAAAATTAGTTTAGTGTGGCCGCTTTATAATGACATATGGTATATTGATATAAATCTATGATCTTCCTATTGGCAATAGGTCATAATAAGTATTAGAAAGTGCACAAAATATATCAAATCCTGGTGAGGTCAATAATCATAAAGTGCTTGTGCGTACTTCAGCTGTGCAATCAAATGTGTATACACCAACCTGGTAAAGTAAATGTTAGTTGGAAGAAAAAACGTAAGTGAAACAACCAATATTTGTGATCACAAATTCGTGAAACAAAGAAAGAGTCCCAAATATTCGTGCAGCGAGAAAAATTCGTAACAAAAAATTCGTAACAAAAAATTCGTAACAAAAATTCTTTGTGATTATTCTAACATGTACGTCCTATATGCGCATGTGTTGGAAATTATAGGAAGATTGTATGATATTGGATGTTCTCGATATGTCCTTGCTATGGGGAGGTACTGTCGATATATGTGTCGGATCGTGTCTGGGGCGTCCCCCTGATCTACGGCCTCTTACCTTCCCCTTGATCGGCTTCTATCGAGTGTCCCGGCTGCATCGCGTGCAGAGTTCTGGCGTAACTTCAATAAGTTGGGTATCTCATGTGGTCTGGTGTGTGACGCTTGCACATTCGTCAGCTGACGTAGTTCCTGTGTTGTGATTGAAGTTCCGGATTTTTAAGCGACTTTATTAGTCATCCGATTTGTGATGTAAGTTTTGGAATATTATCGCTTCTCATCCAGCATAGTAGTCAATTGGGTAGATCTCTAAGACGCAGTAGGCCAGGCGCGTTTCGATGTCACGACCTCTTCTTCAGTGGCTTTGGTCTATATTGAGTCTACCCCTTCCTTTTATATTGTCGAGTGTTGATTGTCCATCTAAAATCTGGACTGGATTGCCGATTCATTTGGTATCAGCTAGATATAAGCTGTGGTTCGAACAGCTGATACCAAATGAATCCAACACATATATCGACAGTACCTCCCCATAGCAAGGACATATCCAATATCATACAATCTTCCTATAATTTTCAACACATGCGCATATAGGACATACATGTTAGAATAATCAGAAAGACTTTTTGTTACAAATTTTTTGTTACAAATTTTTTGTTACGAATTTTTCTCGCTGCACGAATATTTGGGACTCTTTCTTTGTTTCACGAATTTGTGATCACAAATATTGGTTGTTTCACTTAAATTTTTTCTACCAACTAACATTTACTTTACCAGGTTGGTGTATACACAGTTGATTGCACAGCTGAAGTACGCACAAGCACTTTATGATTATTGACCTCACCAGGATTTGATATATTTTGTGCACTTTCTAATACTTATTATGACCTATTGCCAATAGGAAGATCATAGATTTATATCAATATACTATATGTCATTATAAAGCGGCCGCACTAAACTAATTTTATTATATTATTTTATTCTATTGTTTACCATTCTATAGATTACTATTGATTACTATTTTTATCATACTTTTACAATTTAATAAATACAAAACGCCAGATGGTGAGTGCTTGACTTTTATTTGCATATTATGATGCTGCCAATCATGACATTTTCTTTTAGGGTATATACATACATTGGGGGGAATTATAAAATGCTGCATGTTGTTTGATGAATTTGTCTTATACTTAAAATTAACACATTTGTCTAGAAAATCTGCTCCAGTTTTCCTACTTCACCTATCTACTACACCTTTTTTGGGACTCTCAGATAAATCTGGAGTGAAACCCATTGCTATTGCTGATCATTCCTACTTTCCCATAAATATTTCTGAACTGGAGTGCTGCAAAAATGCAAACATTCACCAAAGAGTGCAAAAAGTCACAAAAGTCCCATTTTGTAATTTTCCAAGCCATGATAAATCAAAGCCATTCTGTTTAATTTGGCAGTAGTAAGATGGTACATTGTAGTGAACATGGTTTTTAAAAATCCCAATGTGACATGATTTTTGGTGCATGCTACAGTTTTTTAAACATTTTTTTTCTTTAATGCTGATTGGAATTGTGTATAAGTTAGGGATGAGCGTACCCGAACTGTATAGTATGGGTTCGTACCGAATTTTGGGGTGTTCGGGACATGGACCCGGACCCGAACATTTTCAAAAAAGTTTGGGTTTGGGTCCGTTGTTGGGCGATTTCTTCCCGCTTTCTGAAGGGCTGCACAGCAGCCAATCAGCTAGCATTTTACTTCTTGCCCTAAGAAGCCATGACAGCCATGCCTACTAATGGCAGCATGTGACCCAGCCTCTATTTAAGCTGGAGTCACGTAGCACCGCACGTCACTCTGCTCTGATTAGTGTAGGGATAGGATGCAGCTGCTGTGAGGGCGAGATTAGGCAGCGAAAACTCAGCAAAAACACCTAATGAAGTGATCGATCTACAGTGTGAATCATTCAACTTTTGCTAGTTAATTGCTCACTGGTTTTTAAGCTGCACAGAGCGTTTTTTGTCACTGTTTTCTGGGGTGATCGGCGGCCATTTTGTGTCTTGTGGTGCACCAGCACAAGCTGCCAAAAAGTCCATCAATCCATCAATACTAGTTTTTTTTTTTTTTGCTATATCCTACATCAGGGGCTTGGCTGTGCTTATTGTCACCCCTAGAAACTCAGGATAGAAATTTCTATATTTTAGTGAGGGGTTAAATTCAATTGCCAAAATAGCAATCCCCTAAATCTTGTGTTCCAGCTGTGGCTAGCCAAGTGAAATACTGTCTGCTGTCTGACAAAGGATAGATTTTTTTCTGTGGTGAAATTCAATAGCCAAAATAGCAATCCCCTAAATCTGGTGTCCCAGCAATGGCTGGCCAAGTTTAATAGTGTCCGGCAAAGGATACATTTTGTTCTGGGGTGAAATTCATTAGCCAAAATAGCAATCCCCTAAATCTGCAGTATCAGCAGTGGCTGGTGAAGTTTAATAGTGTCCGGCAAAGGATAGATATTTTTCTGGGTTGAAATTAAATTGCCAAAGTAGCAATACCGTAGATCAGTGGTTTCAGATGTGGCTGGCCAAGTTTAATAGTGTCTGGCAAAGGACAGATTTTTTTTCTGGGGTGAAATTCTATTGCCAAAATAGCAATCCCCTAAATCTGGTGTCCCAGCAGTGGCTGGCCAAGTTTAATAGTGTCCGGCAAAGGATAGATAATTTTCTGGGGTGAAATTTAATTGCCAAAATAGCAATACCGTAAATCAGTAGTTTCAGCTGTGGCTGGCCAAGTTCAATAATGTCCGGCAAAGGACAGATTTTGTTCTGGGGTGAAATTATATTGCCAAAATAGCAATCCCCTAAATCTGGTGTCCCAGCAGTGGCTGGCCAAGTTTAATAGTGTCCGGCAAAGGATAGATAATTTTCTGGGGTTAAATTCAATTGCCAAAATAGCAATACCGTAAATCAGTGGTTTCAGCTGTGGCCGGCCAAGTTTAATAGCATCCGGCAAAGGACAGATTTTGTTCTGGGGTGAAATTCTATTGCCAAAATATTAATCCCCTAAATCTGGTGTCCCAGCAGTGGCTGGCCAAGTTTCATAGTGTCCGGCAAAGGATAGATAATTTTCTGGGTTGAAATTCAATTGCCAAAGTAGCAATATTGTAGATCAGTGGTTTCAGCTGTGGCTGGCCAAGTTTAATAGTGTCTGGCAAAGGACAGATTTTGTTCTGGGGTGAAATTATATTGCCAAAATAGCAATCCCCTAAATCTGGTGTCCCAGCAGTGGCTGGCCAAGTTTAATAGTGTCCGGCAAAGGATAGATAATTTTCTGGGGTGAAATTCAATTGCCAAAGTAGCAATAACGTAGATCAGTGGTTTCAGATGTGGCTGGCCAAGTTTTAATAGTGTCCGGCAATGGACAGATTTTATTCTGGTGTGAAATTCTATTGCCAAAATAGCAATCCCCTAAATCTGGTGTTCCAGCAGTGGCTGGCAAAGTTTAATAGTGTCCGGCAAAGGATAGATAATTTTCTGGGGTGAAATTTAATTGCCAAAATAGCAATACCGTAAATCAGTAGTTTCAGCTGTGGCTGGCCAAGTTCAATAATGTCCGGCAAAGGACAGATTTTGTTCTGGGGTGAAATTCTATTGCCAAAATAGCAATCCCCTAATTCTGGTGTCCCAGCAGTGGCTGGCCAAGTTTAATAGTGTCCAGCAAAGGATAGATAATCTTTTGGGGTGAAAATCAATTGCAAAATAGCAATACCGTAATCAGTGGTTTCAGCTGTGGCTGGCCAAGTTTAATATTGTCCGTCAGAGGATATATTTTTTTCTGGGGTGAAATTCAATTGCCAAAATAGCAATACCATAAATCAGTGGTTTCACTTGTGGCTGGCCAAGTTTCATAGTGTCCGTCAAAGAATATATTATTTTCTGGGGTGAAATTCAGTTGCAAAAATAGAAATACCGTAAATCTGGTGTTCCAGCTGTGACTGGACAAGTTTAATAGTGTCCGTCAAAGGATATATTAGTTTCTGGGGTTAAATTCAGTTGAAGAAATAGAAATACCGGAAATCTGGTGTTCCAGTTGTGAATGGACAAGTTTCGTAGTGTCCGTCAAAGCATATATTATTTTCTGGGCTGAAATTCAGTTGCAAAAATAGAAATACCGTAAATCTGGTGTTCCAGCTGTGACTGGACAAGTTTCATAGTGTCCGTCAAAGGATATATTATTTTCTAGGGTGAAATTCAGTTGCAAAAATAGAAATAACGTAAATCTAGTGTTCCAGCTGTGACTGGACAAGTTTCATAGTGTCCGTCAAAGGACATATTATTTTCTGCGGTGAAATTCAGTGGCAAAAATAGAAATACAGTAAATCTGGTGTTCTAGCTGTGGCTGGACAAGTAGTTTAATAGTATCCGTCAAAGGATATATTTTGTTCTGGGGTGAAATTCAATTGCCAAAATAGCAATACCCAAAATCTGGTGATCCAGCTGTTGCAGGCCGAGTGTAAATCTTTCCGTAAAATGGTATATTACACTTAGCGTGCGTCTCCAAGTGTATTTCTTTCTGCTAAAGGGTATATTGCAGTAAGTGTTAAAATACAACATAATCCTCTATATTTGCACACACTGTTTTGCATCTCTAAGCGTATTTCTTTCCGTTAAAGGGTATATTACACAAAGTGTTAAAATACAATTGCTGAAGGCATAATCCTACATACAAACCGGATTCCAAAAAAGTTGGGACACTAAACAAATTGTGAATAAAAACTGAATGCAATGATGTGGAGATGGCAAATGTCAGTATTTTATTTGTAATAGAACGTAGATGACAGATCAAACGTTTAATCCGAGTAAATGTATCATTTTAAAGGAAAAATATGTTGATTCAAAATTTCACGGTGTCAACAAATCCCAAAAAAGTAGCGACAAGTAGCAATAAGAGGCTGGAAAAAGTAAATTTGAGCATAACGAAGAACTGGAAGACCAATTAACACTAATTAGGTCAATTGGCAACATGATTGGGTATAAAAAGAGCTTCTCAGAGTAGTAGTGTCTCTCAGAAGCCATGATGGGTAGAGGATCACCAATTCCCACAATGTTGCACAGAAAGATAGTGGAGCAATATCAGAAAGGTGTTACCCAGCGAAAAATTGCAAAGACTTTGCATCTATCATCATCAACTGTGCATAACATCATCCGAAGATTCAGAGAATCTGGAACAATCTCTGTGCGTAAGGGTCAAGGGTAAATCCATACTAGATGCCCGTGATCTCTGGGCCCTTAAACGACACTGCACCACAAACAGGAATGCAACTGTAAAGGAAATCACAGAATGGGCTCAGGAATACTTCCAGAAACCATTGTCAGTGAACACAATCCACCGTGCCATCCGCCGTTGCAAGCTGAAACTCTACAGTGCAAAGAAGAAGCCATTTCTAAGCAAGATCCACAAGCTCAGGCGTTTTCACTGGTCCAGGGATCATTTAAAATGGAGTGTGGCAAAATGGAAGACTGTTCTGTGCTCAGACGAGTCACGATTCGAAGTTCTTTTTGGAAATCTGGGACGCCATGTCATCCGGACTAAAGAGGACAAGGACAACCCAAGTTATCAATGCTCAGTTCAGAAGCCTGCATCTCTGATGGTATGGGGTTGCATGAGTGCGTGTGGCATGGGCAGCTTGCATATCTGGAAAGGCACCATCAATGCAGAAAAATATATTCAGGTTCTAGAAAGACATATGCTCCCATCCAGACGTCATCTCTGTTAGGGAAGACCCTACATTTTTCAACAAGATAATGCCAGACCACATTCTGCATCCATCACAACATCATGGCTGCGTAGGAGAAGGATCCAGGTACTGAAATGGCCAGTCTGCAGTCCAGATCTTTCACCTATAGAGAACATTTGGCGCATCATAAAGAGGAAGGTGCAACAAAGAAGGCCCAAGACGATTGAACAGTTAGAGGCCTGTATTAGACAAGAATGGGAGAGCATTCCTATTTCTAAACTTGAGAAACTGGTCTCCTCGGTCCCCAGACGTCTGTTGAGTGTTGTAAGAAGAAGGGGAGATGCCACACAGTGGTGAAAATGGCCTTGTCCCAACTTTTTGGGGATTTGTTGACACCATGAAATTCTGAATCAACATATTTTTCCCTTAAAATGGTACATTTTCTCAGTTTAAACTTTTGTTCTGTGATTTATGTTCTATTCTGAATAAAATATTAGAAGTTGGCACCTCCACATCATTGCATTCAGTTTTTATTCACGATTTGTATAGTGTCCCAACTTTTTTGGAATCCGGTTTGTATTTTTTCAAACGCTACTGTACATCTCCATGTGTAAATCTGTCCATAAAAGGATACCTTTCATCCAGGGCCTAAATTCTAAGCCTACAATTGATATTCCCCTAAATCTGTGGTTACTGCTGTGCCTGGATTAGTGAAATACGGTACATAAATAGATAGCCAGATAGTTTTAGGTGCCTGTAAAAAAGGCCTGAATTTGAATTCAATACATTGCGCCAAATATTTTTTTTATTTTTGTGATAAACGGTAACAATGAGGAAAACACCTAGTAAGGACCCATCACTGGTGCATGGCTGGGGGGATACAGAAGACGGTGACGATACGCCTCCCACAGAGGACAGCTTTGTCCTTACCTCTGGGCAGCCTGGCACACATGAGCGACTACATGCTGCAGTGCCTGCACAATGACAGCAGAGTTGCCCACATTTTAACGTGTGCGGACTACTGGGTTGCCACCCTGCTGGATCCCCCGTACAAAGACAATGTGCCCATCTTACTTCCTGCACTGGAGCGTGATAGGAAGATGCGCGAGTACAAGCGCACGTTGGTAGACACGCTATTGAGAGCATTCCCAAATGTCACGGGGGAACAAGTTGAAGCCCAAGGCGAAGGCAAAGGAGGAGCGAGAGGTCGCCAACGCAGCTGTGTCACGGCCAGCTCCTCTGAGGGCAGGGTTAGCATAGCAGAGATGTGGAAAAGTTTTGTCACCACGCCACAGCTAACTGCACCACCACCTGATACGGAATGTGTTAGCAGTAGGCAGCATTTCACTAACATGGTGGAACAGTACGTGTGCACACCCCTCCACGTACTGACTGATGGTTCGGCCCCATTCAACTTCTGGGTCTCCAAATTGTCCACGTGTCCAGAGCTAGCCTTTTATGCCTTGAAGGTGCTGGCCTGCCCGGCGGCCAGCGTTTTGTCTGAACCTGTATTCAGCACGGTAGGTGGCGTCATTACTGACAAATGCAGCCACCTGTCCACAGCCAACGTGGACAAGCTGACGTTCATAAAAATGAACCAGGCATGGATCCCACAAGACCTGTCCATCCCTTGTGCAGAATAGACATTTATAACTACCTCCCCTTAACCATATATTCTTGTACTCCAGGGCACTTGTTTATTGAATCCTCTTTTTTAAATTTTACCATTATTTTGCGGGGCAATCCAAAGTTGAATTAACCTCTCCTCCGTCTGGGTGCCAGGGGCCTAAATATCTGAAAGTGGCCTTCTCCATTAGTGGATGACATGAAGCCTGATTTTCTGCTTTGGGACCTCTCTCCTCTGTCTGGGTGCTGGGGCCTAAATAACTAAAAGAGGCCTTCTCCGTTGGTGGGTGACATGATGCCTCTTATGCTGCTATGGGACCTCTCTCCTCTGTCTGGGTGTCAGGGGCCTAACTTTCACATACTTGCTTGCTGTCTTGGTGGCAGACATTTAACTCTTTTTACTGTCTAATGACCGCCCCATTGTCTGGGTGTCAGGGGCCTACATAAATGATAATTGGCTGTTCCATTGCAGGTTGACCTGAGGCCTGTGTTGCTGCTACGGGACCGCTCTCCTCTTTGCGGGTGCCATGGCCCTGAGTCTGTGAATGAGACCTGTGGTACTGCAGGCAGACATGAATCCTTTTTGGCTGTGATGAGAACATCAATTCCCATAGCATTCCCACCTTATGCCACCACAACCTCCTATTCCACCTCCTCCTCCTCCAAGTTGCCAATTTATATTGGTTAATTTTTATTTATTTTATTTTAAGTCATTTCCCTATCCACATTTGTTTGCAGGGGGTTTACCTACATTTTGCTGCCTTTTGCAGCCCTCTAGCCCTTTCCTGGGCTTTTTAGTGCCCAATGGGGTTCGGGTGAAGTTCGGGACGAGTTCGAATCCTGAACCCAAACATTTTCGGGAAGTTCAGCCGAACTTCTCGAACCCGAACATCCAGGTGTTCGCTCAACTCTAGCATAAATATATATTCACTGGACATGTCCTTTATTATTTAATTTTATACAGAGCTGTGTTGCACTTTACTTTGATCACAGGTCCAATAAGGACAGTAAAATGGAAATGAAAATACTGTAACCATCGATATGTACTTTGAAATTCAATTTTTATCATTCCAGGACAAGAAAATATAGTGTTTCATTTGGCTCACTTTATTTGACATAGAATCCAAACATTTGTTAGCCATTCGTGTAACTCAAAAAGAATATCCACTGTGTGTATATATATATATATATATATATATATATATATATATATACCGGTATATATTGCAAACCACATCAAACCAAATATAGTGCTACTATTCAAAACAAATAAGCCATTTTCATAGTACATAATCTAATAACTTTATCCACAATTGCACCCCTTGTGAGAATAACATGATCCCAGCCCTTACCCTGGCAGTCAGAAGATTAGTTTAAGGTAAAATACAAACAACATTAGCCAACATCGAATGGGTTAATGTAATTTGCTTTAGCATAGAACAACAGTAACCCTTAGACATCATGAGATCCGATTTATATACAAATACTTGCAAATGGCTCTCTAATGACTGTAGTTAAATGTGATATCTACAGTTCTGCTTTGAAGTTCTGAAACTACTGGCAGACAGGAGAAGTATAGGAGATGGTAGCATTACTGTCCAGTTAGGTTGGCCCAAATGAATAGAGAATTGAGAGGCAAAATCTGGAACTACTTAGTAAAGGTTCATCACATGTAAAAGATACTGTCACTGCATATGGCATTTTTAACCCATTCCTCTATATGCATTCAGGACTTTAGTGACCAAGCAAATTTTTTTATTTATTTTTTTACATTTGTTTTCATCATCACATTCTAAGAGCTATAACTTTTTTATTTTTCCGTCGATGTAGCTGTATGAGGGCCTGTTTTTTGTGGAGCAAGTTGCAATTTTTAATGGCACCATTTTGGGTACAAATAACTTACTGATTCATTTTATAACTCTTTCGGCAATGCTGCCACTAAGTTTTCACGTAATAAATGTTGTAGCATTCATTTATCGCATTAATAACATTACTTTTTTGGTCAGTACAATTATAGCTAAACCAAGTACATAAAGTTTTACTACTTTTACACAATAAAAACACTTTTGCTTTTGCATTGCTGCATCCCAAGACCCATAACTTCTTCGGAGCCATGTGGGGGCTTGATTGCTGTGGGATGACTTCAACTTTTCATTGTTATCATTTGGCCTAAATAGCACTAGTGATGAGCGAGCCTTAAAGTGCTCGTGTGCTCCAGTGCTCTGGCCGAACACATCGCGATGCCAGTGTGTTCTAACGAGCACCCGAGCACAATGTAAGTAGATGGGAGAACCCCAGGCACCCCCTGCTCGGAAGAGGAGAGGGTGTTTGGTTCCAAAAAAAAACAGCCAGGTTTTTCAGATCTGAGTTTTCACGATCGTGAAAACTCAGATCCAATGGTATATTCTAACACAGAGGCGTTCCCAAGGTGATGGGGACGCTTGAAAATAAAATATGTGACACCTGAGGGGTTAATTGTGCAAATCACAGCGCCCTGTCAGAGGTCGGGTGCCGCTGTATGTGCCTGTTGATATATTCTAACTTCAAGCGTCCCCATCACCATGGTAATGCCCCAGTGTTAGAATATACAGTCGGATATGAGTTTTCACGATAGTGAAAACTCAGATCCGAAAAAGCTGGCTGTTTTTTTAGGAACCAGATACCCTCTTCTCTTGTGAGCAGAAGGTGCCTGAGGTTCTCCCATTAACTTACATTTAGAGACGTCCCGGACTATTTGCCGGCGAACGGTTCCAGGCAAACATAGCTTGTTCATGTCCGCCGCGGGCGGGCGAACATATGCGATGTTCGCGTTCGCCCCTATACTTTATCATTGAGAAACCTTTGACCCTGTACCTCACAGTCAGCAGACACATTCCAGCCAATCAGCATACCCTCCCTCCCAGACCCTCCCACCTCCTATCAAAAAGCAAGGACGGCATCCATCTTAGATTCATTCTGAAGCTGCAGTGTTAGTAATTGTAATCGCAATGCGATTAATATAACCTGTATTAATCGCATTGCGAATTCAACTTAGATCTGAGTTCCTAATGTTTGTATTGCTAGAATTGACGAATATAACGAATATAGCGCTATATTCTCAATCTTCGTTATATTCTAGCAATACAACCATTAGGAACCCAGCTCTAGTGTTAACTTCGCAATGCGATTAATGCAGGTTATATTAATCGCATTGCGAATTCAACTTAGAGCTGGGTTCCTAATGGTTGTATTGCTAGAATTATATAACGAAGATTGAGAATATAGCGCTATATTATCAATCTTCGTTATATTCTAGCAATACAACCATTAGGAACCCAGCTCTAAGATGAATTCGCAAATAAGATGTCCCAAACTATTCGCCGGCTAAAAGTTCCCGGCAAACATAGCTTGTGCGCGTTCGCCGCGGCGGGCGAACATGTGCGATGTTCGGTCCGCCCCCTATTCATCATCATTGAGTAAACTTTGACCCTGTAGCTCACAGTCAGTAGACACATTCCAGCCAATCAGCAGCATACCCTCCCTCCCAGACCCAACCATCTCCTGGACAGCATCCATTTTAGATTCATTCGGAAGCTGCAGTCTTAGTGTGAGTGACGAGGCTAGTGTATTTAGTGTCCACTCCAGTCCTGAAAGACTCATCTGATCTCTGCTGTAAGGACAGCGTCCTGACAACACCCCAAAAAGCCCTTTTTAGGGCTAGTACATCAGTCTGCTTTTTTCTTTTTTTTTTCTGTGTAATCTAATCCATTTTTTCCTGGAAGATTTAATTAAGGAGAATGAATGTAAAGAGCCTGAGAAAACAGGTAATATTCCAAAGGAAATTTTGAAAAAATCACAGGTCTTCCAGCTATAGAAATTTTTGTTAAGATGGTGAGTGAAGAGCTGGGTAGACTTGAGAAAAAGATGTCCCCCAATAACCTAGTTAATCAAAATCAGAGTTTAAGGTCTTGGAAGAATTAATTCATTTGAAAGGGGCCGTTATTAAACAAGCGGATAAAGGGGGTAACACAGTAATATGGCCCGAAGACATGTATGAACGACAAGTTTTTAAGCTGTTAAGAGACAAAAAATGTTATTGCATATTACCTAATAATCCACTCTTGGTATTTCAGGATAAACTAAACCGAATTTTAGATGTCGCAGCTGATAAAAACATAATTTCTAAATCAGTCAAAGAATGTTTATCAAAGCAATATCCAAAGGTTTCCACCTTTTATATTATTCCTAAAGTGCACAAGGACAGCCTAGATCCACCAGGCCCTATTGTGGCAGGTAATGAAAGCCTGAGTGAAAATATCAGCAGGTATGTAGATTATTTTCTACAGTCAGAAGTAACGAGCATACCTTCTTTTGTCCAGGATTCCACGGCTGTGTTGAATCGTCTGGAGGGAATACAGATGTCTGACGATATACTTCTTGTGACCGCTGATGTTGAATCATTGTATACATGTATTAAATATGAAAACGGATTAAAAACGGCAGCTGAGTTTCTAAAAAGTAATAATCAAGAGCCCATTTTCAATTAATTTGTGTTGCAACTCCTAGAGTTTATACTGTATCTTACCTTTTTTGTTTTTAAGGATCAATACTATTTGCAAACACAAGAAGTGGCGATGGGGGCCACATGCGCCCCCTCATATGCCAATTTCTTTTTGGGGGCTTGGGAGAGAAAGATTTTTCAAGAGGAACCTATCAAACACAGTGATAAGGTTCACAATTGGATGAGATATATCAATGACATCCTGTTTATATGGGATGGCACGATAGAAGAACTCCAAGAATTCACAAATATTAAATAACAACTTTTTTAACATCAAGCTTACCTTTCGTGCAGGACGAGATCTGGATTTCCTGGACCTGAAGATCGAGGTGGATCAAGAGGGGAAGTTGCAGACAAATATCTTTAGAAAAGAAACAGCTGTCAATTCAGTATTGCGTGCAAGCTCGGCTCATCCAAAAGCTACAATAAATGGAATCCAAAAGGTCAGTTTTTAAGACTAAAGAGAATATGCTCAAAGGATAATGATTTTGGAGTACAAGCTAAAAAAATGACTGAAAGATTTACAGATGGGGGATACAGCAACAGACAGATTAAGAGAGGAACACAGGTGGCCCTAGACAGCCAGAGAGCAAGATTACTTTGTCCAAACCAAAGAAGGAAGGAGACAAGGAGATTCGTATTATCAGGACATATAATAAACAATGGGAGGAAATTTATTTAATTATAAACAAACATTGGAATATTTTGAAAACAGATGTAAAATTAAAGTCATGCATTTCTGAAAAACCTTTGATGACGGCAAGATGGTCAAGGAACCTAAAAGACTTATTGGTACATAGTCATTACACACAAGAAAAAGAGAAAAAATCTTTGACTTGTGGCTCATATCCGTGTGGGTCATGTAAAGCTTGTGCCAATGTGGATAAAGTTAAATGTTTCACAAATTTAGATAAATCACGTACATTCCAGATTAGGGATTATATTTCATGTACATCTACAGGGGTCATCTATTACGCAAACTGTCCGTGTGGCAAGATTTATGTCGGACTGACCACCAGGGAATTTCGTAGAAGAATACGAGAACATGTGCATGACATTGAGAAAGCTAAGGATGAGAAGGACATCATGCTTTTAAAAACCATCCCTAAACATTTTAAATTGCACCATCAGTGTGACGCAAAGCTGTTTCGCTTTCTTGGGATTGACAAGATCCATCTGGGTATTAGAGGTGGCAACTATGGAAAAAGGTTAGCACAAATCGAGAGTCGTTGGATTTTCAGACTCAATACTGTGGCTTCCATAGGGCTAAATGAGAATTTTGGTTTTGGCTCTTTCTTATAAGTAGTGGCATTGTTATTTTAGGGGTTTAAATGAGAGGTTTTTTGTTTTGTTTTTTATTTCACTGACGTGTATTAATTGGTTGTTTTTGTGTTTTTTAGAATAAAATAAAAAATTGTTTCCTGCATTTGAAAATAGCTTCCTTTCACCTGGGATCTCAAGATCGACTGATTTGTTGCAGGTAATCGGACTTGTTCTATACAAAGCCTTTTTCTCGTGCTTCGTAATATAAATAATTCCTCTATACTGCTATATATTAGTATTATGAATGACATTTGTTTTTATCTAAATATATATATATATTTTTCTTTTCACCTATTAGATTTATAAAATCCATAATTAAATGCATTAGTTTTATGAATGATATTTATTTTCACTAAATATATATATTTTTTTCACTTATTGGACTTATAAAATCTATACTGATTTATAATTTTTATTATATATTTTTGATGATACCCCCATTTGCACTGGATTTGTATGTGAATTGCACTTAGTATATTTATTAATTTTGTTGTATTCGTATTAGCACATGAATTGCTTATAAATTTTTTATTTTTATTTATTTATTTTTTATTTATTTATTTATTAGATTTGACACATGCACAGCACAGCGGCACTTTAAATGAGTGGTAATATGACACTTTATGTACTTCATGATTGGCACTATGTAGTAATTACATGTTGGCATTGTTTAGAGGACCTATTCTTCTATATCCCTTTCTTCGATTGACAGTATTACAGGGCTGCCGCTTGTGCGCATGGCCGTTCTACGCCCTCCCCTGCCTTCCGCCCTTTCTCCTTTTAGCTCGGCATTCGCAACTGGCTATCAATAGGTGATTGCCCTTCCGGATGTCAGCTTCGGGGTGAGGGCGGAAGTGCTCATGACGTGGCGTGGCGAAATTGGTCATGCGCCGTCATGTGGCCCCCGTGTATCCCATGATGGCCGAATATGAATTCTATTGGCGCAGGATGCCTTTTTAAACTCCCCCATTTCCCTATCTTCATACACTCCTCCTGAGGAAGCTGAATACGCGAAACGCGCGTCGAGGAGCGCCCGTACTCTCCCCTGCCACACGATCTTGTTAGGTAAGGCTAATAGCCTCCAACCTATGGATGTTTTGGTTACTAAATGTTATGGCCTTGCAGTTAGACATTGCCATTAGCCATGCATTGTTTTGCGGGCATTAATAGAAGGCTGCCACAGTGTTAGTCAGGTATGGTATACCAGATGTGTCTGAATATGTATTACTTAACCACTGTGACGTGTCTTTGTGGGTTACTGCGGTGTATAGATTTAGCATGGGCTATAGCATATCTGTTTGAGACTTATATTGTATTTATTAATGTGTATGGCTTATAATATTGTGGGAGGGTATTGTGCACCTGTTCTTGTCCCATAGTTTTTTATTCATGTGATATAAGTATTTTATGGTAAATTAATGAATAAAAATTTGGTTTTAATGAGAATCTTTGATTAGTGTTGTTTAAGGAGGAGGAGATAGCCAAGACAGTTTTTGTGTTTTTTTTTTTTTTTTGTTACTTTATTTCTATATTTATTTTTGACTGTGGACAGGCGGCTGTGCTTGTCTGTGATCAACCCCCTTGCCGTGCTAAACAAACGTTCGGACAATACTCTGGCCGCAGGGCAGGCCAGCACTTCCAAAGTGTAAAGAGCAAGCTCAGGCCATGTTGCCAATTTGGAGACCCAGAAGTTGAATAGGGCAGACCCCTCAGTCAGTACGTGTAGTCATGTGCACATCTACTGTTCCACAATGTTGCTTAAATGCTACCTCCTGCTAAGACGTCCCATATCAGCTGGTGGTGCTGGTTGTTGTGGCACCAACCACTGCTGTCGTTTTCCCCTGGCTGTGCTGACGGTAGTGTAGGTGTTATGCTGACCAGATGAGGAGGCGGTAGAGTAGGAAGTGGAGAGGGAGTAGGAGGCAATAGAAGGCAACGAGAAACATCCTGCAATCCTCGGTGGCGGAAAGACATGCGCCAAACTGCTATCTGCCTCAGGCCCGTCCGCCACTGCATTTACCAAGTGTGCTGTTAGGGAGATATAACGTCCCAGCCTGTGTTTACTGGCCAAGTATCGGGGGTATTGTGGACCTTGCCACAGATGGCATTGCGCAATGCACACCTGATTTTGTACACCACCTGGTTGTGCAGGGCAGGGATTTTAACCTGGAAAAGTAGTGGCGGCTGGGAACCACGTACTGTAGGACAGACACCGCTATAAGGTTTTTAAAGTCTCCGTCTCCACCAGACATAATGACAGCATTTCAAAAGTCAGGAATTTTGATATGCTGGCATTCAGGGCCAGGGATTGCTGGTGGGTAGGGGGTACTTCCTCTTTCTCTCCACTTTTTGGGATATGGACAACTGAGCGCTTCTATGGGACATTGTGGAGATGCTTAGCGACGGTGACGTTGGTGGAGGTGGTGGTGTTGCTGCCACATCCTCTGTTTGCGGGGTGGCAGCTGCCACTGTCACTCCAGAAGGGGAGGAGGAGGCCGAGACTGCAGCATAAAAGGGAGCAGGAGGAGCCTGAGATCTTTTGTGGTTTTTGAGGTGTGTACTCCACTGCAGCTTGTGCTTTGCATTTAGATGCCTAGTCATGCAGTTGGTGCAAACGACTTGTGTCTTGTCGTCAGCACATTGGCTGAAGAAATGCCACGCCAGGGAACTCCATGGAGCTAGCTTTGGTGTGCTCAGTCTCTGCGTGCGGTGGGCAGTAGCAGGCGTAGTGGCTAGGGGACGGCCACTCTGCTTTTGCACCCTGCTCCATCTTTTGTTTTGCAGCTGGCAGTGTGTGACCACAACCTCTTCCTCCGAACTGCACACGTCACTCGCATGACCTCGATTCTATGTGGGATCTAGGACCTCATCATCCTCCACATCATCTTCCACCCACACTTTACCCCTGCCCTCCTTGCCGTTCTGCACACTGCAGAAAGCCGCAGCAGTTGGCACCTATGTTTTGTCATCATCAGACACGTGCTGCTGTGGTCCTCCCATGTCCACATCCTGAAACATAAGTGGTTGGACATCAGTGCACTCAATCTCTTCAACTTCTGGGGCCGGGCTAGGTAGATGGCCCACTGAAACCCTGCCAGCAGTCATTAGAAAGCATAAGAGTCTGCTGCATGACTTGGGGCTCAGACTGCTTGGCTGATTTGCAAGGGGGTGAGGTGAAAGACAGATGCCCATGGGCTGCAGGTGCCAACTCTGCGCTTTCAGCAGGGGACTGGGTGGGAGACAATGTGAAGGAACTGGAGGCACTGTCAGCCACCCAATCTACTACCGCCTCTACTTCTGGCCTCACCATTCGAATACCAGTATTAGGGCCTACAAAATAGCGCTGAACGTTCTGTCGCCTAAGTGCACCTGACGAAGGTGTTTCATTTGGGCTTGTAGCTGGCACAGATCGACCACGTCCTCTCCCTGCAACAGGAGCTCCACCAACACCAGCAGCACCAGGACCAGGGCCACGTCCCTTATTTGACGATCTCCTCATTCTTTAAGGTTACCGACTGAACTAACAGATAGATTAACTATATTAATTTTCCTGTCACGTATGCAGTGCAGGTGTACCTCACACCAAAAATTGGTCTATGTTACCCACCGAACTAACAGACAGATTAACCATATTAATTTCCCTGTGATGGATGCAGTGCAGGTGTACCTCACACTGAAAAATGTGCATATATGTCACCCACCGATCTAATAGATGGATTAGCTATATCAATTTCCCTGTCAGGGATGCAGTGCAGGTGTACCTCACACAAAAAATGGGTATATGTCACCCACCGATCTAACAGATGGTTTAACTATATTATTTTCCCTGTCATGAGTGCAGGTGTACCTCACACAAAAAATGGGTATATGTCACCCACCGATCTAACAGACGGATTAACTATATTTATTTCCCTGTCATGAATGCAGTGCAGGTGTACCTCACACAAAAAATGTGTATATATGTCACCCACCGATCTAACAGACGGATTAACGTTATCAATTTCGCTGTCACGGATGCAGTGCAGGTGTACCACACACATAAAATGGGTATGTGTCACCCATTGGACTAAAAGACAGATTAACTATATTAATTTCCCTGTCACGGATGCAGTGCAGGTGTACCTCCCACAAAAAATGTCATTATATGTCACCCACTGATCTAACAGATGGATTAACTATATTAATTTCCCTGTCACGTATGCACTGCAGGTGTACCTCACACCAAAAATGGGTATATGTCACCCACCGATCTAACAGACGGATTAACTATATTAATTTTCCTGTCATGGATGCAGTGCTGGTGTACCTCACACAAAATATTGGTATATGTCACCCACCAAACTCACAGATTAACTATATTAATTTCTCTGTCATAGATGCAGTGCAGGTGTACCTCACACCAAAAATGGGTATATATCACCCACCGATCTAAAAGACGGATTCACTTTATTAATTTCCCTGTCACAGATGCAGTGCAGGTGTACCTCACACCAAAAATGGGTATATGTCACCCACCGATCTAACATACGGATTAACTATATTAATTTCCCTGTCATGTCTTCAGTACAGGTGTACCTCACACTAAAAATGGGTATATGTCACCCACCGATCTAACAGACGATTTAAATATATTAATTTCCCTGTCACAGAAGCAGTGCAGGTGTACCTCCTACAGAAATTGGGTATATGTCACCCACCGATCTAACAGATGGATTAACTTTATTAATTTCCCTGTCACGGATGCAGTACAGGTGTACCTCTCACCAAAAATAGGTATAGGTCACCCGCCGAACTAACAGACAGACTAACTATTATATTTTTTTGTCACCAAAGATGGTGCATTGCACCCACACAAAAAATCACTATAGGTCACCCAAAGAATTAACAGCCAGATTAATTATTATATTTCTGTGTCAGGGGTGCAAAGCTGGTGTATTGCACCCACAAAAAAAATCACCCACCGAATAAATAGCCAGATGAGATTTCTAACACTCTCCCTCATTTCAGCTGCCTACTCAGAGCTTATGGGCGGTGCAACACATGATCCAGCTTGTATAGAGGCTGGGTCACATGATGCACCAGCCAATCACAGCCATGCCATTACTAGGTTTAAAAGCTTGTTAATTGGCTGCCCTGGAGGCTTTCAACAAGCTTTATTAAATGCCCAAACACTGCAAAAGTCAGGGTACCCAAACTCCCAAAGTTCGCTCAACACTTCTATTAAGCCAATCACCACAGTAAGTAAGTTCACAGGTATCCTATGGGATCAATTGAGCTTTTGATAGGTGAAGTTTTTATGTGCTTTGTTTCTCCAAGAGAACACTTTACCATTTTAAGCAGTGCAGAAAGAGCTTTAGGGCAGACATAAATAATGATTTTAATTTAAACTTTACTGTCTGTATAAAGGGAAAGATAAATTTCAAAGTTTGCAAAGATATGGCTTGTTTTAAGAGGGGTTACATTATGACAATTAAAGGGGTTCTATAACTGACAATTATAGAAAGTTAACTCCAATCCAAAAGATATGGGATGAATATCAGATCAGTGGGGACCTATTGCCATTGAGCTCCCCTGAAATGGATGGAGCAGCTGGTTAGAAAAGTGTGCCGCCCCTCATTTATTTCTATGGGAGTGCCGGTGATAGCCAAATGCTCTATTCAGCTATCTATAGAGCTCCCATAGAGATGAATGAAGTATCTGCACACTTTCCTGACCAGCTGCTCCATTCATTTCAGTAGAACTCCATGGGATACGGGCCCCTGATCTCGGTAGGACCCCACAGATCTAATAGTTATACGCTATCCTGTGATTAGTGTTGGGCGCAAATTTTTATCGCGACTTTGAGAATTCACGAATATTTTGAATATAGTGATATATTCGTATTTTTGAATATTCTAGATATTTTTTTTATCTGAACCCATGATCCCTCCCTGCTTCTTGCTTGTGGGCCAATGAGAAGGCTGCAATGTCTTTGATTGAGCTTAGCAACATCCCTAGCAACCAATAGGAAAGTTGCCTACCCTTTTACTATATGAGAACCACCCCTGCAGCCATTTTCTGCAGTTTATTACAGTTCTGAGAGAGACATCAGTGTTATTTCTGTTCTCTCTGTTTTTCTGTGTCATTACATTACATAGTTAGTTAGTTACCTTATATATATATAATACAGATAGTTAGTGGGAGATAGTCAGTGTAGGTTAGATTCTGATATAGTGTAGCTGAAAGGTTCCAGTGCAGGGTGTTAGGTATGGTTCTGCTGTCCATACATACATGCTACTGGCAAGTTCACAACAATACTTAGTGCACCAATCACTAAAATGTAATCAGACCTGCTAAAATGTGAAGTTTCACATATTGCGCCAAAATATTGCGCCATCGCAAATATATTGGAGCACTCTATCTGCATATGAAGCTATTGTAATGTTCTGCGGTGCCAACCATTTTCTCCAGTCTCAGAAAACTTCGAACAGCTTGAAAAATGTAGCAAAAGTGACCCACGCCTGTATTGCGCGCGCATTACGCAAATATTCCATTGCCGATTTTCGCATTCAAGAAAATAATGGCGAATTCACAAATTTATGGTGAATATTCGCCCAAATATTCGAGAAATATTGCGAATTCGAATATTCCCCCTGCTGCTCATCACTACCTGTGATTAGGAAATAACTTTCTATAACCAAAACACCACTTGAGCATGGTATCCTCTTGCAGACCAATGATACAGTATTCTTTCAGATTCGGAAGGTTATGGTAAAACTGAGTTTTTTGGCATGAGTTTCAGTGCACACTCACAGTGCCGAAAACCACGCCAACCCTAAGCTGAAATCGCCTCCCTTTTCCAATGGGAGGCCACGCCACAGTTCAGGCAGCTGATAATTTTCCCATAGGGTTTTCTGCACTGCACCAGGAACAGACACATCCATTCTTAGAGTGGTTACTATGCTTACACCTGAGGAAACCGTGCGTGAGCACATTCACAGTTTACTGTACCTCTATTCAATGGAACAAAACCGATAGCGGGACTGCACGATTCAAAATAAAAACCCACATAGAATGCACATTGTATGAACCTAACCTTAAAGTATATGCAACATGACTATAGCTGGGGGCCCAAAAGATACTAAAAAAACTACCCTGTGCAATGTTTTTTCTCAAATATGAGTGATCCTATTTAAACTCTGATCAAGAAGTGAAAAAGTTTTAGACACAACTGCTACTTAATGTTGTCAGAATACAAAAAAAAAAGAAGAAAAAACCCTCAAGCAACTTCCACTAAAAACCAGATATCTCAGAAACAAAGTGGAGTCACTGTTTCACCATGTACCACCATATGCAGATACCATACTTGAAAACAAATGGGCTACATGTTGGGTTAAGAGTAGTGTTGAGCGAACAGTTCGAGAATAGTTTGGGTTCGTACCGAATTTTGTGGTGTTCGGGACATGGACCCGTACATTTTCAAAAAAGTTCGGGTTCGGGTTCGTTGTTCGGCGATTTCTTCACCGCTTTCTGAAGGGCTGCACAGCAGCCAATCAGCTAGCATTTTACTTCTTGCACTAAGAGCCAATCACAGCCATGCCTACTAATGGCATGGCTGTTATTGGCCAAGTGCAGCATGTGACCCAGCCTCTATTTAAGCTGGAGTCACGTAGCGCCGCACGTCACACTGCTCTGATTAGTGTAGGGAGAGGACGCAGCTGCTGTGAGGGCAAGATTAGGCTGGGAAAAGTCTGCAAAAGCACCTAATGAAGTGATCGATCTACAGCTGTGAATGATTCAACTTCTGCTAGTTACTTGCTCACTGGTTTTTAGGCTGCACAGAGCGTTTTTCTGTCACTTATTTTCTGGGGTGATCGGCGGCCATTTTGTGACTTGTGGTGCACCCGAACAAGCTGCCACCAAGTCCATCAATCCATCAATACTAGTTTTTTTTTTTTGCTATATACAAAATCAGGGGCTTGGCTGTGCTAATTGTCACCCCTAGAAACTCAGGATAGCAATTTCTATATTTCATTAAGGGGTTAAATACAATTGCCAAAATACCAATCCCCTAAATCTGGTGTTCCAGCTTTGGCTAGCCAAGTATAATACTGTCTGCTGTTTGGCAAAGGATAGATTATTTTCTGTGGTGAAATTCAATTGTCAAAATAGCAATCCCCTAAATCTGGTGTCAGAGCTGTGGCTGGCAAACTATAATAGTGTCCGCAAAAACATATATTTTGTTCTGGGGTGAAATTCAATTGCCAAAATAGCAATACCATAAATCTGGTGTCAGAGCTGTGGCTGGCAAACTATAATAGTGTCCGCAAAAACATATATTTTGTTCTGGGGTGAAATTCAATTGCCAAAATAGCAATACCCTTAATCTGGTGTTCCAGCTGTTGCAGGCCTAGTTTAAATCTGTCTGTAACAGGGTATATTTTGTTCTGGGGTGAAATACAATTGCCAAAATAGCAATACCATAAATCAGTGGTTTCAGCTGTTGCTGGCCAAGTTTCATAGTGTCCTGCAAATTATATATTTTGTTCTGGGGTGAAATTCAATTGCCAAAAAAGCAATACCTTGAATCTGGTGTTCGAGCTGTTGCAGGCCAAGTGTAAATCTGTCCATAAAAGGATACCTTTCGTCCAGGGCCTAAATACTTGCCCTAAAAGAGATATTCCCCTAAATCAGTGGTTACTGCTGTGCCTGGATTCGTGTAATACGCTACATAAATAAATAGGCAGATAGTGTTAGGTGCCTGTAAAAAAAAGGCCTGAATTTGAAATCAATACATTGGGCCAAATATTTTTTTTCTTATTGTGGTGCTTGATGAACGGTAACAATGAGGAAAACATCTAGTAAGGGACGCGGACGCGGTCTTGGTGGTGTTAGTGTACCATCTGGTAATGGGAGAGGACGTGGCCATTCTGCCACAGCCACACGTCCTAGTGAACCAACTACCTCAGGTTCCAGTACCCGCCAGAATTTACAGCGATATTTGGTGGGGCCCAATGCCGTTCTAAGCATGGTAAGGCTTGAGCAGGTACAGGCGCTAGTCAATTGGGTGGCCGACAGTGGATCCAGCATGTTCACAACATTATCTCCCACCCAGTCTTCTGCAGAAAGCGCACAGGTGGCGCCTGAAAACCAAGCCCATCAGTCTGTCACATCACCCCCATGCATATCAGGAAAACTGTCTGAGCCTCAAGTTATGCAGCAGTCTCTTATGCTGTTTGAAGACTCTGCTGGCAGGGTTTCCCAAGGGAATCCACCTAGCCCTTCCCCAGTGGTGGAAGACATAGAATGCAGTGATGCACAACCACTGATGTTTCCTGATGATGAGGACATGGGAATACCATCTCATCGCAGTCCGCACGTCTCTGATGATGACGAAACACAAGTGCCAACTGCTGCGTCTTTCGGTGCAGACCGAACAGGAGGTCAGGGAGGAAGACTGTGTGGAAGACGATGCAGGGGACGATGAGGTCCTAGACCAAACATGGAATGAAGGACGTGCCACTGACTTTCATAGTTCAGAGGAAGAGGCAGTGGTGAGACTGAGCCAACAGCGTAGCAAAAGAGGGAGCAGGGGGCAGAAGCAGAACAGCCGCCTCCAAGAGAGTTTGCCTGTTACTGGCCACCGCCACCAGGGACCGAGCACCCCAAAGGCAGCTTCAAGGAGTTCCCTGGCATGGCACTTCTTTAAACAATGTGCTGACGACAAGACCCGAGTGAAGCGAGGCAATAACATTCTGAACCTTAGCACAACCTGCATGACCAGGCAGCTACATGCAAAGCATGAACTGCAGTGGAGTAAACACCTTAAAAGCAAGGAACTCACTCTGGCTCCCCCTGCTCCCTCTTTTGCTGCTGCCTCGGCCTCTTCCTCTGCCTCAGTAGAAATGTTGGCACCTGCCGCCCACCAAACAGAGGATGTGCCACCGACACAACCACCTGCATCACCAAGCATCTCCACCATGTCACACGGCAGCGTTCAGCTCTCCATATCACAAACCTTGGAGAGAAAGCGTAAATTCCCACCTAGCCACCCTCGAGCCCTGGGCCTGAATGCCAGCATTTCTAAACTACTGGCCTTTGGAATGCTGTCATTCAGGCTGGTGGACACAGACAGCTTCAAACAGCTGATGTCCATGGTTGTGCCACAGTATGTTCTTCCCAGCCACCACTACTTCTCCAAGAGAGCCGTGCCTTCCCTGCACAACCAAGTATCCGATAAAATCAAGTGTGCACTGCGCAACGCCATCTGTGGCAAGGTCCACCTAACCACAGATACGTGGACCAGTAAGCACGGCCAGGGACGCTATATCTCCCTAACTGCACACTGGGTAAATGTAGTGGCGGCTGGGCCCCAGGCGGAGAGTTCCTTGGCGCACGTCCTTCCGCCGCCAAGGATAGCAGGGCATCATTCTTTGCCTCCTGTAGCCTCCTCCTCCTACTCGGCTTCCTTCTCCTCTGCTTCCACCAGCTCATCCAGTCAGCAACACACCTTCACCACCAACTTCAGCACAGCCCGGGGTAAACGTCAGCAGGCCATTCTGAAACTCATATGTTTGGGGGACAGGCCCCACACCGCGCAGGAGTTGTGGCGGGGTATTGAACAACAGACCGACGAGTGGTTTCTGCCGGTGGGCCTCAAGCCCGGCCTGGTGGTGTGCGATAATGGGCGAAATCTCGTCGCAGCTCTGGGACTAGCCGGTTTGACGCACATCCCTTGCCTGGCGCATGTGCTGAATTTGGTGGTGCAGAAGTTCATTCACAACTACCCCGACATGTCAGAGCTGCTGCATAAAGTGTGGGTCGCCTGTGCGCGCATCCGGCGTTCACATCCTGCCGCTGCTCGCCTGTCAGTGCTAGAGCGGAACTTCACCCTTCCCGCTCACCACCTCATATGCGATGTGCCCACCAGGGGGAACTCCACCTTGCACATGCTGGAGAGACTGTGCGAGCAGCAGCAGGCCATAGTGGAGTTTCAGCTGCAGCAAGCACGCGCTAGTCGCACTGCGGAACAGCACCACTTCACCACCAATGATTGGGCCTCCATGCGAGACCTGTGTGCTTTGTTGCGCTGTTTCGAGTACTCCACCAACATGGCCAGTGGCGATGACACCGTTATCAGCGTTACAATACCACTTCTATGTCTCCTTGAGAAAACGCTTAGGGCGATGATGGAAGAGGAGGTGGCCAGGAGGAGGAGGAGGATGAGGGGTCATTTTTAGCACTTTCAGGCCAGTCTGTTGGCTGAATTGGCTCAGAGAGAGGTTTTTTGCAACAGCAGAGGCCAGGTACAAATGTGGCTAGCCAGGGCCCACTACTGGAGAATGAGGAGGATGAGGTGGAGAAGGATGAGGATGAAGCAGGTTCACAGCGGGGTGGCACCCGACACAGCTCAGGCCCATCACTGGTGCGTGGCTGGGGGGATACGGAGGACGATGACAATACGCCTCCCACAGAGGACAGCTTGTCCTTACCTCTGGGGAGCCTGGCACACATGAGCGACTACATGCTGCAGTGCCTGCGCAACGACAGCAGAGTTGCCCACATTTTAACGTGTGCGGACTACTGGGTTGCCACCCTGCTGGATCCCCGGTACAAAGACAATCTGCCCACCTTACTTCCTGCACTGGAGCGTGATAGGAAGATGCGCGAGTACAAGCGCACGCTGGTAGACGCGCTCCCAAATATCACAGTGGAACAGGTGGAAGCCCAAGGCGAAGGCAGAGGAGAGCAAGAGGTCGCCAACGCAGCAGTGTCACGGCCAGCTCCTCTGAGGGCAGGGTTAGCATGGCAGAAATGTGGAAAAGTTTTGTCTCCACGCCACAGCTAACTGCACCACCACCTGATACGGAACGTGTTAGCAGGTTTGGCCCCATTCAACTTCTGGGTCTCCGAATTGTCCACGTGACCAGAGTTAGCATTTTATGCCTTGGAGGTGCTGGCCTACCCGGCGGCCAGCGTTTTGTCTGAACGTGTATTCAGCATGGCAGGGGGCGTCATTACTGACAAACGCAGCCGCCTGTCCACAGCCAACGTGGACAAGCTGACGTTCATAAAAATGAACCAGGCATGGATTCCACAGGACCTGTGCCTCCTTTGTGCAGAATAGACATGTATAACTGCCTCCCCCTCAGCCATGTATTCTTGTACTCCGGGGCACTTCTTTATTGAATCCTCATTTTTTTTAACTTTACCATGATCTTGCGGTGCAACCCAAAGTTGAATGAACCTCTCCTCTGTCTGGGTGCTGGGCCGAAATAACTGAAAGTGGCCTTCTCCAGTGGTGGGTGATATGACGCCTTATTCCTCGCTGTGGGACCTCTCTCCTCTGTCTGGGTGCTGGGGCCTAAATAACTTAAAGTGGCCTTCTCTAGTGGTGGGTGAAATGACGCATGATTCCTTGCTGTGGGACCTCTCTCCTCGGTCTGGGTGCTGGGCCGAAATAACTGAAAGTGGCCTTCTCCAGTGGTGGGTTATATGACGCCTTATTCCTTGCTGTGGGACCTCTCTTCCCTGTCTGGGTGCTGGGGCCGAAATTACTGAAAGTGGACTTCTCTAGTGGTGGGTGAAATGACGCATGATTCCTTGCTGTGGGACCTCTCTGCTCGGTCTGGGTGCTGGGCCCAAATAACTGAAAGTGGCCTTCTCCAGTGGTGGGTGATATGACGCCTTATTCCTTGCTGTGGGACCTCTCTCCTCTGTCTGGGTGCTGGGGCCGAAATAACTGAAAGTGGCCTTCTCCAGTGGTGCGTGAAATGACACATGATTCCTTGCTGTGGGACCTCTCTCCTCTGTCTGGGTGCTGGGCCGAAATAACTGAAAGTGGCCTTCTCCAGTGGTGGGTGATATGACGCCTTATTCCTTGCTGTGGGACCTCTCTTCTCTGTCTGGGTGCTGTGGCCGAAATAACAGAAAGTGGCCTTCTCCAGTGGTGGGTAATATGACGCATGATTCCTTGCTGTGGGACATCTCTCCTCTGTCTGGGTGCTGGGGCCGAAATAACTGAAAGTGGCCTTCTCTAGTGGTGGGTGAAATGACACATGATTCCTTGCTGTGGGACCTGTATCCTCGGTCTGGGTGCTGGGCCGAAATAACTGAAAGTGGCCTTCTCCAGTGGTGGGTAATATGACGCATGATTCCTTGCTGTGGGACATCTCTCCTCTGTCTGGGTGCTGGGGCCGAAATAACTGAAAGTGGCCTTCTCTAGTGGTGGGTGAAATGACACATGATTCCTTGCTGTGGGACCTGTATCCTCGGTCTGGGTGCTGGGCCGAAATAACTGAAAGTGGCCTTCTCCAGTGGTGGGTGATATGACGCATGATTCCTTGCTGTGGGACATCTCTCCTTTGTCTGGGTGCTGGGGCCGAAATAACTGAAAGTGGACTTCTCTAGTGGTGGGTGAAATGACGCATGATTCCTTGCTGTGGGACCTCTCTCCTCGGTCTGGGTGCTGGGCCAAAATAACTGAAAGTGGCCTTCTCCAGTGGTGGGTGATATGACGCCTTATTCCTTGCTGTGGGACCTCTCTCCTCTGTCTGGGTGCTGGGCCAAAATAACTGAAAGTGGCCTTCTCCAGTGGTGGGTGATATGACGCATGATTCCTTGCTGTGGGACCTCTCTCCTCTGTCTGGGTGCTTGGGCCGAAATAACTGAAAGTGGCCTCATCCAGTGGTGGGTGATATGACACATGATTCCATGCTGTGGGACCTCTCTCCTCCGTCTGGGTGCCAGGGGCCTATATATCTGAAAGTGGTCTGTTCGATTGGTGGGTGACATGAACCCTGATTCTCTGCTATGCGACCTCTCTCCTCTGTCTTGGTGCCGGGGCCTAAATATCTGAAAGTGGCCTGTTCCATTGGTGGGTGACATGAAGCCTGATTCTCTGCTCTGCGACCTTTCTCCTCTGTCTTTGTGTCGGGGCCTAAATATCTGAAAGTGGCCTGTTCCATTGGTGGGTGACATGAAGCCTTATTCTCTGCTATGCGACCTCTCTCCTCTGTCTTGGTGCCGGGGCCTAAATATCTGAAAGTGGCCTTTTCCATTGGTGGGTGACATGAAGCCTCTGATTCTCTGCTATGTGACCTCTCTCCTCTGTCTTGGTGCCGGGGCCTAAAAATCTGAAAGTGGCCTGTTCCAGTGGTGGGTGACATGCCTGATTCTCTGCTAATGGACCTAACTTCTCTGTTTGGGTGCTGGGGCCTAAACAAGTAAATGTGGCCTTCTCAATTGGTGGGTGACATGAAGCCTGATTCTCTGCTATGGGACCTCTCTCCTCTGTCTGGGTGCTGGGGCCTAAATAACTGAAAGTGGCCTTTTCCATTGGTGGGTGACATGAAGCCTGATTCTCTGCTATGGGACCTCTCTCCTCTGTCTGGGTGCTGGGGCCTGAATAAGTAACAGTGGCCTTTCAATTGGTGGGTGACATGAAGCCTGATTCTCTGCTATGGGACCTCTCTCTAATTGATATTGGTTAATTTTTAATTTGTTTGCAGGGGATTTACCTACATTTTACTGCCTTTTGCAGCCCTCTAGCCCTTTCCTGGACTATTTTACAGCCTTTTTAGTGCCCAAAAGTTCGGGTCCCCATTGACTTCAATGGGGTTCGGGATAAAGTTCGGGTCGAGTTCGGATCCCGAACCCGAACATTTTCGGGAAGTTCGGCCGAACTTCTCGAACCCGAACATCCAGGTGTTCGCTCATCTCTAGTTAAGAGGCAATAGGAAAAAAGCAATTGTTGCTCAAACACTACAAAACCGCCTGCTTGCAGCAAACCAATCAACGTATGTAGAAGCTTTACAAAGCTGGAACATAAAACCAAAATTGAACTGAAGGGTAACAAGCAACAAATTTTAAGCATACATTTATGATCATTTTAGTTGTTTAGGGATTTCTGTACTCTGTACTTAAAATGACTTAAAAAGGGGTACTAATGCATCTAAAAAGCACATCACATCCCAAAACACATGGTTGCTATCTTCATACAGTAGCTTGAGCATTATAAATAGAAGCTATAATGCTAGTATGAACAAATATGCTACGCTTTCATTTAGACACCCTCAAAAAATTGTAGGCGTTGAGTAATAATCCATCCAATCTACACAGTAACAACTTGAGATGAGCAAAAGTTTCAAAAATTCGATTCAATAGCTTCGCCGAATTACTAAAAAAAAATTTGCTGTAACTAACTAATTCATCAAGAATTAAATCAGGTCTATGCAGGCCTACAGTTAAACATAGCTAGTCTTTTCTGGTTGCAAATTGGTGGGTCAAAATGACAGGCAGGTCACATGTATGGACGTGTGCTTCATCGTGAAGGTCACCAACAGTCCTAGCTAACCCCTAGCTAAACAAAAGAAAAGCATACAGCAGCATTCAGTAAAGCAAAAATAAATAAATTATACGTGCCCCTGCAGGAGCTATGTCTCAATGACTCTTTAGTGGGACAAAATAAGGACATGGAGGCAGCGCCAATAAAGTAGTGGAGGAAAAAAAGTTATTTTAATCAATGTTGTGGCAGTGCAAAAACATGCGTTGGAATCCCTTCTGTTATCTGCAGAATGACTGTACGTCACTATTAGGCTTAGTTCACACTTCACTTACGTGGTCAGTTATTCTCATCAGTTTTTGTCAGCCCAAAGCAGGTGCAGGTCAAAACCACAGAACAGCAGAACAGGTGCAGATCTATTCATGATACCTAATCTGAGAGTAGTCTTGGCTCCTGAATTTAGCTCACAATAAGTGATGGAAATAACTGACCAAATAACAGATTTGTGAACTCAGCCTTAAAGTTCAATGTTAGCGTCAGGTCTAATTTATCGCCATGGACTTAACCATGCATTGGCCAAGATTCAAGTAGTGGTCCCATGACAGTGGGGAGGGTGTCAGCAGTAAGGATATGTTCACATCACTGTTTATTTTTCTGTTCTTCTAATTTATCAGATGATCAGCCCAAAAAAGCGGATCCTGTATTTTGAGCATCTGCCTTTAAACCGTCAGTATTGATCAGTATTTGTAAGGCAAAAACTAGAGGTCCAAACCAGAGATGAATTTAAATGTGATGGAAATATTTGCATGTCTTCTGTGCTTTGGATAGTGTTGAGCGCGAATATTCGAATAGCAATTTTTTTTAGTGAATATCGGCACTTCGCTAATTCATGAATATTTCGAATATTGCGCTATAAATTTGCTATTTCGAATATTCGTTTTTTTTTTATTGTTATATTTTTTTCTTTCCCACTTCCCAAAAGTAGTTCTTGTCCTGAGGATTCCTGGCTTCCTGGCTGCTCCAGTCAGTGCCCGTTGCCGCTTCTGCCGACTTCCATGCTCATGGAGCGTCCCCATCACCATGGGAACGCCTCCATACTAGAATGTACTGTCGGATGTGAGAATTAAGTTGAAATCGCAAGGCGATTTAATATAACTTGAAGTAATCGCATTGCGATTTTAACTTAGAGCTGGGTTTCTAATGGGTCAGCATGCTAGAATTAACAAAGTTAACGAATATGGAATATAGCAGTGCCAAGTTGAAATCGCAATGTGGTGCCTTCAAGTTATATTGATCACATTGCGATTTCAACTTAGCACTGCTATATTCTATATTCACCAAAGGTTATAGCCAGTACTGGGCCACCATGAGCCCAAGTATCACAACTATATAACACAACGCCTGTGGTATATAAATCAAAACAACCTAGGTTGGCGCCATCCCGGAGGAGAGACACAGTATGGGTATGATGTTATTATTTCTTTGATGATATGCACTTGCACTTTGTACATTTGACCTGTTTATCGAACCTTCTCCCCTCCGTCTCTCCTCTTGGATGCCGCCCATCTATGCACCCCCTTTATGTATTTTAAATGTATGTGCTATATGCACCTTTTAATATGGTAATAAAAATGTTTTTGCAATGATACGCGGTCTGGTATTTTCTATCTAGGTTGTTTATATTCTATATTCGTTAACTTCGTTAATTCTAGCAAGTTGACCCATTAGAAACACAGCTCTAAGTTAAAATCGCAATGCGATTAATATAACTTGAAGTAATCGCATTGCGATTTCAACTTAGACCTGGTTTACTATGGTTGGCTTGGTAGAATTAGCAAAGATGACGAATGTATTCGTCATATTCCTCAAAACGAAGATAACTAAATATTCTCCATCTTTGTTTTAGCTCCATATTCGTCCACTTCGCTAATTCTAGCAATCAAATAGGAAAGTTGACTATAGAGACAGCTGTTTATAATTCGCTATGCGATTATATTACTTTGCTTTTTATTAAATATATAGAATAATTATAATAATTAACAAGTATTATAATTATTCTATTTATTTAAAAAAAAGCATATTAGTAATATTATCGCATAGCGAATTAGAAACGTAGCTGTCTCTAGTCAACTTTCCTATTTGATTGCTAGAATTAGCGAAGTTGACAAATATGGAGCTAAAACGAAGATGGAGAATATTTTATCTTCGTTTTGAGGAATATGACGAATACATTCGTCGTATTCGTCATCTTCGCTAATTCTAGATATCAAACCCATAGGAAAGCTTCCTTAAGTTAATATCGCAATACGCGATTATTTAAATCGCATATTAATCGCGATAACTAGAATAATGACAAATATTCGATTTCGACGGATATGAGACGAATATTCTAGCGAATTTTGTCGAAATCGAATATGGCACCTCCCACTCATCACTAGGTTTGGACCCTTTCCTGCTTTTGACTTCCAAATCATGATCAAATCCTGATGTAAAACACTGACCATGTTATAGAGGCCTCATGAAACATGCCCCTGAAATTGGCTTTATTCAGATGTAAAAGAAGTCCTGCATGCAGGATTTTAATGGCCTCTATCACACGGTCAGTATGTGGTCCCTATTTTGCATCAGTATTTGATCAGTATTGGTAAGGCAAAAACAGGAATAGGTCCAAAAAAGAGATAACATGTGATGGAAATATCTGCATGTCTTCTTTGTTTTGGACCCACTCCTGCTTTTGAATTCCAAATCATGATCAAATCCTTATACGAAATACTGACTCTGTGAAAGAGGTCTTATGAATGCTAAAACTACAGGACCTAAAGGATCAGAAGAACGGAAAAATAAACAGCAATGTCAACACAGCCAAACAGGGTCAATAATATCCCCGTAACAGACTGGTGAGGGTGGCAACAGCATAAAGAGTCACAATAGTGGCACTGGAACAGAGTGGTGAGGCAGTAGAAGCAGCAGGCATGTGGCATCAGGTGGGTGGCAGCATCAAAATAGCGGCAGCATCACATGGCCAGAAGTAACGGGCCATTTTTCACAATATTCCGGTGTGGCAGCACAATAAAGTCAGATCAATACTGCCAGAATGATCTATTCTGTTGCATCAGGCATTGTGTGGAAATCCTGGTTGATCCATGCCTGATTCATCTTTATAAAGGTTAGTCTCTCAATATTTCATGTTGAAAGATGAGTTCTCTTTGGGGTATAGTGATGTCCCGAACTATTCGCCGGCGAACAGTTCCTGGCGAACATAGCTTGTTCGCGTTCACCGCGGCTGGCGAACATATGCGATGTTCAGTCCGCCCTCTGTACATCATCATTGAGCAAATTTTGACCCTGTACCTCACAGTCAGCAGACACATTCCAGCCAATCAGCACCCTGCCTCCCACACCCTCCCACCTCCTATAAAAACGGCAGCCATTTTAGATTCAGTCTGAAGCTGCAGTGTGTTAGTGAGAGCAGGGAGAGTGCAGCTGCTGGTGCTGTGCTGATGAATTCATAGGGAAAGCATTAGCTAGGCCAGTGTTCTGACAGAGTCACAGCACCCCAAAAAGCCCTTTTTAGGGCAGCTACATTAGTCTGCTTTTATTTATTTTTTCTCCATATATATATTGCAGTTGCCTGGCCTGCCCGTGTGTGAGAGGCTGAAGGCCCACTGACTGTAGTGTGCCCACTGCCAGTGCCCACCACTCATACCGTGTGGCACAGGACTTTACATAAAAAAAGGCATTTAATTTTTACACTTAAATATAATTTCAGTTGCCTACCTGCTGCCAGTGTGTGTCAGGCCCACTTCCACTGACTGTAGTGTGCCCACTGCCAGTGCCCACCACTCATACCGTGTGGCACAGGACTTTGCATAAAAAAAGGCATTTCATTTTTACACTTTAATCTAATTTCAGTTGCCTGCCTGCTGCCAGTGTGTGTCAGATCCAATTCCACAGACTGTAGTGGGCCCACTGCCAGTGCCCCCCACTCATACCGTGTGGCACAGGACTTTGTATAAAAAAATGCATTTAATTTTTACACTTTAATCTAATTTCAGTTGTCTGCCTGCAGCCAGTGTGTTTCAAGCACAATTCCACAGACTGTACTGTGCCCACTGCCAGTGCCCACCACTCATACCGTGTGGCACAGGACTTTGCATAAAAAAAGGCATTTCATTTTTACACTTTAATCTAATTTCAGTTGCCTGCCTGCTGACAGTGTGTGTCAGGCCCACTTCCACTGACAGTAGTATGCCCACTGCCAGTGCCCACCACTCATATCGGGTGGCACAGTAGCTTGCCGATAAATAAGGCATTTCATTTTTACCCTTTAATCTAAGGTTAGTTGCCTGCCAGTGTGTGTCAGGCCCACTTACATTGACTGTAGTGCGCCCACTGCCAGTGCCCCTCACTCATACAGGGTGGCAGAGTACCTTGCATGCATAGTACCACTAATCGGAAAAAAAAAATGACAGGCAGAGGCAGGCCACCCCGCAGGGGCCGTCGTGGTGCTGTGATTTCTTTTGGCCCTAGAATAATGCCCAGTGTTCAGAGGCCACATACCCTGAACTCGAAAAATTCTGAGGACATAGTTGACTGGCTTACACAGGACACCCAATCTTCTACAGCTTCCACTCGGAACATTGACGCACCATCCTCCTCCAGCTCAGCTTCAGGCACCTCTCAAGTTACCACTCGCCCGCCCGCCACCACATTTGATCTGTCAGAGGATTTATTTACACATCAGTTGGAAGAAATGAGTGATGCGCAACCATTATTGCCAGAGGATGTAGATAACAGGGATATGTCTCAGCCAGGCAGCATTACACACATGGACGTACGGTGTGATGATGATGATGTTGTACCCGCTGCTGCTTCCTTTGCTGAGTTGTCAGATACAAGTGAAGCGGTTGATGATAACGATGTGTCCGTGAATGTCATGTGGGTGCCCGCTCGAAGAGAAGAACAGGGGGAAAGTTCAGATGTGGAGACAAAGAGGAGGAGGAGACGAGTTGGAAGCAGGGGGAGGTCGTCACAAGGAGCTAGTGGCACAGTCAGACAGCATGTATCAGTACCCAGGGTCGGCCAGACAGCACGACAATCAACGCATGCTGTTGCCACCACCAGAATGCCGTCATTGCAAAGCTCAGCAATGTGGCTCTTTTTTTTGTGTGTCTGCCTCTGATAACAGCGATGCCATTTGCAACCTGTGCCAAAAGAAACTGAGTCGTGGAAAGTCCAACACAAACCTAAGTACAACTGCTTTGCGAAGGCACATGATCTCACGTCACAAATGCCTATGGGATCAACACATGAGTACAAACAGCACACAAACTCAAAGCCACCATCCTCCTCCAGGTCCAGCATCTTCAGCCACGTAAATCACTGCTGTCCTCCCTGCCCCCTCTCAACCACCCGCCACTCCGCCTCTCACCTTCAGCAGTTCCTGCTCATCTGTCCACAGTCAGGTGTCTGTCAAGGAAATATTTGAGTGTAAGAAGCCAATGTCACAGAGTCACCCCCTTGCCCGGCGTCTGAAAGCTGGCTTGACAGAACTCTTAGCCCGTCAGCTTTTACCATGCAAGCAGGTGGAGTCTGAGGCCTTCAAAAAATTTGTAGCTATTGGGACACCCCAGTGGAAGGTACCCGGACGAAATTATTTTTCACAAAAGGCTATCCCCGACCTGTACTCTATTGTGGTAAATGAAGTCATGACATGTCTGGCACACAGTGTTGGGGCAAGGGTCCATCTGACCACTGATACTTGGTCTGCAAAGCACGGTCAGGGCAGGTATATCACGTACACTGCGCATTGGGTAAACCTGCTGACGGCTGCCAAGCATGGAATGCGTGGCTCTGCAGCGGAGTTAGTGACACTGCCACAACTTGCAGGCAGGCCTGCTGCCACCTCCTCTACTCCTCCTACTCCATCCTCTTCGCTAACCTCCTCTGCTGAGTCCTCTCCTGCTGCTGCATCTTGCTCCACATCATCAACTACCCCCCCAGCTCCACAGGGGCTATTCTACATCGCGGAAACGACAGTGTCACGCCGTCTTGGGGTTGACTTGCCTGAAAGCAGAGAGTCACACCGGACCAGCACTCCTGTCCGCCCTGAACGCACAGGTGGATCAGTTGCTGACCCTGCACCAACTGGAGATCAGCAAAGTGGTGTGTGACAACGGAAGCAATCTGTTGGCGGCATTGAATTTGGGCAAGTTGACACATATGCCAACATGCCAGTGAGGCGCTTGATTTGCGACTGCCCAACATGTTGGAATTCAACACTCCTAATGTTCGACCGCCTGCTCCAACAAGAAAAAGCCATCAACGAGTATTCATATGACCGGGGTGCTAGGACAGCCTCTGCGGAGCTGGGTATTTTTTTGACACGTTACTGGACGCTCATGGGCAATGCCTGTAGGCTCATGCGTCCTTTTGAGAAGGTGAAAAATCTAGTCAGTCACACCGAAGGCACCATCAGTGACCTCATCCCATTTGTTTTTTTCCTGGAGCGTGCCCTGCGAAGAGTGCTAGATGAGGCCGTAGATGAGCGTGAAGAGGAAGAGTTGTGGTCACCATCACCACCAGAAACAGCCTTATCATCATCGCTTACTGGACCTGCGGCAACGCTGGAAGAGGAGTCTGAGGAGTCTGAGGAGGAATGTGGCTTTAAGGAGGAGGAAGACCAACCACAGCAGGCATCCCAGGGTGCTCGTTGTTGTCACCTATCTGGTACCCATGGTGTTGTACATAGCTGGGGGGAAGAACAGACCTTCAATGACATCAGTGAGGATGAGGAACGGAACATGAGTAGCTCGGCATCCAACCTTGTGCAAATGGGGTCTTTCATGCTGTCATGCCTGTTGAGGGACCCTCGTATAAAAAGGCTGAAGAAGAACGACCTGTACTGGGTGGCCACGCTACTAGACCCCCGGTATAAGCAGAAAGTGGCTGAAATGTTACCAAATTCCCAGAAGTCGGAAAGGGTGCAGCAATTCCTAAACAAGTTAAAAAGTATGCTTTACACAGCGTATAAGGGTGATGTCACAGCACAACGGGAATCTAACAGGGGAAGAGGTGAAAGTAATCCTCCTCCTACCATGAACACGCCGGCAAGGACAGGACGCTTTACAGACGTGTTGTTGATGGAGGACATGCAGAGCTTTTTAAGTCCTACGCATCGCCACAGCCCTTCAGGGTCCACCCTCAGAGAACGACTCGACCGACAGGTAGCAGACTACCTCGCCTTAACTGCAGATATCGACACGCTGAGGAGCAATGAACCCCTTGACTACTGGGTGTGCAGGCTTGACCTGTGGCCTGAGCTATCCCAATTTGCGATAGAACTTCTGGCATGCCCTGCTTCAAGTGTCCTGTCAGAAAAGACCTTTAGCGCAGCAGGAGGTATTGTCACTGACAAGAGAAGTCGCCTAGTTCAAAAAAGTGTACATTACCTCACCTTTATTAAGATGAATGAGGCGTGGATACTGAAGGGAGTGACAGTGGAGGATGCATTTGACAAAAAAAAGGCCTGATTAGATGCCGTGGGCTAAAAATGGTCCCCACGCTGCTGCATTTTATCTCTGCATGCCAGATGACTTGCGTGACTTCTTCGCTACTAACTAGGGTTCAAGGCTTAAAGGTTTTAGTACACTTTCTGCCTGGAAAACATCCATTTTTCCAGCCGCTGCTGCAAGAATAAACCTAATTTTTCAGGCATGTGTACATGCCAAATTTTTCTGGCCTTCGGTGCTGCACTGTGGCTGCAAAAACATAACAAAAAAAAAGGCACATACATGTGTCAATTCCCCTTCGTGATCGTTACCTTGTTCTGGTGAAGGGGCTTGCGTATCACAATGAAGCGATCACCTCTATGAGTGTGTTGGCAATGTTGGCACACCCCAGATGATAAGGTGTTTGCTTCATTGTGAAGAGACCAAAAGCGATCGGCTGGATAATTTTTCATAAAAAAAGCATAAATTTTCTTTGTGATCATCTAAGGTGATCATTAAAGCCTACTAGGCCAACAATGGGCCCACACTGCAGATTTATTGTTTTCTGGGTCACTTAACAGTCACTGAACTACCTCAGCACGACCATAAGCTTTGAAAAACCGCCATTGCCTGCAATCTCCCAAACACATTTATCACTTCACCAAGATTGACGCATACAGGAATAAAATGTATGTCATGAGTGTGTCAACTATTGACAACTCTTTGCGGTTGTCTAGAATCTATTCGATACACGTCCTTTGATAGGGGACGTAACAGGGATTAAACTGATAGGAATAGTACTACTTACCACACCACTCATATAGGGCGGTACAGTACATTGCACGGCGCACGCGCAGTGCCCCAAATTGGAAGTAAGAGGACCGACCAAGCTTCTTTTTCCATCTCCCAGTTCCTAAAATCTATTCGATACACGTCCCCTGATAGGGGACGTAACAGGGATTAAACTGATAAGAATAGTACTACTGATTACTGAACACACCACTCATATAGGGTGGCACAGTACATTGCGCGAGGAAGAGACCCTTAATGACGTCAGTGAGGACAAGGAATGGGACATGGCTAGCTTGGTATCCAAGCTTGTGCAAATGGGGAGTTTGCAGTTGTGCAAATGGACTGTTTGCGGTTGTTTGCGGTGCGTTAAACGGGAGTTTGGTCTGTCACAGGTAGGTCTGTCACTGCGAAGCTGGCGTAACCCTTACACTACCTGATCGATACAATATCATACCTGATCGTATACACATACTAGATGTTTTAAAGCACATTATTCCAAATAATTTTGGAATGTTAGGTGATTTATGCCCTTTATGGCTTAAAATCCGATTCTGCGTCCACTACGTAATTTTCCATGGGAGTTTTGCCATGGATCCCCATCCGGCATGCCACAGTCTAGGTGTTAGTCCCCTTGAAACAACTTTTCCATCACTACTGTGGCCAGAAAGAGTCCCTGTGGGTTTTGAAATTCGCCTGCCTATTAAAGTCTAGGGTGGTTTACCTGGTTCGCCGTTCGCGAACATTTGTGGAAGTCTGCGTTCGCCGTTCGCGAACGGAAAATTTTATGTTCGCGACATCACTATTGGGGTAACTATGCCAATTATCGCACTCAACACATGCTCTGATGTCACACTACAGGTTTTTTTCTTTTGCCTTCCTCTGGATCAACTAGCAGGATGACAGGCCGAACTGGATGGACAGATGTCTTTTTTCGGCCTTATATGTACTATGTTACTGGCCGGACAGGAAAGCCTGCCTAGGGAAAACTCGGACAGTCACGGCCACAATTCAAGTTTGTCTGCCCAGTAGTCCAGGGGATTCTTAGATCTGGGGTGACAGAATGCAGTCCAAGTATGCCCCCACCTGCTGGTTTAAGTTCTGCTCCATGCCCTGCTGCTGAGTCAAAACTTAAGTTGCTGCTGATCAGTTGGTGCTATTCCTGCGCTCCAACTCCCCTCCAGCAGTCATGGCAGTGGAGCTTGAGCGTGAGGATTGATGATGGCGCATACAGGCAGCAACCCACTGACTACAAAGGATGTCTCTATGGTAGTTGAGTTTTTCATCCCTCTCAGAAGGTGTAAAAAAGGCACCCATTTTGAACCGGTAATGAGGGTCTAACATTGTAGAACGCCAGTAGTGATCCCTCTGCCAAATGGTGATAATGTGGCTGTTACTATTCAAGCAACTCAGCATGCATCTAGCCATTTGCGCAAGGGACTTGGATGGACTCCCTGCCTCTATCTCCACCGCATACTGCCACTGTCTCGCTGGGTCATCTGCGTTGTCTTTGTCATCTCCCTCTTGACTTTTCATGCCCCTCCTGCTCCTATCCTGTTGTTCGGGCAGATAAACCACCTAGTTCTGTATAAAATTCCTGGGCATTTATGTCCTTGTCCTCTTCCTGTCCTGTGTCAGTTCACCCTCCACATGGCTCATGTGGCCATGAGATATAGGCCCAACGTCTTCTGTCCCTTGCCAGTCAGATTTATCAGTATCCCCTACAGGATGTGAAGTAGTCCTGGCGACTGATAAATAAAGTGGCCTCCTCAAAGGGCCTGAGCTAACGGCAGGTGTCACACATCAGTTGCCACTGTCCAATGTCAAAATTACATGGGGGAGGGGGTAATCCTGTCTGTCTGCATCATCAAGAAAACGTCCATGGGTATCCTCTGCTTATACAGACGGTCCAACATGTGGAGAGTGGAGTTTTAAAGTATGGAAATGTCGCATATAAGGTGATGTAAAGGAACACCATTCTGCCTTTGCAGGTCAAGAAGGTCGTGTTTTGCACTGTAAGAGTGGCTGAAGTCGATGCACAGTTTCCTTGAACTTTTCAAGACATCTTGCAGTTGGGTGGAAGTCTTCAGGAACCAGATGACAACCAGATTGAAGATGTGCACGATGCAGGGCACATGGGTCAGACCTCCCTGATGCAGTGCTGTATTGTAATATAAAGTATATAAAGTGCAAGTGCTGCCAAAAATTTCAAGAAAGAGGCACTCCGAAACAACCTGTATATCACGTAAAGGACGGCCTCATTCACATTTGGGTACAATTGTTCAGGTAGTGGGACTCCTACTCTCATAAAGCCTATGCACTAAGTAAAACATTATCATTGATGGCCTGCTGGTGACCCTCCAAAATATTAGTGATGAGGGCCTGCAGCTGAGCATTGCAAAAAATGATGGGCGAGTGCCTGCTGCTTAGCTGACCATTGAAAAAATGATGGGCGAGTGCCTGTTGCTGAGCTGACCCTGTAAAATATTGTACGTGAGGGCCTGCTGCGGAGCTGACCCTGTAAAATATTGTACGTGAGGGCCTGCTGCTGAGCTGACCCTGTAAAATATTGTAAATACAAAATAGAAAAGGACTGCGCTGCTCAGATGTACTTAAGTGTTCGTTCACACTGAATGCGGTATTCGGGTGCTTCCAGATTTCGCATATATCTCTCCTTGTACAGTGGTGCAACGGACTCGTCAAAACAGCATATCACATGTAGCTTCTATCATTTGAATCTTCCACGTGGGACGCCGAGTCTCTGTAATTATAGACCAAGGACCAGAGATAGTGAAGCACCGCTGGTGTTCTTGTATAAATAAAGGTTTATTATACTCACAATTCAGTGGTATAAAACAGCATAAGACAATTAAAAAGTGACGGTCCAGAAAACGCCCGACCCGGGTTTCGCTCCAATGGCTTCCTCAGGGGTCCTTGGTCTATAATTACAGAGACTCGGCGTCCCACGTGGAAGATTCAAATGATAGAAGCTACATGTGATATGCTGTTTTGACGAGTCCGTTGCACCACTGTACAAGGAGAGATATATGCGAAATCTGGAAGCACCCGAATACCGCATTCAGTGTGAACGAACACTTAAGTACATCTGAGCAGCGCAGTCCTTTTCTATTTTGTATTTACTGTGGTGTTTTTGCCTACTACACTTGGGACTTGCGGCGCCAACTTCAGTGATCCTACAATAATTTTGGACTTTCTATCCTTTGACTATATTTGAATTTAGTAAGTCCTTGGTCTATAATTACAGAGACTCGGCGTCCCACGTAGAAGATTCAAATGATAGAAGCTACATGTGATATGCTGTTTTGACGAGTCCGTTGCACCACTGTACAAGGAGAGATATATGCGAAATCTGGAAGCACCCGAATACCGCATTCAGTGTGAACGAACACTTAAGTACATCTGAGCAGCGCAGTCCTTTTCTATTTTGTATTTACTGTGGTGTTTTTGCCTACTACACTTGGGACTTGCGGCGCCAACTTCAGTGATCCTACAATAATTTTGGACTTTCTATCCTTTGACTATACTGTAAAATATTGTAGTTGAGGGCCTGCATGTGAGCTGACCCTCCCTGAAGAGGGACATGAGGAGATCTTGTGCACTGATCCCCAAACTCTTCAGCATCCACAGTCAGAAGAAGATGACAGTGGGGAATGGCAATTAGTGTTTTACGAGATGGATGATGCGGATGAGACACAGTTGTCAATGAGTGAGTGTCTTGTAAGGTCAACACAAGTCAGGAGTATGACCAGAGTGAGAAAGTGGAATAGAAGATAGGGGACGATGACATCACTGACCAAACCTGGAAAGGTGGCAAGCAAAGCGAGGACAGCAGGACAGAGGGGGGGGGGTGGGGGGGGTTGGGTGGGTCCATAGCACTGCAGCAGGCTGGAAGAGGCTGTGGGGTGGCAAAAGGGAGAAGGCAGTCCACACCAAATAGGTCCGCAACTGTTCCCCTTGCGGAAATCTCCTTAGCCAAGGGGTAGGTGTTCCGCAGTCTGGCGCTTTTTTGAGGAAAGTGGGGATGATAAAAGAATTGTAATTTGCTAACTGTAACTGTGCTATACAAAAATAGGAACTCATAAATAAATAAATAACCATACCATATCTTACATCCCATTCATTAACTCTAACTCAAACGATAACAATAAAAACTCAAATACAGGAACATAATGGGGGAAGACAGTACACTGGAGGGAAAATGAGTAGGGGTTGTGAACACTAGCAACCTCACCCCCACCGGCATGATCCGCCACATGGCATCAAAGCACCCTAACAGGTGGCCCGAACCCCTGGGTCCACAATCAGTGTCTCTAGGTCAAACCCCTGCCTTATTTTCCTCCCCTGTGTTACATGCTGGGCTGGCCAATCCTCTGTCCTAGATGCAGGCCTGGATGATGCCCACCCTGCAACTGGGCCTTCGCAAGCACCATGAGTTAGCACACCCACTTCTGTGTCCAAGCACAGCGTACACATATCCTTCCTTACCCCAGGCCTTTGAATGTAAGCGCAAATACCCAGCAACCCACCCACAGGCCATAGCACTAAATGCGCACTTTTAACAATTTATGGCCCTGAAAATGTTGCCATTTAGGCCTGTGGACACTAAGGATTTCCTCAGCCTCATGGCGGCGGCCGTCCTTCGTTACTCAGTCCCCAGCCGCCACTATCTTTCTCTGTGTGCCGTCCCCGCATTACACCAGCAATTGTGTCATGTAACATCACCCATGCCCTGACCAACACATCTATTGTGAAGATCCACTTAACGATGGACAAGTGCTTTTGGCCAGGGACAATACATTTCCGTGGTGGCATACTATGTGAACCTTGTGGAGGCCGGTAGCGAGTCATACCCTGGGATGGCACAGGTGCTACCAATGCCAAGGATTGCAGGCCCTACTTCTATCAGGATTTCTGCCATTACCTACATTAGTGGCTGCAACCCCCACCCCCACCCCCCCCCCCCCTCTACTCCTCTGCCTCTACCTCCTCCTCCACTGGAAACTCAGAATTTTCATCTTGCAGCAGCAGTCAACCATCTTTCAGTATCTGGAAGCAGTGTAGCATGGCAGTGGGGAAGCGGCAACAAGCCGTGCTGAAACTCATTTGCTTGGATGATAAGCAGAGCTGTGGCAGGGTATAAGGTACCAGGTTGGTTGTGTCTGATAATGGCCATAACTTGTTGGCAGCTTTGTAGCTCGGCAAGCTCACACACATGGCAATCATACAGCATATATGTACCATGCACAACAAACATCCCAAACTTATACATTAATATATATAAAAACATAACAGACGAGAGTGGAGGTAAACTAATGGCAGGACCTGTTTAAGAACTCATAAATAACCAAGTAACCATAACATATTTTACAGCGTAGTCATAAGCTCAAACTCAAACCATAACAATAACAACTCAAACACTGGAACATAACAGGGCCAGCCCTCAGGCAAGCTCTGCCCCTCAAAAACCTGTCCTAATAATATAATCTTAATCACTGGGCAGAAAACAAACTCTGCCCAGTGAAGAAGGCAAAAAGTTAAATGGGACAAATGCTAATATGGCCCTCCTTAATGTCCGGGATCCAACCATACCATGCCTAGCCCACGTGTTCTTAACTTTCTCCAAACCTACCCCAATTTGCCTGAGGATGCGACATGTGTGTGCCCATTTCAGAAAGTCATCTACAGCTGCTGACGGTCTGGCAACACTGCTGCAGTGCTTGTATTTGCCAGCTAACCGACTGTTGTGCGATGTGAGAACGCGCTGAAATTCCACATTACACATGTTGGCCATGCTTTATGAGCAGCAGAAGGCAGTAGTGGAATACCAGCTGCAACTTGGTCTAGTATGTCTGATCTCTGTGAGGTTTTATGCAACTTTGAAGGATAAACACAGATGGTGAGTGGCGATGGCGCTATTATAAGCCTAACCATCCCACTGTCTACTGAAAAGCTGGCTGCTAACAATAAAGGCAGATGCTTTACATGTGGAGGAGGTGGAACAAGGGGGAAGACATTACACAGGGTGATAGACCATACTCAGTTCGTGTTGTCAGTGTGAATTGGAGTATGAGGAGGAGGAGCAAGAGACGGTTGCCTCCGCTACAGAGGGTAGTAACCATAGCAGGTTTATTCCATCTTTTCAGTATAGATGGGCAGGAGAGGAGGAAAAGGATAAGGAGATTGAGAGTCATCCTCCTGATGAGGACAGCAAAGTCTTGTCTGTTGGGACTCTGACACACATGGCTGACTTTATGTTATGCTGCCTTTCCTGTGACCCTCGCATTCTACGCATTTTGCACAACAGCGATTACTCGTTGTTCAGTTCGCCCTTCTCGACCCCTGCTACAAAGAGAACTTCTCATCTCTAATTTCTGTGGTGGAGAGGGCTAGCAAAATGGTGCAATACCAGAAGGTCTTTCTTTAAAAATTGCTCAATAAATTTCCATCTGACAACACTGGCGGCAGAGTAAGTAGTTCCTTGGGCAACCCAGGAGGGAAGATGAGGGGAACACACAGCAGTTCCAACAGAGGCAGGACAACACTCTCCAAGGCCTGGGACAGTTTCATGACACCCGGCCAGCACCCTCACCTTGATGCGTGGCTTAGTGTCACAAGGATGGAAAAAAACGTGAAATATAGTGAAGGAGTACATAGCAGACTGTGTCAGTGTCCTCAGTGATCCCTCTGTGCCTTACAACTACTGGGTGTCCAAACAGAACACGTGGCATGAACTGGCACTCTACAGCTATAGCTAAATTATAAGAAACATGGAAGATATACTATATTGGACTGTAGTATTCAGGGTAAATGACCATGTGGGCACTTTGCGATAAATAAGTGGGTTTTGGGTTGCAGTTTCGGCACTCAGTCTCTAAAAGGTTCGCCATTGACATCACTGTTTTAGAGGCTTAGCACAGCTGCAGGCCCTCAGCTACATTCTTTTACTCCGTTTCATTGAGCCCAGGACCACGGCCTCTGTGTGCACCATTAGCATCACGGCCACTTGCATGTCCCTTACTGGCCGCATTGTTAATATTAAATGTTATATATGCTTAAAAGTCATGTCACTCATACAGTAGCGTAGGATTTGTAAGTGTATGTGCCAATAAATTAAAACAGGTATTTGGGATGCGCACACTTTACACAGGAGAGATAGCCCTGATAATGTCATAGAGATACATACACCATCTTCGGATAAAGTACAGTAAATGTCAGTGATATCTATGACATGCAAACACACTAGATGTTGCACAAATAATGTATATTTCCCCAAAATACACTGTATTCAACATTTATACAGTATTTGACACAGAGAGGCACACACTGTGGACACTAGATGTTGCACAAATAATGTACATTTCCCCAAAATACACTGTTTTCAACAGTTATACAGTATTTTACAGAGAGAGTCACCTGCTGTGGACACTAAATGTTGCACAAATAATGTACATTTCCCCAAAATACACTGGTTTCACCTGTGGTACAGTATTTGACACAGAGAGACACATGCTGTGGATACTAAATGTTGCACAAATAATGTACATTTCCCCAAAATACACTGGTTTCACCTGTGTTACAGTATTTGACACAGAGAGGCACACGCTGTGGACACTAAATGTTGCACAAATAATGTACATTTCCCCAAAATACACTGGTTTTACCTGTAGTACAGTATTAGACACAGAGAGGCACACGCTGTGAACACTAAATGTTGCACAAATAATGTACATTTCCCCAAAATACACTGGTTTCACCTGTAGTACAGTATTTGACACAGAGAGACACACGCTGTGGACACTAGATTAGGCCCAGATTATTTAGGTATGCGCATCAGACAATCTTTTCGGATGATGGACAGTATATGTCCCATAAAACCACAGAATATGGACACTATATTAGACCCAGATTGTTGCAATTTAAAAATACAGACACTTTTTTTGTATGCCGGTCGGTATATGTCACATAAACCCACAGAATAGACACTATATTATGCCCAGATTAATGTAATTTTAAATACAGACACAGTCTGCGGATGATGTACAAAATATGTCACTAATAGGTACAAAATAAAAATATCTTGCTGCTGTGAAACACACCCAGTAGTCATTAAAAGGCATTGGGCGGTCTTTGAAAAGCTTTTGGTATTAAATACAGCAAATTTCTCTCCCTGCACTATCTGTCCCTTCCTTAGCACAGATGTCCCTGATGCTGCTGTTAAATATATTGTTGATCTAAAACACACACACACACAGTAGTCCTTAAAAGGACTTTTGGATATTTGAAAAGCTTTGTCTAACTAAAATCGCTGACATTCGCTCCCTGCTCTGTCTTTCCCTACCTACCCGATGCTCTCCCTGACTACTTCTGAGCCGAACATGCATCATCGGGTGCTATATAACCTCTGATGACGCGTTCCGGCAAGCCAATCACTGTAATGCAGGCTACTGGCATTACAGTGAGGTCAGTACTTACCTGCACCTTTTTTGGCTGCTTAAAACCTGCGAAATGTGCGGGGAGAAGACTCGAGCATTTCGCTCGAGCACATGTGGTACTCGGCCGGTACCGCCATGTGCCAAGAATAGAGATGCTCGAGCCGAAGCGGTACTTGGCCGAGCATGCTCGCTCATCACTAGTTATAGCATGATCAACAGAGTCTCCACCCCATTTAGGCTAGTGATGATTATTTACTTTTTATCATTCTATATGTGATTTGTTTGTGTTATCATATACATATGTAATCACTTAGTAAATATATTTATTCACATAGCCTGCATAAGCTTATTCATTCTCAAATCTTTCGAATTCACTTTACATTACAAGCGCAGAGAGAATGTTCTCGTTAACGGTGACCATGGTTCCTCTCTCCAGTTGGCAAGAAGACAGCCAGGATTGGATTTCTTGGTTGATAACGTGGAGCACTTCCTCCCAATTGTGACTGTGGCTGACCAGGTGCAGAACCACGTGACAATGCCATGCTTTTCATAGATTATTATGCTGGAGGACCACTCTGAACTGTGCCTACAGTGGAGGCTGAGGACAGGGTGGAGAATGAGGAGGCAGAGGAGGACATTGGCACAATAATTCCACAATTACAAAATGGAGCCGGCATTGCCATTACCTGGTTAAGTTGCTGGTGTGCCTGGGCCGGAACCACATTTACCCAGTGGGCTATAAAGGATATATATTGTTCTTGATCGTAGTTGAAGCTCCATACATGATCGCTGGCATGAACTTCACCAGACACAGACAGGCTCAAGGACTGGCCCACCTTCTGCTCAACCTACATGTGCCGGGCTGGTACAGCTTTTAAAAAAAGTAATGACAGCTTAGGACTCTCCACCTTGGGGGGACACAAGCCATCAGTTTTGTGAAATGTTCAGAGTCTACCATATAAAAGGGGAGGGACTGTAGTACCAGCAACTTGGCCAGGTGCACGTTCAGCTTCTGTGTCGTTGGATGAGTGCATTCTGTCTGCTGTAGTTGTGGAGCCCTGACTGCTGGGTTTGGTTAAGAAATTGGCATTGGGGGTTGGTGCGCCATTTCAGTTTTTGCCTCAGGCAGTAGAAAGGCTAGGTGCACCCCTGGCTGTATGCCATCTGGTTCTGGCGATTTGTCTATATTCATCTTTTCAAAACACTGCCGCACTTCTTCCTGGGTCAGACAGGCCACTTTTAATGGGGAATTCACTTTTACATTCTGCATTTGATCTGAAAGTTTATTTTCCTCAGTAAATACAGTGGAGAAAACAAATATTCAATTGCTTCTCTTTCTCCTCATCACTCTCTATAACTTCAACCTCATCACCCTGTAAAGAGCCAATATTTTGATGTTTACACTTTTTACAATTTATATAATTGAAGAACATTTTAGGATTAGTTTTACTCTCTTTGGCATTGAATCTCTCTGTCTCCAGCTTAGCTGCTTTTATTTGTCTTTTACATATTCTCTTTTATTCCTTATAGTTTTTCAATGTTTCCTCGCTACCTTCCTGTTTTAGCAATTTAAATGCTTTCTTTTTGTCATTTATTGCGTCCTTTACATTTCTATTTATCCACATTGTTTTTTTGTTCCTCCCCCTTTTATTTCCATAAAGTATGTACCTCTCACAATTAGACTTGGATGCTTTAAAAAATAACAAATTTTATAGCTGCATTTTTATTTTTGAGGTCATTGTCCCAGTTAGCCAGGCTAATGGCTTCTTAGCTTGTCAAATGTAGCTTTTTAGAATTTTTTGTGCCTCCCTCAAAAAAATGCTCTTTTGATTGACAATTGGAAGGTTATTAGTTCATGGTCACTATTTTACAGGTGCCTCCCAACCTGCTCATCTGTTGTTCTGTCAGGTCTATTGGTTAATACTAAGTCCAGTGTGGCCATCCTTCTAGTTGGATCCTGAACCAGTTGAGAAAAGTAATTGCCTTTGGTGTTTGCCAAGAACCTGTTTTCTTTATGAGCTCTACAGATTTCAGTTTCCCAGTCTATAACTGGGAAGTTAAAGTACCCCATAATAACGACCTCATTATGATTTGCCGCCTCATCCATTTCCCTTAGTAGTAGTAGTAAGAAACTCCTATGAGTATTTTATTATTGTTTTTGCCTCCATTTATTTCTACCCACAGTGACTTCACATGGTCATGTCTAGTTTTGAGTGAAGCATTCGAAGCGAAATTCAGTCCGAAGTTTAGGAAATTTTAAGTTCGCAATGAAACTGAATTTCCTTGCGCTACATGGCAATAAATCAGTTTTTTCCACAAATGCTGCACAAGTGAAAATAAGAAGCCCGGGAAATCGATATCACCAATGAGGCTGCGCAGCCAGCCAATCCGCAGATAGCCATTCCCTGTAATATCAAAGTCCTATAAAATCCTCATCCCACGTGGTCTCCGCCATTGTCCTGTGAGCTAAGCATAGGGTAAGATGTGGCAAGCCCTCATATGCTTGGGACAGTATTGCTGATTATTATTATCAGAAGAATATTGGAGAAGGGAGAGTGCAGAGAAAGTGCAGGGAGACTTATTCTGCATCAATTTTATTTATTTTTTTCTACATTTCTATATTCCTACATCAGACATAAACTAAGACATGTAATTCAATAGCAATAAGATGTAAGCCTTTATTATTCTAGTGCCAGCGCGCCAACCAATACCATACAGTCTGCACCCCTTAACAGGGGCCAGGTCTTATTGATGACCATCTTCATCTTTTGCTGGATTTATTTCTTCCAAATCATCCTTCAAAGTCTCCATGTCCTAGAAAAGTCAGCAAGATACAAAGAGAGAGGAGGAGCTGGATGTTCCTGGTGACATATTCTCATCGATATTAGATGAGGTGGAAAAGGAGGAAGAGCAGATGGCAGAAGAGAGGCTATCCCCTGTAAGGCAGGAGAGCGCTGGGTTTGGAGGTGGGGTATGCCAGAGCTGATTAATATTCAGTGTTTACTGTCAAATAACATGCAGGAGATTGCAGGCAAGAACAGTAATAATATGCATATTGTCCACCCAACCTAACCAGCCAAACCCCATACCAGCAACAGCCCCTGTTTAAAGGTGCATTAAAGTTGCAAAGCGACTGAAAAAATGGCATGGTGTTAAACAGGCAGGAAATGCTCAAACCCAAATGCAGTTGTACATATATAAACAGGGGAGCAGATCCTGCACTTGTGGTCCGTTGCTAATGGCGATCCCCAGCAAAAATGCATACAATGGAGGATGCCCGCAGCAGACCACAAGTACCACAATAGACATCCTACACACGGTGGCAGTTGTGTGGATGTGATAAACAGTATAACAATATAATAACATAACAATAATGCTAGAACAAACAGGTGCACTCTGCGGTCTTACTAACCCTCATTCTGATGTTAAAATTGACAATTAGCAAACATATCCTGCTGTGGAGGACATGTCTGAGCCTGAGCACCGCACCAAGGTTTCTTAAGTAGCTCGGGTCCTAACACTCACCTACCTGTGCCGTATGGGCAATATCAGGAGCCAGTGGGCTAAATTACAGGAGTCTATAGGCCGACTTAGTGTTAGGACCCGAGCTACTTGAGAAACTTTGGCGTGGTGCTCGAGCTCAGATATGTCCTCCACAGCAGGACATATTTGCTAATTCTCAATTTTAACATCAGAATGAGGGTTAGTTATATGTTGTTATATTGCATTAAAGTTGTAGCACGGCCATTAACTATACAATGCGGTCTTCAGTATTACATGAAAGGCATCTGTGGGCTAATTGGCCATGTTGTGGCCATGCTGCAGTGAAGTGGTACCTTGGAACTGAACCCTGTAGTTTTTTACAGTAGAAATCAATTTATGAAGTTATTATGCAAAGTCTCATGAGACTTCGTGGCTTAATAACTTTGGCTCATCTGAGCCAATACATTCTAATACTGTACAGAGTACTTGCTCCGTACAGTATTTAAACAAAGTATTATTCAAATCGACTTCGGAGGTTTCATCCGAAGTCGATTCACTCATCCCTTGTCAAGACACGACGATACTGTGAAAGCTTGGCTCTGTCAATCAAGCAAGAGAAGTTGGTGTTGGTAGGGGAAAGGGCAGGAGCTATGGTGCTCCAAGTGGCTCTATCCGGTGTAAATGGTTCAACCCTTTTGGATTTCATTTCTTTTTCCATAAACAGCACCACTGTAATCTATTGACTAGATAACTGTTCATTTTTATGCTTTTTTAATCATATTATAAACAGGGCAAATAGAGCTCTTTAAACCATAAGATTTTAAATGTTATTAAAGGGAATGTAAAATATGTTCTTACTGTGTATTTATACAAGATTGTCTTAATATTGGGAGAAAATATAGCTTTGGGGATTAGTATCCTTTGGCATTTCAAAATATAACTAATATTATTCACTTTGGAAAGAACTATCCTTTTGTGGAAATTTAAGGAAAACATGCTTTAACTTCAATATAGTCAACAGTTTCATTTTTTGTAACTAAAAATATTTGCTGTCATCATGACTCCACTAAGTCTATAATTTCATGGTAGAAAGAAATTATTCCTCTGCTCTCTGGATTGTGCTACTGTAGTTTATTTTGCAAGAAAACATTTGGTCTTCAAAAAAATGTTTGCTCACTTAAAAGATCATATCTATAAGTCACATCATTTGGTATTTATTTGGGTAAATATATGCACTGATGAAAACAACATAAGGGAACACCTAAATCACACATAGTATTGTAACGAACAAAATATTCAATTTGAATATCTTTGCTGACATAAATTGTGTAATTAGCTCAGAACCCAAACCATCAACCAACTGAGGGTTGGATTCCAACTCACTGCAAAAATCAAAGTAAAAAAATTAAAAATTAAATCACAGGCATATCCACTCTGCATAAATTTTATCATGTCAACTCATAATGTGACTCAGTAGTATGTGTGCCCCCAACCTTCCTGTGTGCACTCCCAACATGGCCTGGGCATGCTCCTTATGAGACAGGGGTTGGTGTCAAGAGGAATCTCTTCCCAGACCTAGATCATGGCATCGGTGAGCTGAACTCCTTGATAGTTTTTGGTGCTACTTGTCGGCAATAGCCTCACCAATACAGAATGTCCTGGAGGGTCTCAGTTGGATTCAGATCTATCGAATATGAGGGAAAGTCAATGGCATCAATAGCTTTGTCATCCAGGAACTGCTTACACACTCTGGCCATGTGTGGCCAAGCACTCTCCTGCACAAAGAGCAACCTAGGGCCCACCAGTATAAAGTTTGACAATGAGTCTGAGGATTTCATCACCAAGAGCAGTCAGTGTACTGTATGTTATCACATGAAGGTTTGTGCAAAGCTCTCTATGCCTAATGAGGTGACCACTTACTCACTACCAAACTGATCATATTGGATGAAGTTGCAGGCAGTATGATGTTCATCACATAGTTTTCAAACTCTTTCATGTCTTTTACATGTGCTGTGTTAACCTGCTCTCACCTGTGAAGAGAATAGGTGCCAATAACAGACCTGCTGATTCTGGTGTTCTCTGGCAAATGCCAGCTATGCTGCACTGTGCATAGGTCCTAGTACAGAACATTGGGCCCTTGTGTCAACTTCATTTAGTCTGTTTCTGACAGACTGGTCAGAAAAATGTAGATCAGTCAGACTGGTCAGAAACATGCAGATCAGAAGCCCACTGGTGAGGCCACCCCTTGTAAAACCATTTATTTTGGGGTTTGTCTTGCTGTTGCTTTTCCAGTGCACCTGTTGTCACTTTCAAAAGCAAATGAGGTGAAATTAATTCACAATCGCTTATGTTTCTAACTGAACAGATTGAGATCCCTTAAGAATTGAGAATTTTAAGTGACTTTGGTTTATACTTAAGTTAGCCCTTAATTTTGTGAGCTATATAACAAATGTTATGGTACTAAATAGCATATCATGCTACAATATACGGCACTTCTCTATAAAAACTACAGTCAAAAAGATATGCCTCAACTGTATGTCCCAAATATTATGTAAATAGAGAAAGTTGCTGTATCGATGTATTATTATACCATACCTACAAATACAAATAATTCCAATCATTCTGACTACAGCAACAATACTGATGGCAGCAAGTTAACCAACTATGACAATAATGTAATAATGTAATTTAAGAAGACCTGGTATGGACTTTATTTTGGCTGAAGATACTTTTTCCAAGAGGAAAGATTTTTTCATCCTTGGAAATTACTAATCTGACAAATGTGTTTTACTGCTGTAGGTTAAACAGTTATGAAGATCATGTCTGACAAGACTGTCAATTCGATATTTGTGAAAAGTACACTAGACTCTCATGCATCCAAATGATTTCCAGATCTTCAGAAACTCTGTATAGTTAGTCAACCTGTGTTAAAAGAAATATATTCAGTATTCATTTTGTCACAGATTTAACCTACTGTTGTGAGAGATAAAATGTGCTAGAAAATGCATACAAGAAACATTATCATAGAGGTAGACAGTTCAGCTGCTTCGGGGCCCTCAGAGAGTGACTGGGGCCAGCTTTGGTTAATCCACATGGTGCATATTTCCAACTGGATAATTAATACCTGTGTAGGACTCCACTACACAGGAAATGCATTGTAAGCAAACAAGGGTATAGATAGTTGACTATAGCCGGGTTCACATCACTGTTTCATTTTCTGTCCTTCTGATTCACCAGAAGAACAAAAAAAGCTGGATGCTGTAGAAAAATGGATCCTGTGCACTCAGATGCAAATGGCTCAAACAAATGCCATATGTGAAAAACTGATGCACAGGATCTGTTTTTTTACAGGATCCATTTTTTTCTGTTCTTCTAAAGGATCGGAATCACGGGAAGCTAAACCGTGTTGTGAACTCAGACTAGGTCATGGAAAGATGTAGAGAAGATGACAAAAACTATTCTGTTCTGGTGACAATATTCAATATTATAATTGGGGGCCTAGTTTAATCTTTGCTGGGTACCGAATCTTGGGGTGTTTGTGACACGACCCGAACCCGAACATTTACGAAAAAGTTCGGGTTCGTTGTTCGGCGATTTCTATGGCGCATTTTGAAAGCCTGCAAAGCAGCCAATCAACAAGCGTCAAACTACTTGCCCCAAGAGGCCATCACAGCCATGCCTACTATCGGCATGGCTGTGATTGGCCAAGTGCAGCATGTGACCCAGCCTCTATTTAAGCTGGAGTCCCGTCGAGCCGCACGTCACTCTGCTCTGATTAGTGTAGGGATAGGATGCAGCTGCTGTTAGGACGAGATTAGGCAGGGATTAACTCTGCAAAAACACTTCATGAAGTGATCAATCTACAGCCGTGAATCATTCAACTTCTGCTAGATAATTGCTCACTGTTTTTAGGCTGCCCAGAGCGTTTTTCTGTCAATTTTTTCTTGGGTGAAAAGTTTCATAGTCTCCGTCAAAGGATATATTATTTTCTGGGGTGAAATTCAGTAGCAAAGATAGAAATACAGTAAATCTGGTGTTCTAGCTGTGGCTGGACAAGTAGTTTAATAGTATCCGTCAAAGGATATATTTTGTTCTGGTTTGAAATTCAATTGCCAAAATAGCAATACCGTAAATCTGGTGTTCCAGCTGTGACTGGACAAGTTTCATAGTGTCCATCAAAGGATATATTATTTTCTGGGGTGAAATTCAGTTGAAAAAATAGAAATACAGTAAATCTGGTGTTCTAGCTGTGGCTGGACAAGTAGTTTAATAGTATCCGTCAAAGGATATATTTTGTTCTGGGGTGAAATTCAATTGCCAAAATAGCAATACCCAAAATCTGGTGTTCCACCTGTTGCAGGCCAAGTGTAAATCAGTCTGTAAAAGGGTATATTACACAAAGTGTTAAATTACAATTGCTGAAAGCATAATCCTTTAAATTTGCACGCACTATTGTGCATCTCATAGTGCATTTCTGTCCGTAAAAAGGTATATTAAACTCAAGGTGTAAATACAAGTGCTGATAGGGTCATTCTCAATAACTTCACACGAATTTCCAAGTGTATTTCTTTCCGTTAAAGGGTATATTACAGTAAGTGTTAAAATACAGCATAATCCTCTACATTTGCACACACTGTTTTGCATCTCTAAGTGTATTTCTTTCCGTTAAAGGGTATATTACACAAAGTGTTAAAATACAAGTGCTGAAAGCATAATCCTATATATTTTTTCACATGCTACTGTGCATCTCCAAGTGTAAATCTGTCTCTAAAAGGATACCTTTCATCCAGGGCCTAAATACTAGGCCTACAATTGATATTCCCCTAAATCTGTGGTTACTGCTGTGCCTGGATTAGTGTAATACGGTACATAAATAGATAGCCAGATAGTGCTAGGTGCCTGTAAAAAAAAGGCCTGAAATTGAATTCAATACATTGGGCCAAATATTTTTTTTCTTATTGTTGTGAACGGTAACAATGAGGAAAACATCTAGTAAGGGCCCATCACTAGTGCGTGGCTGGGGGAAAACGGAGGACGATGACGATATGCCTCCCACAGAGGACAGCTTGTCCTTACCTCTGGGCAGCCTGGCACACATGAGCGACTACATGCTGCAGTGCCTGCGCAACGACAGCAGAGTTGCCCACATTTTAACGTGTGCGGACTACTGGGTTGCCACCCTGCTGGATCCCCGGTACAAAGACAATGTGCCCACCTTATTTCCTGCAATGGAGTGTGATAGGAAGATGCGCGAGTACAAGCGCACGTTGGTAGACGCGCTACTGAGAGCATTACCAAATGTCACAGGGGAACATGTGAAAGCCCAAGGCAAAGGCAGAGGAGGAGCGAGAGGTCACCAATGCAGCTGTGTCACGGTCAGCTCCTCTGAGGGCAGGGTTAGCATGGCAGAGATATGGAAAAGTTTTGTCACCATGCCACAGCTAACTGCACCACCACCTGATACGGAACATGTTAGAAGGCAGCATTTCACTAACATGGTGGAACAGTACGTGTGCACACCCCTCCACGTACTGACTGATGGTTCGACCCCATTCAACTTCTGGGGCTCCAAATTGTCCACGTGGCCAGAGCTAGCCTTTTATGCCTTGGAGGTGCTGGCCTGCCCAGCGGCCAGCGTTTTGTCTGAACGTGTATTCAGCATGGCAGGGGGTGTCATTACAGACAAACGCAGCCGCCTGTCCACAGCCAATGTGGACACGCTGACGTTCATAAAAATGAACCAGGCATTGATCCCACAAGACCTGTCCATCCCTTGTGCAGATTAGACATTTATAACTACCTCCCCTTAACCATATATTCTTGGACTCCAGGGCACTTCTTCATTCAATCCTCTTTTTTTAATTTTACCATTGTATTGCAGGGCAACCCAAAGTTGAATGAACCTCTCCTCCGTCTGGGTGCCAGGGGCCTAAATATCGAGAAAGTGGCCTGTTCCATTGGTGGGTGACATGAAGCCTGATTCTCTGCTCTGTGACCTTTCTCCTCTGTCTTTGTGTCGGGGCCTAAATATCTGAAAGTGGCCTGTTCCATTGGTGGGTGACATGAAGCCTGATTCTCTGCTATGCGACCTCTCTCCTCTGTCTTGGTGCCGGGGCCTAAATATCTGAAAGTGGCCTTTTCCATTGGTGGGTACATGAAGCCTCTGATTCTCTGCTATGCGACCTCTCTCCTCTGTCTTGGTGCCGGGGCCTAAAAATCTGAAAGTGGCCTGTTCCAGTGGTGGGTGACATGCCTGATTCTCTGCTAATGGACCTAACTTCTCTGTTTGGGTGCTGGGGCCTAAACAAGTAAAAGCGGCCTTCTCCATTGGTGGGTGACATGAAGCCTGATTTTCTGCTATGGGACCTCTCTCCTCCGTCTGGGTGCTGGGGCCTAAATAACTGAAAGTGGCCTTTTCCATTGGTGGGTGACATGAAGCCTGATTCTCTGCTATGGGACCTCTCTCCTCTGTCTGGGTGCTGGGGCCTGAATAAGTAACAGTGGCCTTTCTATTGGTGGGTGACATGAAGCCTGATTCTCTGCTATGGGACCTCTCTCCAATTGATATTGGTTAATTTTTATTTATATTATTTTATTTTAATTCATTTCCCTATCCACATTTGTTTGCAGGGGATTTACCTACATTTTGCTGCCTATTGCAGCCCTCTAGCCCTTTCCTGGGCTATTTTACAGCCTTTTTAGTGCCCAAAAATTCGGGTCCCCATTGACTTCAATGGGGTTCGGGGTGAAGTTCGGGTTGATTTCGTATGAACTTCTCGAACCCGAACATGCAGGTGTTCGCTCAACTCTAATCTTTGCTTAAACCTCTTTTCTATATAATCCTCTGTCCACATGTAATGTTTCACAAACATGTTTCCTGTAGAAATAAAAAATTAACAATTAGCACCCTATTCTGATTTGCAATGCTAGCTGTGCCTCAGTGATTTTGGCTATCCTCCCTGGATGACAGACTATATGTAATCTTGTTCTGCTCTGCGCCCTGCAGCCCTCCTTTAGGAGGATGCTGCCCTTTTAAAACTAATGGATTGTGCGAGCCTGTGGACACCAAATACCACTTGGAGGAGGAAGATCATTCTTAAAAAGCAGTGTTTGGTTGTGGGTAGAACTCTGGGCATTAGGTGTGAAAACGGCTGCCTACAGCAAGGAAAAGTATTGTGGGCTCTAAATCTAAGTGACCATGTGCTGACCATGGGACTGTAGCCTAGGAATCTCCTCCTGCATATGTGGGACTGTAGAGATCTTTTTGATATTCATGTGTTCTAGAACTGTGATAAAATGGGAAGAATTCATCATGCACAACACAATTCTGGCTTCAAAAATTCAAAAAATAAATCTTGAGATTTTGAGCTTATTTGCACAAACAGTGTGCTGCATTTTGTATTTTTACACTACTCACTCCAGTTTTGAAAAGTGGGTGGAAAAGTGGGTGTGGTTAGCTATGTTAATGAATTTCACTCCAGATTTATCAACTGAGACTTTTTTTTTAAAAGTCACAACAATTGTCTCAATCTCACTCCTGTGAAGGTACAGTATGGCATAGAAAGTACACAAATTTTGCACCAATTATGGCATCATAAACTCCTGCAAAATTGTCTTTGAAAATACACTTGATGATAAATTCCCAAAAGTGTGCCTTGATAACTGAGACCAGAGTTTTAAGTGCATTCTCACATGTATTTGGTTATAATATAACTGTCATGTGTGCTGAGCTACGCCCCCTGCACTGATCACATGACAGTGACGTCACCCCAGGTCCTTCAGCTGTGCAAAAGTTCGGGTTGGTGGCAGCCGTCCCTTATGGATTCCATATGCGCTATAGTGGAATCCATAACGGGATGCGAGATTAACCACCACCCGAACCCCGAACAACGGACTTTTTTTAAATGTTCGCTCATCTCTAATCACTTGCCATATTGCCAGCCACCATACCCTATAATTTCGGAGGAGAGAATTGCACTTTGTACAAATTGCTGCTGAATGTGCTGCTACTTGTTTTTTCACTCAGTAAAAAAAGATGTTCTTTGTTCTACAATCTCTGCCTGATTTCTTTTATTCACCTTTTTTTCACTGCACTGAACCCCAGGGAGTGACAGCCTGAGGTAGGACACCGTTACATGACAATATCTCATCAGTGACACTACCATCCTCTGCACTGACTCCTGGGGGCTTGCTGCAGATGGAAGTACACATTAAAGTGTTTGATCTTACACCTGAGAAGTGTTATGTGCAACATTATTTGAGGCTGTGGGTGGATTGGGCATAGACACTGCAGGGAAATTTCCAGGTGGGCCAATATCCAGGCATCCGCCCGAGCCCTCCTCATTACTGCTTGCTGGTACATAATGATCTGATGGTCTCAGAGGTAATAAACGTTGGTATCATCCGGTACCTTGCTGGCAATTGTAGATGCCCTCCTGAATTTAATTGTATGGCTGTCCTCAGGATGATGATAGTGTTAAATAGGTAGAAATGGCAGAGTTGAGCTTATGGCACTGGCTCTCAACCACATATCTACCCATAACCTGCCCTCTGCTCAGCACATATGATGAATGTTCAATAAGTTATCTACCTGAATATGAAAACAATATTTTCTGAGAATATTTAACTAACTACTTTTCAATGTAATCCCCCTTGACTTCAACACACTTATTCCACTTCACCTCCAGTGATCGGATGCCCTCAGAATAGGAGAGTTCTTGCTGCTGCAGGAACCCAGCCTCTTTGACTGTAGTATCATCAGCCCACACAGAAATTTCTTCAGGTTCTGAAAGAGAAAGTAATCACTGGGACCTAGGTCTGGACTGTAAGGTGGATGGTTAAGCTCCATCAATCCACACTCCCTGACAGCTGCTTGTAATTTGCGAGACTTGTGAGCTGGTGCATTGTCGGGTAGCAGCAACACACCTGCCAACAACTTCCGACAGCATGTCTTTTTGATTGCCTCCTGTAATGCCTTGATTGTTGAAACACAGTAATTGTTGTCTTGTGTGGCATGAATTCTAGCAATAAAAAGCCAGTTAATTGCTGCATACAAAATTTCTTTGGATTTGGTGACCCCTTGTGCTTTCATTGCTTGGACTCTTGTTTGGTCTCAGGATCATGGTGATGGACCCATTTTTCATGACCCATAATAATTCAAGAATAGATGTCTCCTGGATTTTCTCTAAGCAAGTCTAAATTCTCTTGGCTAAATTGCTGGCGACAATTTATTTGTTCTCGCATCAATATTTGTGGCACCCACCGGGAGCTGACTTTTAACATAATCAAGCCATCATGAATGATACTGGAAACTGTGCCAACTAAAATGCCTAATTCATAAGCTATAACACTGACCTCCGCTTTATGGCACATTTCTTCTGAAGATGCTTCATAAGGTCGCCCTGAGATGTGTTCATTTTCAATTGGTTCTCTTCCCCAATTAAACTGCTTTGCCAAAAGCTTTACTTGGTAGTAGACAGGTGCATTTTCCACATATAAAGCAATCACCCTTTCATGGATTTCTTTAGGCTTCTTTTATTCCTTTGTAAGGAATTTAATCATGGAACGAAGCCCCAAATCCCTTACTTTTTTTGTAGACCCGCATTGTACTGCACTTGCCATCCTCTCACTTCCAGTGCTTTCATCAGACTGAACTGCTACTATGTGTGTTGCATGTCCAGACATGCCTCAACCAGCACAGAAAAGCTTAGCTCTCTAACACTAACAGAACATGCTGAGGTAGATAACTTATTGAACTACCCTCATAATAACACTCGGCTACACTCCTTGGTTCCATATATTCCTGCCTAGTACACCCTAAACCCCCATCCTCATGTGAGTTTTCTGACTGTATCAAAAAAGGAACTGGGCATTCTCAGGATATCGGAACCATATAGAAATTTATTATATATAATATAAAATATAATACAACAAAAAGCGTATAATAGTGGTTATAACTTATCAATTAATAGCATATAAATAACCCTACCAATGACTATATCTTAGAGCAAAATCACTAAAATGGCATCTAGGTACATTATATTTATGGAAAATAATTAGTAGCAGCAATATTCGCAATAATAGCAGCAATCTTCGCATGTGCGAATAGTCCTAAGGGAAAACGGTGGCAACAGTTGCCGTATTGCTCACACCTTTACCAACGCGAAATAGTCCCAAAGTCAAATAATTGCAGCAGTATTCGCAATGTCCTGAAATATGCCGAATGCAGTGTATGAAAGCAAGATATCGCGGCGTCCCGCATTATACACAGACCAGCGGCATTCCGCTGGAATACTTTCCCTGCGAGTTTGTTAAATGTTCTGCCGGAAAAATTCAAACGGTCTTACCGCATCACTTTTCGCACCACGAAATCACTCTGCTTAATGGTCCTGTGTGTGTAGAGACCATCCGAGTGGTAGTAGTCTTAACTTCCCATGCTGGCAAATGTTTGGCACGTGAAAACAGACCTTTACTGTGGACTCAGGTCTTGTGCAATATCTTTCACATTTGCCCTTCACGCGGCAATGGACAGTATTTGTTGTGTGAATCCGGCAGAATATTTCTATTTCTCAAGAAGTCACAGACTTGGAGGTTCTGTCTTAGCTAGACATGTTTTGGGGCATCTGGTCGCCCCTTCCTCATTAGCTATCATTCCCCCATAAACTCCTTCCTTTTATAGTGAGAGAAGTGATCCAAAAGAACTGACATGGATCTTTTTTAGGGCATACTTTTAGTCCTTCCAATTATTATTTCTCAGTTACAATTGCGATATAATTACCATTTCCAATATTCCTATAAAAGCCCTTATTTGATGCACTCTGCTTACAATGTATATATAACTGGAAATACAAATGAAAATAAAAATATATAAAGCAATTTCATATTTAAAAACATACAAAGCAACTTTATATTTAAAAACTTCCATTACAACTATGTGTCTTTCCCTACTGGTTCTGTCACATTAAAAAATGCATCAAAACATGCGATTTTACTACATATCAATTGTTAATGCTGCTTTATATCTATTATATTGTAGAATGTCAAAACATATAAAAAGAGACACTCGCTCCTAATTGAAAAGGTGCCATGCGCACATAGTTAAAAATAATAAAGAGCCATTCGCACAAAGTGGAGACTTGCCTATAAAAACTTGTGCATAATACAAAGTTCGCATATAATGAAATCTTCACATAAAACAAATCTTTCACACTAAACAGAAATACAGGATTATAGAAATATTCGTGAATAGATGGAAGCCCACTGTCAAGGGCCAACCCACCTGTTATGAAATACTAGGTTGGGTTGACCATCAGCAGGGGGCATCCACCAGAACTTTATAGAAAACCAAACAGTTCAAATTCAGCATTCAATCTCCCTGGGAGTAGAGTGTTCAGTTCAAAAATACGTTGTGTTTCCAATCTTGACATTTTACTGATGTGATTGCCCCCCCCCCCCCCTCCAATCTCTATTCACCTTATCAATGGCTGCAAACTTGAGGCCTGTTGGATTTTTGTTATGCAGTATTCTGAAGTGATTGGACAGAGAGTTTGTGTCCAATCCCTTTCTGATATTGGCCACATGTTCCGAGATGAGTTTTTTCAATTTCCTTTTTGTCCTCCCCACGTATTGTCTACCACAGGGGCATTCTATGATATAGATCACATCTGTCGAGTTACACAATAGGAATTCTTTAATTGAGTGTTTATACTTGTTGGTGGTAGAAATTATTTTGTTAGTTCTACATGGGAAATCTGTGATCTTGCAGTTTCCACATTGTCCGCATTTAAAGAAACCACTGATGTTCGCCCAACTTTGATCTGAACATACCTGATTGATTTCTTTCTTAACCATCGGGGAAACTTTATTGCTCAACTTTGATGCTTTTGTGAATGTGATTAGAGGGCTAGCTGAAATAATGGGGCCCAATATTTTATAATTTTTTATTAGATACCAGTATTTTCATATTTTTTTTAACCCTTTTGTAGTCACTATTGAAGGGTAAAATAATGTGTAATTCTCCTTCTTTCTGTTCTTTGTCTCTTTCATCCCTTTCCTTATATATTTTTTTCCCTTTTCATATCCCTCACTTTCCTAAGGGCTCCATCCAAAAGTTACGCAGGGTAATCTTTCTCTAAAAATGCTTTTTTCATTCCTTCTACTTCTAGCTCGAACTAGTCATTTGAGGTACAGTTGCGTTTTATCTTTCGGAATTGGCCCTGGGGAATGTTAATGAGCCAACTCGGAAGGTGACAACTACTGCATAAGATGTAGCTGTTTCTGTTAGAAGGGTTAATAAATGTTCAACACTACAACTTATTAGTCTCCACATAAATATTTAGATCTAAGAATTCTAATTTTTCGTTGCTTATGGCTCCCGAAAATATAAGATTAAAAACATTAAAAAACTGTCCAACTTCTCCCTTCCAGATTTCCATATAACAAATACATCGTCTTAGTATCTTTGCCAGAGCACTAGGTCTGCCCCCAGTTGGGGGGCAATAATCTGTTCCTCCCAGTTAGCCATAAACAAGTTAGCATAGCTGGGGGCAAACCTGGTGCCCATGGCAGTACCTTGAATCTGTAAATAAACAGTACATGGGACAGTATAAAATCAATGCCACTAATTAAAAACTCTATTTGTTTTGGAGCCAACCTACCTTCTTGTTCTAATTGAGCCCTAACTGCTTCTTGGCCCTGTGCATGGTTAATCACCGTATATAGATTGCATATCCAATGAGCCCATCAACCATTGATCTTCAAATTGCATATTCTCTATTATTCTAATAATTTGAGAAGTATCCTTCGTATAAGAGGGTATTTTATTAACCCTAGGTTGTAGCAGTGCATCAATATACTGGGACAGGTTGCAGGTCAAAGAGTCTATCCCTGATACAATAGGGCATCCTGGTGGGTTATTTTTATCCTTATGTATTTTACGAATAGTATAGAACACTGGTATCAGGGGGTATTTGTTTAATATAAAATTAAATTCCTCTTGTTTTAAAATGCCACCTATTATTCCTTCTTCACAAAAATCTACCAGTTCCTTATAAAATTGTCTTAATGTCTTAAACATTCAGCATTATATTTTTCCGCATCCTGTATTATTATTGATCCACCCTTATCAGCAGGGTAGATAACCACACTATTAACTTTTTGTAGGTTTTTCAATCCTGTAGTCTCTTCTCTGGTCTGATTTTGACGTGAATATCTTGCTTTATCTTTTAATTTACGGAGGTCATTTTCTACGCATTTTTTAAAGGCCATCTTTTCACTCATCTCATTTCTAGGGTATTTATTCGATGGGCTTTTTAAATTAGTGTGAATAAATTGTTCTGCTTGTACGTGGAGTTAATTTCTCTAATTATAGGGTTCTTTAAAACATTTTTTTTTAAACAGAGTCGTCGCATGAACTTCTCCACTCCAATAAATGTTTCAAATTTATTCAATTTAACCGTCGGGGCAAATTTTAAACCTTTATTTAACAATTGATTCTCCATATCTGATAAAATGAAGGAACTCAAATTTATGATGGAGTCATTCTTAACCTGGGATTCAATTATCGTTTGGGATATCTGTCTCTTCTGTCTTCCCCTCCTTGTCTTCCCCTTTCTTCCCCGTATTGTCTCACCCTGGGTGAATAATTTTGATTGTGTTGGTCATGATATTGGTTGTTCTGTCTCCCTATTGGTTGTGTCCTGTGTTCATGTCTTGGGATCTGTGGTCTGTTCCTCAAATTGTAAGGGTGGTCTATAGGTGCGTTCGAGTGTGTCATTGGTGGTCTCCTCAAAGGTGATCTTTGTCCCGTGCGAATTCTGTGATGTGGGGGTGTCCGATCTAAAAAATGCTCTCTACCTACTCTCTACCTACTAACTTCAAATCTGTTGTGAACCTGTACATTAGAGTTCTGGTACTTATGTGTGTCTATTTCCCTAGTGTAATTTTCCCTTAAACTATTAATTCCCTGATTCTGTGTGGTTTCTCCTATCTATTCACGAATATTTCTATAATCCTATATTTCTGTTTAATGTGGAAGATTTGTTTCAAGTGAAGATTTTATTATATGCGAACTTTGTAATATGCACAAGTTTTTATACGCAAGTCTCCACTTTGTGCGAATGGCTCTTTATTATTTTTAACTATGTGCGCATGGCACCTTTTCAATTAGGAGCGAGTGTCTCTTTTTATATGTTTTGACATTCTACAATATAATAGATATAGAACAGCATTAACAATTGATATGTAGTAAAATTGCATGAGAACCGCATCAATGCCGCATGGGTTTTGATGCGTTTTTCAATGTGACAGAACCAGTAGGGATAGATACATACTTGTATTGGAGGTTTTTTAAATATAAAGTTGTTTTGTATGTTTTTAAATATGAAATTGCTTTATATATTTTTATTTTCCTTTGTATTTCCATTTATATATACATTGTAAGCAGAGTGCATCAAATAAGGACTTTTATAGGAATATTGGAAATGGTAATTATATCGCAATTGTAACTGAGAAATAATGATTGGAAAGACTAAAAGTATGCCCTAAAAAAGATCCATGTCAGGTCTTTTGGAACACTTCTCTCACTATAAAAGATAGGAGTTTATGGGGGACTGATAGCTACTGAGGAAGGGGCGACCAGATGCCCCGAAACGCGTCTAGCTAAGACAGAACCCTCAAGTCTGTGACTTCTTGAGAAATAGGAATATTCTGCCGGATTCACACAACAAATACTGTCCATCACCGCGTGAAGGGCAAATGTGAAAGATATTGCGCAAGACCTGGGTCCACAGTAAAGGTCTGTTTGCACGTGCCAAACATTTGCCAGCATGGGAAGTTAAGACTACTATCGCTCGGAGAACATTGGTCTCTACACACACAGGACCATTCAGCAGAGCGATTTCGTGGTGTGAAAAGTGATGCGGTAAGACCGTTTGAATTTTTCCAGCAGAACATTTACCAAACTCGCAGGAAAAGTATTCCAGCGGGACGCCGCTGGTCTGTGCATATAGCGGGACGCCACCATATCTTGCTTTCATACACTGCATTGGGCATATTGGGCATATTTCAGGACATTGCAAATACTGCTGCAATCATTTGACTTTGGGACTATTTCGCGTTGGTAAAGGTGGGAGCAATACGCCAACTGCTGCCACCATTTTCCCTTAGGACTATTTCGCACATGCGAAGATTGCTGCTATTATCGTGAATATTTCTGCTCTATTTATTTTCCATAAATATAATGTACCTAGATGCCATTTTAGTGATTTTGCTCTAAGATATAGTCATTGGTAGGGTTATTTATATGCAATTAATTGATAAGTTATAACCACTACGCTTTTTGTTGTATTATATTTTATTTTATATATAATAAATTTCCGTATGGTTCCGATATCCTGAAAGTGCCCAGTTCCTTTTTTGATATACTCAGTATCGATTTTTCGGTGGACAGGGTGGGTCCGCTTTACTGAGTGCACCTCTATTTGGTTATTGGTGAATCCTGTGCGCCACATCCACTACTTACAGATGTCTGACTGTGCCTTTAAATTCTGTTTACTACATATGCCCTACTGAGAAACAGCACTAAAGCCAGTCCACTTAAATCAGGTATGAAGACACAAAAACGGACAACATGGATGGATTATATATCAAATGTACAATATGTGATTTAAAGGGCTACCATAAAATATGAAACAGGGTTACATGACCCTCATCTGAATTGGTGGACCATTATGAAAACTGTGTAGGGAGTAAATGTCAGTTATAGCAGGCTGGAGTTTGAATTGCTTCGTGGATGAAAATCAAGTCTCAGAAACCCTTTTAAAGCACTTAGGGAGGAATTTATCATTGGAGGTATATTTGCAATTACTTTTTAGAATGGTGTCTATGCGCACTTGTGCCAAATTTATTGAACTGGTAACAATTAACAATAGGGACCTAAGCCTGGGTACAGGTGCATTAATTACAGAATATTTACAAAGCCTAGGAGGCTCTTAACCTTAACCCTACTTGACCAGTAATCTGGCTTAATCAGGGGTTGCCCAACCCCTGATGAAGCCAGGTTACTGGTGAAACATTAATATGCAAAATAAATGTGGAGCCCCAGTATTGGGTGTACAACACAATGAAAGCCAGATATCCCTCAAAGGAAGAAAAACCGAGCAAAGGGGTGTCTCCATTACAGATATCACCATATTAAGTGGCCCTTATGTCAAGATCCTGCTTTTTTTTACAATCTTTAAGGATGTGACAGGGAAAACCTAAGCCAGTTATCCATCCACAGACAGCTGTTTCAGGGTGTTGCCCTTCATCAGTGTGGAGTAGGATTCTGGCTAACCGGGAGCAATGCCTTGGAGACTACTCAAACAAAACAATAGCTGATCTCAGGTAGACCAGCTACAGAAAACACCGCAGAGCCTCATTTAAGAGTCTCAACACAGCAATCCAAAGTGCAAAGCTCCCTGGGAAACAGTAATGCAAAATAAATGTGAAGCCCCAGTATTGGGTCTACAACACAATGAAAGCCAGATATCCCTCAAAGGAAGGAAAACCGAGCAAAGGGGTGTCTCCATTACAGAGATCACCAAATCCACCATATTAAGTGTCCCCTATGACATGGTGAAACATGTCAGGGGGCAGATGCAGCTTTGTTTGTCTGTCCACTCCAATGTAGTCAGCAATCCAATGTAGTCAGCAATTCTATGTAGTCAGCAATCTTATGTAGTCAGCTAGCCAAGCAGTCATCAGAATTCCAAGATAGCGAATATGTATCTCTCAGCCATAGCACCAGCTAGTAAGGCAATTGAAAGAAAATCAACCAGCTAGTTTAGCTAGTAAACATATATTTAAGTCACAGCAGCAGCTAGAGAGTCGAGTGTAGCTATATAAGTCAGTTAGTTTAGCTAGCAGTCTTACAAGGGTATGTGTAATGTGATCAAATGTGAATGATTCAGCATCTGACAGCTATAGACATAGTGTCAGATAAGTTCCAATTGGTGTGAAAGTAAATGTCTATCAGCAAACTAATTGAGCTGCAATCCCAGAACAGGTAGTTCTTAATATAAAGTCACACATACTTTACTATGAATATCAGTGAAGCAACTGATGTTCAATTATAGGTCTGACAGCCATTTTCAAAGTGTCAGCCATTTTCAAATATCCCTTTGCAGGTGGTCAGTTAAATAAATGGATTCACCGGTTATAAAGTGCTGGGCTTAGATGAATTAGAGGACACCTCATCTCCACTACCCTCAAAAGAGATGTCTGAGTACACAAAGGAGTGACAGACAAGGTTTTTAACCTGTGTGTTGGCTCATAGTTGTTTTAAATGCACCAATAAAAGTGATGTTTTATATTGATACATTACCTGGGTCAAGTAAGGTTAAGAGCCGCCTAGGCTTTGTAAATAAATGTATTGAATTGGTACACAGTAATAATGAATTTGTATTACATGCAGAGACACAATGATTTGAGCAAGCCTAAATCCACAGATCTTGGATCTTGGCACTAGGCTTGAGAAGGATCCCAGAAGGGGATTGAAACGTCGCCTATTTTGTGTCACATGTGTGAATAAAGACACTGCGTTGATTTTTCATGGATATACATACCTGATGTCAAGGGTGAGACGCGTGCACCTGAAAATTAGACAAGCGAGTGCGGCCTGAATTAATACAGACTATATATATAAATCCGGAGATAGGCCGCAGCACGTCCAAAGGGCTTGGCGGGTGCAAAATCCTCAGGAGGACGGACAATCCTCCACACATATATAGATCCCAGAGAAGAGGCACCATATATTTATATATATTTTTTTACATTCCTGTATATGTATGTCTCATTGAACATAAAAAAGAATTTATGTTACATTGAAAAAAGCAATCTTCAACCTACGTAACATAACATATTAAATACTAGGTAGTTTGCATGTGCAGGGATAATAAGGGTCAGTACAATAAATTTTGTCAGGAACAATTAAGAGCCTAAATGATCAGTTTTATTTCAGCAGCTGTTGTTTACACCTCTGACTATGTTGAAATTGTGTTGTGTCTATATATACATGTATGCCTTTATGTCAGAAAGTATTATAAGGGCTCTCAAACTGGTAACTTGTCCACTAATATAGTATAGTTGTTCTTCTAGTGCAGGGGTTTCTGAGTCCACCTTTCAGCTGTTCTTCATAAACCGGAAGAAATATTTATTGACACAAGCATCTAAATGGTTTGCCGTCGTTAAATCAAAGATGACAACCCTAAACCGGATGCCAAAAGCATGTTTCATTTTGAATAGAAACTGTTGTGAAAGATCACTAGACCATCAATTTTTAATGCTGCGTAGTGTAAAGCTAAAGAAAGTTCAGCTCACGTCCACTTCCTGCTAAATAGGTCAGATTATGTGGAGAGCAATTATTGTAAGCACTGTAGGTGAAACACAGGTATGCCCAGTATGTGAAAAGCCCATTTAGAAATGCTCAAGCTTTATTTGCTTATGTTTTGGTATTTTTTTCCATCTAATTCCATCTAATACTCCAGACTTCAGTATCACATGCGATTTATAAGCAATTATAAGCAGGCACACAAAAAATTATTATTGGAGACCACTTGTGAAATAAGTCTCAGGCAGAAGCATAACTATATAAATAGCTACTCAAATGTATAAACACTATTAACATAACCACATGTTTTACCAAAAACACCAATGAAGCATTAATTGTACTTTATCCAATTTATTTTACAGATTCTCAAGTGAAGGAAAAATTTGCTGAGGGGAAAGAAATGCAAACAGGAGCTGGCTCCGAATCTTATATGAAAATAAGTTGTCTGTAGATGATTGATTTAGATTGTACAGCAAGGACGATGGGGACTGTTAGGTATGGTAGTAGATAATGACTTCCATTGTTACTTGTTTTACCAATGCTATTTTGATTAATCAATGTAAAAAATAAGGTAACACTGGTGATGATGATGAGAAAAAGATGGAGGAGAAGGCTAAGTAATAATTGACATAGGCAGACTGTCCAAGAGCTAGATTGAAATGGTGGCTGTGTTTCCCTAACACTGCATTTTTATCAAACTCTTTCCACAAATGGGAGAAATCTAATGGCCCCTTTACACTTCCAAGGCAGCATCAGGCAGATCATAATTAACAAGCTCATTCACTGTGTAATAAGATCGTTCAGGCAAACACCTAAATCATTGTTTTCTGGTAGCAGATAGTGCCATCTAAACAGGACTCTGCTGCTGGCAAACAATTCTGTATGGGGCCGGGCGATGGCCCATACTGTGGCATGTAAATGCAGTGGTCTCTTTCACTGACGAGCAAGCAATTGTCGGGAAGGATTGCTTCCTTTCCGACATTTGTCTGCTCAATTGAGCAGTGTAAAGGGGCCTTAAAAACTTGCAGGATAGCTGGAAATACAGGCCCTGGGTTATTTTAGAGCAGGGGTAGGCAACCTCCGGCATCCCAGCTGTTGTGAAACTATAACACCCAGCATGCATACTTGCTCTGCCCTTCTAAAAACTCACATAGAAATGAATGGAGCATGCTGGGAATTGCAGTTTCACAACAGCCGGAGTGCCGAAGGTTGCTGATCCCTGTTTTAGAGTATATTGCGAATTTTCTGAAATCCAGCTGTTTTGTGGATGTTCCTGTGGAGAATGTTGGCTTTGGCCTTATTTATCACAAGGAAAGTCCAAACAATTGTCTCATCTACACTTCACTCCTGACCTGCCGTATCTGTGGAAGGTGAAAATAATCAATATGTTTCACTCGGCCGTATCTTTTGCTCAATAGTCATAGGTGAGAAATAAATAGTACTCACTCTTCTGAAGCCCAGGTTGTGCTTTCAATTTCTTTTATTCTTTATATACATATCATAGTTTCCATGCATCCTTTTCCTTTGAGAACTCTAAGCTGATCTCTAGCCCATGCTGCGTGACGTTTTGGAGGTCTCGCCCCCTTACTCATGTGTAGTGTTGAGCGCGAATATTCTAATCGCAAATTTTAATCGCGAATATTGCCACTTCGAAAATTCACGAATATTTAGAATATACTGCTATATATATTCGTATTCGCGAATAGTGTTGATCGAGAATATTCTAATCGCGAATTTATTGCGAATTTATCACGAATATCGGCAGTTAGCTACATTCCTAGCAACCAATAGGAAAGTTGCTTACCCCTTAGAAAATGATCGTGAATATTCTAATCGCAAATTTTTATTGCGATTATATTACATTGCCGATTTTCGCAATCAAGTAAATAATGACTAGAGATCACAAATTCTCGATTTTGCGAATTTATGGCAAATAATTGGCCAAAAATTTGCAAAATATCGCAAATTCAAATATTGTCTATGCCGCTCATCACTACTCATGGGATGTAATCAGGTTCCTAAAATACGGTCTACCTATGTTACGCCATTTACAAGTATTTTTATATAAATTATACACTTCAAAAAATATAAATACTTATTAAGTACTTAAAAACCTGTTACATAGATACTGTTCATAGAAACACCTTGAAATTACAAATTTCATTTAACCCCAGCATGGGATAGAGATCAGCTCAGAGTTCTCAAAGAAAAGTAAAAAAAAAGATATAATTTATGACAGCAGTTCAGTGTTCACTGAACCGCTGCTACTCTGAAAAACAATATGTACTGTATTAGACAATTGCTGTGTTTCAACCATTTTCATTTTGGATATAGTGATCCAAAAGAAATGCAAAAAATTGCATTTTATGTGATACTGTTTGAAGCCAATATATTATAGTCTCATAAAAATAGGTGACAGTTGTCATAGAGAATAGCCCAAAAAATGTACCATACATGAAGTGAGGGAAGCACTTTAACCTCTTAGTGACTGACATACTGTGTACATCATGATGTTGAGTTAGTTTAGTATACTTGCAGTGACATCAGCTTCTAAACGGGTGCTACAGACAGCTGAGCCAATTAGTGCGGTCCCTGCCTTTAGATCGTTGCGATTGGTCAGTCAGATTTGACTGACCAACCGCCACATTCGGCAGCGCAGCTCTAATCCCCTCATTGAGTGTTAAGGGGATCGGGGCTGCGCTGCTGTGTCTATTGTGCCCCGAGCACCCCCCCTTTTCCCCCTTCAGAATGGCCGAGCAGGACCAGGTAATAATGAGGGAGCTGACCCCCCACGCCTCCCTGCATCCACAATCATTTAGGATGGCCGAGCTTAGTAGAATGTCAGCTGTAACATACAGCTGACAATCTACTATAAAGGCCGACATCGGTGCTGGCACTGATGTCGGCCATTAAACCCCTCACATGCCATGGTCCGTTGGGACCGCTGTATAGAAAGGGTTAACAGGGAGGAAGCTCCCTCCCCCATCAGGTGCTGCGCTGCTGTGGCAGCGTCCCGGTGGTTACCATACACAGGCATCCAGGCTTGCCATGGTATGTAAGCCTGACAGGGTCCTGCCAGGGGCAGGAGCCTGATCAGACTTACTGTGAATGAAAATACTCTGCAGTACACTATACAGTGTACTGCAGTGTATTGTAAAGCCATCAGACCTAATGGATCTTCAAGAACCAAGTGGGTCTGAGTACAAAAAGTGTTTAAAAAAAAAAATCTAACATTTTCCCATATACGCACATTTATAATTGGGTAAAAATGAAGAAAAGAAAATACCTTAAACATGTTTTGTATCGCCGTGTCCGTAACAACCAGCTCTATAAATATATCACAGGACCTAACCCCTCAGGTGAACACTGTAAAAAAATTAAATAAAAACAGGGACAAAAAATAAATTTTTTCTCATCTACCATCACAAAAAGTGCAACATCAAGCGATTGAAAGGTATTATACCCCCCAAAATAGTACCAACCAAACCATCACCTAATCCCGCAAAAAATGAAACCCTACCTAAAACAATCGGCCAAAAAATAAAAAAGCTATGGCTCTCAGATTATGGAGACACTAAAACATCATTTTTTTGTTTCAAAAATGCTATTATTGGGTAAAACTTAAATAAATAATAAAAAGTATACATGTTAGGTATTGCCACGTACATAACAACCTGCTCTATAAAAATATCACATGACCTAACCCCTCAGGTGAACGCCGTAAAAATAAATAAATAAAAACTGTGCCAAAACAAACAATTTTTTGGTCACCTTGCCCCATAAAGTGTAATAATGAATGATCAAAAAATCATATGTACCCAAAAATGGTGCCAATAAAAATGTCAACTCTTCCTGGAAAAATCGACTCCCTGCACAAGACGATCGGCAGAAAAATAAAAAAATATATGGCGTTCAGAAAACGGAGACAAAAAAACATAATTTTTTTTTCAAAAATGCTTTATTGTGTAAAATGGAAACAAACAAACAAAGAAAGTAGACATATTTCATATCATCGCATCTGTAACAACCTGCTCTATAAAAATAGAACATGATTTAACCTGTCAGATGAACATTATAAAAAACAAAAAATAGACGGTGCCAAAACAGCCATTTTTTGGATACCTTGCCTCACCAAAAAAACATAATATAGAGTGATCAAAAATCGTGTGTACCCCAAAATAGTACCAACAAAACTGCCACCTTATCCCGTAGTTTCGAAATGGGGTCACTTTTTGATTGTTTCTACTGTAGGCTGCTTCTAGGGGTCTTTAAATGGGACATGGTGTCTAAAGACCAGTCCAGCAAAATCTGCCTTCCAAAAACCATGCGGGGCTCCTTTTCTTCTGCTCCCTGCTGTGTGCCCATACAACAGTTTACAACCACATATGGGATGTTTCTGTAAACCGCAGAATCGGGGTAATAAATATTGATGTGTTAAAGAAAAAATTGATTAAAATGGAAAATCTGCCAAAAAAGTGACATTTAGAAATTTCATCTGCATTTTCCTTTAATTCTTGTGGAATATCTAAAGGGTTAACCGTTTATAAAATCAGTTGTTAATAACTTGACGGGTGTAGTTTCTACAATGGGGTCATTTATGGGGGGTTTCTACTATGTAAGCCCCACAAAGTGACTTAAGACCTGAACTGGTCCTTAAAAGTGGGTTTTGGAAATGTTCTTAAAACATTTTAAGAATTGCTTCTAAAATTCTAAGCCTTCAAATTTCCTAAAAACATAAAATGACATTTACAAAATGATGCCAACATAAAGCGGACATATGGGAAAGTTAAGTACGTTTTGGTAAATTTGGGATTTTTTCATAAATAACGGTAAAATATATTGACTGAAATTTATGACTGTCACGAAGTACAATGTGTCACTAAAAAACAATCTTAGAATGGCTTGGATAAGTGTTCCAAATTTATTACCACATAAATTGAAACATGTCAGATTTTCAAAAATAAGCCTGGAGTTAACGCCATTCCCGACAAGCAGGAGCAGATTTCACCACCAGACTAGCCACAAGTGGTTGACTAAAAAGAAAAAATCTAACCAATCGGTTCAGCTACACAGGGGCCCAGTGGGGGGAGAGTGCATTTCCCAGCTGTAGAGCAGTAGCAGAAGTGCTCCAGCTGCATTAGTAAGCTCAGAGTGGGGCTTAGCAGGCAATAGGGCAGAGCTTAGCAGTACAATGGGCAGAGCTTAGCAATGGGGGGAGATTAGATTTGCGACAGGCAGGTGCTGAGCAGTGCAATTGGCAGAGCTTAGCAATGCAATGGGGGGGGGGGGTGGATTAGAGGTGTGATGGGGCAGAGCTTAGTGTTGTGAAGGGGTCCCTCAGACATAGCTTTGCATGAGGTTCCAGAAATGCCAAATCTGCCCCTGTCTACAAGGGTAGTGCAGCATTAGTCTCGGCACCAAGTCCTACAGTAACAGAGCACTCCTTCCACATAGAATTCCATCTTATGCACTGATTTATGGTACAATGATCTGCACAGGAAGAGAAGGTTTCATACAACAAACACTGATAGTGTGCTGACATGTAATTCATGGCTATACACAATGGAGGGGATTAAAAACATACGAGCATAGACTAAGTCTGGGGACTTCTTGTGAGAATGACACTGAGGACCTCTATGATCTTGACCCTTTAGGCATTATCAGATGTGGGGGACGAACCTCCCCACAGGAGCTAACTATCTATCATGAGTATTGTCAGCATGGACATTAGAGAATACCCAGTGGCTTAAAAACTGTGACCTTATGGAACCCAGTTGTAGCACATTTAACTAACTGTCCATCCTTCCTACTGTAACATAGCCCGTTTTTGCACGTGGAGGGGGAGCCAGTTCAGTATAATCTCTGTATCAGACAGACAGAATGATGGAACAGATATGGGAATTGGCAAAAAAAAAAGAAAGAAAGAAAGAAAGAACGAAAGAAAGAAAGAAAGAAAGAAAATCACAAATATCAGTCTACAGTTTATCATCAAATAACTGTTAATAATGACCAGGAGACTCATCTGGTGCTCAGCAGGTAACTAAGTAAAGGCTACAGCATGTAACACATTAGTGGACTCAGCTCGCCCCTAGTACTTACACTTCTTCTAGCCATATACAGTAGGCGAGTTATAAGGATATGTTTAAAGCAAAATATACTGATGCAGAATCTTTTACTGCTAATTTTCTTAAGAACCTAAATTCTAATAAACAAGTGTGTATCATCTGGCAGTGGTGTAGCTAAGAGATATTTATTTAGGTAAGTATATTAAGCAAGTTATTTTCTTTATGATTCTTCCACTGAGCACTTAAATATGCTGACAGATTTCTCCTCTACTTAAGTCATTTTGTCTAGACAGAAATCAGCTGGTAGAAAAATAATTAGCAATGCATCACATATCCTACCGTGGACCTCTGAACTTATGGTTCTAGGGTCAGATGAGCTGATACATTATTAAAACTTTAATGCTCATATTGCACACTATAAACAATCCAAGCAAATGTTCTCCTGAGAGTCTGTCAAGAGCCACCATCAGCACATTATTGATAGTGCCATAAAGCCGAACAAACACAGAATAGACATATAGTGGAGATGGATGAACCTGTAAATAATGAATCCTAATTAATAAAGTAATCATGAGAAAATGAGTCTGACACCAATCTCTCCTTCAGTGATATAGATGGTTTTGGATTACACAGTTTTTTATGCCATTATATATAGGCTATTTCACAATTCACAGAACATTATGAAGATCCTAAAATAAGCAGAAGAGACCTCTATATAAATGATAAATTCACAATGATAGATGTTGAAAATAAAGCTTACAAGCAGCCCATGAAAAGGCCCCATGTAGAATTAAAAAACCCTGTTGCAAAGTTAAAGCGGTTGTTTCACTTCAGCCAATGGCATTTATCATGTAGCGAAAGTTAATACAAGGCACTTACTAATGTATTGTGCTTGTCTATATTGCTTCCTTTGCTGGCTTCATTCATTTTTTCATTGCATTATACACTGCTGGTTTTCCATGCCTATGCGTGCTCCCAGCCACCAGAGAGGTAGGCTCTGTTTTGTGCAATCTAGCAGAGGTGGACATGCTTTCACACTATAGGAAAAGTGCTGGCCTATATGCATTCCCGAGGTTCCGACCACCAGAGAAGCTGATGTCTTTTACTATAGTTGGCAAGGAAGGCCAGCTCTGCTGGAGTGCAAGGTGTGTATAACGGCTAGAAATGAGCAGTGTATAATGTGATGGAAAAATGAATCAAGCTAGCAAAGGAGGAAACATGGACAGTCACAATACATTAGTAAGTTCCTTGTATTCATTTTGTCTACATGATACATTTCATTTGTGTGGGGACATTACCAGTGCTCTCCATCACCATCCTTTTACATTTCTTATTCATGTGTATGTCAATATTCTATAGAGATATTCAACTAGTGCAGCAATACAGGCAGCATTCGGTCAGTTAGAGCCAATTAGACTTCTAGTCAGTGGCATAATGAGGGGAAGAGGGCCCACTTGTAGTGTCACTAGCACCAGAAACCTTAGGGTATGGTTCCTGTTTAAAACTGTAGCAGAGCAGAGATCCATTACAGAGATAACATGTCATCAGGAATGGTTCTCTCAAAGGTGAGTGAATGAGCACCAACAAAATGTCTCCTGAAATTGAAATTAGGGGCCAGAAAAGGTGACCTTACAATATTCCTTCAAACTAAATGTAGGTCCCTGCTTCTTATCAATGTTGGACCTTAAATACTTATTTGTGTCTGGGACTAGAGTTGAGCGAACAACTGGATGTTCGGGTTCGAGAAGATCGGCCAAACTTCCCGAAAATGTTCGGGTTCGGGATCCGAACTCGACCCAAACTTCACCCCGAACCCCATTGAAGTCAATGGGCACCTGAATTTTTGGGCACTAAAAAGGCTGTAAAATAGCCCAGGAAAGGGCTAGATGGCTGCAAAAGGCAGCAAAATGTAGGTAAATCCCCTGCAAACAAATGTGGATAGGGAAATCATTTAAAATAAAAAAAAATAAAAAATAATAAACCAATATCAATTGGCAACTTGGAGGAGGAGGAGGTGGAATAGGAGGTTGGGTTGGCATCAGGTGGAAATGCTATGAGAGTTGATGTTCTCATCACAGCCAAAAAGGATTCATGTCTGCCTGCAGTGCCACAGGCCTCATTCACAGACTCAGGGCCATGGAACCCAGACGGAGGAGAGGTTCATTCAACTTTGGGTTGCCACGCAAAATAATGGTAAAATGAAAAAAAGAGGATTCAATAAAGAAGTGCCCCGGAGTACAAGAATATATGGTTAAGGGGAGGTAGTTATAAATGTCTATTCTGCACATGGGATGGACAGGTCCTGTGGAATCCATGCCTGGTTCATTTTTATGAACGTCAACTTGTCCACGTTGGCTGTGGACAGGCGGCTGCGTTTGTCAGTAATGACGCCACCTGGCGTGCTGAATACACGTTCAGACAAAACGCTGGCCACCAGGCAGGCCAGCACCTCCAAGGCATAAAAGGCTAGCTCTGGCCACGTGGACAATTTGGAGACCCAGAAGTTGAATGGGGCTAAACCATCAGTCAGTACGTGGAGGGGTGTGCACACGTACTGTTCCACCATGTTAGTGAAATGCTGCCTCCTGCTAACACGTTCCGTATCAGGTGGTGGTGCAGTTAGCTGTGGCGTGGTGACAAAACGTTTCCACATCTCTGCCATGCTAACCCTGCCCTCAGAGGAGCAGGCTGTGACACAGCTGCGTTGGTGACCTCTTGCTCCTCTTCTGCCTTCGCCTTGGGCTTCCACCTGTTCCCCTGTGACATTTGGGAATGCTCTCAGTAGCGCATCTACCAACATGCGCTTGTACTCGCGCCATTTCCTATTACACTCCAGTGCAGGAAGTAAGGTGGGCACATTGTCTTTGTACCGGGGATCCAGAAGGGTGGCAACCCAGTAGACCGCACACGTTAAAATGTAGGCAACTCTGCTGTCGTTGCTCAGGCACTGCAGCATGTAGTCGATCATGTGTGCCAGGCTGCCCAGAGGTAAGGACAAGCTGTCCTCTGTGGGAGGCGTATCGTCATCGTTCTCCATTTCCCCCCAGCCACGCACCAGTGATGGGCCCAAGCTGCGTTGGGTGCCACCCCGCTGTGAACATGCTTCATCCTAATCCTCCTCCACCTCCTCATCTTACTCGTCCTCCAGTAGTGGGCCCTGGCTGGCCACATTTGTACCTGGCCTCTGCTTTTGCAAAAAACCTCCCTCTAAGCCACTTCGAAGAGACTTAGGAACACCTGGTGGGTACGTCGCATATGAGGCGGTGAACGGGAAGGCCGGAGTTACGCTGTAGCGCAGACAGGCGAGCAGCAGCAGGATGTGAACACCGGAAGCACGCACAGACAGCCCACACTTTATGCAGCAGCTCTGACATGTCGGGGTAGTTGTGAAGGAACTTCTGCACCTCCAAATTCAGCACATGCGCCAGGCAAGGGATGTGCGTCAAACCGGCTAGTCCCAGAGCTGCGACGAGATTTCGCCCATTAACGCACACCACCAGGCCGGGCTTGAGGCCGGAGGAAGCAGAAGAAGAGGGAGCAGGGGGAGCCTGAGTAAGTTCCTTGTTTTTAAGGTGTTTACTGCACTGCAGTTCATGCTTTGCATGTAGATGCCTGGTCATGCAGGTTGTGCTAAGGTTCAGAAATTAATGCCTCGCTTCAGGCTCTGATGGCACAGTGTGCAAACCACTCGGGTCTTGTAGTCAGCACATTGTTTAAAGAAGTGCCATGCCAGGGAACTCCTTGAAGCTGCCTTTGGGGTGCTTGGTCCCTGGTGGCGGTGGCCAGTAGCAGGCCAACTCTCTTGGCGGCGGCTGTTCTGCTTCTGCCCCTTGCTCCCTAATTTGCTACGCTGTTGGCTCGGTCTCACCACTGCCTCTTCCTCTGAACTATGAAAGTCAGTGGCACGACCTTTATTCCATGTGGGGTCTAGGACCTCATTGTCCCCTGCATCGTCTTCCACACAGTCTTCCTCCCTGACCTCCTGTTCGGTCTGCACACTGCAAAATGACGCAGCAGTTGGCACCTGTGTTTCGTCATCATCAGAGACGTGCGGACCCTGATGAGGTGGTATTCCCATGTCCTCATCATCAGGAAACATAAGTGGTTGTGCATCAGTGCATTCTATGTCTTTCACCGCTGGGGAAGGGCTAGGTGGATTCCCTTGCCAGCAGCGTCTTCAAACAGCATAAGAGACTGCTGCATAACTTGAGGCTTAGACAGTTTCCTTCATATGCATGGGGGTGATGTGACAGACTGATGGGCTTGGTTTTCAAGCGCCAACTGTGCGCTTTCTTCAGAAGACTGGGTGGGAGATAATGTTGTGAACGTGCTGGATCCACTGTCGGCCACCCAATTGACTAGCGCCTGTACTTGCTTAGGCCTTACCATCCTTAGAACAGCATTGGGCCCCACCAAATATCGCTGTAAATTCTGGCAGGTACTTGAACCTGAGGTTGTTGGTTCACTAGGACGTGTGGCTGTGGCAGAACGGCCACGTCCTCTCCCAGCGCCAGAGGGTCCACTAACAACACCATGACTATGTCCGAGTCCGCGTCCCTTACTTGATGTTTTCCTCATTGTTACCGTTCGCCACAATAAGAAAAAAATTATTTGGCCCAATGTATTTAACACTTTGTGTAATATACCCTTTAACGGAAAGAAATACACTTAGAGATGCAAAACAGTGAGTGCAAATGTAGCGGATTATGCTGTATTTTAACACTTACTGTAATATACCCTTTAACGGACAGATTTACACTTGGCCTGCAACAGCTGGAACACCAGATTCAGGGTATTACTATTTTGGCAATTGAATTTCACCCCAGAAAATAATATATCCTTTGACAGACACTATTAAACTTGGCCAGCCACTGCTGGGACACCAGATTTACGGTATTGCTATTTTGGCAATTGTATTTCACCCCAGAACAAAATATATCCTTTGCCGGACAATATTAAACTTGTCCAGACACAGCTGGAACACCAGATTTACGATATTTCTTTTTTTGCAACTGTATTGCACCACAGAAAATAATATATCCTATGACGGACATTATGAAACTTGTCCAGTCAGAGCTGGAACACCAGATTTACGTTATTTCTATTTTTGCAACTAAATTTCACATTAGAAAAAAATATCTCCTTTGCCGGACACTATTAAACTTGGCCAGACACAGCTGAAACCACTGATTTATGGTATTGCTATTTTGGCAAGTGAATTTCACCCCAGAACAAAATATATCCTTTTGCCGGACACTATTAAACTTGTCCAGCCATAGCTGGAACACCAGATTTACGTTATTTATATTTTTGCAACTGAGTTTCACCCCAGAAAATAATATATCCTTTGACACACACTATTAAACTTGGCCAGCCACAGCTGAAATCACTGATTTATGGTACTGCTATTTTGGCAATTGAATTTCACCCCAGAAAATAATAAATCCTTTGACAGACACTATTAAACTTGGCCAGCCTCTGCTGGGACACCAGACTTACAGTATTGCTATTTTGGCAATTGAATTTGACCCCAGAACAAAATATATCCTTTGCTGTACACTATTAAACTTGTCCAGTCACAGCTGGAACACCAGATTTACGATATTTCTATTTTTGCAACTGAATTTCACTGCAGAAAATTATATATCCTATGACGGACACTAAGAAACTTGTCCAGCCACTGCTGGAACACCAGATTTACGGTATTTATATTTTTGCAACTGATTTTCACCCCAGAAAAGAATATATCCTTTGACGCACACTATTAAACTTGGCCAGCCACAGCTGAAACCACTGATTTATGGTATTGCTATTTTGGCAATTGAATTTCACCCTAGAAAATAATAAATCCTTTGACGGACACTATTAAACTTGGCCAGCCACTGCTGTGTCACCAGATTTACGGTATTGCTATTTTGCCAATTGAATTTCACCCCAGAACAAAATGTATCCTTTGCCGGACACTATTAAACTTGTCCAGTCACAGTTGTAACACCAGATTCACGGTATTTCTATTTTGGCAACTGAATTTCACCCCAGAAAATAATAAATCCTTTGCCGGACACTATTAAACTTCCGCAGCCACTGCTGGAACACCAGATTTACGGTATTGCTATTTTGGCAACTGAATTACACCCCAGAAAATAATAAATCCTTTGCCAGACACTATTAAACTTGGCCAGCCACTGCTGGGACACCCTATTTACGGTATTGCTATTTTGGCAATTTAATTTCACCCCAGAACAAAATATATCCTTTGCCGGACACTATTAAACTTGTCCAGTCACAGCTGGAACACCAGATTTACGATATTTCTATTTTTGCAACTGAATTTCACCACAGAAAATAATTTATCCTTGACGGACACTATGAAACTTGTCCTGCCACTGCTGGAACACCAGATTTACGGTATTGCTATTTTGGCAACTGAATTTCACCCCAGAAAATAATAAATCCTTTGCCGGACACTAATAAACTTGGCCAGCCATTGCTAGGACACCAGATTTACGGTATTGCTATTTTGGCAATTGAATTTCACCCCAGAAAAAAATATATCCTTTGCCGGACACTATTAAACTTGGCCAGCCACTGCTGGGACACCAGATTTACGGTATTGCTATTTTGGCAAATGAAGTTGACCCCAGAAAAAAAATTATCCTTTGCCGGACACTATTAAACTTGGCCAGCCACAGCTGAAACCACTGATTTATGGTATCGCTATTTTGGCAATTGAATTTCACCCCATAAAAAAATATATCCTTTGCTGGACACTATTAAACTTGTCCAGTCACAGCTGGAACACCAGATTTACGGTATTTCTATTTTTGCAATTTAATTTTACCCCAGAACAAAATATATCCTTTGCCGGACACTATTAAACTTTGCAAGCCACTGCTGCGACACCAGATTTAGGGAATTGCTATTTTGGCAATTGAATTTCACCACAGAAAATAATCTATCCTTTGCCAGACAGCAGACAATATTACACTTGGTTAGCCACCGCTGGAACACCAGATTTAGGGGATTGCTATTTTGGCAATTGAATTTAACCCCTCAATAAAATTTAGAAATTTCTATCCTGAGTTTCTAGGGGTTATAATAAGCGCAGCCAAGCCCCTGATGTAGGATATAGCAAAAAAAAAACTAGTATTGATGGATTGATGGACTTGGTGGCAGCTTGTGCTGGTGCACCACAAGACACAAAATGCCCGCCGATCACCCCAGAAAAAAGTGACAGAAAAAATGCTCTGTGCAGCCTAAAAACCAGTGAGCAATTAACTAGCAGAAATTGAATGCTTCACAGCTGTAGATCGATCACTTCATTAGGTGTTTTTTGCAGAGCAGAGTGATCTGTGGCGCTACGTGACTCCAGCTTAAATAGAGGCTGGGTCACATGCTGCACTTGGCCAATCACAGCCATGCCATTAGTAGGCATGGCTGTGATGGCTTCTTAGGGCAAAAAGTAAAATGCTAGCTGATTGGCTGCTGTGCAGCCCTTCAGAAAGTGGGAAGAAATTGGCGAACAATGAACCCGAACTTTTTTGAAAATGTTCGGGTCTGGGTCCCGAACACCCCAAATTTTGGTACGAACCCGAACTATACAATTCGGGTTCGCTCATCCCTATCTGGGACCCATTATCTGCTTGTGTTATCACGAGAACCAGATCATAATTGAGCAAACACTGTGGCCAGTGATTGACTAAGATGGCATTTTGAGGCATTTCCTTATTTGTTCAGATAGGAGCCAGAGGTAGAGAGCAGCAGGAACCTGAGCAGTGTATGAACTTTATAAGCCTCTCTTAAAAACTAACCTGCTGATTCACACACCCACCATACACAGTTTACATTATACCCTGTAGTAACATACAAAAGAATAAAAACATTTTGTTGGTTCTGTTGATGCTTTCTGATTAGAGATGAGCGAACTTTAAAAAAAGTTTGGCGTTCGGCGTTCGGGTTGTGGTAATCGCCGCATCCCGTTATGGATTCCACTACCACGGACTATCGCGGCAAATGGAATCCGTAAGGGGCGGCTTCCACGAACCCGAACTGTTGAACAGCCGAAGGACCTGGGGTGACGTCACTGTCAAGTTTGCTCATCTCTATTTCTGATGTTTCTCTTGAATGGGTTCTATGATGTCATGAAGGCTTTCTATTTAAACTTAGTTGGTCCTCACACCCATGACCTAATAAATAAGAACAAACCTCTTGGAGTTCCTGTCTTTTTGTAATTGTGCATCATACTATACTGATATTGTCTCCTGACCTGGGACCTTGTCTGTACTTAACCCTTCCAACACTATTCTTCTAGATTATCCAAAGGTCTGAGGCCTCCTATCTGCCTCCCTGTTTAAACTCTCAGCACCAGTGTCAGCATTCCAAGACTATTCCTAGGATTGTGACCTGATGATTGAAACAGCAAAGTCCAGATCCCCATATATGGGTTAAGGGGTGAAAAACAAAATCCCTTATCTTATTGCAGCTAAGAGGGTCCACAGAACTTTCAGGTATGTGGACCATGAAACATATAAAGAAAATGATTTTGTCTATTCCCCTTTAAGTTATAAAATACAAATTAATCAATTTGGGTGAAAATAAGGAATGTAGGCAGCAAAACTACTGTATATTTTATTAGCACAATTTACACCGCACTTGTACAGTACAGTAAAAAGTATATACAGTACATTGAAATAATGACCGTAAATGTCTTAAAGTCTTCTGAATAGGATGTGTTTTAATATGGAATAGATTTATTATGTAATACATAAAACAGTAAGACTTAGTATTTTATAATTTTTCGTGATAATTTATGTCAAATTTGTGTTTGTATAACATTCCACCCATTGGCATCCATCCTATGAATATACTGTTTTGGAAATGATGTATAAAGACTATAAAACATTATTTTACAGAGTATAAAAAAGAAAAAAATAACCATGAGGAAATTGCATTTGAATCTAAAATAAAAGAATAATACAAACTAATTGAAATGATTGTGAAAAAATGTGTAACTTGAAACTGTCAATTCAAAATTCTAGGACCTGAAACACATACGTATATGATTTTGCTGTTTCATATGTATGCGCCAGTCTTAAATATTGGCTCTACTAAAGAACTTAATATGTTTGTAATATATTCCTTCAATAACATCTGTGCAGGGTTTTTTCCCTACTTTTTCAGGTCATTTTTGCATTATAATGTAAACATCATGTTGCTACCTGAATTCTACAACAGGCAGATGAACCTGTTGAGCATGACTCAACCTATCATTTACCTGTGATAATCTAAATAGACTAATATAGTTGGGTCTAACCTGTTGCAAGACTTGCATGTCGCTCTTTATACGGTAGATGCTTGTGTATAGCCCATGCCTAATGTGTAAACTGAAAACTGAGAGGTTGAGGACCTGCGATGATGTCAGCATCATTTGACCAGTGCAGGAGACGATGGAGCTCAGCAGTGAAGAGAAGTCCTGGGGAAGAAGCTATTTTGAGGTGTGCTACATGAGGAGGGGTAATGAAGGGATAGAGTCTCAGTGTGAGAGGCAGAGTAATGTTGGAAGTTGTGGTTATTTAATTGGGAATGTATGTTAGTGCTAAAGGGAGGTATGTTATTTACATGGGACTGTATGGTGGAGTGGGGTAGAATGATGTTATTTACATGGGACTGAATGTTGAGGGGGTGATGTTATTTACATTCAACTGCATGTTTGAGATGGCTGAGACAGGTTGATGTTATTTACATGGGACTGTGTGTTGGAGATGGCTGGGGAGGGGGTGATGTTATTTACAAGGGACTGCATGTTGAAGGTTGAAGGCAGCTGTTGGAGGGGGTGATGGCATTTACATGGGACTGCATGTTGATGGCGGCTGTGGGGTGGAGTGGTTATTTACATGGGACTGAATGTTGAGGGTGCAATTTTATTTACATGGGACTCCATGTTGAATGCGGCTGGAGGAGGGAGTTATGTTATTTACATGTGACTAATTGTCGAGGGAGTGATGTTGTTTACATGTGATTGCATGTTGGAGGTGGCTGGGGAGGGTATCGACATAGAAAATTTAACCATATGCATTGGGGATTGGGCCCTGAATCTTTTACGACCCTAGCAACACCCCCTAGAAAGTAATATTACATGATGGCTATTGAAATGCTCTGGCTCATGGAGTTTATGAGCTGAAGACTCGCTTGTTTAATACCAAGGCTAATAGAAGGAGGTCCTGAATGGAGGATGTCCTTCTATGATGCTCTAGCTCAGGGATGCCCAACCTGCGGCCCTTCAGCTGTTATAAAACTACAACTCCCACAATGCCCTGCTGTAGACTGATAGCTTTAGGCTGTCCGGGCATGCTGGGAGTTGTAGTTTTGCAACATCTGGAGGGCCGCAGGTTGGGCATCCCTGCTCTAGCTAATAGGGAAAGGAGCCGAGCAAGGAAACACCATTCTATGGTATCTGAATGCTGTAATGGGCACACAGACAGGGGTTATACTTAAAGAACAACCCCTTTATATTGTTATTGAGCCATTTATACCCACAACCTTTTTACTGCAGGATGGTATTATGCAGACATACTATTAATAATAGCAATAGAAATAATACATTATAAGACTAATTGGGCTGAGCTTCAACTTAAGGAAAGAGTGCACATTATTTTTGGATCAGATTTAGTCATTGTTAAAGCAGCACATTAAGAAAAGGAAATACAAACATATTTAATGACGATAGCTGCTATTCCACGAATGTATTTTCATTTATTTATTTTTTAGTAAAAGAAAATGCAGCTAAGGTCCATCTGAAACTTGAGATTATGGAGCTACCACTACTGTAAAAGATGTCCCTACATTGTGAATCCACATATTACATCTGACACCTGCAGACTTCCATAGACTGTACAATAATCCTATATTCAAAAAAGGATCAGTAAACCCATGGCAGTTATAAAAGGCTACACATTTATAAATCACAATACTTGAAAAGAAATTTATGCTAATGCATCTCAGCTCAATTAGCTCTTTATCTATGGCAAAGTAATTGGGGGCTATTCAATGTGTGATAGCATCCATTTTACTGTTCTGACTGAGCAGCTTTTTGAAAGATCAAAGAGCCATCACTTCAATGTGCAAACAGCACATGTATAACATCTGCTCACATTCTTTATATTTTGTTTGTTAAATGAATCCACTTCAACATCGAAAGGTGGGATGCAAATATACATGAGTGTGCTGAGGTTGATTATGATAATGATTTCTATTATTACACTGGTTTTACAAATAAAGCCCACTTTTTCAAATACTTTCGGAGAGACTTATCAAAACTAGAGTCAAGGAAAGCTGGCTTAGTTGCCCAGCGTATTGGCAGCACAGCACTAACAATAGAATTCTGCTGTTAAACAACTGCAACTTTTTTTTTTACACGTTTCATTATAGCAAAAGCATTTTACGCCAGTAACACCATTTTTACCACTGAAATTAAATGCAACTTAAACTGTAAATAGAAATATTATTCCTGCATAGTTAGAAACCTGCATTTTTAAACACAACATAGACAGAAATCTTATTGGCCTTTCCTGAATCATTAAATTAGTAGAAGGGTTGGGGAATAATCACATTATAGGTTTGAAATATGTATCTTAACGGTAAAGAAAGGTGTTTTTTGAACTTCCATTTTTAAGCGCAAATAACACAGTAGACAGAAATCAGATACCAGCCTTTCCTGCGTCATTATATTGGTGGTTTGGAGGGGGAATTAATCACATTACAAGTTTGCAGAGTTTGTCTTACCAGTATAAAAAGGTCTTTTTTGAATTTCTGTTTTTAAATGTAAATAACAAAGTAGACAACCATTTTACCAGCCTTTGTTATATTGGTGGAATGGGGGGGGGGGCTCAAATTGCAAGTATGCAACTTGTGTCTTAACAGCAAAGAAAGGTCTTTTTTGAACCTGTGTTTTTAAATGCAAATAACACAGTAGGCAGAAAGCTTACCAGCACCAGCACTGCAATATTCCCAAAGTACATAAATTATCAGTAGCAGTATTCAGTGTGTTTGTAGAAGGGGAAGGATATTTAATTATGCCTTTGTCTTTAAATTACAGAAAACACACTGGCAACCATTCCATAATTTGTGTGACTGTGTACAAAACCCATGATTTTTCATTTAGTAAATTTTTGAGTTTTTATTAGGCCTCATAATAAAATGTCTGTGATACGAAAGAGTTCAAAACAAAAGCCAGGCCTCGTCCTCCCAGAGACAGAATGTGGGTTATAGCAGCAGCAGCCATCTAAGCAGTAGTAGTGGTAGGTTACATTTCTGCCTGGCTTCCAAAAGGTGCAAAATTATTATTTAGGACAAATAGGAGGAGATTGTGGACTGAATGGCTCACTCCTTCTCTCAGTCACAGCAGGATGAGGTAGAGGTCACCTCTGAGTGTGACAAAACACCTTATAGCCAGGGGTCACAGCATTCCTCCTGCTCCTTCTTCTCGTGGCCCCAGAGAAGCCTTTTAGTTGCATCCTGTCTGTCTTCACTGACCCCTCCTAGTGGGTCAACTTTTTTTCCCCAAGAAGAGATGACAAAAGCCCACCACGCACTACAACAGTTTGTCTTAATGTTGATGACTTGTGTAAGAGCAATCAGTGTTTGGTCTGCCCTGAGGAGGAGGTTCAGGAGAATGGAGGGGACCCTATGCATAGCTTTGTTAGTGGTAGAGGTGATGGCACTTGTAGCCACGGTGGTAGTGGTAGGGGAAGTGGTAGTGAGCAGAGGGTCGGGATGGGGGCCAAGGAGCTCACAATGACATATTAAAGTCTGAGAAAAGTGGTGGGGAGGGGAAGGACTATGACAATGATTGTGTGTTGGATAGGACCTGGGAGCTAGATCAGGGTGCTGAGGTGGAGGAGGAAACATCAGAGATGAAGTGTGGTGGCCACAGTGGCAATAAAGAGTGGAGGCAATATCCACTTTGTCCTCTTTCTCCCGATCTTCTTTGTGGCAGCCAGCCTGCATCCCCAAACAGTATAGTGTCTTAGTCATCATCGTAAGCTGCTTCTTCTCCTGCTCCTCCTAGTTGTCCTCCACTCCATCATGCAGCATCAGTAATGGAATGTATGGCCCTGAGAAACTGTTTCATCTTCAAAATTATTTTCCTGGCACATACTGTGTTCTCTGACCTCATGGACTTCTGGGCAGGCCTAGTATGCTCTCTCTGTCCTCTCTTTCCCAGGCTCCAGTGTCAACTCAGAGTCCAAAACTTTACTTTTGTCAAAATGAATGAGGCATTGATCTTGGAGGATTTTCACTCTAATATGACTGAGGCTAATGAATATATCTGGCATTGCTGATGGTGTCCCATCTTGCCACTGCTGCTGTCTGCCTGCCTGCCTACCATCATGTTGCCTACTTACCATCATGTTCTCTACCATATTCTTGCTGCTGCTATCATCATGTCACTGCGTGCCTTCCTACCATAATATTTCCATACCATATGACTACTTCTACAGCTGCCCCTTCTCGCTGCTAATCCCCTACGGCCACTATTAACGTCTACCTAGCCGCCACTACTACTACTACTACTACCCCTAAACAGCCAAACTACTGCATTGTCTGTCCCATGCTATGCTGCTACTGCCCAACTACTGTTTACTTTTTCCACATCCACAGTATACTCCTGTTGCTCCCAATTTAAATGGAGGATTTTTCTAAACTCATTCAGAACAAGTCACTCTTTCTTCTAACAATTATCAATTGAGCCTGTATAAATATGGGCAAGCATTCTGCCCCCAATAATGCAGAATTTTGGATGCTTGGTCCCAACAAACCACATTTAATGACTAACTAAATCATTTATTTCAGTTAGCCATTAAAGTAAAATGCCCTTCAGAAAGTGGGAAGAAATTGCCGAACAACGAACCCGAACTTTTTTGAAAATGTTCGGGTCTGGGTCCCGAACACCCCAAATTTTGGTACGAACCCGAACTATACAATTCGGGTTCGCTCATCCCTATCTGGGACCCATTATCTGCTTGTGTTATCACGAGAACCAGATCATAATTGGGCAAACACTGTGGCCAGTGATTGACAAAGATGGCATTTTGGGGCATTTCCTTATGTGTTCAGATAGGAGCCAAAGGTAGAGAGCAGCAGGAACCTGAGCAGTGTATGAACTTTATAAGCCTCTCTTAAAAACTAACCTGCTGATTCACACACTCACTTTACACAGCTTACATTATACCCTGTAGTAACACACAAAAGAATAAAAACATTTTGTTGGTTCTGTTGATGCTTTCTGATTAGAGATGAGCGAACTTTAAAAAAAAGTTTGGCGTTCGGCGTTCGGGTTGTGGTAATCGCCGCATCCCGTTATGGATTCCACTACCGCGGACTATCGCGGCAGATGGAATCCATAAGGAGCGGCTTCCACGAACCCGAACTGTCAAATCCAGTGCTGAGCCACGCCCCCTGCACTGATCACATGACGGTGATGCCACCCCAGGTCCTTCGGCTGTTCAGCAGTTCGGGTTCGTGGAAGCCGCCCCTTATGGATTCCATATGCCGCGATAGTCCGCGGTAGTGGAATCCATAACGGGATGCGGCGATTACCACAACCCGAACGCCGAACTTTTTTTTTAAGTTTGCTCATCTCTATTTCTGATGTTTCTCTTGAATGGGTTCTATGATGTCATGAAGGCTTGCTATTTAAACTTAGTTGGTCCTACTACTACTGTTTACTTTTTCCACATCCACAGTATACTCCTGTTGCTCCCAATTTAAATGGAGGATTTTTCTAAACTCATTCAGAACAAGTCACTCTTTCTTCTAACAATTATCAATTGAGCCTGTATAAATATGGGCAAGCATTCTGCCCCCAATAATGCAGAATTTTGGATGCTTGGTCCCAACAAACCACATTTAATGACTAACTAAATCATTTATTTCAGTTAGCCATTAAAAGGTATCAAATTACAATATTTTATATTGTTTCTCTTTTTGAGATCATCAAGACTTCTTACTACTGGCAAACATGGTACCAAACCGTTTTTTTTTTTTACTGTTTCTTCTGACATGAAACACTTGTTCATGTCATATAGGCAGGCATTCTACCTCCATAACGTGTGTGTTAATCATGCTGTTTAACATCATTAACCATGCCTCTATCCATATCCATATATGTCAGTGTCACTCTGATATTATTTGCTATTGCTTTCAAGAGATTACGGAGTGGGGAAGGGGAGATAAAATGCAAAAATTCATCAAAAAAATTAACAAGAGAATGAGATAACATCTTAGTAAACTAGTCTTAGTAAACTAGAGGGAGTTATATACCAATATCATAATATATATGAAACATAATGCATCATCTATTCTGGCAATTCCCCAGTACCACACTCTATGTTAATTTTGGTTTTAAATCCTTTTTTCTTTTTAATATACCATATTGTCAATCTTGATGGAAGTTAACTGACAGGTGACATGCCCCTCATGCCTATTTGGGCTCCAACACCTGTAATTTAAAACAGACCATGCCACATATTCTGTAACCCTTCTTGTAATCTGAGGAAGTGCTCCTTCTTTTTTTTCTCACTTCATCTGGATATTGATACCCTTTTACATGTGTATGACTTTTTTTTATCACGTTTTGTTCAAATTATTTAAGAGGCAAAGCAATGAAAAATGACAAATCAGCCATTTTGATGTTTTTGTTGTTACAGTGTTTTAAATGTGTCTTTTAATATTAAGGGTGTTTTCGGATGGGGAGATGCCTATGATATTTATTCTTTTAATTGCTGATTTATTTTTATTTTACGTTTGGGGAGAGGGGGTGATTTAAATTTTTATTTTTTTATATTTTTAAATGCTTCTTTTTTTTGTATGCTTTTAAAAAGTTCCCATAGGGAACTTGAACATGAAGTCATTAGGATCCAACAGACAGGATCTCCATAGGAACATAATTGGCAGCCTCCGACCCTCCAAAGGCACCAAGACTGACACCACTATGGGGAGCCTTTCCAGAGCCTGGAGTTTTCAGTCTTCAAATGCCAGTAGTCCCATTTGAATACTGCATCTGAAGAGTTAAATGTCTGCAATTAGAGTTATCGCCAATTGCAGACATTAGCCCCTAGGCCCCACTGCAGTCCAGGTGCCATACTTAAACCGACAACTTCCATAGTACATGTACAGCAGTGGTCGTCTAAGGGTTAATGTTATTAGTAATTTATCAGCATTAGTTTATTTTATTCCAGCATATAAGTCCTAAAAATGTATTTTAAGGGATCTCCACTGATCATAATCCGTAGACCATAGGTCTAAATATGTATATAATGCACAATACACATAAATAAACACTTGTATATAGCACACACAGTAATGGTCCTTTCACATGGACTGATAATCAGGCCAATTTTTGGGGATGAGCATTTGTAGAAATGTCCATTCCCAATAATTGACCAGTTTAAAAGCTGCCGGCGATCGCTCAATGAATGAGCAAACCCTAATTCATAGGGTGATCATGTCTTTTGACCGCCACATAAAATCACAATTTCTGTGCAGCAGATCGGCCTAAATGCAAATGCATCTCTCATCTCCTAGCCAATTATCGTGAACATTTTGTTCCTTCACAGGAATTGTTAGAACCACCAGTCCCTTTAAAAGGATCTTGAATGTTCTCTTGTCTGATGAAAAGTTAAAAAAATGATATTGATCATCAGAGCATAGATGGAGATAAATGGTAAATGAATATGTTTGCTGGTACATTCATATTCATTTGTCTTCAGCTACAGTGATATTACACAGCAGTGACTACTACTTCCCATGAATTATATCTGCACTGTTTCACTTAATTCCATTTACAACAATTATGATCTGTTCCGAATTATGACATTTTATGATTTATGGGGCAATTTAGTTAATTATATTTGTGGTCCTGTGATATTTTCTATTTATGAGCTTAGTCATGCACTTACTGAAAATGCTCTGGTATAAAATAATTTGATCCCCCAATACTTTTTGTATTCATTGTAATTAATATAAATATTTTCTTGCCTTATTAACATTTTGCGCTATGGGAGAGCAACGCAATACTTTAATTTGTTCCTAAATATTAGAGGTTAATTATTTTTTCAGTGTTTCACAGTGTTTTAATTTTACTCCCACCTCACTGCAAAAAAAACGACCTAAATTACCATATTTAAGTTCTGTGCTCATAGTGTGGAACTATCAAATGGCGCATGCACTGTAAGCCCTTGGGTTAAGGTCATACATAGGGCAAGTCAAAAGTAGCAACCATTTAATAATCACTCATCTACCTATCGTTACGGATGTAAAATTGGTCATTTAAAACATAAACATAAAAACTATGAAGTAATTTATCACAGAACAAAGCCTACCATACAAATAAAACCTCCTAGGTATCTCCTTCAGGAACTGAAAGCCAATGAACCTAGACTTCAAAATGCATATCCGACATGGAGGAGTTCTAATAATCCTACAGTAATATAGCATTTTTTTATATTTTAGAGAAATCTCGCAAGGCACATGATGACGTCATCACATTGGCTGGCGTAGTGACATCATAAGTCACCACGCACGAGATTTCGTATGGGATCTTTAAGCAAGATGGCCATGGCAACTTCTTCGCGCTCAAATGGATGAGGTAAGTATGACATATTTTTTTTATTTTACCTCCATTAAAGGAAAAATAAATTCGTTACCACAAAGCATGAGGAAATTTGGCTTTGCAGGAAATTAGATTTTTCCTGAATATCGGATCGAAGTCCACATCGTTATCTTTGATTTGCTCAACAAAAAATGTATACAGGAACATTAGGGAAATTAAATAGGACCTATCACAACAAAAAGCAATGCAATCTGAAAGTACCATGCTATAGAACAGAAGAAGCTGAGCAGATTGGTATTTAGTTTTCTGGGAAAACATTGACTAAAACCTGTAATTTATACATTTCTATCTTTGCTTTTTCCACCTCCTGTGAACAGCTATCAGTACAGGAGGGAGGGCATTGTGTGTATAAGTGTGCATAAGAGATAGCCATCAATCACTGATAACACCTGCCTCCTGTACCTATAGCTGTCCACAGGAGGTAGAAATAGCAATGATAGAAATGTATAAATTACAGGTTTTACTGAATCTTTTCCCACAAAAACAAAATATATATATATATTTTTTTTTTGTGTATATATATATATATATATATATATATATATATATCTACGTTTGCTCAGCTTATACTGTTTTATAGCATAACGCTTTCAGATTGCCTTGAATTTTGTAGTGACAGGTCCCCTTTAAGGTAATTATCTACACTATAGTATTAGGCAGTAGTGGCAGATCCTCTTTAAATCCCTGCAAACTATCCTAGGGAACAGATATTGCAGAACTGGTTGAGAGCTAGTAATAACAGAAAAATGACAGCATTTAAGTCCAGACCAGCCATATCTTGACTAATATTGTTTTCTGATAAAACTACTACAAGGGTAGAAAATTATTAAGTTGATCCTGTGAAATTATGTGACAGCCTTTTTGAGGCCAGGAAGCATTTTTCCCTGCAAGGCAAAACTGGCTACATTCGCTCAAGGGATTTGTTGTGCCTTCAACTGACTGTAGCAACTAGGTCAGGAAATCTTGACAGAAACGCACATTTTTAACCCTGGTATCTACAGTGTATGATGACAACAATCAGGGAGCAGTGCATGTAATGAAGCTGTCATAGTTTGGGTCCCCGTGGTTTCTGAACCCTGTTGGAATTTGATTGATATAGTGACATTGAATAATCAGCATGTCACTTATGTCTATTGGTGGGTACATCCTGGAATATACCCTACCTCCTGAAAGTCTCAAAAACTAAAATCTGCATATACCTCTTTTTCCTCTACAATGCATCTGCTCCTTTGCTTAGGCAATGTCATAGGGATCCTGTAGAATCTAACTCTTCGTCTACCTATCAGAGAAACCTGAATTTTTTTTGTTTGCTTCCATGTTATATAGCTAAATATATATATGGGTATAAATTGGATATAATTTTTTGAAGTCACTCCATGTATTCTACTTCCTGTCCTTGCTCTTAACTTCCTTCTTTGTTCAGACTTTTATCAGGGCAAACAGCCTCTCCTGAGTTTTCTCAGTCAGACCATTCTCTGCGTCCAGCGAGGAAAGATGATGAGTTACTCAATTAGCCCATCACACATTACATTCATAAGTGCAATGCTCTTCTGTTGACATTTTTATCTAGGCCTATCAAAAGAACAAAAGAACTCTCATAATGTTATACCGATTCTACTAATCTAGTATTGTTATAACAGATAACATCTTTCTCTTAGTGTAGTTGTAAACTAACAATGATTTGTTTTACAGGAGTTTTAGCTCTCTGGGTGGACTGCTAAAGAAGGACAATGTTTTGGATTTTATCTTCAACAGAATAGCAATACCAAAATTTAAATGAAAAACATCACAAATTATTTAAAAAATGTTTTCTATAAATATTGAGTTTAAAATAATACCGACAGAAGTGTCCCTTTAATGATTACTTGTGTTATACATGTAGCTAGATGGACTGTCTTTATGTCTGTTGTGCTGTTATAGCTATTGATTCTTTTGGATCAGTGCCAAGCAGACTGTTGAATAGACTATAATCTTTTATTACTGTTACCAGTTCCACTTCAGAGGCCATGACACCCCGATTTCTTCACATTCGACAATGTCTTGAGAAAAAGAGAAAAAAAGCTGCCTGAGGAACACTGATGAGGTGTCTACTGAAGAGAAATATTTACTTCATACTAGCTCGACATCTGAGTCTATTGCATGTATTTGTAGAGCAGCAAATATGCAAATGTATGTAGATTCTGCCACCCATGTTTTGTGTGGTCATCAAGTAAACTTGTCTTTTGTATAGGAGAAAATGTTGTAGATACACATATTAATTTCACATTTATGGTTTTTCAAATAGATAAAATGCACATGTTCTCAAGAGATATTGATAATTTAAATCATATCATGAATTTATCGTGAGGGAAATATTTGAAGTTAGTTTTCGTGGGCCTGCAGTTGAGTACTTTGTGCTAAATTTAGAAATCTGTATCAATTTGATATGTTTGTTGCATCTTTACACCTTTTTTTACAACACTCCCTACTGGAGTGAGTTTGAGACTAGTTTCACTAGAACCACTGCATGCAGCGAAGATCACAAAGCAGGGACAACAACATGAGATCTTCACTGCATCAGCACAAGCGTAAGATTTGAGGATCAGGCATTGGAGCAGTGATGCTGGGCCCTGTTGGGAGTGGCAACATGAAGAGGCAGAGGTGAAGTGGTGCTCCAAAGGGCTATGCCAGCCCCTCGGTGCCTAAAGCACCTCATTTTCATATAATAAAAAATAGGAATTTTTCTGCATCAGTCATACCGATTGCAGAGAGAAAGGGGTAATTTTAGTCATCATGATCAGTATGCCTGGTTTAATAGGGTGGATCATGTTGACACATGATACTAGATCGGAGCAGACCGGGATCAGATGTTCAGTGAGGCTGAATAGTCTTGCTAAAATGTCAAGGGGCTTTATTTCCCCTTTGATATGTCAGCTCCAGTTACAAGAAAAATCAGCAATAAAATCGCAATATTTAAACATCCCCCAAAGGTTGCATGAGTGCAAAATTTAGAAAAGAAGTAAATGACAAAATAAAAAACAAAAAATGCAGACACCCATGGTGACCAAAAACTATTTATTCCTCTTTATCAAAATGACTGTTATGGAAAGGGGACATCAATTTGTGCGCAAAAAATATTTTCTCCCTTTTTATGGGTATGAAAAATAAAAACAAAAAAGTTAAAATAAAAATGACATAAAATAAGTTTACATGTATCATCAAAAACATTAGTTACATACCTGAACTGAAAGAAAGTTATAGGTTTCAAAGATTCTGGTTAAGTCACTAAACCATGGAATTTTTCATAGAATCATTATGTTATTCATTTATACAATGTCAGACATTCTTCTTACTCCTAATATACAATATGCTGTTAAACCAATCAAAGATCTTTTCATGGCTACAGTTACGGTATTTTAGATTGACAGAAAATGATAGTTTCATGGATCACAAACTTTCTTCTTCATTTTCTTGTACAACTGTCCATTTTTATTGAAATGTCAAAAGAAAACCTACACAGTTCCTGTTCCTTGGAAGCTGCTGACTTTATTGGCAAGTTGTACAGCATGAAGCTTGACGATGATTGTCTTTTTTAGTGGTTTTCCAACAGAATATCAAAAAAGTCAACTTTTGAAATGTCATGTCTGGGAAAGAACATTGTCAATGTCAGATGCTTCCACCAATGTAAAATATTTGCTGCCTGATATAATCTAATAGAATGGGAATTACAGATGCTGCTGCACAAAACTAGTATTTATTTACATACAGGTTAAATCTCCAAGGTGGCATTAATTATGTTCATGAAATATTTTCTTTCTTGTCATGAAATTGAATTCAGTTTCTTTCATGATACTTTAATATCTTGTAGATTATTTTTTTCAGTGCCAGCAGTTGGCAAATAGATGCCTCCGTTATGTGAGTGAAATACAAATATCTTGGCTGAGGGACTGAAGCCAACTTCCCTAGTTACCATCAAAAGGTTAGTAAAGAAAACGATTCAAAGAAGTACTCAGTCTAATGTATTCTGCACAATTAACATGCTGTGTCTATCAATTCCCCATCTTAAAATAGTGCTTTATTCAAAAGCTAAAAAAAAAAATCTTTCATAGAGGAGAAAACAAGTCACTATGTCTATCTGCTTACAAACAGTCTTACATCAGAAACACTATACTTAGGTGTGTTGCTTTCTTAATTCCTAATACAAAATCTGTTTGCACTAATTTTGATATTAAAGGAATAGGACGAAGATGCATAAGTCGAAAAACAGTTGAACATTCTCTTAACCACCTCCCGACCGCCTAACGCAGGGATGCGTCCTGCGGGCGGCCGGGTTATTCCTCATGGACGCATATACGTCAGTATATGCGACAGTGCGGGTCGGCAAAAGGCGCACAAGGAGTTGGTCACCAGCCTGCCAGCCAATGATCAGCGCTGGCGGGTTGGTGACTTTTAAAAAATCAAACCACCAGCCATATAACACATTATATTTATAAATATAATGTGTTAAATGGCTTCTGTGCTCTCTGCTGGGTCCTTTTCGTCGGTTGGTGCCAGCAGAGAGCACAGATCACAGTGAGTACACCCAGCACTACACATTTAGCCCCAGATCACCCCCATCACCCCAATTAACCCCTTGATCACCCCTGTCAATCACTAGTGAAAGGCAAAAAAGTGATCAGTGTAAACTGTCACTTTTTTTTTCACCAGTATTGACTGTTAGGTTTAGGTTAGTTTAGGCCCATTTGGTAGGTAGTTAGCTTCAGTTAGCGCCCAGGCCACCGCACAGCAGTCACTGATTCGCTGATTAGTGCAGCGCTAATCAGCATTTGTACTTTAATAGTATCTGTAAGTGATCAGAACTAATCACAGTCAGATCTATAATAGTATTAGTGTCACATTAGCTCGCCCTCCACCCAAAACGCAGTGTTTGCCCAATCAGGCCTGATCAGTCGCCCACACGTGCGTTCACCCACGCCCCCAACCCGGAACCCCCCCGCCGCAGTGACAACATTTTAAAAAAATTTTTATCACTGCACAATCACTTCACAAGCGCTGCGGCGATAAAAAAAATCTGTTTTGATATTTTTATCAATCGCCACGTCTTCCTGTACTTCTCTAGCCTCCCATTTGTAAGACAGGCTGGCTTTTTTTCTTGGGTAATCTCAGGGAATACCCCCTAAATTTTGGGGTATGGTGAGTTCATGTAAAATTTTATTTTTTGTCACAAGTAAGTGGAATATGAGACTTTGTATGAAATTTTTTTTTCCATTTCCGCTAACTTGTGACAAAAAATAAAAACTTCCATGAACTCATTATGCCCATCAGCGAATACCTTAGGGTGTCTACTTTCCGAAATGGGGTCATTTGTGGGGTTTTTCTACTGTCTGGGCATTGTAGTACCTCAGGAAACATGACAGGAGCTTAGAAAGTCAAAGTGCGGAAATTAATTTTTTTGCACCATAGTTTGTAAACGCTATAACTTTTACCCAAACCAATAAATATACACTTATTGCATTTTTTTAAATCAAAGACATGTAGAACAATAAATTTAAAGAAAAATGTATATAGAAATGTAGTTCTATTTGAAAAATTTTACAACAGAAAGTGAAAAATGTCATTTTTTTTGCAAAAATTTCAGTCATTTTTGATTAATATAAAAAAAAGTTAAAATGTCAGCAGCAATGAAATACCACCAAATGAAAGCTCTATTAGTGAGAAGAAAAGGAGGTAAAATTAATTTGGGTGGTAAGTTGTATGACCGAGCAATAAACCGTAAAAGTAGTGTAGTGCAGAATTGTAAAAGGTGGTCTGGTCATTAAGGGGGTTTAAGCTAGGGGGGCTGAGGTGGTTAAAGAGGTTGCATGAGATTGGAAAAACATGGCTGCCAATTTGCAGAAGTAGCGCCACATTTGCTCACATTGCTGATATTGCAATTCAGTATCAGGGCTCATGCACACGAACGAATTTTCTTTCCGTGTCCGTTCCGTTTTTTTTTTGCAGAACGTATGCGAAACCATTTATTTAATGGGTCCGAAGTAGGCTTCACTACTGGTTTTGGGTCACAATAACTGTTTGAAATAACTAGTCAGACCACATATGGAGTATTGTGTATAGTTCTGGGCTCCTGTGAACAAGGCAGTCATAGCAGAGCTAGAGAGGGTTCAGAGGAGGGCAATCAAAGTAATAACTGGAATGGGTGGACTACAGTACCCAGAAAGATTATCAAAATTAGGGTTATTCACTTTAGAAAAAAGACGACTGAGGGGAGATCTAATAACTATGTATAAATATATCAGGGGTCAGTACAGAGATCTCTCCCATCATCTATTTATCCCCAGGACTGTGACAAGAGAATATCCTCTGCGTCTGGAGGAAAGAAGGTTTGTACACAGACAAAGAAGAGGAATCTTTATGGTAAGAGCAGTGAGACTATGGAACTCTCAGTCTGAAGAGGTGGTGATGGCGAACTCACTAAAAGAGTTCAAGAGGGGCCGGGATGTATTTCTGGAGTGTAATAATATTACAGGTTATAGCTACTAGAGATGGGTCGATGATTCCGGGAGTTATTCTGATTGCCTGATTGGAGTCTGGAAGGATATATTTTTCCCCTAAAATGAGGAAAATTGGCTTCTACCTCACATGTTTTTTGGTTTTTTTTTGCCTTCCTCTGGATCAACTTGCAGAATAACGGGCTGAACTGGATGGACAAATGTCTTTTTTTCAGCCTTATAAACTATTTTACTACGTAGCTAACCAAATAACTAAAGTATGAACTTGTCCTTAGCCTAGTGATGAGCGACAGGGGCAATATTCGATATTTCGCGAATATTCGTTAGAATATTCGTCATATAGTAGCGAATATTCGTATTCGAGGTTATTCTATTGATTGCAAAAAATCCACAATGTAATATTTGCGTAATGCAAATATTCGAAAACACATCTCCTAATGCCTTATCACAAATCAACCCCAGGATACATGCAATTTCAAATTTTGGATCCCCACTAAGTTCCCTATACACCTCAGTGTCACCCAGTTGCCTCAGGATCTCCCCCAGATATTTATTGGTGTCCATCACGACCACGCCCCCTTGTCTGCCATTTTAATTGTAATTTCCTTGTTGGTTGACAATTCACTCACTGCCTGTCTCTCTTGTTTTGACATGTTGTGTGAGGCTATGGGTAAGAAATTCTTAAATAGGGGCTACCCTAAGAAGTTGGTACAGAGGACTGAGTACAGGATCACATCCACTAGCCGCCAGTCATCCTTTGAGAGCAAATCACGGAACGAAACTGGGATGAGAATTCCTTTTGTGTCCATCTATGGGAGGGACAGTGGGAGGATTGCTGCCATAGTCAAAGAAGAATGGCAGATACTCAGAAGGGGTTTGCCTGACATCAAAGAATTTATGGTCCCACCCATGATGGCTTACAAGAGGAGTCCTAATCTCCGTGACAGACTGGTCAGGGCAGATGTGGGAGGTAGAGAGATGGATAGGCAACTGCGGTTAGCCCCGAAAATTGTGGAACCTTCCCCTGCCTCGCCTGCTGCAACTGTAGTGGTGTATTAAAAGGAGATAGTTTCTCACACCCCTACAGTGGCTGCAAATATAAAATTAAGGAGTACTATACGTGCAGATCCACCAATGTTGTGTATATGATTCAATGCCCCTGCAGCTTGATTTATGTAGGGGAAACAACGATGGAGCTTAGGGAACGCATCAATAAACACAAGAGCACAATCAGAACTAGGGCTTTGGACAAACCCGTTGCAAAACATTTTATTGATAAGAACCACTCCATCAATCAGTTACGATTTCGTGCGATTTATGGCGTGGGGCATCTGAGAAGGGGAGGTGATGTTAACACAATCTTGAGACATAAAGAGTTAAAATGGATACACAGTTTGAGATCTCTGCAGCCGTTCGGTTTGAATCTTGAGTTCAACGTCACATCTACACATTAGATTGGTCGATTATTGTGACCTTACAGTGTTAGGTAGGGTTGCACTTTTGTTTTTATACTTTGGATATATTTACTGTCCTCCACCTTTGGTGTCCCATATAGCGTTTTATATGACATCTGTAATGTGACCTTTGATGGACGTATGCTTTCATTGATATGTGTACATATGGCAGCATCACTAGTTGTGGTGATTGAATATGGTTCCTGGCATCAGGTAGTCACCTAGGAGACGTTGGCTCCCCGCTGGTGTTGTTGACGGCATCGTGAGACTGGTCGCGGAGCAATGACGCGGGCTAGCATCATGCTGGGTATACGTCATCCGGAGCGCGACATTGCACGTGCTGGAGATTGCGGCGTGATCACGCTGCGCAGCCTTGCCGCGAAGCATGGATGTTTGGATGCACACAGCCCACCGGGTGAGACGCACTTTGATGACGACCTGCAGGTATGTTTTCCTACACAGGTGATGTTGCCATTTGGACATGCAAATATGGGGTTTGGAATCCTGTGGCCGCTGATAGGTCAGATATGGTTGGCTATACCGATTGATTGGTGGACACTAATTGTTGCACTCAGGTGCTTTTAAGATATATATATATGTATCGCAACCATTATTTGCATGAGCTTGATAAAGGCTATTTACTAGCTGAAACGTTGCTTTGTTACATGTCTTGGAGTTTTCAATAAATCATTTTATTGCGAGATGCTGCCGAGATCACCCATCTTTCTTTGCACCTGATGGTGACCGTCTGGATCGGAGGCCAAGGGTGAGGCTGTTGCATCTGCGAGACCTGAATCCGTTGGTGCTGCCTCTACATTTTGTGCATTACTGCCTGTGTGTGTCTGTCAGTGAGTGAGTGTATGTATGTTAGTGAGTGAGTGTATGTATGCCAGTGAGTGTATGTCTGTCTGCGTGTCTGTCATTGAGTGTCTGTGTGTGTATGCCAGTGAGTGAGTGCTTGTCATTGAGTAAGTGTGTGTATGTCAGTGAGTGTGTATGTTTGTCTGTCAGTAAGTGTCTGTGTGTGTGTGTGTGTGTGTGTCTGTGTTTGTAAGTGAGTGACTGTATATCTGTCAGTGGGTGTGTGGGTGTCTGTCATGAGTGTCTGTGTGTGTCTGTCTGTCAGTGAGTATATGTGTGTGTGTGTCAGTGAGTGAGTGTGTGTCAGTAAGTGTGTGTATGTTTGTCAGTGAGCGTCTGTGTGAGTGTATATGTGTGTGTTTCAGTGAGTATGTGTATGTCTGTCAGTTAGTGTCTGAGTGATTGTATGTCTGTCAGTGAGTGTCTGTGTGTGTCTGTCAGTTAGTTTCTGTGTGTGTTTGTGAGTGGGTGAGTGTGTGTCTGTCAGTGAGTTTCTGAGTAAGTGTATGTCTGTCTGTCAGTGAGTGTATGTGTGTCTGTCAGTGAGTTTCTGTGTACGTCATTCAGTGAGTGTCTGAGTGAGTGTATGTCTGTCTGTAGTGAGTGTGTGTGTGTATGTAATTGAGTGAGTATATCTGTCAGTGATTCTCTGTGTATGTTGTTCAGTGAGTGTCTGAGTGAGTGCATGTCTGTCAGTGAGTGCGTGTCTGTCTGTCAGGGTGTATGTGTCTGTCAATGAGTAAGTGTATGTCAGTTAGTGAGTTTCTGTGTGTGTCAGTGAGTGAGTGTATGTGTGTCAGCGTGTGTGTCTCTCAGTGAGTGAGTGACATGAGGGGGCGGCAAAATGGATCTTTGCCTAGGGCCCAAAAATCCTTGGACCGGCCCTGTGGGGACGGATCCGTTTTCTCTGACACAATAGAAAACAGATCCGTCCCCCATTGACTTTAAATTGTATTCATAACGGATCCGCCATGGCTATAGAAGACCAAATACAACTGGATCTGTTCATGACGGATGCATGTGGTTGTATTATGGTAGCGGAAGCGTTTTTGCAGATCCATGACTGATCCACAAAAAACGCTAATGTGAAAGTAGCCTTACTTGAGGTGTTACATATGTGCTATCTAGAATCATCAGTGTCACAGCCAGAGACCACCACTATAATCAGAGTTCCAGATATGAGAACTCTGGTTGCTAGTACACAAAAGTCCCTAAGAAAGAACAAAAAAGGACAAGTAAATTTCACTTCACTACTCGTATTATAGACATGGTGGAGTAGTATCACTGGATCTTTAATGTTCTGAGGTTAGAATGTCAAATGAAGCCATTGATCATTGGGATTTGCTCTGCTGCTGAGGATCTCAAGTGTGAAAGCCTATATAAAAAGTCCATTGATTGCAAGGCTTTGGAATCCAGTGTTCACCAGTGTAACAAAAGATACTTGAATGTTCCCATCAGAATGAAACATATGAGGAAAACTCAGCTAGCCAATGCACAACTCAAGTTCCCACTAAATAAAGGGATGACTGTGGGAGCCATAATGTCTCCAAATCATATAACACGGGAATTCCTAAAATAGTGAACAAATCTCTTCTTTGGATCTTTCCAAGCATAACATTCATCAAACCTTTCTATGTAGATTTGCTGCATGCTGCCCTTACTCTTAATGTCCCACAGCCTACTTCACTGCTTCTTTTTTCAGATAAAATGCTCCTTTGTTGGCAATGGATACATAACAAATGCACCCCTTTTCAGTCAGGTTAGCCTATTGTTTTTCCTGGTGAAAAGCATCTCTTTCACTGTTTTAGCTTTTTTATGTAATTGATGTCACTTAGATCCATTAAGGGCTGATTTACTGAATTTAGAATACTTGACAGGGTAGAAAAATACTTTAATTATACTTGTAATACTTGATTCATGTCCAGAAATACAGTTAAAAACATAAAATACTTAATCCATAATCTACAGAATAGTAATAGCCAAATATAACTCAAATGATAAATTACTGTTCCAGATTGTGGACTCAGTGTCAGCAAGGTTGTCACTGGCTGAACTTTGGCAAGGATTACAAAGTAACTTTCTGTTCTTTATTCTAGACTACTACAACCTCACATCCCTGGAAGGCATTTTCCCAATCATTTAGTGCGGAGGACATTTGTAAATGGTCTTATTAACATATGCTATCATTTTGTGTCTATAGTTCTTATGAAGTCCAATGTGTCTCCAAGGTAAAAGTACGAAGTATGGGACAGATGGAAGAGTGTAGAACTGCAGGATCAGACTACGCTGTTTGTTGTCTGTTACCATAGAGACATATGGGTCTGTATAAGAGCTTTACACACAAAATGTTAGCATATTTCAAAATTATTAAGATTATTATATATTTTAGACTGAAGCAATAAATGTGTTTGTGAAGACAAAGAACTTTTAAAGAACAATTATATTCTATATGCTATATTGATATAGCTTCTGGGATAAAATGAAGCTGATTGGACACCTTTAGTAGTAATATCTCATCAGTGTTAAGGAATCTTGCTTGCTTTTCCATTTAAAACAGTTTATTTAATACACATTTACATTTTCTTTATGAAACTGCTTATTGTAGGTCCTACCACAGCAGCCCTATAGATTCAGGTCAGGACTGTAAAAATATTAATTCAAAACCTTGATCTGATTTGATCTGCCAACAGAATTTTATCCCAAACAACTAGAACTATCTAGGTTTTAATTCCAAATGTGAGATAAGCATTGCTGTTTAACTAGAATAGTAACAGAAGTGATTCCAGGCTTAAGTTTCACCATGTCAGCCACTTCTATGAACATTTACCACTGATCAAAGTTATCTCCATTTGTAATAAACCTGAGTGATATCAGCTTAATATAACTACCCCTTTTTTCAGATTATATGACACAGCGGACTATAAGACGCATCAATAGTTAGAGGGAATTTAAAAAAAAAGAAAAGGATTGTACTAATGTACTGCATGACAGTCAAAATACAGTTCCTTATCCCATTGCCAGCCACAGTGCACAATCACAATTGCAGATGTCAGTGCCCTATCAGGATCAGCCTTGCAACTAACCTCCCCCTCTGAGTTTACCAGACTTAAGCAGTGTACAGAGGAGTTACTGTATGCAGATTGTCTCTGTTTCCAAAAAGAAAAGAAAGATGAGCCTCTAATGCCACTAGATCAATCATGTTCAGCATTTTTAAAAGCAGGCCATGTGACAAAACTTAAGATTATAGCTAAGCCAGTACCTCATCTGCAGACAGATGTTTCAAAATGATTTCCTCTCATCTGCAAAGAGCAGAGAGAACTGATTTAATTGGGTGAATGCATTTGTAGGTATCGGGGTGGGGGTTACTATTCCTCCTTTTGGACTGCAATGCTCCTCTGTAAAAATAAAAAAGAGTATGTAAATCAGCTTTCTTTAAAAAAAGGAAAGAAAGGTGAGCCTCTATGTTTTAAGGTCAGTTTAAAAGGTCAAACAATGACTTATAAGATAGCTACCTTAAATCTGAGGATAATTTTTGGACTATATCATTCCTAACACCTACTAGGTACTCACCACAAGGGGAAATAGTACCCTCCATAGTGGTTACTAGAAAAAGATCTGATCCTGGACCTTTCCATCACAGAGGAGGAGGAAGGCTTCTTGGCTGTATTTGTTGTAAGCAAAGGGGGAGCATGCTAGAAGGTCCTGGCATAGCAGTAGCAGTAGCCTAATACACTGCAGCACCATTTTTTAGCAAAGAAAACAAAAATTGTCTAATAGTCTGAAGAACAGGCTAGTAATTTATGTTGGATAACTTTTTTTCTAAAAGTATACTTGTTGGCTCATGTTATAGGAGTAAGGGCGGGCTTAGCTTGACTTGAAGCAAGGAGGCCGCTGCCCCCTTGACTTCAAGCCTGACTCAGAAGACAGCGCCAACGGACATTAAAAGTACGTTTTTAACAAGTATGAAGTAACAGAAGGAGGAAAGAAAAACATGATTAGGAACACACTGGGGGATTCTGTAAGGTACTGTGGTCGGTTTAATATGTGTTTTACAGGTGAAAGGTTCCCTTTAAATAACTACTCCTTGTTAACTATATTAAATTTTAACCTACTCTCAAGGTCTAATGTTATCTTTCTCTTTTACATATTACGTCCTATGTAAGGCAGCAACAAGTGTTAGAGAATCTAATTATATTAAATAATTTACTGAAATTTTTTTAGAATTATGCAGCTCTTGGTCACAGCAATGAAGAATCTGTATGGTTGACTCCATGGTTCATCAATCAACTACTAGAGGCAATCCTACTTTTTGTTATGGGTTTTTCAACTGGAAAATCTTTCCTCTAGTGTTACAATATCTTATGTTCAGTGTGCACTCCTGTGGAGAATGAGACGTAATTTGGAGGTGCAGCAATGTATTCAGAATGTAGTCTGGTATAGGTGATATACAGTCTATAGAGAGTAGAAAGTAATCTTGACTCTTGTTATTATTTTTGCATTGTTATATAGATATACTTCAATGCCTACATTTATTTACCAAGGCACAAAAGAAGTATTCAAATTCCTAAGTCAAGGAGTTGGGATAGTGTGCCACACAATTGACTGTATAAATCATAGTGTTGAGCGCGAATATTCAAATTGCGAATTTTAAGCGCGGATATCGCCACTGCAATCAAGTAAATAATGATTGGAGATCACGAATTTTCAAATTTATGGCGAATATTCGGCCAAAAATTCACTAAATATCGCGAATTCGAATATTGCCTATGCCGCTCATCACTAATAAATCATGGCAATTCTAATTGACTGTGAGAAGTGTGTGATCAAGAATGTCTTGGAGAAAATGCTGTTGGCACCCAAGGCAGGCCTTTTACAATGCTCACCACCTCGACCATTGCACTCATTCCCTGATGTGGTGGCATAAAGCCAATTTGCATTGGCCATGGTATTCAGATACAGGGATAGGGTATCAAACTGACCCCTTTTCCTAGGTAAATGAAAGTCTTCCTCTCTCCCGTCCTTCCTCTCTTCCTTCCATCTTTCTTCTTCCTCCCATTTTTTTTATTTCCTCCCTCCTATACTTCCTACCTTCCTCCCTCGCTTTGTTCCTTTCTTCCCTTTATCCCTTCCTCCCTCCTTCTGTTCCTTCATTCCTCTCTTTCTTCTTTCCTTACTCTCTCCCTCCTTCCACCCTCGTTTCTTCTTTACTTCCTTTCAACCCCTTTCTTTCTTCCTTCCTTTCTTTTTCTATACTTTTATTTATTTAATGTATTTATAGATTAGCATATTATAACATTTTGTAACATGCATGAAATATATATATATATATATATATATATAGAAAGAAATGAATCCACGGCACATCCAAAATGGTGAAAAAAGGAGGGTTTATTCACCGAGTGATAGCGACGTTTCAGTGCTCTCTATGGCACCTTTTTCAAGGTGCCATAGAGAGCACTGAAACGTCGCTATCACTCGGTGAATAAACCCTCCTTTTTTCACCATTTTGGATGTGCCGTGGATTCATTTCTTTCTACATTTTTGGAAGTAAGCGGGATACTTCTACAGCTACTGGCACTCCATTGTACATCTCATTACGTAAGCTGTGCGGTCCTTCACTATTGTTTATATATATATATATATTTAGTCATATGTAGTATAATTCTGATTTTAAGTACTGAAGACATAATATGTATATGGGGGTGTTAAGAGTGTTAATCATAGTTCAGTTAGCCCATGGATATATTTCACAAGCACTTCTATGCATAATACTGTTCAGCTATGCAGAGAAAGGGGTATATGGCACCAGTATATGAAAGGTATGTTATTATTATTTTTATTATTATTATTATTATTTATTTTTAGAGTGCCATTCATTTCATAGCGCTGTACATATCATAAGCGGTGCACATACATAATACAGGCAATTGCCTCAAGCATGAACGACACAAGTTACAGACTGGTACAGAAGGATAGAGGGCCCTGCCCATGAGGGCTTACAATTTACATGGTATTGGGGAAGAAGACAGTAGGCAAGGGTGAAGCTTGTCAAGAGCATTGTGAAGAGGCTCTGTCAGCATGATTAACCCTATTAAACCAGCCATCCTACCTAGTAGGGCTTATTGTGCTGATTAAAACGATACCTTGCTTTTGTCTGTATGATAAACAGCTGCAGACGGGACTGAATTATTTTGAGCACTGCTTTGCATCACCCTCAGCGCTTGGTACACTTCCCAATCCCCTAGACATCAGCATGCTGAGGGTAGAGGTGGGTCCTAGAGCTGTCTTGTAGCATCTACATATCATATACACAACTTAATGTAGCTTTATCACATTGAGATATGCTAAGAAAGCTAATATGCATATTTATGCTTTATTCACAGGCACAAATAAAGACACCAGTAATATTTGTAGGAAACAGCTCTGTCCTAAGCAGGCTGATATCTAGCCCTGTCAATAAAGGGGAAGGGGGAGTGTGCAGAGCACAGAGGGTGTTACAAAGAAGTGCTCAAAGGATTCGGCCCCACCACCTGGTGCTTCAATTGCTTATTTGCATATGAATAAAAACAGATATCTCTGCAGCTGTTTATCATACAGACAAAAAAAAGGTATTGTTTTAATCAGTACAATGATCCCTACCAGGCACTATGCCCGGTTGAATTGGGTTGATCATGCTGACACTTTAAGTACATGTATATGAGAAAAGTTATTCCCAATTTTACATACAAATTAATTTATTAATTGAACACGAATACCCAATTAAGCACCTGTATTAAGTCCTAGTTTTACCATTTAAAAAAACACTTAAGCATGAAAACAGGAGGTAAAAATTAAACCATATAATGGAAATGAAAAATCAAGGATCTTTTAAGTACGAGTAATAACCAGGAAATGTTAAGCCATCCGCTAAACATCATTTTTATGTTATTTTCCATCACATTACCAGACTGCTCTGCTATAGCTATGTTAAGTAATAAACACCAAACCCATACGTTAGTGGATAATGTGTGGGTTGGCAAGTTCTGTGCTTTCAGGTACATTTGGTAAGCCCCAGTTCAGAGCCAGCCAGGTACTTGTAAGGAAGTAGCAAAGACAAAAATTCCATGAAGCACATATAATCTATTATGACAGATGGAGGAAACTCATAACTGACAATGGAATAATCATTTTCACTTATAGTAACATGTTCTGGGGAATTATGGAGGTTAACAGAATGATTTATCTTCAGAATCTGCCCAAAAAGCTTACAGGCATGTTTTGTAAAAGTAAAGGCAATCATAATGTGTTTATAGTGAACGTTAAAGGTGTGTACTTTTTAGCTTAAGTTCTACTATATGATTTAATCTGAGATATACATCCTTTTCAGCTTTGGTGAGATGCTATGCACAGTAATTCTCAGAAGTGTAACTAGAAAGTGTGGAGCCCCTCACCAAACTTTTGAATGGGCCTCTCCTGCATTCCCCCCCCCCAAACACTAAATTACAACCAGCCCTTTGCTCTTCTCACAGCAGACCCATGGAACATGGGTTATATTGGAAACTGCCTTCCTCTTACAGTATTCTATGACCAACTGTGAGTGTGATTATTGCAAAGTGGAAGGGTGTAGGAACCACAGCAGCAAAGCCACAAAGTGGCAGACCATGTAAAGTTGCAGAGTGAGGTCACCAAGTGCTAAGGCGCATAATGCATAAAAGTTGTCAATGTGCTGCTGATTTAATAGTAACATAGTTTATAAGGCTGAAAAAAGACATCTGTCCATCCACTTCAGCCTGTTATCCTGCAAGTTGATCCAGAGGAAGGCAAAAAAAAAAACGTGTGAGGTAGAAGCCAATTTTCCTCACTTTAGGGGAAAAAATTCCTTCCCGACTCCAATCAGGCAATCCGAATAACTCCCTGGATCAACAACCCGTCTCTTGTAGCTATAGCCTGTAATATTATTACACTCCAGAAATACATCCAGGCCCCTTTTGAACTCTTTCAGTGAACTCACCATACCACCTCCTCAGGCAGAGAGTTCCATAGTCTCACTGCTCTTAATGCAAAGAATCCTCTTCTATATTTGTGTACAAACCTTCTTTCCTCCAGACGCAGAGGATGTCCCCTCATCACAGTTACAGTCCTGGGGATAAATAGATGATGGGAGAGATCTCTGTTAGTGATGAGCGAGCACCAAAGTATTCGGGTGTTTGGCCCGAACACATTGCTATATTATACCCAAGTATAATGGAAGTCAATGGGAGACAACCAGGCACCCCCTGCTCTGAAGAGGGGAGGGTGCCTGGTCCATTGGAAAAGGTCAGAAAGTGACAGAAACACCACCGAAATGGATCGGGAACAGCATGGGGATGATGTCTGGGTGCATCTTGGACTCCAAGGTCGCTGCTGGGAACCATGTTGTCCGAGTTGTACGCCACTTTTACAGCCAAACATACGCACAAAACCCCCCCAAAAAGTCAATTTCACAGGAAAAATTGTTAGGAAAATTCTTTCCTGTATATTCAATTGTATATAAAGTGCAAGTGCTGCCAAAAATTACAAGCAAGAGGCACTCCGAAACAGCCTGTATATCACATAAAAGAGGGCCTCATTCACATTGTGGTACAATTGTTCAGGTAGTGGGACTTCTACACTCATAAAGCCTATGCACTATGTGACAGGGTTGCCAAAAATTACAAGGAAATTTTGCGTCCTTGGCCACCAGCACTTGTCCATGTGTCCATGGTAAAGTGCACCTTCCCAGTAAGTGCGTTGGTCAGGGCACGGGTGATGTTCTGGGACACATGCTGGTGTAAGGCGGACATGGCACACCGTGAAAAATAGTGGCGGCTGGGGACTGCTTACCAAGAGACGGCCACCAACATCAGGCTGCAGAAATCCTCAGAGTCCACAAGCCTAAATGGCAACATTTCAAGGGCCAGTAATTTCGAAAGTTGCGCATTTACTGCTATGGCCTGTGGGTAGGTATTTGCTCTTGCGTTCAAATGCCTGTGTTATCAACATTTGGACGCTGCAATGGGACAGGGAAGTGGATGTTGTTGCTTATGGTTCATGCCAAGGTCCAGGTGCAGAGCGAGGGGCATCCGGACCTGCGCCTTCGACAGGGAATTGGCCAGCAGTACGTAACACAAGGGAAGAGGAGGCAGTGGTGTGACCCGCAGACCCAGATTGTGGACCCAGGCGTTTGGCCCACTTATTAGGGTGTTGGATGCCATGTGGTGGATCCAAGGTTGCTTGTGTTAACAACGCCCCGGCTCATTTTGGTAGGGCACAGGTTGCAAACTACCACTCCTTTGTCGTCTGCACTTTAAAAAAGCGCCATAATGCGGAACCCTTGGCAAGGTAGATTTATGCAAGCGGGTGCTCGGTGTAATGGTTGCGAGCCTGTTTGGTGCGGGCCGACTTCTCCCTTTTGCAACCCCACTGCCTCTTCTAGACTGTTGCGGTGCTGCAGATCCCTCCACCTCTGTACTGCTGTCCTCGCTCAGCTTTTCATCTTCCCATTGGGTCCCACTCTGCTTATCCTACTGACTTGACCTAACCACAACCATAGTGGTTGACAACTGTGTCTCATCATCATCCACCTCGTGAACGAACCATCATCTTCTTGAGACTGTGAAGGCTCAAGAGGTTGTGAATCAGGGCACAATATCTCAGGTACCTCTTCAAGCGTGCTGGGCACGAGGGCCAAATCTAATAGTGGAGCTGGAAAGAGCTCCTCAGAATATCCGAGTGTGGGATCACTCGTTTGGCAAGCCTCCCCATGGTGGGAGGAAGGATGATCAGAGTGTGGATTTGGTTGACCATACTCTAGGCTACAGATACTGGACGAGAGGGTGGTGCTTAACCGACTGGAAGCATTGTCTTCAGCAATCCAACCGACCAACTGTTCGCACTGGTCCGACTTGGACAGTGTTGTCCTGCGGCGCCCAGCTAAGTTGGAAATGAAGCTGGGTATGGTGGATGTTTTTTCTTTTTTTCTGGTGCACTGGCAGCAGGCACAGTTTCATTGCGCACAGGGCCACGGCCTTTGCGTGCACCATCAGCATCACGCCAACTTCCCCGTCCCTTAGTGCTCGCCTTCTTCATATTAAAGGTTTTGTCACTAGATGTGTCTCCCCATCTCTGTTCGTGCCTATGAACTTTCATTGTAGTTGATATTGTGGATCAAGGTTTTAACATATTGATGAATTAATACAGGTATTTGTTTATATTACCTGCGTTGTGTCTTGTTGATAGGTGTGTGGTGTCACTAGATGTGGCGCAGACTGTTTTACTGTCTGCTAAAGACACAGTTTTCGGATGCAGGACAGTATATGTCAGAGAAACCGACAGAACATGGACCCTATATTAGTCCCAGATTATTGGAATTTGTAATACAAAAACTGTTTGCAGATGTTCTACAGTATTAGTTACAGAACACCACAGATTATGGACACTAGATGTGGCCCTGATTATTGGAATTTGTAATACAGAAACTGTTTGCAGATGTTCCACAGTATTGGTTACAGAACACCACAGATTATGGACACTAGGTGTGGCCCAGATTATTAAAGACACAGTCTGTGGATGATGTACACTGTATGTCACTAATAGGTATTGTGGTAAGGTGCAAGGTACCGTTGTCGACGGGAGGTACGTGTCACCGAGGTTCCTGGCCTCGGTGAGGTAAGAGCCGGGTTTTTTTTGTGTCAGCAGCAGCTAGTGCTGCTTGACAATTTGATATTTAGTTTGGCTGCAAAGCCAATCCGGGCTGGCTCTTACTGGGAGTAGGCAAAGAGTTGGGTGGGTGCCTATTCCCCACGGTCCAGGCCGGACTTTATCCAGGCCTTTAAAAGGCAGCCTCCTCAGCAGCTGAGGGTGATTGTCCTGGAGCTGCTGTTAGGCTGTGGAATCACTTGAGTTTGGGAGTGCTGATCCATGCTGTGCTGTGTGGAGTTCTCTGGGCTGGAAGCAAGAGCCCAAGCAAGGAGGAGTGCAGACGGCCTGGAAGCCGGAGGTCGATCGCCTTGCGGCTGGACTGACAGCCAGGTACGAACCTGCACCTAAAGCCTCCCAGGTGACTGGAACCTGTTTTGGACTATTTTGTTTTGCTGCATGTTTTCTGATGGGTGTGAATTAACACCAAGTGACTGTTTGCTGTGTATTTGCTGCAAGTGTGAATTAAACACTGTTTGCTACACTTTCTGGACTCCGTTTTGCCTCTATACTGCACCCGCACTGCTATCTACCAGAGCGACTCCCCACAGTATAAAATAAAAAATATCTTGCTGCTGTCAAACACACACAGTAGTCCTTAAAAGGACTTTGGGGTTGTTGAAAAACTTTTGGTAGTAAAAACAGCAAATGTCTCGCCCTGCATCTGTCCCTTCCGAAGCACTGTCCCTGAGACTGCAGGAGGTAAATAGATTGCTGCTCTAAAACACACAAACATGGTAGTCCTTAAAAGGATTTTTGGGTCTTGGAAAAGCTTTCTCTGAATAAAGCATGCTCGCTCATCACTAATCTCTGTACTGACCCCTGATATATTTCTACATAGTTATTAGATCTCCCCTCAGTCGTCTTTTTTCAAAAGTGAATAACCCTAATTTTGATAATCTTTTATGGTACTGTAGTCCACTCATTCCAGTTATTACTTTAGTTGCCCTCCTCTGAACCCTCTCCAGTTCTGCTATGTCTGCTTTGTTCACAGGAGCCCAGAACTGCACACAGTACTGCATGTGTGGTCTGACTAGTGATTTGTAAAGTGGCAGAATATGTTCTCATCACGGGCATCTATTCCCCTTTTGATGCAACCCATTATCTTGTTGGCCTTGGCAGCAGCTGCCTGACACTGGTTTCTAGTGATGAGCGGCAGGGATAATATTCGAATTTGCGATATTTCACGAATATTTGGTAGAATATTCTTCATATATTTGCTAATTCGAGATTATTTTCTTGGTTGCAAAAAATTGGCAATGTAATATTTGTGTAATGTGCGTGAAATACAGGCGTGGGTCACTATAGCTATATTTTTCAAGCTGCTAGAAGTTTCCTGAGACTGGAGAAAATGGTTTGCATGGCAGAATATTACAATGGCCTAATAAGCAGATAGAGTGCTCCAATATATTCACGATTGCGAAATCGGCACTAATGATGCAAATATTTTGGCGCAATATGTGCAACTTCACATTTTAACAGGTCTAACTACATATTAGTGATTGGTGCACTAAGTATTGTTGTGAACTTGTGACATCACAGCACTATGTATGTATGTAGCATACATACATACAGCACTATGTATGTAGCATGTATGTATAGACATCAGAACCTATAATCTACACTATATTACTATATAACCTACATTGACTATCCCCCACTAACTATCTATATTATATATATATAAACTAACTAATTACCTATCTAATGTCATGACACAGGAAAGCAGAGAGCACAGCAATAACACTAATGTATCGCTCAGATCTGCAAAATACTGCATATGGTGGCTGCTGGGGAGGTTCTTATATACTAAAGGGGTAGGCAACTTTCCTATTGGTTGCTAGGGATGTTGCTAAGCTCAGACAAAGATATTGCAGCCTTCTCATTGGCCCAAAAACAAGAAGGGAGGTTACTGATTTAAAAAAATCTAGAATATTCGAAATTACTGATATGTGTCACTATATTCTAAATATTCACGAAATTCTCGAAGTGCCAATATTCACGATTAATATTCGCAATTCGAATATTCACGCCCAACACTACTGGTTTCTGCAGCTTAGTTTGTGGTTCACCAAAATTCCTAGGTCCTTTTCCATGTCAGTGTTACCCAGTGTTTTACCATTTAGTATGTACCGGTAGCCATTACTCCTTCTCATATGCATAACCTTACATTTGTCAGAGTTAAGCCTCATCTGCCACTTCTCCGCCCAAGCCTCCAATCTATCCAGATCCATCTGCAGCAGTATACTGTCCTCTTCCGTGTTAATTAATTTACACAGTTTAGTGTCATCCGCAAAAAATTATATTTTACTGTGCAGGCCTTCTACAAGATCATTAATAAATATATTGAAGAGAATAGGGCACAATACTGACCCCTGTGGTACCCCACTAGTGACAGAGACCAAATCTGAGTGTTTACCGTTAATAACCACCCTCTGTTTTCTATTACTCAGGCAGTTACTTACCCACTTACAGACATTTTTCCATAGTCCAAGCATTCTCATTTTATATACTAACATTTTATGTGGTAAAGTGTCAAATGATTTGGAGAAGTCCAGATATACGACATCCATTGATTCGCCGCAGTCAAGTTTAGAATCTTACCTCCTCATAGAAGCTGATGAAATTAGTTTGACATGGCCGATCACTCATGAAGCCATACTGATATGGCGTTATTTGCTTATTTTCATTGAGGTACTCTAAGATAGCATCTCTTAGAAACCCTTCAAACAGTTTACCCACGACAGATGTTAAACTTACCGGCCTATAGTTTCCAGGCTCTGTTTTTGGATCCTCTTTTAATATTGGCACCACATTTGCTATGCGCCAATCCTGTGGAATACTCTTTGTCATTATAGAGTCCTTAAATATCAGAAATAAGGGTCTGGCTATGACATTACTTAATTCTCTTAGGATACGGAGGTGTATCTGGTCCTGGCGATTTGTCTATTTTAATATTTTTAAGACGCCGCTGTACTTCTTCAGACAGGGCACTTTTAATGGGGAATTTACTTTTACATTCTGCATTTCATCTGACAGTTTATTTTCTTCAGTGAATACAGTGGAGAAAAAAATATTTATTAGCTTTGCTTTCTCCTCATTGCTGTCTGCAACTTCTCCCTCATTATTCTGTAAAGGGCCGACTCCTTCAGATTTATACTTTTTACCATTTATATATTTGATTTCCAAACCTCCTCTGGCATTAACTTTAGCACAAAAACTGTCCACCAGAAGCTTCTTGGCATTGGTTTCTATGGTCGTGTACCTGCATGCAAGCATCACATCACCAAACACAATGCCAAGCATTGGATGCAGTGGCGTACATACAGGGGTCGCAGTTGCGACCGAGCCCGGGACTCCGGGGGGCCCGGCCGCCTGTGGACCCACCCCCCAGGCCAGCAGGCAACCCTAAATCATGTTGTACTCACATGTAATGGAGCGCTCTGATGGGGCCCAGCACGAAGTACAGAGCGCTCCATTACATGTATAATATGGGGGGGGGGGGGAGAGGGGGAACGCACACTCACACATATGGCATAACTATGAGGTTTGAGGGGGCACATATGAAGGCATAACTACTGTGAGGGGGCAGGTAATCTGGCATAACCACTGTGAGGGGCACATATGTGGGCATATCTAACGTGAGGGACACATAATGTGGCATAGCTACTGTGAGGGGGCAAATATCTGGGCATAAATATTTTGAAGGGGCACATAATCTGGCATAATCACTTTGAGGGGGCACATATCTGGGCATATCTACTTTGAGGGGGGCACATAACTGGGCATAAATACTGTGAAATGGCACATAATCTGGCATTACTACCGTGAGGGGGCACATATCTGGGCATATTACTGGAGGGGACACATAATCTGGCATTACTACTGTGAGGGGGCACATATCTGGGCATATTACTGGAGGGGACACATAATCTGGCATTACTACTGTGAGGGGGCACATATCTGGGCATATTACTGTGAGGGGACACATAATCTGGCATTACTACTTTGAGGGGGCACATATCTGGGCATATTACTGTGAGGGGACACATAATCTGGCATTACTACTGTGAGGAGGCACATATCTGGGCATATTACTGTGAGGGGACACATAATCTGGGATTACTACTTTGAGGGGGCACATATCTGGGCATATTACTGTGAGGGGACACATAATCTGGCATTACTACTGTGAGGAGGCACATAACTGGGCATAACTACTGTGAGGGGGCACATATCTGAGTATAACTACTGTTACAGGAACAAAGGGCGGCATTAGTACTGTGAGGGGCCTCAAGGTGGGCATTAGTACTGTGTAGTAGCATTAGATTACCCTGCTATACATTGGCATGGCTCAGTCTTACAGGCCAGCAGAGAGCCCCCTGCTGGTGATTTCACAGGGGCAGTCACCATCCCTTCCTGATGTGATTATTCTTTTTTTCTCACCACAGGGACCTTGTTCTGGATCCAGCTGACATCACGCTGACACCAGCGACATCCTGGATGAGGTAGGACCAGATTTTATTAGTTAGGACTGGGTGAGTGTAGCCGTGCATTGGGGTTAGGGCTCTTTAACACGAGCGGATCCTGTGCGGGTAATCTGCTGTGTAAATGAGTGCCAAGCCCCGCTCCAGACAGCAGAGACACAGAGCACTAACAGGATTGATAATGCTCTGTGCCTCTCTGTGACCTTTTTACTACAAAATCACAGTGAGATAAAGTTGTCACCAGGATTTTGTACTTAAAAGATCACAGAGAGGCACAGAGCATTATCAATCATGTTAGTGCTCTGTGTCTATGCTGTCTGGAACAGGGCTTGGCACTCATTCACACAGCGGATTAGCCGCACGGAAAGGGCAAGTGATAGGTTACATTTTTGTAATATACTTTATTTAGCTAAAACGTTTAATTTTAGTAGTAAACTGGGGCTGAAATGGCTGTTAGCAGCGCTCTCAAAAATGGGGTGGGGGGTGACGGGGAGGGGGCCCCACGGATCAGTTTCGCACTAGGGCCCCATGGATTGTGTGTACGCCACTGGTGTAAAGCATGCTGCCACTGGACTCTGGAACAGTGGAAACATTGTGTGTGGAATAACGAATTACACTTCTCTCTCTCTGGCATTATGATGGATGAGTCTAAGTTTGGTGAATGCCAGGAGAACGTAGCCTTCCAGATTGCATTGTCCTAATTGAAAAGTTTGGTGGAAGAAGAATAAAGCTATGGAGTTATTTTTCAGGGGTTGGCCTAGGCTTTTTAGTCCAGTGAATGGAAATCTTAATACTTCGGCATACCAAGACATTTTGGACAATTTTATGCCTACAACTAGTGTTGACCGAATCGAAGTATCCAAAGCGGAATTCAATCCAAAGTTTAGGAAAAATTCAATTCGCTATGAAGCTGAATTTCCTTACACTTTGTGGCAACTAATCATTTTTCTTAAAATGGTGGCTAGAGTTGTCTTAGAAAGAACAGATAAAAAAATCTCATCTCATTGACTTGCTTGTGCAGGTGCTTTGGCAGGTCTTTTCCACTAAAGAGAGGAGTAGATTGCCTCTGTGCAAGCAAGTGGATGAAGTGAGTGTTTTTTTTTTTTAAACCCAATAGGCCATTTGGACATAGACATTAATGACAAATTAATTCATAACAAATTTCTTGTCAAACTTCGGTGAAGCTACAAAATCAAATGTTTCTAAACTTTGCTTATCTCCACTTACAACTTTGTGGGAACAGTTTGTGAAGGCTCTATTCTCTTCCAGCTTGACTGTGCCCCTGTGCACAATACAAGGTCAATAAAGGCATGGTTGGGTGAGTTTGTTGTGGAAGCACTTGACTGGCCCACACAGTGTCCTGACATTAACCCTATCAAACACCTTTGGGATAAACTAGAACATAGATTGGAAGCCATATCTATTCATCTAACATCAGTGTCTGACCTAACAAATGCTTTTCTGGATGAACAGACAAACATTTCCACCGACGCACTCCAAAATTCTGTAGAAAGCTTTCCCGGAAGAGTGGAAGCTGTTTTAGCTGCAAAGTGGGACCCATCTTCAGATAAATTCCTATGGATTTAGAATGGGATGTCATAAAAGCTCCTGTAGGTATAATGTATAGGTGTCTGAAAACATTTGTATACATGGTGTTTCTATTCGTTTCATAAACCATCATATGGAAGTGAGTTCCATAACATTAAACTTAAATTTTCAGATGCCCTAAATTACCATGGCCCTGATTTATCAAAGCTAGTGTAAAGCAACACTGGCTTAGTCTCCCATAGCAACCAGATTTGAGCTTTCATATTTTCAGAGCTACTTTGGAAAATGAAAGGTGACATCTGATTGGTTGCTATAGGCAACTAAGCCAGTTTTCCTTTACACCAGTTTTGATAAATCAGGGCCCATGTGTTCTCCATGGGTTCCACAAAAATAATAAGTTATTGCATTTGTTTTTATACGGACAATTTGCATATTTATATGATGATATTATATTACCCTTCAGCCTCCCTTACTTTACAGTAAATACAGTAAAATGTTGTCTTTCTTTACAACTGAGATCTACCATAATTCCTATTAATGTAATTGGCCTACTTTCTCATCTACTTTTACTTTCTTTGCTCTCTCGTCTTCCTTATGAATTGATGACCAAATCTGGAGTGCATATTAACTGAGAATTCCCTGATAAAAGTCATCAAACCTAAGAACCCATTTGGCTTGTTGTCAAACTACTTTGTAACAGCAGTTCCACTTTCAGACCTGGTTCATCTATGCATTACATGGACAGCCAACGCAACAGATGTTAGAGAAGCTAGACCCGCACCAATCAGCAGCATTAATAACTGGAAGGTTCATATGTTAATAGGAAAACCACATATTTTTTAAATGACTGCCTCTGAATAGAATAGTGTAGCCGAATATATTAATCTATATAATGAAAAAATATACCCTGACATATACAAGCCCGATGGATGCCATAAGGAAACTTTGGGCATGCGCCAGGTGAATGGAGCCCTAGGGAAATATGTGACGTTTGGAGCTCTTCCGGAATACATCGCAAATGTTTTTTACCATGATGTGATCAGGGCCTTAATTCTCCGCCAAAAATACTAGGGGACTTGATCAATATGTCACTGCAGAGTTACAGTGCTCTGCACTAATAAAATAGAACATCATAATACTAGCAAGGATGTTAGGAGAACATATCTAATAATTCAAGATGCCATAGCTAAGTGCAGATCTATAAGCTACTGCTGTTGTCAGAAACACTTGTGTTTTTTAGCTAATGTAATATAGAGGTCATGGATACAATTAATTTAATGAATAGGATATATTAGTATTCAAATTTTATAAAGAACCCATATTTATGTGTCTAAGAACTGGTGAAGAGTCAAATGTAGACAATAGTATTTCCCTAATAATTATCATATTGTGACATACAGCATAAGAACAGAGGATGTTGGTATACTGTAAGTAACATTATTGGGCCCACCTTCCTCCCCTTCTACACAGTTTCTGGCTAACAACTGCCAGCCAATCAAGGAGATTCTTACAGTATTGCTTAGGCTACTTTCACACTTGCGTTGTTGGATTCCAGCAGGCAGTTCCGGCTGATAAATGCATTGAAACACCGGATCCGTCTCTCTGGTGTCATCCGGAAAAACAAATCCGGTATTTATTTTTTTCACATTTTTTAAGGTCTGCATGCGCAGATCGGGAAGCCGGATCAGGTTTTCCAGAACACTTGGTACCGGATCCTGCATTAATACATTTCAATCGAATTTAATGCCGGATCCGGCATTCTGGCAAGTGTTCCGGAAGTCTCACTGGAGAAAATACCGCAGCATGCAGTGTGAAAGTAACCTTAGGCTGTCAATTAATTATTATTGTCTTATTGTTTCTATTTAAATAGAACATGGATATACTTTATTTCTAGTGTACAGGTTCTATACAGAGAGAATGTGTCAGCACATTTGTGCTGCCCAAACTGTGCACAATATGATACAATAACAGGTAATCTGATTACAATAAAGTATGGCCAACATTATCTAATGTTAATGCGTCTAGATTATGGTTGGTTTTTTGGTATTTATCTGTGCCTAGTCTGGCAAGGAGTGTGGTTTACGTGAAAAGGAGCATGAAGAGCTAGAAAAGCAGAGTGTATGAATATGCAACATTTTGCCCCAAATTATGAAACAATTCTGACATAAAATTTTGTTCCAAACTAAGCCAAAGGCGGCTGGCGTAAAGTTAGATAATAGTGTTTAGCCACATGTATAGTGTCATCAAGTCTAAGCCAGTGAGATAAATCTGGTTCATGTCTAGGCAGCCTAAATTCACACCATGTATAGGATTAGCAAATATTCTGATAATGCGCCGCAATGTTTCCACGAAATTATAGTAATAGTATAGTAAAGTAATTACAGTAATAGTATAGTAATAAATATTTGGGTTCATGGAGAACTGTCCACTAGCCAGCTCCCTCTTGATTTTTCTTTCCCTGTTCATCTTTATAGACAGAACTTTTCTTAAATGTGTCTAGACAGACACCTGCCAGTCAAGGTGAGTCAGTTGCAAAAAGATGGAGGGAAGCCCAGCAAAAAATTATTCCTGAGTCCAGTGCTTAAAATGGAACATTAGCCAATGTATGAACTATGATTTCTATAAAAGGCTGCAGTTCTTTATAGAAAAGTATAGTTTAATGTAAAGAAGGAACCTGTTCCTATATGCTGTCAGTGGTTTGAAGGACATATTCTTACAGGTTCCCTTAATATCGGTTATGTATAAAAAGATGCATGTGCTGGCCTTAAAGGCTATAGACACATTTGGCCTTTTTTTATTATTGATTTTAGAAACTTTTTGAAATAGGTTTTTAGTAAAAATGTAGTTCAGTTTGACTTTTGCAGCTTATACATTTATAGCACATAGCTGCAGTAAGCTGTCCTGTCATACATTCATCAGACTAGCCATTCTCCAGACCCTCTCTGACCTCTTCTGAATGAACCTCTAAGCTTATTTATGCCCAGATCACAATTCAACTTTTATTTGGGCCTTAATCAGCTTAGAAGTTTTTTCAGAAGAGCAAAGAGAGGGGGTGGAGAGTGAGCTTTCAGATTTGACATTCATGACCATCATGTATTGTGAAACATAGACGCAGCAGAAGTCAAATAGGGTACCTAATACTAAAATGTTCTTTAGCCCAAAGTACTGGTAAATCAATAATTTAAGAAATGGCTCCTAAAGATGCCTATAGAAGAAAGTGTTGTTCTACTGGGTGAGCTATTGTCATAAGAGTAATGCTTCCTGGCTAGTCGCTAGCAGTAACACAGAACCATCATTCACTCATTATAACTTTACTCTCTCATATTATTAGAAGCAACCAATATTTGCAGATTATATTTAATCTGCAATGTTTGGAAATGAAATACATCTATAGTTTCATAATATTTATTATAGTACTAATATTAAAATATATGGTCTCAGGCTGTTATTGCGCATTTTTTAGCCTCATATCAATAAAAAAGTGTTATGTGGAGAATGGAGATACCTGGGCTATTAAACTAGGAAATTGCATATGTTCTAAATATCAGACAGCTGTGAACAGAAGTGATACCTACAGTATTGATATGTATTACATAAAGTAATTCCCTAAAATAGTATGAAAAAACTACTGGCCGAATGACCTATTTTACAGACACCACTAGGTACTTTATAATTAGAGATAGCCTCTGGATTCAGGTATGTTCATCTCTCTAACGTCAGAGCCATAATAGGTGCAATATGTATATGGAACAAAAGTAACTTACCTTACAAACACAATATTTTAAATAAATATTTTAATTTTATTATTGACATTTACAAGAAGAAAAAAAGCATACTGATATGTTACAATTGTATCAAAATTTGAAAAATATGTATGTTACACAAGTAACAGATTTTACAGAAAAGCATTTTCTTGCCTTCCCTGAAAGTAAGAAAACTATACAGCATAGGAAAAATACCAATACAAAAACAGATCAGATAAAAGCACTTAAAAAAACAATTGTTCCACAGTACAAAGTATCACAAAAGTGAAGTTCAAATGTCAACGTACAAATTTCTATGTAAGAATTTCAGTAAAAACTAGTATGAAGGTTTCAACAACTTGTTTCCCATTTTAGTGAGTGTCTGGAAAAGTCTTTACAAAAACAAATCACCTGAAGGTTATAAATGAAATTTTGAAATAAACTCAATTTTACAAAGATGGAAACAAAATTATTTTCATTCTTTATATTAAACTAATATAAAGAAGATCATATGGTGCAACCATCTTGAAGCTTCTATAATCCCTTTTTATCACCCATTTTGCCAATAGTTTGTGTTATTCATTACATATCTGTAGGGTTATAGTCTAGGTACATTAGGTGTTCTTAGAGAATGAATCTTTCAATGTCCTTATTACTTCAGAGCAATTCAAAAATGACATGCTACATCTGAATTATTAACATAACTGAGAAAAACAACATCAATTATAACATCCACAAGTATCACAATGGGACTGGTTTAAAGTAGAAAGTCTACTTAACATTGTGCATGCTGGAAATTAGGTTGTGAAGTGCAATACATGCAGGTAAATTGAATAATGAACAAAATTGCTTTAAATACGTCAGTCCTTTCCAGCAGCAATAAGTTTATTATTTTAAAAATGTCTCCTTAATTTATAGACTGCACTGGCCGGTTCTTAAAATGGAGACGTTTTGCTGTAAACAAACATATAATGTTTGACTGTCATAACCATCTGCAATTCTACAATCCAGTTATGTCATATCTAGACATATTGTTCTGCTTCTCCATCTTTAGAACTTGTTTTAGATGGACTTGTCTTCAATTCCTCATTTATAACTGTTGTATCCTTTTCTGGTAGTGAAGCCAGATCTTTAAAAACATCTACATAATGCCCAAAACCTGGACCCCAGTTCAAAAGATTGTCCCAGTTGAAATTGCTAGCTTGCTGGGTTAGCTTCATAGGTAATGTACTATCAGCTGGTAGAGTAGCTGTTGGTGATTGAGCTCCTGAGGGCCCACCCTCAGCTCTGCGGCCTGGATATCGCCGGGGCTTTAGTCTAGCACCATAATTGTCTTCATCATCTGCATCTGACTCATTAACTTGAGTTAATTTTGGCATTCTTGATGTGTACACCATTGGCTTATCTCTATCATACTCCATTTCCGAGCATGTGAAGGACTCATGTGAATCACTATCAGATGATGATTCTGGAGCAGGAATTCCATCGGCTGGATTCCTTATTCTTGAAAGAGGCCTCTGGCAGTCCTCATCCGATGAAGATCTCCCATGGTCTGCACTGCAGATGCTAGGGTTTCTTGGTCTGGGAGTATTAAGTCTTTCAACTTCCTCTATTGAAAGACCAACAGGGGGGCCACTTTCCATTGGAATCTGTCCTATAGGTTGCTTAAGACGACTTCCTGGTCTAGAGTTATGGCCTGCCATTGTTTGGGGACTTTTGCTTCTTCTACCCAGACGAGTTGCATAATTAAAAATACCAGGCTGGCAGACATCATTATGCATTTCCAAAGATGAGAGATGTAATTCTCGTGCTGGACTGCTTCTGTAAAATGTTGATGACTTGGAAAATGGTGCTGGACTATGACGAGACAAAGCATTAGTAGGGGGACATCCAGAATGGCCAAGTGTAGCAGTTCTAAGTCCCTGGCTATAGGATGGTTGATATGTCAAACTGCTTGCGCCCAAAGGCAGTGGAGATTGTCGTGCAAAGCCAAGTGGACTATGTCTTTGAATTGAAAATTTAGGAGTGTGGCTACGGAATTGCTTATAGTGTTGAATAATATCAGCATCAGAGGGAGCAATACTACTGGCATTATCAATATCATAGTGCTCGATTTCCGCATCAGGCATAGCTAAAGGCGCACTGGGTATTATTTCTGAGCTGTGTGGTATATCTGTTTCATCATATATGAGATAGGGGTTTTCCCTTTCAATAATATCAGGTTTAGGGTTCCCTTCAGGCTGTTTTCTTATAGTCATATCATCACCATATGGCGGAATATTATCAGGATCATCAAAGGCAACATTTTCGCTTCCCTTTTTCTTCTTTTCTTTTGGCTTCTTCTCCTCTTTTGGCACTTTGTTTTTTCTTCCTCTGCACTGGTTGCACAAAATCAAGCTAAGGACCAGTAGAGCAAGAACAGTAGCACAGCTTCCAACAATTGCTGGGACTGCCCAAAGTGGGAGAGACAGCTGCTCAATATTTGTGCTTAAAGTACATATATATCCTCCATTTAATCCACTCTTACAAACATTACCTTGAGGGCAAACTACACCAAGACAAGCTATGACAGATTCACACAGTTTTCCAGTGTGTGTCTCAGGACAGATGCAGTTAAATCCAGATTGGGAATGAGGTTCACAACTTCCTCCATTTTGGCAAGGGTTTGAGGAACAATCCCCAGGTGGTACACAGGTGTAAGCATGCCACTGATTTATGCACATCAAGTCCCCCCAACAGGGGTTACTGGCACATATATTAGGACCTCTACATCCTAGTTTAACTGATGTCTCTGATTTAGATATGCGAACAGTATCATGTTTTCCACTGAATGGAAGATTCTCCCGATTATACTTCACATAGGCAATGCAACCATCAAAGCCTAAAACAAGGCAAAAGAAAATGTTAACATTTCATACAAGCAACTATTTTTCTGTATATAATTTCCTAATTTATCTGTAACACATTTACCAGAATAGCAGTAAGTCTAGGTTTACATCTATCTATAAATTCTGGCACAGAAAAGGAAGACTTGAATCGCCATGGAAACCAGAATTTTGACATACAAAAGTAGTAAGTTATCTTTTTTATTTTTTATTTTATACCCAGTCTAATACTTGATTTACTGTAAAAAGATTTCACTGTATGTCATTACAACAACTATTTATCTCAATTAAATTATTCTCAGCTCTTTATGGATCAAAAATGTCCCAGAAAAATCTAGCAGTAATATAATTCCATTACTACAAACTGATAAGAATACATATATGATAGAAATGAACGTGAAGTTTTACCATTTTGATTGTTTTGAGATATTTGTCCAACTTGAGATCCACCGAGTTGAAGAGTAAGAACATTGAGACCTCCAAAGTCTTGTGTTACATGATGAATATCTCGGTTGTAGGTATTGTCCAAAGACAAGGTAGTTAGTGAACCATTCTTCTCCATTAGAAGAGTATGCCACCGTCCATCAGCTACATATATTTCCGGAATATTTCTCTCTACTTTTCCTGCAACTCCTGCATCTGATGTATAGTGTAATTTGCCATTCTTCACCTAAGTTGAGGAACACATAACATGAATACATTATTTTCCTACAGCTTTACCTCCTTGATTTTAACAACTTTGACATTTCCCCAAACAAAGCTTAAATTGACCATGACTATGCAAGGCAATTAGGACTGGCACCAATGTGTTGGAAAAACCTAATTAAATCCGAAGATTATAAAAATAAGCCTTTACACCAAGCCACAGAGCCATTTTCAACCTTAAGGGGCAGATATATTCAAGTTGGAGATATACATATGTGACTAAACGCTGTAGTATTTTATGAGTTCACATAACTGTTTCTATGCTTTTTATAATCATCTTATATAACAGGAGAGCTGTTAATTGGTCTACTGTGGTTCCACTGCTCTTTGTTAGCTACAGTCACTCAGAGACAGAATGCATTGCATTTAAATTGATAATTTTCTGCTTCACCTAATAAAATGAATAATCTGGTAGACCCAGAGCAATAAAAATATCTGAAATTTTTTCCATTTATCCAAGCAAATTATTTAGGACTAAGGGCAAAGTGGTGGATAAATGAATACATATTGCCCATTGTTAACACTTTACAGAAGGCACTTAGTGGCTTTTTTATGTATCTGCCCCATCTGTGGCTTGAAGGCCAGCTGTTCTCCATTGTTTCTTGCCATCTCTTCCCTACACAACAAACTGCTACTGCACACGTACTACTATGATGATATGGTCTTATGTAGTTTTGAACTAAATTCTACTAGACTTGACTGACCTAACCTCACCTCCACATAGATACTGTACTTTGGCTATTTTCTCCTGAATTCACCTTTAAATTGTTTGTATTTACAGATTTGGGCTTGAGATACACATAAACTTCTTCAGCTTATAGCATTTTATAAATGGAAAGTGTTTGATTTTCTTGGCTTTTTTGATGCATATTAAAATATATGTATCTATACCTATATATGCTTTATCTATAGATATAAATACGTATGTATTGGGACACATCCCAGAAGGCTTGGGAATTTTTGGCTAGTGATCTCTCCAATAAAAAGTGTTGCCAGCATTACTGCTGCTCTCATTTAGAATTATGACAAGCCTGACTGAGTCACAGCCAGGGACTAAAGTTATCAGGTTCTTCAGGGAGAGGTAACTTCTGCAGACTTGTGTTTTGTATACTAAAGAGAGGGAGATAGGGACACTTTTCTGGCTTCAAAACACCTTTCAAGGTCTGTAACTTGTTTGCCATCTTTAAACAAATTTCAGAAAATACAAAGATCCAAATGTAAAATTAGATATGGCTTAGTCTGTGGAATTCATGAAGAACACAAATACTGTTACAGATGATAAAAGGGGACACAAGATTAGCATGTACTTTGGAACAGACAAGAAAACGTGAAAGCAGAAAAACAGAGCAGTAGAGCAACTGCAAAAATACAAAGAAAATGTTTGTATATGGTATCTTTGCCTTATAAGGGTACTTTCACACTTGCATTGCTGGATTCTGACAGGCAGTTCTGTATGCAAACGGACAGCATTTGTAGACGGATCCAAATGCGGATCCGTCTCAAAAATGCATTGCAATACCGGATCCGACTCTCCGCTTGGCATCCGGAAAACAGATCCGGTATTTATTTTTTTCACATTTTTAAAGGTCTGAGCATGCGCAGACCGGATCCGTCAATGCGGTAATTTTAATGCCAGATCGGCACTAATACATTTAAATAGAAATTAATGCCGACATTCCGCATGCTGCGGTATTTTCTCCATCCAAAAACCGTACAGTGACTGAACTGAAGACATCCTGATGCATACTGAATGGATTTCTCTCTATTCAGAATGCATTAGGATAAAACTGATCAATTTTTTTCCGGTATTGAGCCTCTGGGACAGAACTCAATAGCGGAAAAGTTTAGCGCAAGTGTGAAAGTACCCAAAGAAAATGAAGGTTTTGTTAATTTTCAACAATTTCTTTGCTAGCAATACAGAGTAAGGGCTCTTGCATACAAAGGTTTTTTTTCCGTTTCCGTTCCGTATTTTGCGTTCCGTATACAGACCGTATACGGAACCATTAATTTCAATGGTTTCTCAAAAAAACGGAAGGTACTCCGTATGCCTTCCGCTTTTCCGTTCAGTTCAAAGATAGAACATGTCCTATTATTGTACGCATAACGGACAAGGATAGTTCTGTTCTATCAGGGGCCATCTGCTCCGTTCCGCTAAAACCTCACCCGCAAAATACTGAAAAGGCCATACGGTTGTGTGCAAGAGGCCTAAGTGTGTGCTTTGGTTAGGACAATTACTTCTCATAGGTCTAGTTATCCACAGGGCTACGATGCAGTAGTTGCCAACATGCCTGCCAGCAACAGACAATAGATGCAGGAAATTGTGGGTAAAAAGCATTAAAACCTTTACATTTGTGTATCAATTCGCCACATGGGTGGGTAAGATTGTCGCTGGCCAGTGGAAACCCAGCTTTTAAGGGGTTGTCTCACCTTACACATTGGTGGCATATCACTTGGGGACCTGCACCTATCTCCAGAATGGGACCTTTGAGGTGAGAGAGCTGGGACTGCCAAAATTAAGCAAGCGCTGGCTCAGTTATCTTCAGCTGTTAACGAGAAGTGAATGGAATGGTGGCTGTGCTTGCGTGGTGCACTCTTCATACATTTTTTATGGGACTTCCGAAAATAGCTGAGCTCGCTAGCTCACAGGTGCGCTCTCCTTCACTTTCGGAGGCCTAATAGGTGTGGGTCTCAGAGGTGGGACCCGCACCTATCTGACTTTGATGGCATATCCTAGTGATATGCCATCAAAGTCTGAGATGACACAAACCCTTTTATATAGGTCATAACAGGGGATGCTGATTATGGAAGTCTCATTACTAGGAAGCTGATTCTCATGTATCATCAGGGGACTGTTCAATTAATGCTCCTGCAGTGTCCCTATCTGCTCTGGCTAATCCAGAATTGTCCCTCCTCTCCCCCTATTATCTCCTTATGGCTTCATAAATGATAGGTATATTGGGCTGTCAAATGCAAACAACCCATTAACGTTATAATACAGATGGTACATTGATAGTCTATGAAAAATCGGGCTATGTGTATCACTGTTTACATAGACTATACTATAGACCTGGGTAGGCTTTCAAGAAGAAGATAGCAACAAAATGAGTGACGAGGAAGTTTTATAGGTTCCGCAGGAGTGGAAAAATCTTTCTTGATTCCTCCATTGCAAAAAAGGAAAACACTATATGGACAGCTCAGTGGCTCACTGGTTAGCACTGGTGTCTTGCAGGAGGCATGGGTTCAAACCTCACCAAGGACATCTGCATGGAGTTTGTATATTCTCCTTGTGTTTGTGTCCAAAAATATACAAATAGGTAAACTGGAACTAGCAAGCACTGTATATTTGGGAGGAGCACCTATATGGCAGCCATTGTCACCCCAGCTACAAAACCATAAATGAGTCCCCGGTGTGAGAAAAGTGCATTATAAATGTTTGCAATTGTTATATAGTTTACTCTGGAAGTCTTTAAATAGACTCAAAAACAGTTTGGACACAAGCTACAGGATCTATACAATAACAGGATTAGGCAAATGGCTACAGACAACAAATTAACCCGTAGGATACCAGCAGCGTACATGTACGGCGCTGGTATCAGGGTCACAAATCCCAGCGCCGTAAAGCTACGGCACTCTGATCGGCCGGGCAGAGGAGCTGCGCCCGCCTGATCAGCTGGAGAGGTCTGGTAGTGACTAATAGCGAGACCCCTGCTGTATGCGCCGGTGTGAAAACACAGATGCTGGCACATTAACCCTTGCACTGACGCTGTCAGAGCTGACTGCGGCACGTGCGGTATACTGCTGGTGCGGGGTGGTCATCGGGTCCCTGCACTGCTGTGACGGGGACTCAATGCAGGAAAGGCAGCCCGATGCCTCCCTTAGGCCTGGTGGCTGCCTTCCGTGTGAGCCTGTGAGATCCACCCCCCTGGATCTCACAGGCAGAAAGCTGTAAGTATATTACATCGAGTAATAAACTTACAGCCAATGCATTACAATACAGATGTATTGTAATGCAATGTAAAGGGGATCAGACCCTCAAAAGTTGAAGTCCCAGAGTGGGGAAAAAAAATAAAGTGAAAAAAGAAGTTAAAAAAATAAAGTTTTACAAAAAAATTAAAAGTTTCAAGTAAAAAATAAAATAAAAGAGTCCTTTTCCCAAAATAAAGTAAAAAAAATGTAAAAAATAGGGAAAAATAGAAATGTAGACATTATGTATCGCCGCATCCATATCGACTGGCTCTATAAAAATATCACATGATCCACCCCGTCAGGTGAACGCTGTAAATAAAAAATAAATAAAAACAGTGTAAAAAAATACATTTTCTGGTCACCTTGCCTCACAAAAAGTGTAATAACAAGCGATCAAAAAGGCATATTCAGCCCAAAATAGTACCAATCAAACTGTCATCTCATCCCACAAAATATGAGCCCCTACCTAAGACAATCACTGAAAAAAATTAAAAAATAGGGCTCTTAGAAAATGGCAACACAAAAACTAGATTTTATTCTGTTCAAAAATGTGTAAAACTTAATAAAAATAAAAATGATAGACATATTAGGTATAGCTGCATCCGTAACAACCTGCTCTATAAAAATATCACATTTTATGTCCCCTCAGGTGAAAGATGAAAAAACAATGCCAAAACTTTTTTTTCCACCTTTCCTCACAAAACGTTTAATACCAAGCGATAAAAAAGCTTTATGTACTCCAAAATGGTACCAATCAAACCATCACCTCTTTACACAAAATTAGTCCCCACATATGACAATCACTTAAAAAATAAAAACCAATGGCACCTCTAAACCAATCCATCAAAATCTGCGCTGCAAAAGCCATATGGCTTTCCTTCTGTTCTGAATCCTGCCATGTGCCGCCACAGCAGTTTACCACCTTATATGGAGTGTTTCCGTATTCGGGAGAAAATGGGTAACAAATTATGGGGTGCTTTTTCTCCTGTTACCCCTTGTGAAAATGAAAAAATTTGGGGCTAAAGCAAAACTTTATTGGAAAAAACAAAACTTTTAATTATCACAGCCAACTGTTTCCAACTTGCCTAAAACGCTTAGGTGGTCAAAGTGGTCAGTACCCCCTTTAATATATTCTTTGAAGGGTGTAGCTTCCAAAATAGGGTAACTTTTTGAGGGTTTCCATTGTACGTCTGGGGTATGTCGGGGTTTCTTCAAATACAGAATGGTGCCTAAAAACCATTTTAGCAAAATCTACCTCCAAAATCCATATGGCGCTCCTTTCCTTCTGACCACTGCCACGTGCCCATAGAGCACTTTACTGCCATCTATGGAGTATTTCTGTAAACTGCAGAATCAGGGTAGAATATATTGAGGTTTATTTTGCTGTTACCCTTGCTTTGTTGAAAGAAAAAATTGATTAACATAAAAAATCTACCAAAAAAGTGAAATTTAGAAATTTCACCTCCATTTTCCTTTAATTCTTGTGGAACACCTCAAGGGTTAACAAAGTTTGTAACATCAGTTTTGAGTAATTTGAGGGGTGTAGTTTCTAAAATGGGGTAATTTATGGGTGGTTTCCATTACGTAGGCCCCTCAAAATCACTTTCTAACTGAATTGGTGCTAAAAAAAATGGTTTGGGAAATTTTGTTGAAAATTTTCAAAATAGCTTCTAAACTTCTAAGCCTTTTAACGTCCCAAAAAAAAAATGACATTTACAAAATTATGCCAACATAAAGCATACATATGGGGAATGTTGACTGATAACCATTTTATGAGGTATTACAATATGTCTTAAAAGAAGAGATATTCAAATTTAGAAAATTGTGAATTTTTCCAAATTTTGGGTAAATTTTGGATTATTTTATAAATAAAGGTGAAATATATCGACTCAAATTTACCACAGTCATGAAGTACAATGTGTCACGAGAAAACAATCTCAGAACGGCTTGGATAAGTAAAAGCGTTCCAAAGTTATTACCACATAAAGTGACGCATGTCAGATTTGCAAAAATCGGCCTGGGATTAAAGGTGAAAAGTGACCTGATACTGAAGGGGGTTAATGTTACATTTTGATCCAAATAAAAAAAATGAAAAAGTGCATTCAAAGTCAAAATGCAACACTAATAGTAAATGTATGATGAAGTATAAATCATTAGACATCACAAGAATACCTACCTTTACCATAGTGTAATTACTACTTTCATGAACCTGAAGTAAAATTCCATTGTCACTTCTTGTTCTGAATTTTATCTCTAAATTATTTATGTAGATAGTCTCTGAATCCACAATACGGTGTCTTAAAAGATAGTCTCTTTTCTTGGTCTGGCTTATGGTGTATTCAAAGTAACCTTTACCTTCCAATGATAAGGCAGTGTCTGGGTTTATGTCTACAAAATGAATAAAACGAAATTAGATTAAACTTTTTGATTCTAGGTAATAAGACAATAGTAGAACACATAGAAAAGCCTACAAAACAGATTACATCACTGCATCCACTACTAAAAATATAAAACAACAAATACTTAGTGGATATGTTTAGCATTATGTGAGCCCGCTCAGGCAGACCAGGCCCAGCCATGTATTACACCTTCGCTCATTTCTTTTTTTTTTGAAAGGGCACTATGTAATTCTATGTTTCCCCTGGTGCAGGTGAGCAGTGTTGATTCAAAAAGTAGTGTAGTTGAGACAGTACTTTTGAAGTTCAACATCTACACAAATCCATGGCAGACTAATGTAGAAATACATCCCAATTTTCAATCAATCTGGTGTATAGTCAAAGCTTTGCCAAAATGTACCTCTGTTAATGAATTAACCGGCTCCGTGCTGTATATGCCAAGTACCATATGCAGAAAAGTAGAAGTGATATTTTCATTCCTGTCACTAAGTAAATAAACCTTAAAACATAATTTATGAAATCTACCTCTATGTTCAAAATCTGGAAAACCCATAGAAACACCTGTAGTGTATATGATAACACTTAGAACTGGAACAGCATAAAACCACCACATAAAATGCATTACTTTATATTGTGAGCACTTAGGCTATTTTTCTAGTGAAGTCAGGTTATTATAAAGTGGTGTAAAACTTAACATACACTTTTCACAGTGCTTTCCAGTAAAGCCATCTTTACAGTTACATTGCTGCCAGGACCAATTATCAATGCAGGTTGCTCCATTTTGGCAAGAACTTGTAGTGCAGGCTCCTTCTAATCTTGGACACCTAGACAAAAAAATAAGAGAAGTTAAATGTATATTACAGAGCAATGCTGTTTTTTTCAGTCACCTAACATGATTTTAAAATTAGCAGAAAATATTTTATTAGAATATTATGGCTCTAATTTATCGAGACTGGCGTCTGCTGAGGTAGTCTCAATGGGCCCTTCGCAGGCTTCGTCATAAATTACATGTCTCCTCTGGCAGTCCATGGACCAAAATAAAATCTAATCCAGCTCGAAGCTGCTGAAGATTTCAGTCACAAAATGTTGAATGTGCTGGGGCCAATGGCCCCACTCACAACCTGCTCTTGGCGCATCCCCTTTTATTATGGCGAGGGTGGTGTAAAGTGCTAGTTGCGACTAAAAGAGTCACAATTGCAATGAAAATGCCACAAAACCTGTGTTTTGCAACTTTTTCTAGCTAAAAAGAGTCATAGGCGGAATGATGAATTTCAATGGAAAGGTGCCTTGTAATTAATCTTACAAATCTCCTTTCCATTATTTCTTATACATTTTTGGACCTGCTGTCATTTTCAGTTGCCCTGTGGTACTTTGGGTGTTTTTTCACCTATGTTTGCCACTAGCTTAACCATCCATGGTGCAATATTTTACCCTAGATGGCACCATGCTTAAAGGTGAGAAGTTGTGTGACCTCCCCGATCACAAGAACAGGGACCCTGTACCCTGTGGAGCCCCTAAAATGAACTGAGCAGCTGCTCTATTCATTTCTATGCGAGTTCTGTAGATATGTCAAGTATAATAGCTGTCCCTTCCTAATAATCTCTGGCCTCCAAAGTTGGGTTCACATTATGGAAAGAACCTTTGCCATGCAGGACAGAAAATCCTGGTGGTTTACCACTTGATCATTTATCATGTGCCTTGGACTAATTCCCCACCTTTTTGTCTGCAATACTGTAGTTCCTCTACATAAACCCTTCTTTTCAGATTTATGTGAAAATATCCCACGATTATTGTAAAAAATGAAAATCCAATATCATATAGTACATCACAGTACATAACAAATTTTGAACCAGCCCTGTACCTCACATGGATACAGAGATCTCCCTATTCACTGCTCCAATTTATTTCAAGTTGGTAGCTTAAGGGGGCATTCATTTTCTCAGGGGATGTGTCCTTCTACTGCACTATGAAAATTAGCATGGTCTTCCATCTCAGTGAGCAGGACAGAAAAATTAAAAAAAGAGCAAACAGCAGGTGGCGCTACACAGATAGATTTTAGGCAATAACTCAGTGGTTATACTACATTTTAATTTCATACAATTACAAAAGTATTTAGATCCAGGTGCTGGTTTAAAAAAATTTGAATATTTTTCATGGGACAACCCCTTTAAGTACATTCATTTTATGCAGTTACATTGGTTGTAATATTTAAATAACAGAATATCTCTCTAGTTTGGATACTGATAAGGGTGGCCAGAATTTTAATTTATTTTGTCAGTTCACTTCTTGCTCAGTTGTAGCCTAAGGGCTGCCAATGGTTTTCCTATGCTGCATTATTCACCATTTATGATGACAATTATCATTAAATATAGAGAGGACTATTATTGGACATAGGGGTAATTTTTAAGACTACATGCTGCTATATGGGGCCAATTTCCTGGTATAACTGCAATTATTGCAGTGAGAGCAGCCAACATTAACCTGGCCAACTTTACACATACTAGAGAATTGAATCTCTAAATCGCCAAATAAACCCCCACCAGTTCAAGAGTCAAGAACTGGTGTCAACGTAACACACTATTGAAAGAAACATTAATAATTCAATTCTAAATGTTAAAGTAATCAATGAAAAACTATGCTGCTAAACAGGATTTACTTAATAAGCATTGCTTAAGATAACACAATCAAGGTATCATTGATGATCATTGGGTTGTAATTGTTTCCATAAATGTTGGGGAAAATGTACAGAAAATGTCTTCTGTTTAACTAAATCATATTAGCAATGTACAACGGTGCTTGAAAGTTTGTAAACCCTTCAGGATTTTTTATAGTTCTGCATAAATTTGACCTTAAACTACATTTTCATACAAGTCCTATAAGTAGATTAAGATAATTAAGCTAATGACTTAAAATGTATTGAGAAAAACTCCAATATCACATATCTGTGAGTTGCAAAAGTATGTGAACCTTCAGGATTACCAGATAATTTGAAGGTGAACTTGCAGTCAGGTGTTTGTGGGTGACCAATTTTATGTAAAGAACAGGGATCTATCCAGATCTGATGTTTGCAAAATGTTTGTGGAAGAGTATCATGACACAAAGGAGATTTATTAGGACCTTAGAAAAAGAGTTTCTGATGCTCATCAAGCAGGAAAAGGTTACAAAACCGTCTCTAAAAGGTTTGGACTTCCTCAATCCACAATCAGACAGATTTTGCACAAATGGAGGAAATTCAAGATCATTATTACCCTCCCCAAGAGTGGTTGACCAACAAAGATCACACCAAGAGCAAGGCATGTAATAGTCTGGTAATAGTCTGCCAGATCACAAAGGAACCCAAGGCAACCTGTAGGCAAATAAAGGAAATTCTCACATTAGCTAATTTGGTTGGTTTTGAATCCAACATCAAGAGGACACTGAACAATAATGGTGTGCATGGCAGGACTGCAAGGAGAAAGGCGATGCTCTCCAAAAAGAACATTTCTGCCACCCTGCAGCAAGACAACAACCCTAAGGACCCTAAGGACACAAGTTGTTCTACCAAATACTGGTTAAAGAAGAATGTTTTGAAATGACCAAGTCAAAGTCCTGACCTTAATCCAATAGAAATGGTGTGGAAGAACCTGAAGCAAACAAAGTTGAAGCTGTTTTGTATGTAGGAATGGGCTAAAATTCCTCCAAGCCAATGTGTATGACTGATCAACAATTAATGGAAACACTTATTTACTGTTGCTGCACAAGGGTTCACGCCAAATACTACAAGCAAAGGTTCACATACTTTTGCCATTTACAGACGTGATACTGGATATTTTTTTTCAATAAATAAATTACCAAATCTGATAGTTTTGACTTATTTGTTTGATTTGGTTATCTTTGTCAACTTTTAGAGACTGTGAAAATATAATTTAGTTTTAGTTTTATGCAGAAATATAGAACATTCTGAAGGATTCACAAACTGTCAAGCACAGCTGTATATTTAGAACCTTATCGATTTGTAATGCGAAAAAAAACATTCAAATTTACAGTCGTGTATGAAAGAAATGAATTTGGCGCAGGGGTACTATTTCTCCTCGTGGACAGGGCTTAGTAGATGTGAGGAATCTTGCCATGCAATGGTCCTTTTTAGGAAAGAGAGCTAATTTGAAATTTTGTGGTCCCTTAAACATACCGATCTAGGATTCCTTGTGCTGACAAAGCTTGGCTAGGTTCTAGAGGACGTCCATTCACTGCAAATTCCATTATACAACCTACAAAGTCATGACTTTGTACTTGTCCTTTTCTTTGTAGAATTGGGTCCAGGGATCTGATACCTCCTACTGTTATTCTGTTTGGCTGAACGTCCAGAGTCCTGTTCCAAGAAAGAAGAATCATTGCAAACCAAAAAACTATTTAAAGCAATGATGACCATAGCATAAATCACCTTCATGTCTAGACTGGATAGAAGATAAGTAGACTTTTTCTTAACAAATCCTTAGTTTTAGTAACATATACTTCAACTAAGCTTGATTTTCATGCTTTGGGACTATTAAATAGTAAATTCATAATAGTGTAGGTGAAGGTGAACAGATGGAATATCAATAGTCAATAAGTACAAGTAAGTCGATAGGGAACACACTTTATAGGAGGATTCTGAACTTCTTACTTAAAGTAGGAAGCCTAGATGAGTGGTTTCCCTTCCCGCTGAGTTACACTAGAGAAAAAACTAGAGTCTTCAGATGTCTATACCAAATGTTTTCAAAGTAACAAGAAGATACTAAATGGCTCATTGTTTGTTTTGAATTCCTGATAAGACATTTTGAGGAAATGATGTCAGCAGACATCTAGGACCTCTCCCCATAACTGATCCTTTATGTTTTTTCTGAAATACTGAAATAACTGAGGAAGACGCCAGTTTGAACCCTTATCTTATAAGCAATAATATTTTTTATTACGTAAAATTTATACAGATCTTAAAAAGGATGGTACTTTTTTTCCAATACTGGTTTACAATAGCGGGTGTACTCTATGTCTAGTATTGCGGCCTGGGTTAACTAATCAGGACGATATTTGCATTGAACTAGTATGGTAGGATAGGCGTCTCCAGTTATTGTGCATTTGCTGTATATGTTTGCCAAAAGAAAAGCTTCTGGCATATACATCAAAAATATCCTCGAATCCCTATTGACCTGAACTAGCCCAACATGTCCTTTTGGCCAATGTCGGGCAGGTCTACGTTGGTTTAACTTTCTTTTGCTGTATAAAATATCATAGATAACTATGCTATTCTATACAGAGGCATCTACTAAAGTATATGTATTTTATTAACATGGGAGCCTATGGGCAACACATGGCACTGTATGCCTACAGAGTGGCATAATGCGGTCCAAGGTATTCATCAAGGATATACGTTGGGATGTCCTCCAGAAGCATAACTCTCACATACACTACAATGTATGGTGCATTCACACCCTATAATCCTCCCATGCATCAAACACTAACCACAACCAGAATTATTGAAAATGAGAATATTCAGAAAGAAATTCTCATATGTAACTATGTGCTGCACAGCTGCATGCATAACCCACTGACTCCCACAGTGTAATTTTTTTTGCAGAATTTTGCATTAAAAAGCATCACAGTCTACCTATGTTACCAAAACAATTGGAAATCATTATACCATACAGACTTCTTAAGGATATTATATCCTATGTAGAGTTTTTTTTATGTAGCAAAATGTAAAAAGTCCATGTGACCTTATTACATAATTTAATTTACAGAATAATTGTTTCAATTTTAATATCTTTTGCAAGTAAAACAAATAATTTTACTTCTATGTAAAATATGTCTGAAACGTGTTGTTGGATGCAGCTTCTGTAGACAGTTTGCTGTGATGCAAAAATACAGTATATTGACCTAATAAAAATGATCGTATCAGGTAAGTGTCCCATAGTTAATATGTGATTTCTGTTCAGCAAGACATGTACAGACATAGGAGGGATCTTCACAGTTCATTGAAATGAACCAGTAATAAAGTCACAGATTTTATGGAGTGCAATCTAATAGAAGGTTGGGGCCAGAATGTCTTGGATATACACCCTTATTAAAAATAACTGTGCCTGTAGGGAACATCTTGTGAAATTTAGAAGCATTTTACTGCAAAAACTGACAGTAGGTAGATGACGTCTTTACTTATTAACAACTTAACAGTGAGATCAGGTTTGCGGGGTATGGCGAATACTAGACAAGGGGATCTCCAGAAACACAAAAATCCTACTCTGGTTAAATAATCAATTATATTTTCCCCTGTCCTAAATTGCGCATCTGGTATTGTTGTAAAATGCTTTAAATATTGTGAGCTTTACCAGTCACTGGAAACAGCTGAAGTACTGACGGTGCAGAACCCTGGTTCCCGATCCTCTGAGCAAGTATCTACTGTCAGTGACGCAGCCTGCAATACAAATTCATACTCAGAGTTACTATAAGACATTTGAAAAATATATAACAATATTTTATATCCACTAACATATACCTATTTACAGAATCGAGACTGCCACTGGCGGCGCTAGTATTCTAGTTATAGCACCATTTTTCTTTATCCTTTTCTTCTCCATTATTGTGGCTTCAGCAGGGTACTGAATCCCCTTAAAGAGACTAGTCCTGTATGGAGACTTATTGTCAATACTCCATGGTAAACAAATATGCAATATAATATATCCTTGGTCTCCCAAAGAAGAGAACCATCTTGCCAGTGCCAAATCTTAGAAGTGGCTTCCTATGAGTCAATCTGACAAGGGAATATAGCCATTCCAGATATCCATCTGTAGACTGCTGTATCGGGGTCCTTGCCCCTCATCAGTACGGAGTAGGATGCTGGCTGGGTGTGATACCTTGAATGTGGCTTCGGCAGGGTGCTGAATCTCTTAAAAGAGACCTATAGATTCCTATACAGAGACTTAGTGGAAATAGTCCATGGTATGAGGACTTGTTGGCAATGCTTCATAGGAAACTAATATGCAAAGAATGTTCATTATTGTAAGATCATATTTATTTCCATCTCTAGAATCTAACCAAATAGATGATGTATCTACTTGTAAAACATAAACATGGCATATATGATATTGTACTTGAGAGGGATGTGACCTTTTTTTAGATATCTGCTGTGTTTTTATTTCTCCCTTTTCCCCTTCTGTCTATTCTTTTCTAATCTGCAATTTCTCAAAAATGACAACTTAATGCTTTAACCATTTTTCCATAAACTCCCTTTGCACTGTAGGAAATGACAGATTTGAAATCCTGTGGGTTGAGGACAGACACATATTGTGCAGTTTTACATGTGGAAATTGAGTTTCACTAAATGTTTATGGCAGAAAAATTATGACTTATTTTTAGGTCCCACAATTCCCCACATAGAAAACAAAATGGAATTTAATTTGCATAACGGCACAGCCCATATCCCAAGGAATACTTGTTGGTCAGAATTACAATTCTTACTGCATTGAATTCTGAAAATTAGCTATACCAGCATGCTGGATGTTGGCCTCATAAATGCCTGTCTTCAGCTCTATAATGACTTTAATATGTCTATGGTACTCCTACTTCTGCTAGTAACATTCTTAGGCAATTAGTGATATTACACAGTTAAAAGGGAAAACCTGATATCTGCTGAAAAGGCAGATCACTTCAATTATTACAGAGTATTTATGGTCACTATGAACATTACAACATTATTCTGTTTTATAGCATGAACATTTTATGCAGGTACAACCTACATAGTAATATTCTATAAAATATCTGCCTTTTGTTGACCTCTGGTCTTGGCAGAAATATATAACCTGCTTGTGCTGGCAGAAAAGCTCAAGACATAAATAGAATAGCCCCAAGTAAAAAAAAAATCAGTGCCCCATTTAGGTGAACAATCTATGATATGAACACATCTGTAATGTATTATTCTTTGCACTTTTTATTAGGCCAGTTGCAGCAGAAGGTAGTTATGTATAATGAATATATTATAGGTGTGTGCCTAAAGGCAGGCAACTTGGAAGGCATGTGAGAACAAGAGAAAGTGAAATTTTATTAAAAAAAATCAACCAACTAAATGGGTAGTCCACTTGCGCAACATGTTTTTTTCCCAAGCCCTTGTTATATACTGACCTGCATATTCACAGGACCCCCTTATGTCTGGTTAAAAGTTGAGTTCATATGAGATCTTAAATCTGCTAGAAAGTGTACTGGATGTGGATAAGCATCTGTAATGTTTTATATACAGGTCCACCAAAGTACCAGAGGATATACCCTTCGGCCTAGTCTATGACACAATGTCGGACTCCAAAGGTTCAGCAAAAGATATGTCCAATAGGAACTCACTTTGTAGAGAATCACTTGTCACTAGGGTCTACTTATTATGGGTTAATTCACAAATTACTTATCATCTCTTATTTATTGATATGTCCTGTATGTGAAATGTTAAAACTTCACAGTTTATGATAAATTTAATGTAGACATGGGCATTTTATGTGTACACAATGGTGAGAATCATTGGTAGGTTCATTAAACCCCTCACTGGAGCATTGTATTTTCCTAAACAATGTGCTCCTTTGTTGAAGATTTATTGCTTTTTAGGCAATGTGCTTTGCTGATGCATCCTCAAAATCATAGAATATGGTGTTCTTTTTCGCATTTATTTTTAGAGAAATAAATTTTAAAGAGGTTGTCTTAAGATTAAAAAAAAAGAGTCAGCCATACTAGAGGTTACTACATTTTGTCATAGAAAAGGTTACTACAACTTGTCATACTAGGGATTACTACAGCTTGTCACAGTAGAGGTCAGTAAATCTTTCCATACTAGAAATTACTACACTTTGCAATACTAGAGATCCCTGCACTGTGCCATACTAGAAGGTCATCACACATTGCCATACTAGAGGTCACTATACCTTTCTATTAGGCCTCATGCACACGACCGTTGGTGTTTTGCGGTCCACAAACCGCGGATCCGCAAAACACGGAAGCTGCTCCGCGTTCCATTCCGCAATTTGCGTAACGGAACATGGCCCATTGTAGAAATGCCTATTCTTGTCCGCAAAACGGACAAGAATAGGGCATGCTCTATTTTTTTTGCGGGGCCACGGAACGGAGCAACGGATGCGGACAGCGCACAGAGTGTTGTCCGCATCTTTTGCGGCCCCATTGAAGTGAATGGGTCCGCACCCGAGCCGCAAAATATGCGGCTCAGACGCAGACCACAACATCGGTCAGGTGCATGAGGCCTTATAGAGGTCACTATATTGTATCTCTCCAGACTAGAGGTCAATACACTTTGCCTAACTAGAGATGACTACACCTTGCTGTACTAGAGGTCAGTACACCTTGCCATACGAGAATTCATTACACTTTGCTGTACTAGAGGTCACTATACATTTTCATACTAGACATCATTATACCTTTCCAAATTATAGGTCACTTCACCTTGTCATGCTAGAGCTAACTATACCTTTCCATACTGGAGGTTACCACGTCCTTGATATACTGGAGTCCACTGTTGCATTCTATGTACCATAAAAACTAAGCTTTGAATGAAGGCAAAATTATTGTCTAGGAATTAAATAGGAAACAATTTTGGAATTCTCTTCAGCTACATAGGAAGTAGTGATAATTGCTGCACTGATCAGATGGGACTGATGAGACCCAGATGTCTACTAGACACTTGCTCATCTTTAACCGTAACAAACTATACAGTTATGAATTACTCAGGTTAAAAATATAATATATATATATATATATATATATACACATATATATATAACACATCATACATCCGTTAACAGTTACAGACACAACAAATATTTTAAAATGAATAAACTTTGAAGAAATACAAAACAAAACTTTATAGCTATAAGGAAAACTGAGATAATCTAGTTATGGCTAAAGATAAAATAGTCCTGAACAGATTTCTGTGTGCATTTAGATAATAATGTAATCAGTTTTAATTTTCTGATTGATTTTTTATGTTCGATTATGTATGTTGTCTAAAACGTATCTATTCTAAACAAAATTACAACTTTTATCACTACTTGTATGGTTGTCCTTAATCTTGGCCTTTAGGTGGCGATAAAGAACATTATTTTGTAAGACAGAGACAGGATTCCTCAATATAGTTATTTTAATGTATATGACTCCAGCTCAGTTGAGTTCCTGAGTTCACTGACAACACTGGGAGTAGTGTTAACATTGCTGGGGAAGGTTAACCAAACAGCATTATCATCATAACCTCAGTGAAGAGTGTAGGACATGTTTGAATAATTGTCTTAAATAGTGCTATTAATCATCTTGATGGTCTCCACAACTGTTCTTCTAGTCCGTATGTGCATGTGACAGAAAAAGAGAATAAATAATGATCTATCTATCTATCTATCTATCTATCTATCTATCTATCTATCTAAACTAATCTAATCTAATCTAATCTAATCTAATCTATCGTATCTATTATCCATCCATCCATCTTTCTGCAATATAAATCTACTATATCTATCCATCTGTTAATGCAAATATTAGAAGATAAAAAAAGCAAATATGAACTAAATAACATCAATAGGCCATGACAGATATATCTGAAACATTCCCAATAGATACTGAAAATAAAATAAATTACCATTCCAGCTCTCCGTGCAATCACTGTGTGGAAATGTCCATCTGATACTTTCTTCATTGTAGTGAGTTTATAAGTTCCACCACCAAGGTTATAGGAGAACCTCAGTCTTTCCTCCACTATCTCCAGAGCAAGAAATTCAGCTGTATCACCAGTCTGATTGTCATAATTATACAGCAGCAAGGCATTAGATTTAATGGTAGAAAACTTTATGTAAATATAATTATTATTGGGATCCAAACTGGGAAACTCCATGTAGGATAGTTCTTCAAACCCATAGCTGTTTAATTCACAGTGTTTTCCAAAAACACCTAAATAATGATAAAAAAATGATGGTGTTAAAGTATATTTCCATAGATTTTGCTTGTTAAAAATGTCATGTTTCACCTAGTTATTATTATTATATTTATTTATAAAGCACCAGTATATAATATAACACTGTAGATAGACTATCATCATTCACATTGGTACCTCAAAATCTAAATTTCAACTGAAGGGGGTTTTACAGACTCCGTTATTGAAGACCTATGCTTATTAGTATCCGACTGGTGATGGTCCAACACCCCACTTCCCCACTGATCAGCTGTTCCATGCAACCTCTAGCGCTGAAACTAGCACTTTGAATAGAACCGTAAGCACATCTCTGTTCAAAGCGTAACGGCGTGTTTGGTTACTGCACCTTAGCTCTCACTCACTTCCCTGGTAGCTGAGCTGCAGTAACCAGGCACAGCCACTACACTTTGAATGGAGCTGTTCTTTCTGTTCCATTGAAAATGCTAGTTCCAGAGAAGGAGGCTGCAGAGAACAATTGATTTTTGGGTTTGCGGATATTAATAATCTATGCTGAGAAAAGGTTACAAATATCAGGAACCTGGAAAACTATTAGTATGTTTTTTAGGTGTGGTAAACACAGAGAGGACATGTGAACTGAAGATTGTGCCCTTGCTTGGATTCAAACACAGGACACCAGTGCTGTAAGACAGTGCTACCAGCTGACACCAAAAAACAAATTTTCCATTCTCACACTGATGTCTTTTTAGAATTATGTTCAAGTAGCAATGGTACCGCACATCTTTAAAAAAACCAGGATATCCAGCTTCACCCCCAGGTGTAAATTTTATTGGAAACGTGCTATTAAAATCAAACATCGAAAGCTCAATACATCTACGCGTTTCAGATCTAATGAAATCTCTGATCCTTCTTCATGATACATGCTACAGAGCTAACAAGGCTTTTATAAAGGGTAAGATCGACATTACAGCTGTGATTAATCTGTGATTAGACATCTTAACCCCACCTACCATATGGACCACATAAGACATAGAAAAAAGAAATTGTATAAAACACTAAAAACATTACGAATATTTTAGAAAATATATGGAAGAATCAATAATGCAATATTAGATCTTGTCTACGATTCAATCCCATTGGTACACAGGAACAAAAATGAAAAATCCAGTATGCTTCTCTGTTTAGAAGGACTTTTTTATGGTCTCCACCCCTTTTTGGAAAACTAACTCGTTCAATGCCTTGAACTGTCATGCCCGTAGTGTCACCATTGTGACATGATGCAAAATGTTGGCTTACTGCAGACACATTTTTAGTGAAAGCATAAGACACATCTGAGATGTGTCTGCAGATTCGGACTTTCAAGGCATTGGATGTGCACCCCACATACTGTAACTGACATAAAGTGCACGAAATACAGTAAACTACAAATGTGGTATTGCAATTTATATATTGCTTTATTGTGAAGGACTGCTGTGTTGCTATTGAGGCTATCATTTGTCCTACCTGTACCACACCACAACATGTGCAGATGCGATGACCGCATCTAAACATGCCTTTGACTCTAAGCCAACATTGTTGCGGTACCGCACTGTCTATAAAGAGACTAGGACTAAGCCTTTGAGAGAGAGTTGGAGCTTTCCGAGCAATGCATTTAGCCCCAATATTCACAACAGGCCTCCATGTACTGTCTATTTGCAAGACCGACAAATTTTTTCAAACAAATTTTCTTTGCGTAAAACTCTTTTATGTTTAGATTTATTTGGAAAAACCAACTCTTTTCTCGGAAGCGATAAAGCTAAATTTTTTGCGGATATTAAGGCGCATCTTTGTGTTGTTGAATGTGCCCACAGAAGGACCCGTAGTCCAGATACAGATTAAGAAATTTGCAGCACACTTCTTAAAGATGCAAATTAAATCACATTTATTGGATACGAAGAGTTCCTCCATATGATATCATCATATTATTCTCAGGATAAGTTATAGAGAGCCTGTCACCACAAAATGCAATGCAATCTGAAAGCACCATGCCCCCTTTGCTAAGCTAAAAATCCTGCATGTCATCTTTTAGCTTAGCGAAGTGGGCACCGGGTACTGATGTGCTATGCCAGCAGTTAGCCAAACTCGGGGGGCATAGGCAGGAGCAGCAGTGTGTGCTCCTGCCCATACACCATTCCCTGTGGCCCCATGGTATAAGTCAGAGTCCATACTCCGTACATCGCTGACAAGTCAGCTATATGCTAGAATAGTGAATTTAAAGAGCAGTTGAAATCAGGACTTTAGGTGCAAATTTCTTTAGTAAAAAGTCAAATCAATTAATAAAGTACAATAGAAAATTTATTTTAAGGCATTCGGGACATTTAAAAAAAAAAGTTGAATAAAAGTTTAGTTACTCTTTAAATGCAGTCAGTGGAGGAAAAAGGTTCCACCACAGACTCTGATTATCTATGTAAAGGTGGAATAGGAGGTCCAGAACTTCAGAACTACCTGGGTGCCAAAGTCCTAAGGGTCACATTCACAATAAGCTCCCAAAGAAAACATACAGTATTTAAATAATTAAGTGAAGCACACAAACAACATTAGTATAAATCTAGGCTACACATACAGAAATGCTACTGAGCGGAATTGGTGGGTCATAAACTAAAGCGACTAACCATAAAAATAACTGACCCAGGTTGACTATACATAGTCATGTACTAGAGATGAAAGATGGCTTCACTATGCAGATATTACAGCTTGCATTCCCTTGTATGCAAGTCAAATATGGCTTCCTTCACTTCATTAATCATCTTGTGTCTTTCATTTCTTCTGAAGTTTTCAGTTTACTTTCACATGGAAACCGGTGGAAGGATTTCAGGCCAGAAAGTTTTTCATATAAATTTGTTGTGCCTGATCTCTTCTATTGTGTATTATCCAAAAACGTATGTTGTAATGATACACGCAAGTTTAGGGAAGTTGGCTTACCTTTTTATATGGAACTATTAAACCTTAAATCCTCCTCTTATAAATTTTTGTGAACTGTATCAAATAATCTAGTTAAAATTTGAAAGCAGTATCATCTGGAAATGTAGAGGTCTGAGATATCTTTCACGGGAAAATATGCTGTTATACTTCTTTAAATATGGCTCGATCAACTCACTGTATACAGTATATAACCAATGTAAATAGTGGGATTGCCACTGAGAAGGCTCCATTGATGGTTAAAATAAAAAAAATAGATGCAAAGGAACAAGGCATTTGAGTATGATTAATTTCAAATACAGAAAACATTAATTGTACCTAGGGCAATATTTTAAAGCTATTTGGTATATGTGGGAAACATGTGAACCTAAGGGTTCATTGTCACAAGATTGAGCTGCGGATTTGTCATGACAGATTTAAGTGTGTCAGGAAAATCCATACAATTTCATGGTACCATCAAAGTGGATGAAGATTTTAAGAAACCTCATACAAACGTTGTAAAAGAGAACCTGCAATGTAAATTGACCTGTGGTGCGGATTTTAAATCAGCAGCATGTTACTCTATACTACAATTTCCACCAGGAACTGAGGGTGAAATCCATAGCTATTCTGCAACAAAATCTGCATGTAACTTGCGCATTTTGTCAAGGATATTCCATTGCACTTCAAGCACCTTGTGTACATATTCTTAAGGTATTAATCAGCTGAATATAGCAGTATAGTGTATTGTTACTAATATGTACTGCCATTTTGAATTATGCATTAAAGAACATCTATCACCAACCCTATTAAATTAGACATACTGCCTGGAAGGGTTGCTCATGTTGACTAGAATGAGCCCTCTTTTGCTGCAAAAGGATGTACCATTGCAGCATTATTGTTACCTTTATTTTTTACCAGATGATGTGAACAGAGACTTAGAGCTTGAGCACCTATTGATCTCAGGAGGTTCTTCCTGCTCTCTCAGATCTGCATGGTCGCCATCGGCAATAGCCCAATGTAGTTCTCGTATGGAATCTCACCAGCCTGAGATTTCAGGGCTAGGCATCAAAACAATGAGAATGCCTGGCCCTGTTAATCAGGCCATGAGACGGAAGTTGCAACAGGGGAGAGGAGGAGATAAAAAGGTGCTCAGAGGGGCTAAGCCAGCCCCTTGGTGCTCCATTCACCTCATCTGCACAAAAAGAAAAGTAATAATTATGGTGCAATAGTACACTTATTTGTAGCAACAGAGCTTCATTCCTGAGTTATACTTTTTCTTAATATGCAAAGTAGACCTTTAGTGCACTTAGGGTATCATCTTTGCACTTGTTGCACCCAAGCTCCACTCATTACTGTGACCAGCCCCTCCTTCACAGTTTTCCCACTGCCTGGTTTTCTTCACTGTTGCTGGATAAAAGTTGGCTATTTGTGGATTCCACAAACTGGGAAAGAGTTATCAAAACTGGTATAAAGGTAAACTGGCTAAGTTGCCCATAGCAACCAATCAGATTTCAACTTTTATTTATCAGAGCTCCTTTGGAAAATGAAAAGTGGAATCTGAATGGTTGCTATGGGCTCCCTCATTGATTTAAAATTCTTTACATATCGACCCACCCTGAACATTTTTTGCCTTTCACTAAGAACAGGATCATAGAAGGTTTCTGGTTCAAATGTGTTTTTGCACCTTAAGGGAAAAAACATCACGTTATACATTTTTATGGATAGTTTTATAGGAGTCACTTCAGTCTCGAATATATTCCCCTGTTTTTTCAAAGGGTTTGTTCAGCTTTGAAATCATTTTTAGCAGTCCCCCTTCCCCACTGGACCTGTGGAGGGAAGTATACTTACCTGCTCCCCACCACTGGGTTACGGCTCCTGTATTATGGTTCACTGTATTTAGGTTCTCTGCTTGTCAACTTCAGAAGTAGACTGGGATCACGTGTTCCTCTGCAGCCAATGACTGGCCCCGAAACAGTGACATGTCCCCAAGTACACTTCCCTCCACAGGTCCAATAAAAGGGCTGCCAAAACAGTTTTCAAACCTAGCCAACCCGTTAAAGCCTTAATAACATCTTCAAGATAACTAATTGACTGAATTTTCTATTTTCATGCTGCAGTGATCACCAAGCTAATAAATTAGATTGCATTTTTATGGAAAACCTGGAAGGAACAAACCAACACTTATGAGGTAACTGCTTTATGAGAAAATATATCTCTGGCTTTCAAAGAGAGTGGAAACAAGTGATTTAACAGAGTGTGTCTTCCAAGATGTATGAAGACATTGCTCTAATTGTTTAAAGGCAACTTTCTTTAACATTCTCAGTTGATTTCTGTCCAACGGTCAAACCTATTGGCACATTGTTAATATTCTGGTTCCAAGTTCCTATTATTTAAAATTAAGGATGAGCAGTGATAAAGGTGATACTGAAACTCCCAGACTTCATCATTTATTTTATTTCTGAACTGTGGACAAAGCTTTGAATGGTTGAGTTCAATTTTTACTTGCACAGCAAAGATGGGAAGATTGTAGTTGTCCAAGCTATCCAGGTCTAAATTTAATTACTACCATGTACACCTATTCTATATCATCACAGACATGATTTGTCAGGTATTTACTTGGAATGTATGTGTCATTTCATATTGGAAAATATGTGGTATGCCCTTACTATATACCATATTAGGATAGTGTGAAATTACAATGGTACTACACATTTTCTAAAGCTAATAGCAATATCCACTGCAACTCTCCCTAGGATCACAATAGGTCAGCTGAAAACAGTAGATGAGATGAGTTCCCATTGATTAAATTGCTTCCCTGTAATTGTTTCCCTGCTTTCAATGATAAAAGCTAATTGCATGAGCTCACATTTTGTAAGATATAACAAACCTTTCCCCACAGTTTGTCTCAGAGGACCCATAATCTGACACCGAGTTGTCTAGACCTCTTTAATATGAATAAAATAATGGAAGAGCTTTATCAAAAAGAAGTTTTGTTTTACTTATTGGTCCAATTTTAAATGGGACTTGTCTGCCCTTGTACCGACTATCTGCCTGTTTACTCTTTTACTGGATTCGGACCTTTTGCTGCCTGACCTGTGTCTGATCTCTATGTTGACCATCCACTACCTGCCCTGACATCAGACTATTGTATTGCTCATATTCTGCCTGCCATGAGCAAGGCCTGTCCCTGATTACGGTTTAGCCTGATCCCTTGGTGCTCTGCACTGGTGTCTATTGACCTCCGTGGGTCAGCTGTCAATTACACAGAGACTACTTCAGGAGGTAGTAGCCTGGTGGCTCCCCTGCAGCAGTGTCCAGATCCCTGGGCAGGGGTTAAAGGGTGAAAAATGGGACCGACAGGATAATGTCCCCAGGAGTAGCCTAAAGCTAAATCTGTTGGTTGATACAGTGGTTCCACAGCCACTACAATAACAAACAAACACGAGACAAATGTATACTGTACTTTCTCTATTACCAAATTATATTAGTTGTCCCTCTCTTTATTTATTAACCATAGGGCACTGGGTGTTCTGGAGCCCCATGCACTGTACTATTAATACCAGAGAGATTCACTGCCATAATCCATTCATGGCATGTTGGCATAAAGTGGGTCTTTCAATGTTTGGGTAGAATCCTGCAAGCCACAGTAAGAAGCAACATAATTGGTTTTCTAAGGAAGGCAAAAATTGCTAAAAATATCATTTAAGCGTTGTTTATATGGTTCACGCATTAAGACCCCTTTACACAGGTCAATGATCAGGACAATTTTTAGGAAGGGGCATTTTTAAGAACACTTGTTCCTTATAATTGCCCTGTGTAAAGTTGCCACTGATCACCTTATTAACGAGCAAACACTTGTTCATTGGGTGAACGTATCATTGTTGTTATCACCTAAATCATCATTACTGGGCAGCAGATCATGTCTAAAGAGAGATCTGCTTCCCAAACGTAATGATTCCCTATTAGGATACAGAGGAGATGATTACTGCATGTAAATGCAGCTTTACCCTCTTCTCAAGAGCAGGCAGTCATCAGAAACAAATGGTTCATTCCCAATAATTTGCTGCAAAGTTGGCCTGTGTGATGGGTGTCTCACTTTATCAAATAGAATTTATCATGTAGCGAAAGTTAATGCAAATCACGTAGCAATATATTGTTATTACCCATATTGCTTCCTTTGCTGGCTTGATTCATTTTTCCATCATATTATACGCTGATCGTTTCCATGGTTAGGACCACGCTGTAATCCATCAGTGGTGGCTGTGCTTACACACTATAGGAAATAGCACAAGCCTATGTGCACTCCCGCGGTCCCAGCCACCAGAGAGGCCGATGATTTTTCCTATAGTGTGCAAGTACGACCACCACTGATGGATTGCAGGGTGGTCATAACCATGGAAATGAGTAGTGAATATTGCAATGGAAAAATGAATGATGCCAGCAAAGGAGGCAATATGGACAATCACAATACATTAGTAAGTGCCTTGTATTAATTTTCTCTACATGATAAATGCCATTTGCTGAAGTGAAATCTGTTTGAACTGTAGGTTGCCCACCAGATATGTATAAAAGTACCAGTACTTCCCCCACATCCCCAACAAAACATGGGTCAATGAATTATTTTATAATCTACTGAAAATGGCAGTTTACTTAAGATTTAGAATGCTGACTTCTTATCACTGACTCTTATCACAGACCCCAGTTCTCTACTCCTTTTCAGAGCACAACTTGTCTGTTCATCTGGCAGTATTTGCAGTATTTTGTAATATCTAGATATCAGATAAGGGGTGAATATGGATTAATAAAGGCGGATTCCAAACAGGTGAAATGCAAACAGCTATGGTAAGGTAAGAACACTCACCAAAAGGACAATGGCAGTAGTATCCATCCACTCCACTTTGGCAAGATCCCCCATTAAAACATGGGTTGCATTCACAGTAATTAATGGCAGATTCACACAGTTTACCTAAAGGAGAAAAATAATCTGTTGATATTTATTTTTATAAGTCAGATAAGTTAGGAACACTGTATAGCATATCCCAATTCACTACAATTCAACCTAAACATCTCTTAAAGGGAATCTGTCAACCGGAATATTAGCTAAAAATTATTTTCATGAATCCATGTGTAATAAATTACCTTCTTTCCATATGTGTTCTTGTTTTACTTGTGTGCCTTGTTATTTCTTCAAAAAAACACTTTTTCCGATATGCAAATTAAGCTGTAAGGAGCCCAGAGGGGCGTTATTCCTTTACCAAGGTGCCCAGGAACCCCTCCTGAAGTGCCGGGCCCGCCTAAATTTTAAAAAGAACGCCTCTAAGAAGTAAAATCGCCTCCCAGAGGTGAGGCTAAGTGCTCCGCAGACCCCCAGCTCCTCTCTTTGCCGCTCCTCTCTTTGCCGCAGGCGCAGTGACGCTGTTGCCCTCAGTTTCCATATTATCGCGCAGGCGCAGGCAATCGCCGGCACTGTGCCTGCATGGGATTTCAGGCTGCTGGCGAGAGGCGGATCAGGGATATTTTCGGCAGAGAGATGAGCGGGGCGGGGCACTTAGCCTCGCCTCTGGGAGGCGATTTTACATCTTAAAGGCGTTCTTCTTTTTAAAAGTTAGGCAGGCCTGGATCCTTACAGCTTAATTTGCATATCGGAAAAAGCGTTTTTTTGAAGAAATGACAAGGCACACAAGTAAAACAAGAACACATATGGAAAGAAGGTAATTTATTACACATGGATTCATTACATTTTTTTTTAGCTAATATGCTGGTGACAGATTCCCTTTAAAGGGATATTCCAGTTGTGGCAAATTATCTCCTAAACACAGATTAGGGGATAACAATGAGATCAGTGGAGGTTTTACCGATGGGGCCCCCACAAATCACGGGAACAGGAACCCAGTACTCCATGGGGCCCCTCTAAAATGAACAGCGTGACCAGTTGAGCTTGAGCATTGCGACTCCACTCACCTATGTGAGAATTCCAGAAATAGCTGAGTACAGCATTTAGTTATTTCCGGAAATCCTATAGAGATGAATGGAGCAGCAGGGTCAGCAGTACATTCATTTCAGGGAGCCCAAAAAGTTACAGGGGTTCTGGTTCTTGTGATCGGTGATGGCTCCAGTGGTAGTGTCAGCTGGACTGTTTAAACGTGAAGATGTGCTGCTGACAAGCAATCTTTTTTATGCCCAAGTAAAATGTGATAAACGACAAATGTGTGTTTGCTCAGTTGTTGACTGATCACTGGACATGCTTACTCAAATACGTATGAACACTTGTGACTTTAGTCTGTCTACAGACTATAATCAATTAAAAAATAGCTACAGTTATTTATTTAAAGGGATTCCCTGGGCTTTTTACTAAATCCATTGTTTCTTCTGCCCTATGGAAGAAATATAGTTTGGTAAATATTTACCCGTTCATCATCAGCCGATGCTGTCCCGTCCGCTGCACTCATGCTGGCTGCGGCTCTTCCACTTGGGTTCCAACCTGATGTGTTCCCTAGTCTTCCTGTTCAGCTACATAATAGTAAATGCAGCTGAACAGGAAGACTCGGGAACACGTCTGGTTGGGACAATGGGCGGGTTAATACTTACCCATCCATTGACCCAGCATCAGCAATATGACGGACGTGTAAGTATTAACTAAACTATCCTTCTTCCACATGGCAGAAGAAAGGACGGGTTTTGTAAACAGCCCGGAGAACCCCTTTAACCCCTTTATGTAAATCAATTTAAGGATTTTTACATCTGTAACAGTCAAGGATCATATTGTGTCATTCCATAAATTGATAGCAATTCCACATGATAAGAGATGCACAGGACATCAAGTTGAGTCATGAACTGGACATCGACTCTATGAAGCAATATGGTTCTGATCTGTCAAATACTTGTATCCACTGAGACTCCAAAATGGTGAAATATTGTAAAGATTCATATTCTGCTTAAAGAATATTCCATCTACATTGACACACTCTTGCAGATAGTAGTAATACATTAATAATTTCATTACTGTTTCTGGTACATTAGTATACCAGGACAGCCTGACCTCTGGCTCACTCGCAACCGATGAGGACTGTCTGACTCAGTTAGTCATGATGGTTTCCAATTACATGCTTTATAAACACAGTCCATATGCATGGTGTGCACTATAAACAAGAGGTTTTAGCTATATGCAAGGGTATAACTCTCTCAGCAGCTCATGGGTTTGATAACTGGCTCATCACAACAGGGAGTCCACGTCCTCAGCAATCAAATTTGGCAACTACTACCATTAAAATGGATGTTTCTAGCTTAGCAATATGTAACACACTTGTATGTACAGTACAACAGAAGTTTTATCGCAAAGACTATTCATGCACTTCACATATTTGCTGCATTTTAGGATAATTGTGCACAATTTAGGGTAGCTGTAATGATATTTCCTACATGTCTATGATTCTTCATAAAGGAGTCTTGAGTTAAATCTTTTAATGTTTGGCTACAGTTTTTAATAAAATTTGCAGATCCTACTAACGGCAGTAAATTAGACTAATTCAGTTCTTTAACTACAGCCACAAAATGTTCCTAGTTCCCAAAAAGCACATCTTTTATCACAGTGCCTACATGGTTAATGCCTTCTTGTTTCTTATACCTACTATACATTTGACTTAAAGCCTAATAGAATGGGGGATTTTTAGATCTAAAGAGCAAGACACAAGATCTAATGACTGTCAATGGTTTCGCAATGCCACACGTGACATCCCTAAATTGTATGGTATCATCTATAACTACCTTTTTTTTCCAAACATATCATCTTATTTCACATTTGTACAATGTATTCCTCTTCTTCACTGTGCAATTATTTTTTACTACATAATATTTTAGAATCAATTCATCTATTGCCCATTTCATAGTATTATCTAACACCATTTTACAACTAAACAGGCCACTACTGGCCCTTGCAAGATAAGTAACATCATCTTCTAAGAACATTCTGATGAGAAATTTGTTACAGTCTATTCTATCCATTTTCACTTTGCAGCAGGATCAGGATCATCATCATAAGGCCTCATTCACACGACATCTGATCTGATCCACATCCGTATGCTTGTTCTGAAGTCCCAGAAGACAGAACATGTCCTATTCTTTTTCATTTTGAGGACAAGATTAGGCATTCTTACAATGGGTCCGCAAAAAAACAACAACATTCAAACCTTTAGCATAGGTGCTTTTATGCTTAGCAGCTATGCTAATGGGTGTACCTGCAGAATGATACACAAATAGTGATGAGCGGAATGGGCAATATTCGAATTCGCGATATTTTGCGAATTTTTGGCCGAATATTCACCATAAATTCGCAAATTCAAGAATTTGTTATCTCCAGTAATTATTTTCTTGATTGTGAAAAGCGGCAATCAAAAAATTCACGTTAAAAATTCGCAATAATAATAATAATTCACGATACGAAAATTCACAATCAAAATCCTAAACAATCCTAAAATCAAAGATATTGCAGCCTTCTCATTGGGCCACAAGCAGTGAGGGATCATGGGTACTGATGAAAAAAATCTAGCATATTTGCGATTATGAATATATAGTACTATATGTAGATATTTGCGAAGTGCCAATATTTGCGATAAAAATTCACGATTAGAATATTCGCAATCAACACTATACACAAATATTAAACAAATAAAAAAATAAGTTAGACAGTCTCTTACCTGTGGCGCCAGCTTTGCAAACACAGTTAAAGCCTCCTGGAAAATTCTGGCATAAGCCGCCATTTTTGCAAGGACTGGAAAGGCACTCATTGATATCTCTCTCACAAGCAATTCCTGTGAAACCATCTGGGCAACTGCAGGAAAATCCTCCAACTAGGTTGAGGCAGGTTCCACCATTATGACATGGATGTGGCAAACATTCGTCAATATCATTTTCACATAAATTTCCTTCATATCCTGGCATACACTTGCAAATGAATGTTTGAAGCGGTTCATTTGCCACTATTATTACAGGAACACTCTCCAAAACTGTAATTCCTGAACTTACAGCAAGTCTTCTCATACAACTTCCTCCATTATGACAAGGATTATGTGCACAAGAGTCATGGTCTACTGATTCTATCCATACTCCACTTTGACGGAATAATATTTCTTTGATGCTCTCAAAAAAAGTGCCTACTCCACTTGGGTTAACATACTGATTATTGTTTCTTTTCACAGCAGTCATGACATAAGTCCTGTTATTCTTTTCAAACACCCCACACACTTGTACTGCAGTTCCAAGCCCAGTCAATTGTGAATTGGCTATACGCAAGAAATGCAGGTAATTGTTGGTTAAATAATCTTTAACAGTTGGTATATTTAGCCTGAGAAGAATACTGTTATCAATTGTAGCATTACTGAATCCTGTAAAGAAAACTCTGACGTTATTTGTGACTGCACTGTGTACACCATCATTACTATGAACCATAAGATCAAATGTCCCATCAGTAGACCTTGACTGAGAATGGAGGTCACAACTGTCTGCTGGAATACTGAAAAGACTTGTAACTCCTGATGTTAAAGTACAGTGGAAGCTATCCAAAACATCAGGATCTTGAGGTTTCACACTGCCCAAAGTGCCACCAGGAAAGACATTTCCAAAATAATGAACAAAAATCTGAACTGTCCTTGATTCAGATGGGTTGTCATTTTGGTCAATAACTTTAACATGTACAGTTCCCGTGGAAGACATTTGTGGAAAACCAGAATCTCTTGTCACAACAGATAATAAAAACTCACTGATCTGTTCCCTATCAATTTCTCTGGTTGTAGTAAGAACTCCTCCAGGACTAAGGCTAAAATAGCTGGTAGCAGGTCCAGTGCTAAGGAGATAATAATGAAATGGACCTTGATTTGGAGGAAGATCCAGGTCTGTGGATTGCAGTGTCATCACATGAGTTCCTGCTCTGTGATTTTCCTTGACCTCGCCTTCTGTCGTAGATAGAGCAGGCCCATTGTCGTTAAGATCTTCTAGGGAAACAATTAGGGTAGCACTTCCTGTCGCAGAGGGTGTTCCTGAGTCAATAGCTAACACAGTAAGGTTATAGATCGGTGTGGTTTCTCTATCTAATTCAGTATTGACAGTAACCTGGCCTGTTTGTGGATTAATTGAAAAGGCACCTTTATCATTTCCAGAACCAATAAAATAGGAAAATCGGCTCCAACTAGGAACTGAGTCAGAGTCAAAGGCACTAACAAATGTAACATGTGTACCAGGGGGTACACCTTCACTGATTTGAACATTATAAAATTTTAAGCTGAAAACAGGAGGATCATTAGCATCAAGTACAGTGACGTTAACATTAACTTCATCTATATCAGCACCACGAATACTGCCAATATTTTTTGCCAAGACTTTTAGTGAGATTCTTTCTTCCTTTTCTCTATCTAAAAGACCAGAAACATATAGTTTTCCCGTCTTTCTCTCAATCTGGAAGCCCTTTTTCCTGCTGCTACCAAAAATTAAATAGTGGACTTCCCCATCAACCCCTAAATCTCGGTCACTTGCAAAAACTTCTCCGATTACAGTGCCTTTCATGGCAGCCTCAGAAACTTCAAAATAATACATTTTTGATACAAATCGAGGTACATATTCATTTGTTCCCTGAAGCTGGACTGTAACACTTACAAAACTGCAGCGTTCTTCATCGGGAACATTGAATGCTTTTACAGTGAGGTGGTAAGACTGCTTTGTTTCATAATCCAGAAAACCTTGGGTCGTCATCACACCAGTGTTTGGGTCAATTACAAAAAGGTCACTATCTGATGACTGTATGGAATAAGCTGTTACTGCATGCGGTGAAGAATCTGTGTCAGTTGCATTCAAACGTATAACCGTTGTGCCACTCGGTGCATTTTCCATGACACTGGGCATATAGTATTCTGACTGGAAAACAGGAGGATTGTCATTAACATCTTTAACTTGTACTGTTACAACACAGTAACCTGTTTTAGCAACCCATCCTCCATCGACAGCACTGATGGTTAAGTCATGTTTTTGGCACGCTTCATAGTCAAGGTTTTTGGACAAAGATAATGCACCTGTGGAAGTGTTTATAGCAAAGAGACCAGCTTCATTTCCTGCCGTTATGTTATATGTGATCACTCCATTCATAGAAGTATCCCTGTCCCTTGCTGATACAGTCCTGATCACTGCTCCCACTGTAAAACTTTCCAAGACAGTTATGCTTATATGGCTTTGAGAGAATTCTGGTGTATGGTAGTTTTCCTCAGTTACGGTAATGTTAACCATTACCTGTGATGATAGTGGAGGGTTACCTTTGTCTTTTGCTATAACTTTAATAATATAATTTTTATGTAAATCCGTCATTAAAGAAGAGACCACACTAATCCATCCCGAGTCTTTGTTAATATAAAACTTTCCACCAGAGTTCTCAGCTGACATAGAATATTCAACTTGAGAATTCAATCCAAAGTCTTTTTCATCAACAGCTGTAACTTTAATTAGTTTTGTGCCAATTTTTGCATTTTTGGCTACAGGAGTAAAATATTTGCTTTGTAAAAACTTAGGGGGGTTGTCATTGCTGTCAACAACGTTAATTGATAATGTGGTTTCGCTCATGAGAGGAGGACTACCTCTGTCAGAAGCACTGACAATGAAACTGTGTCTATTGATATTAATGTTTCCTGATGTACTAGGGTTCTGATACTTTAAATGTTGCTTGTTAAATATCTCTCCCGTTGTAGAATTGATTCTAAAAAATTCAGATTGAGATTTGATGAAGTAATACACTTGGCCATTCAGTCCTTCATCAGGATCAGATGCTAAAACCTGAGTAATCTTAACTCCAGGCTCTGCCGTCTCTGGAAAGTTTAAATAGTATGATGGCTTACTAAATCGTGGAGCATTATCATTCACATCAGTCACAAATATGGTAACATCGGTGCTTACAGTCCACCCAGAATCATGAGCAGAGACTCGAACAATGTAGCGATCGGTATCTTCTCTGTTGATTGGTCTGCTTACAGTTATCACACCTGAATTGGGGTTTATGTGGAAAGGAAGACTACTATCTGCAATTGTGTACCTACTAATTGCATTTGTCCCAGAATCCTCATCCGACGTTGTGACTTGAGTAACTACATAGCCCAAAGCCGCATTCTCTGGAACCGATGCACTGAATATCTGAGAAAATCTTGGTGCATTGTCATTATCATCTAAAACATTGATAACTACTTTGACTATTGAGCTCTGGGCAGGTATCCCTTTATCAGAAGCTTTGATGGATAAAATATGCTGAGAAACCTTTTCTCGGTCCAGTAGTCTTGTACTTCTTATTTCACCACTAACCCTATTTATACTGAATAAATTATCTTTATTTCCATCAAAAATTGCATAATCCAGTTGACCATTGGATCCACTATCCTTGTCTTTTGCATAAACTGTGAGTATCCTGCGAGGTGACAGGTTCTCCATTATTTCTGCAACAAATGGATCTTGCCTAAATTGTGGCACATTGTCATTAACATCTAAGACATTAACTTCTATCTTCTGATAAGAGGAGAATGGTGGGAATCCCATATCTCTAGCTTCAATCCATAGGACATACTTTGAAATGGTTTCAAAATCTAATGGGTTCTTAATGTAAAGCTGTCCATTTAATTCATCAATATGGAAAGTGTTGCCAAAGTTACCACTGGCAATGTAAAAAGATAAACTTCCACCTCTTGTAGATGAGCCAAAGACTGTTGTCACTAAAGTTCCTACTTCTTGATTCTCTGAAAATGCAAATGTTGTCTGATCAGCTCTGATCTGGGGGAAGTCTGCTTTGTTAGCAAACCTGACAGTCACAGTGGTCGAATCTGATTTATAATTAACACCACCATCCTTTACTTGGACAGAAAATGTTATCTCCGAAGATCCCTCTATTGGTCCAGCAGTCCTTATAGCACCACGTAGTGGATCAATGTGAAACTTGTCTGCATGTCGGCCTTTTAAGGAAAAGTGAAGCTCTGAATTTGTGCCAATATCTTCATCAGTCACAGTCACAGCAAACACAAAAGAATCTAAGAGAAAAAAAAAATACAAATATTCAGAGTGCAAACAATAATCAAGACATAGTAACATAAACAATATATAGACTTGCTGTTAAAAATCTGTATTTAAAACGGGTTTCTGGTGGGCTATGCCTAAAACAGGCCATCAATAATTGATCAATGGGGTGTAACTCCTGAAACCTCTACAAATAAGTAATGCTCTTCTCCCCAATGTCATAGTCACAGGAGTTCAGCCAGCTGAGCTCTATGGTTCTGCCTTTAATTTTAACAAAGTATAATAACTGTCCCAGCGCCAGTCTGTGACATGGATGTGATCACTGTTGAATATTTTTCAAAACATTAACTCTTCAAGGTGACTGTAGACCTAGTCTTCTGTTGAAGTGGTTGTGCAGTGATAGTATATTGAAGAGCGATCCTCAGGATAGGTTATCAACATCAGATCAGTGGGGGTCACGGTGCTTGTGCGAAGGCTAAATCCTTTTTATTGTTTAACTGCACATCCACTAGATCACAGTGTAACTACAATTGCCTGTCCCGATCTCTTCAACAGGATGAGCAGTTGTAGTTACACTTTACCGCCGCTAAAATCTAGATAGAATGCAGTTTAACAGTGAAGAGACCACAGTGCTCACCCGAGCGTGCAGTCTCTTCAAACAGCTGATCGGCGGCGGATCCGGGAACCCCCGCCGATATGACATTGGTGACCTATAGCAAGGATAGGTAATCAATATACTAACGGCACACAACCCCTTTAATCAGTAAACAAAATGTATTCATGATTTTCATACACCTTCAATGTAATATAAAGAAACCGCTAAAACAGCAAGTAAGGACGCTTTTACACAGTCAGTGTTGGCCAGAGATTGGTCAGTGATTTCCATCAGTGAGTGTGATCCAAAAAAGAGTAATGGATGCTACACAAAGCGACAAGAAGGTCAGTGGTTCATCCATGAATATGTCTTTGAAGGATCTGTGTTTGCTCCGTGTGGCCATGTTTTGCCCTGCGAGTCATCTTTATTCTACTGACAATGCATAGCTGAAAATTAATTTCAAGAGCATCTCCTTGCAATGATCCATGAAACACGGATGCCATCCATGTTGTGTCCATTTCTTTTCAACGTCCCATAGACTATAATGGGCATAAGAGATCAGTGAGAAAAAAAACCCCATTCTTCCGTTAAGTAACCAGGTACCCACAGACCATGGAAATTCAGGGATGTGTGAATACACACATTAAAATCAATGGTGTTGTATGCTGTCTGTGGAGAACATGGACACCAAACGTCCATGATTCACTGACATGTCAATAAGGCCTGACAAAACAGTATGTGAAAGCGGCCTAAGAATTAAAAAGGTTCTCTGGGAATAAGGAAAATAAAAATATGGAAATATTACTTTATTGCAAATATACTCCCAAACCTTTCATTAGTTACAATGGCTCGTTTTGTCTAAGGAGCAATCATTAGGAGAAACAAAATGGCCGCCATCATATCAGTATGAGGAAAACCTGTCCTAATCCAGCACAAGTTACTACAGAACACTGAGCTAAAGAGCTGCCCCATCCTTCTCTCTGGTCTTCTTGTAAGGTATTATCCTGAATACAGTTGATAAGATCTTTAGCTGAATCTCTAGGGAATGGAGTTGATGAGGAGACATGAAGTACAGAGACTGTGGTAATGTGGGGCTGTGGTAATGGAGGCTACATACAAGTGCTGCTGCTCATTATCTACACCCCCACTATCCTCTCTGTACTTCATGTCTCCTAATGAACTCCATTCCTACAGAGATTCGGCTGAAGACCTTATCAACTGTATTCAGGATCATAATCCCTGACAAGCAGAGAGAAGGATGAGGCAGCTCTTTAGCTCAGGGTGCAGTAACTTGTCCTCCTGTGTGATTAGGATAGGTTTTGTGGGACGACCGCCATTTTATTGCCTCTGATGATTGCTCCCTAGACAAAATGAGCCATTAAGTTATTTGGGAATGTATTTATAATAAAGTAATATTTGGGTATTTTTTTTTATTTTATTGTCTTATTTCCTTTAAGATCATTATAACCAGCAGAATATAGATGTGTCCACCCTTAAACTTTGCTAAATTTGGTTAAGAACTCACAATTTCACATGAAAAAAATATTCAATACCAGGACATGCCTGCAAAACTCTTGATAGGCTGCAATACACAACACTAGCACTGGGAGGTGACACATAGACACATATAGGATAGACCTCTTGTGACAGAGTACCACAAAATCACGTTTATTTAGAAAGCTGGTGAGGCTACACATCTGGGGCCACCTTGAGCCAAGTGCAAAGGTAAGGAAGGACACATCTGCATCAAATCCCTGGATTTTAGCATTTCTCATAAAATTAGTGGACTGGAGTTACATTTGAATTCTAAATATATGATAGATAGATAGATAGATAGATAGATAGATAGATAGATAGATAGACAGACCAATATGGAAAGCAATTTATTTACATGAGCACAACCAATAGTGGAGAGTGCTTACCAGAAGCTGTAGGTGATTGAATGTGAGTTACATATGGATGATGTAAAAATCTTGGCGGATTATCATTCACATCCAGGATATTCACAGTTACACTAGTTGAACTGGATAAGCTTGGGGAACCACCATCAGTAGCCACAATGAGAAGTGTATAATTGTCCTTCACCTCTCTATCTAACAATGAGCTGCTGATGATCTGACCAGTAGAAGGATTAATTGTAAACTGAGAATTCCCACCAACCAGACTGTAGCTGTATCGAAAAAAAAGAGGAAAGTCATTTTCAAGTCATATTCACTTCTTAGTTTTTATTAAACTCAATAAATGTTGCTTTAAGTCAGAAGATGATAAACTCTATTACTTGCTGCAGAGCGGTATCCCCTAGATACAACAACAAGATGAGTAAATCTGAAGAAACTCATTAAAATGTAGCTATATTGCTAATGAATACTAAACCAAGCTGAAGATTTAATGTTCTATTAACGACGTGTCTGCTTCAGATAAACCTCTGTGATCGTTTTAAATGACTTTAATATTACAACTCTCACCGCTAAATCCTCTCCCTTAATGATCTGCATCCAACATAAATAACCTCCTTTATGAAAAATTAAATAGTAATATAAGTTCCAAACAAATGACATTATGATCAAAAGAGCTATCATTTTAATTCATATTCTTTTGTGGGAACAGAACCACGGAACATACAGAAAAAAATACAAAATTTTAACAGCAGCTCAAACAATGAGGAACAAATACAATAGATATAATAAATATGATATATATTATATATTATCTACAATTATGTGTATATATATATATATATATATATATATATATATATATATATAGTTCCTATTCATACATTTACATTACTTATGTTACTTATGTCAGGTATGCTGCAACTTTGAAGACGATTCCCCACATAGTAATTCCTCATAGCACAGAAGACTCCATGAATAAATGCTAAGATTGTTTAGACTTCCTTGAGCACTCAGTAGGTAGCCTTTGGCTTGTCAATATAACTTAAATTCCTCATTATGTGCTTTGAAAAATATATCAGCGGCAACCCCGTTAAATTATGATTTGTCACATGAAGCCTAGTGGTGCTGACAACAGGAGGTGGTTTTCAGTAGGGGGTTTAGAAGAACAACTTGTAACAAATGATGTTAGAGGAAATGTAATCATGTGACATGGCTTACCGAACAACACCGTTCAGACCCGCATCAGGATCAGAACAACTGACCAGAAGGATATCTGTACCAGTGGGTGCATCTTCTGAGATACTTATAAGATGCTGACTTAAGGCAAATGCAGGTTTGTTGTCGTTGACATCATCTACGTTGATGTTAATTGTGCCTGTTCCAGTGAGGGCGGGAGATCCTGTAAGGGCATTGAAAAACATAAAAAAGTAAGGTTAATAAAACAGAATATGGAGGACATTAAAAAGTCTTTGGAAATATATTATAAAGTGTGATGGATTAATTATTTTACTATTATTAACTTATAGGAAGAATTTTTGGTTCATATATTATTATCATCATTTTTATTACTATTATATTTGGATCCCTATAGTCCTGGTGTCCTTCTGTCCTATTTATCTGCTCCATGTCTTCTATAAGTCAGATTCAGGGCGAAAAAAAATGAATTATTAACATAACATAATTAAAAAAGTAAATCTTTATTTCTCGAAATGTCCTTTAACCTATTGATCAGACGTTTGATTACCTATTTTAATGTTTCAGGAAGTAAAATATATAGGAGGAATTTATCATGAGGGGTTGTTTGAAGTCAGTTTTGCTTGAGTCTTGCGCCATACAGTATGTTTGATTAATGAGGTATATCGTTAAACGTTACACTTTTGTCTAAAAATGCTACTTCAGTTTTTCTGTGCCTGTGGATCACTGCTATTAGGTTGTACCTGTACCTGTCCCACGCCTTTTGATTGTGGGATAACCCCTTTACAGTGCATTTCAACCAGAGTGCGACTATCTAAGAGATGGTGCTTCTTAGAAGGGGCACATCTGGTGAAAAAATGCTATAAAATTCACAGATAACTTGAAATATATACATCTGAGTGCACTTATTTTTATAAATTATTTTTTATCATCACAGAAACTGGTGGCATATCTCCAGCATATGTCACCAATGGCAGATAGGTGCAGGTTCCACCTTTGGTACCTGCTCCTATCTCTAGATATTTCCCATAGAGGTCCCATAGTGGTCTATTTCATAAAGGTGAATGGAGCAGTGGTAGGCCTACCAATCTCTAGCACAGGTCTCTGAAAGTGAAGGAGAGTGCACTGCGCATGTGCGGCATGTTCTCTATTGATTTCTATTGGAGTTCCTAAAATAGCTGAGAGAGCTTGCTCAGCTATTTTCAAAACTCTTATAGAAATTAATAGAGAGAGCACTGCACAAGCGACATTCACCTATATTAGACAGACCTCTACAGGACTACCACTCGGCTACTTTTAGAACTCCCACAGAAATTAATGGATGGTGGGCGCGCATTCAAAGCTGCCCTCCGTTCACTTCAGTGGTCCTGTTCTGGAGACTGGAGTGGGTTCCAGAGTTGGGACCTGCATCTATATGACATTGGTGGCATATCCTAGCGATATGCCACCAATGTCTGAATCAAGAAAACCCCTTTTAAGGCTGTTATACTAAAGGCCAACATTTCATCAATGTAATACATATTCTAATGTATTTTCCAGTAGAAAAACAGCATATAAGTGTCCAATTAGCACATTCCCAGTAACATATGACCTATTAGTCTGACTCATTTCACACCATGCTCTACTGGAAATGACAAGAAGTGTTCTTGAGTTCTAAAAGATTTGCTGAGTGTTCAACATATAAAACAACCATCGGTAACTAGCGTTTGTCAACAGTAATAAAGTTTAGGAGGAAAAAGAAACTTGCTATTACTTCCTGATTTCAACAATTATAGTGCGAGGAGTGGAATGTTCAAGCTGACACTTTACTCAGGTAATAAAGTTTAGTTTTTTCCACTGTTAATTAAAATTTCTATCACCATGTCTTAAAAAGAAATCTCTCCTGGACAGTTTCCCTTTCACAGTCGCACATTTCAGAAAGCTTACTATGGAATGTTGCTTGCATTACTGTTTACTACTTGTTGATATTTATTGTATATGGCACTGTCATATGCGCTTCATGGTTAAAGGTGTGGTCTCATTTGGACAGACATAGGCCTAGTTAGGAAAATGTGTCATCATAGAATGACAGTGGAGAGCCAGAACTTGCCATTTCCATATGTTACATGGCGCTCTATAATGTTGCCACACTATGGAGGATGGGATTTTTCAACCTCCATAGTGCTAGAAAAGTGCCATCAAAAAGTCACTATTTGTCCCAAAAATGTATGAGGCTTTATTAGGGTTTTACATCATGCTTATCACTTTTTCAGAAAGAGGGTGCGGGTGGGCTTAGTAAGAGGAGCATGAACTCCTGCAACAAATTTAAAGCTCATGGCTAGTGTAGAATTGACCCGGCCTCTTAATAAATTAGGCACAGCTCACTCCAGAGCAAACGAGATCAAAGACTGACATATGAAATGCTAGCCAGTCTTGATAAATTCCCCTCTATATTCTGCTGCAGGAACTATTGCCTTTCGGCTGAAGTATGTATACTAGACTTGATAGATTATAGTTATATTTTCTGAGTTGTTATTTGGCTTTTTGACCCCAATAGATCAGTTCAACTCTTCTCTTTCCTGAGCCCACCAGGAACACTGCTCATGATCTAATGCCTCTACTTTGCACACATCTTTCCTCTGAAGACACATTTACACTGCCCAATTGTTGGGCAGATTATTAATAATTATTATGAATAATCTGCCCATGTAAAGGTGCTGCAGAGCACCCAATGAATGAGCAAAACAGTTGTTCATCTGATGAAATAATCATTGATGCGGACACTCTGATCATCGTTTCTGGGCAGCAGACTGTGCTGTGTGAACAGCGATCTGCTGCTCAGAAACAATTCATTTGTATGAGGATGAGCCATAGCAGTCCCCGTATAGTGGAGGTGATCGCTGTATGGAAATAAAGCTCTTCACCTCAACTGATGAGCAGGCAATTGTCATGAAGCAACGCTTCCTTCACGCTAATTGTCTTCTAGTCAGCACAGTGTAAATGCACCTTAAAGGGGGTGTGCAGGGGTTTTATATTGATGACCTATCTGAGGTTATCTATATTTGATTGGTGGGGTCCAACACAGGGCACCCCTGCCGATCAGCTGTTTGAAGAGGAGGTGGCGCTTCATATGAGAGAGACAACACATAGTGTTATGAAGAGGAATCGGCGGTCACATGGAGCGCTGCCTCCTTTACTAACAGTTGATCGGTGGGGGTGCCGGGTGGCGAATCCCCACACATCAGATATTGATGACCTATCCTGAGGATAGGTCATCAATATAAAACCCCTGCACAACACCTTTGGCATGAGATATCAAGAGATGAGGGGCACTAATTTTTGTGGAGTCTTGGGGAAAAATTTTTGCATTACTATGCATTGCTCATCATCTAGTGCCACTCATTTCAGGATGTCTAAAACAAAGTGTAAAGGTCAGGAAGAAAATATATTACATGTCGTAGAACTCATTCTAGAAGCAGCCATTATGAATAAGATCATTTTAGACAGTCGGATAAAAACAAAGAAATCGCAAAATTTTGTGCAATATCTGTGTTACGAAACGGAACAAGAAGGCTATGTCTAGCAATGTATTTTAGATCAATAGCTGATGAATACTTGATTTGTAGTGAATGCAGTTTAAATGTCAGAAAGTGTCTGGGAGTAGATTCATTTAAAGCAGAGCAACAGAGTTTAAAGTGGCAAATGATGACGATCTGACTACTATCCTGCTAATTTGCTATGCTATCTACTGGCAGACAGTGTGAAATACTCGGTACTTGAATTACTATCTTTGTCTGTCAGTTTCTTGCAATTTAGAAACACAGTATTGATATGCCAGTGACTGAATGACACAAATATGAATCTATGCTAATCCACGGGCAGAGCTGTACAGCTTCAGGTACAGAAGTTTATATGGATCATCAGTTTTTCTTTCAGCTACAGTGTATAATATTATCTATCTATCTATCTATCTATCTATCTATCTATCTATCTATCTATCTATTCATCTACTATCTATCTCATATCTATCTATCTCATATCTATCTATCTCATCTCATATCTATCTATCTCATATCTATCTATCTCATATCTATCTATCTATCTATCTATCTATCTATCTATCTATCTATCTATCTAATATCTATCTATCTATCTATCTATCTCATATCTATCTATCTATCTATCTATCTATCTATCTATCTCATATCGATCTATCTCATATCTATCTATCTATCTATCTATCTATCTATCTATCTCTAATATCTATCTATCTATCAATCTATCTAGAAAAAATTGCACCACATCGCAGGTTCCAAAGTATCAAAATGGAGTGCCAGTGGCTGTGAGGACAATGTCCACAGAAATATAACCAAAGAAATTCCACAGCACTTCCTTGTCAGTGAAAAAAAGGTTGATACTTTACCGGCAAATAAAGTAGCAACCTTTTTTCACCGACAAGGAAGTGCTGTGGAATTTCTTTGGTTATCTATCTATCTATCTATCTATCTATCTATCTATCTATCTATCTATCTACCCATCTATCAATCAATCTCATATCATATCTATCTTGCAATATCTAGCTGTATTATTTCTCCCTAAGCTATTCTATCTGTTAAGCTATTTCCCTCATTTCTAGCCATCTATCTTTTTATAGATCTATGGGGATCTATAGATCTATATTCTCAAATCTATTGCTCTGTTACACTAGTGGCCCACCGCTCTCCCCTCCCTAGGGCAGGGAATTTGCCGCACCTCTTACCCCGCTCCATCTATTGCTTTGCCGGTGATTAGGTGAGGGTGTCTGAGCATTAGGTTTTCTAGTGTGCTAGTAAGCTAAGGTGCGCCGTTCTGTTTGTCTGCCTGTGTACCGACCTCTGCCTGTCTACCAATACTGACCGTCTGTTAGCTGATATGACTTTAACCCCTTTAACATATTCACTTTTTGATGCCTGCCTTGTCTTTGGACTAGTTTCAAAGATTCACACATACTCTGCTGCCCTGACCTCAGCCTGTTTCCCAAGTACTACGAGTACTGCTTAATCCTCTGGTGCTTTGCACCGGTGTCTCTTACCGCAGTAGGTCTGCTGTCAACCACATTGGGACTATTCCAAGAGGTAGCAGCCTTGTGTCTCCCCTGCAGCGAAATTCAGAAAACCAGGGGACTGCCAGAATATCGTCCCACACCACTGGCCCTATTACTATTTATTTATTGATCTACCTTTAATATCTACCCATTGAGCTATCTATTTCATATCTATCTATCTGCTCGAAATATGCACCGCTTTTTAGATTTAGCAGTAAAAAAAATCTGTATAATAGTTTTGAGCCACACTCCTCCCAGTAAACCATGCCCACTTTCCAACCTATTCCAAATAGATGCTAAAAGTGGAAGTTTGGTGCAAACGATGTTGAATTTAAACTGTCACAAACTGATCAATAAATGGGGACTCTTGTGTTTATATTTATTACCATTTCAAAAATCTCTGCTTCCTGTCCTTAAATGAAAACATTCAGTTGGATATTATCACAGCAGATTTAGCGCCTCTATCACTGACAGCAATGTGATACCTTAAAAACGGTCAGGAATGGAAACCTAAAGTATATTATGCAAAACTGCCTAGACAAAAGGTAAAATGTTTTTTCAATGAAATGAGCCATTTTTGTTGCAAAATATTGGTGTTAAATAATCAAGTCATGTGTGGGTGAACTGAAGATTAAATTACCTACCATATCTTCAGAGCTGCCCCAAATATGTCATACCCCATGGAGCATTTTGGTAAATTAACCTGCTGTGTTTTAAATCTCCCCCAATAAGTCTGGTCTGAAAATATGCCTGACACTTTTAATCTCCTTACTTTTAGACATACATGCTTCTTAGCACAGGAATAATTTTATAATGAAGTCACCGGACTAAGCACAGAGTGAATTGGTAACATGTTAACTATGTAGCTTGAGCTTAATACCAATATCATATTTGTGGTAAAAGATTCTGTTTTTCTTGGTCAGGCTCGTTTCCCAGAATCCTGGATTTCACTGCAATTGCACTTACTCCTGAGGACTGGGTTTTTAATCATTTAGTAGTGGACCACCAGTAAGCCTCTCCTAAAGCTACCCTTGATAATAATCTACATGATGAGGACGAGAGCTTTAGTGTCTCTATACACACCCTGCCTGTTGTATTATTTTAGGATGCTAATATCATACAGTGCATTTCAACATCGTTAAATGTACAGTAATAAAAATAGAAAAAATAGCATATCAGGCGTCGATGAATCAAAGCTATTAATTAGGTGAATATGTATAGTTACATAAAGTGTCTGCTCTGGATGAGTCTTCCACTTTGCCCAGCTAGATACTGTATAACATTTAGATTGCCCCGGTTAGCTACTTCAGTTGGGGAGGGAATGACAATAGGGGCACTTATTATGACCCATTAACTAGTGAAAAAAAAAAGTTGCATACCCCAGGTTTGCAACTTTTTGAATACCAATTTGCCTAAATTGTGGTCTTTCTACATCTACTGAGGAGTGATGTGGGTAGGGACATCGGTTCCAGCACATTCACTATGAATTACGTCAGTTTTGTGGCACAAATGACGACTGGAATCGACGCCAGTCTCAGCACATGGACAAGAGGAGGATGTGCTTAATTTATGATAAGGCCTGCATTCAATCAACAAGTTAGCACATGCTCTGGTGGATGAGGAGATGTCAAAGACTTGCATAAAACACCTTTGTTTAATAAATGACCTCCAATATATGTAGTATAATTGTTCATTCTCCCTCTTCCTTAAATGTAGTTAGACGCTATCGATGAATTAAATCCAGGAATGAGCTTTAGTTAGAGGGGTGACAAAGACTGCAATTCCACAGCAGCTGGAGGAAGGCCAAGAGAGACAACTTATCACCAGCAATTTAAACTAGATTATAGAAATGCTGGCATTATGGTGTATAATATTCCAAAAACATCTAATGACAACAATTATGTCTTTATTACGTGCCTGTCAGATTTGACCTCAAGGCGTGTGGCATCATGAGTCTTAATTAGTCTTGATTATGGTCTCCAGCCTCAATATTACTATAGCCTTTTTAATATTATATGCCAAAAAGAAAACAAAATATGGCTGATATTTCATTTTTATAACTCATAATGCTATTAACAGTATATGTTGAATATGTACAATATCCAGAATATTGTAAAATTTAGAGGTACAATTGTAATTAGCAGACAGTATGGTAATTTAATTAAGAAAAGCAGCTGCTCTGAGACTACAATACAATGGCGTACACAAGCTCATTAATATTTTGATGACTTCTACCTCCTAATCACTAACATGTCTGTCAATATGCTTAATGGTATAAGCTGATTAAGACACTTTTTGGAATAATTAGATGACTAGGAACACATCGATGCCGTCTTCTGTTTAACATAAATGTTACATACAAAAGATACAGCATATAGAAAAGGGAGATTGAGGAAAACTGCCTAAAGGTGAAACTGCCTTTGGTGCCTATAGAAACCAATCACAGCGCAGGTTTTATTTTATATTCTGCCCCTGAAAAAAGAAAGCTAAACTATGATTGTTGGCAACTATGGGCTCTATTAGCCAAAAAGTACACTCTTTTCCTACTTCAGCTAATGGTAGAGCAGATCTGTCTCCATACTTTTTATGACTACAGTATGAGGATAGATCTGCTTTAAAGGGATTGTTAAAAAAACACACATTTATCATCCATCCACAAGGTAACAGATAAATGTATGATTCCTGAGACCAACCACTGGGACCCCCAGTAATCAGGAGAGTGAGGGTCGCGAGTCCCACAGTTACAGTCACTTCTATGGGACTGATAGAAATAACAAAGTGCTGTACTCGGCAATCCTAAAAAAGTTAATGGAGTGGTGGTCATGTACGCACACTACTGCTCGATTTACACAGGGGACTCAAGCCCCATGTTTGTATGTCTTTTAATAAGATTTTATTTACCCTATCACTTCATAGAACAGCTAATCACAATAATAAAAAAAAAGAATTCAATAAAAGAAAAAAAGAAAGAAAGAAAGAAAGAAAGAGTGAAAGAGAAAAGGAAAGAGTTAAAGAAAAGAAAGACATAAAGAAGGAAAGCGAGAAAGAAAGAAAAAAAGAAGGAAGGGAAGAAAGAAAGGTCAACAAATAAAATGTATATATAACTCTGAAATAATAACTGATAACAAAACAGTTACATATGAATTTGGGGTTATTTGCAGAGATGGGCTATTTGTCCATCTAACCCATGTTTTTTAAGATCTCCATACAGGAATAACACTGATTGACTTCTAACATTTTTGGGGTCTACTCAAATTGCCAATTTGACATGATGTCTAGTGGCTGTGAGAACTTATTCATTACCCATCTTTATCTATAAGGAATGGGATCCATAGGACAAGTTCTGGTAATGATGAGAAAAGTATGCTGCAGATTATAGAGACTAGCTCAAGAGCTTCCTTTTATCACGCAGCATTGTTAATATATGCTAATAACTGTGAAAACATTAATTTGGTAAGGACATAGTCATTAGTTATGGGCAGCAAGGTGGCTCAGTGGTTATCAGGATCCTACCATGGACAACATCTGCATGGAGTTTATATGTTCTCCCCATGTTTTTGTGGGTTTCCTCTGGGTACTCCGGTTTTCTCCCACACTCCAAAGACATACTGATAGAGAACCTGGATTCTGAGCCCCATTGCGACAGTTGGATGCATAAAATAAATAACTAGTCATTAAAGTATTGGGGGCTCAAGATAAATGTATCTATTACAATGTTTTTATTCAAATATAATGTGGTGTGCCCTCCCCATGACTGTCCGGCCCCAGGAAGCACAAGAGTGAGGACAGCCTCTGTGAGTAACTACTGCCATCATCATTGCTACCACCACTCGCATCCTCTACTGCATCCACTTCCCAGGCCTGTTGCATGTGCATCATTTAATGACATTAGCTAGTCTCTCATGGGAAACAGATGCAGTGCACAATTGAGGCACCCACTCCCAATAATCCTTTAAATCCAGATGTATCCCTCGTCTGAATTCTTAAAAAAAACATTCTGCTGCAATAACAAGCTCAAGCTGGTTGTAGTAGAGCCGAGACGTCTAGAAATTCAGAAGTTTAAATGGCAGTGATTATTAAAGCCCCACAATGCAATATTTAGGAAGAAGTCAAGTGTGAACTGTGAGAATGGCTATTGCTTATGCCAGGTTACATCTCAGGAGGGATGAACACACATTGCCAAGGGCAGCACAATGCTCTCTTACAAATGTGATCTCCTTCATATGTGGGAGGATTTTAGTCTTTTTTAAAGAAATGTACTGCAATGGTACTTCATGAAAACTATGGTATGCTAGGGATGGGAGGGGGGGTGGCAGATGACTGGACGTTTCTGGCTACTGAATGTGTCTAGGTCAACACAAGCTATCTCTACTGCCACTCTGTTGAGCTCTGTTAAACAAGATACTGGCCAGACACATCCTGAGTTTTTATATTCCCTTTTTTCAAAAAGTAAAAATAATGGCAAATTCGATGGCATAAGAATATTTTTTGTTGTCTAGATTAGCAGACATTTAGCCCCATTTTGATTTACTATGTAATTACCGCACAAGAACCTGTGAACATTTTTTCCTATCTAGTGTCCTCTACCTCTTGCTTCAATTCTTTCTCTTCATCTTTGAGCAGGCCAAGATTAGTTTTCCAACTCTACGCTATCAGTAGCCTGAGATAGCCATCAACAGATTATTAACTCCTAAACTCCAATGCGTCTTCTCGTTCCTAGCTGCTGCAAAGAGTATGTGTTGGCTATAAGTGTTTTTCTAATATTTTGTTTGTGCTTGAAACATTCCTTTAACTCAGCTTCCCTGACTACTCTTTGGATTCTCCACTCTACTACATATTAATTCTGTGACTACTTTTACACCTATTCCCCAGGACTCCATTTTGGCTCTTCCTGATCTCCATTTCCTGATCCTTACCTTGACTGTTCCATGGTACTGCATACTTGGCTTCTCCTGTCCTCTGACTACTGGCCTGTTTTACTATGCCCCCCCTTCCTTGCCTAATCATTCTACCCTCACTGGTACATTTGGATATTGATTGTCTGCTGTGGTTTTCCATAACAACCATATCTCCAACCCATTCCCAATGCATCTGTTAGATGTTATCCAGATGAACTCAGGTCATCTAAATCCTGGGGCCAGATGAAAAACTTGACCCTAACCTTAACCGTAAAAAAGGGGTGTTCAGCTGATGCTATCTAGCTGATTATTTCAACAAAAATAATTAAAGCAGGGTTACTACAGATATTTAGAGAGCCATAGTTGGGTTTTAATACAGGTAGATACAAAGATAGGCAGACAGACAGATATATATGGATTGTACAGACTCTCACTGCACATATTCGTAATATAATTCCTATAAAGTTATCAATTTCTCTATAGATACTTTTACAATGAAAAAAATGTGATGCGATTTAACTATTCAGCAATATTTTACCTTTTTTCTCAAACAATTTAACACAATTGGTTCCTCTGGGAGTAGTTCGGAAAGTCCAGGACGAGCTGTTATTTTACTCCTAATAAGTGAAGTACTTTCACACCTTCATCACATGGCTTTCCTCTCTTTTGATTTGTCTGCCAGTAACTGCATTAAATGAGGCTCCCAAAAGTACAGCTAAAATATACAAGCAGGATGGTGTCCTGCAGGAGGTGATTTGTGTGTGTGTGTTTTGAAACCTATATTTTACTGGGAGTAGGACTGAGCCACTGAAGAGAAAGAAACAGCGGACACTGAAGGATAGATAATGCAGCCGCTCCAAGTACGAAGCATTCAATTGTGTCCTTACTTTACATTTTCAATCAATTTGTTTGTAAGTTACCACTTTCCTGAGATCAAGCTACATCAATGAAATTATACCCAGATGTTTTCTAGAACAGCACAGGAGGATACCAAATTTCATTTTAAATTGGCAAATTTACTAGAAAAATTTTTTGATACTTTATAACAAGTGTGTTTGTTTTACTGTGCTCGGTTAAAATGTCTTATAATTTAACCCAAAGTACCAATGTAAACAGTCTAAAATTACATCCCCAAGAATAAAAATCAATCTTAAAGCCTACTTTCCTTATTCAACCCGCTGTACACTATATGATCTTTGTGGCTAAGAATACTATATATACACTATCACTGAACAGTACGCTAAAGAAGACGCCTTAAAGACACCAATGTATTGTCCACTGTGTAAAACAAATCAGCCTGGAGGATTTATTATAGATGTCTTACTAATTCTTGAACAGCACTTGATATAAATACAGAGTTATACTATGCTACAGGGGAGAAATGAAATGGAGAAAATACACTGGCTGCATTGTATGAGAGCATATGTCTATTTAAGTGACTCATAAATTAGTACTGCAGACAAAAGGAAATTAACAAAATTGCCATACATTTCCTAGGTTATATGGCAATTGGTTCACCTCCTGCTGCTGTAATTGGCATGACGTATATATCCAAAAAAGAAAGCTTTCATGGTGTCACAATTGCCTATTTTGGTTCAAACTATTTGAGACTTTCATATTGCATTAAAATTCATCAGTTTCATACATTTTTATAACAATCAATAAGAGGTGTCAAATTTATATTAGGTAATTTTATGAAAGTAACATTTCCAATATCCTCAAAGAAAAGGGAAAAAAAAGTATCTATACAGTAAAACCACTTTAAGAAAACCACCAAATTGCACTGAAAACTGGTCTTTTAGAAGAATGGTCCCCTCAAAAAAGTGGCCAGCATGTATAGTATATGATGGAAAAGAAAATCTGTCAAAAAACCTGACAAAAAACTAATTAAAGTGGAGGTCTTCTCAAACAGGTGGTCCTTTAGAGAGGTTTCACTGTAATACATAACATTTTGTTATTATAGAAAAGGGTATGTATATCGTAAACAGTGACCTATTGTGGAGCCTACAGAGAATGAGGAGGAAGCATCTTCCCAAAGGATAGACTAAATGTAAACTATATGGCTCCTTTCCCACTTCAGCCCGCAGCATTAAAAAAAAGATGGAAAGAAATAGAAAGTGCTGGAGGAGAAGACAAAACACTGGCTCTTCTGTCTTAGGTCGTGGCATTAAAGGTAGAAGGCCTATATTGATTTTTGTTCTGGGATCCCATCTACTCTATCTATTCACTTGAAAAAATAATTGTTTCTATGACCAAATCAAGCCTAATCAGTTATGTTATTACGGCCTATGTCTTTGAAAACCACTTGTATGCTTTAATAGAAGAAAGGAAAAGTGCAAGAGGATAGATATATTCACAGACATGAGAAATATACCATGAAGGTGCAAACACAGGGCATGACATTCTTGAAAATTAATGTTCAAATAATCAGCAGGCATTGAAAACAAGACAGCTCATAATAACAATGGGAAAGAACTATAAATTATCTGCAATTATCTATACATCAAGGAATATGCATTAGATGATATAAAAAGTATTGGAATAAAATATATTACAGATCTATGCTCTACATATAGCATTTTTTTAACTAAGAGTACACTAAACATTGGAGACCTTCTATATGCATTAAGCTGCAAGTAAGTGACAAATGGTATTTATGGTTTGGATGCAGCTGCGCTTTATAGAGAACCTTTGGACGCCATAACCACGTCTTCTGTTGAAACAGTAGACCATGACTGTTAGCAGGTTTCCAGATGTGCAGTTCAATATCTATACAACCAATAAATAAATGGATGGTGATGGGTGGAATGTGAGCATTTTCCCTACAGAAAAATGTTCAAAGAGTCAAAGACATTAATGAACAAAGCTGCCGTACCGATGCTGTTCATGACATCTAGCCAGAACTTAATACTTACCTATCTTGCTTGGCCTCTGCCAGATGGAATAAAACAGAGGTGTATTCTCTTCGGCTTTCTCACGGAGCAAGTCAGAGCTAGGCAAAACAGTGATTTATACACTCTCATGCTGCAATGGTCTCATAAAAACACTTTCACATAGATGCCTGTTGCTTTCCTGGCAAAAGTGCAAGGTAGAGTGATAGGCTTGTATCTGCAATCTGAAGGCTGTCATAGTTTTTAGAAGATTCATAACTTTACCCATGGAGATTTAAGTGTAGGACTCCCTGGTAAGTTTTCACATTAAAATGGAATACCCTGGGAGAAACTCACAGCATGAATCTTAGGCACGTTTGCTATGGAAATGATAAAGTGCTTTATGTAATGTATGTGTCCAAATAAGAATTCCTGGTGTATCCTATTGCTATGCTGACTATTAATATTGATTGTTCTTTGTTGAATCTACACACGTAAATTATGAATATATAGTGTGTGGATATACATATTTTTCATTCTGCATATGGTTATTTGGTGTGGAACAGGATCACAGGAATATGTTCCTGTGGTCACTAAGGGTCTTAAGCATCCATTCACCACATGCATAGGGAGAGCTCCCAGGGTATCTGTTAAACAGACCCTTAAGAAGCTCAGAATGTTCTTTTGGCCTCTGACATCTGACAGAGCTTACTTGTTTTTACTTTTTTAATGTGTAGAAGTTTTTTTTTAAATAAAATACTAATTGGTTCTTTCCCCTTTAATTATTATATTACTTTCTATATTCTTTGTAATATAGTTAGCTAGGTATAGTTAGTTAACATATACAAAGCTATTGTTTTGTGTCAGATGACCACTAGGCCACATTCCAGAGTGGTTAACTCACAGGACACACATACTTCACATTGGACATCCTTAGTAGGAGGGTCTGAAAAGTATAAACCTTTGTGCATAAAGAAAAAGAACACAGTTCCAATGAGAATATCATCCACGTATGAAGTTGTAGGTCACTATATCTTTCTTGTATTACCACGGTATGTCGGCAATGTGCTATGTGGGTAGTGTGGCAATAGGAGCTCCTCCACTGTGTTCCAGGTAAGGTAATTTATTATAATTTACCTTTACAATTCTGTATGTGATTTGTCTGTTTTCACACTTAGTAAACATTTTTATCACTTAGCCTGTTTAAGCCTATTTATTCTCAAATCTTTGCATTGATGTTAAAACATTTAACAAGGATGTCTATAGGGAATGGATGGTATTTAGTGCCATCCATTTATGGATACAGTAAATGGCTAATGGTAAACAGACACTGAATGCAGAATGCGAATAAAGCCTTAGACTGTGGGAACTTCAACATAATTGGACAGCACAAAAAGTCATGTGATTATATGACAAATCAATGGAAAAATGTGTGTGCTTGTGCAGGTCTCAACTAAAAAAGGAATTGTTTAATAAGTATTGCCAAGTAAGGTTCCATTTCGAAAGGAGTCAGAAGTGATTTATTATAAGCCATTTTGTAGTGAAACCTGACAGATCTTACTGACTTCATCACATTGAATTTTTTATTGGACAGAACAGTGCAGTATGCTATGCTATTGTGTGTGGCAAAGAGAATCGGAAAACTGTTGGAAAGTGTGAATAGGGCTTAACATGCTAAACACCTAAGACCAGGTCAACAAAGTGAAGTGAACAGATGTTGCCATGACAGTATTGATAAAAATATAATTGCTTGCCCATAAAAGCAGAGTTTGAATCCAATGTCCCTGCAGGAGTACCATTTATCACTTATAGAGAAGGTAAATTGAGGACAGCTTGCAATAATACATCTCAAGAGAGAGAGACCAGACAGATTTGTCTTACACTGCAATACATACAAATGTAAACACTGGATTGTACAATATTTTATCAGAAAACCCTGGCACTGATCATAAAGAGATATTTCTTCCTTGGAGGCTTGTATGCAATGATGAAAGAGTAGAATATTGCTCTCTGTCTTCTTATTGGATAAAAGACAATATTACCCTTGAATTTAGGTCCTACACTAAACAGCTTAAGATCAACTATGTTCTGACTTGTAATGACATCACCCATTGGAATCAGACAATCACAGACACACTTCTCCTTGTTTCAACTGGCCTTAAAGACATAATTTAAGCATATTAATTACTTTAACAAACAGCATATGCCATGTATGGCTCTCCTGGGTGAGTGGAAAAACAGCACGTCCAAGACTTTGGTTAGTATTTTTCAAAGTTTTCTTAATGAGTATTTGATTTCTCCAAATTGGTTTGTGTACTTACAAGTAGACATATAGAATAAATATATTCATATTGAGTAAAAGTAAGGAGGGTGATAAAATATTGCACAATGAAATATGACCCCAATACCTCAAATTAATGTTACCATTCAGCCACATTTAACAGAGAATTCTAAAGCAATTGAAACACTTTGGGGAGATCAGCAGTAGTGTTGTAGGATGCAGAATTATTTCATAGAGTTATGGAACTATGGAGATGGAGATGCAGAACTGTATGACTGTGTACTACAACATATGGCACCTCTATATGGCACTGTATTACAGATATGTTATCCCTGTACTTATTCCAAGACACAATGTTTTATAAAACCAGAGACATGTGGAGACACATAATAGGCCTAATACAAGTTAACGGTTACACATTTTGGCTCTATACAATTTGGAATTTGTATGGACCCATATTATAAATGGGCATAAGCCCTAAGAGAAATAAGAGAAATACATTAACTACCTGAATCAGCAGCTGTGATTAATAATATGTACTGCTCTTTCATCTCTCGATCCAGACTTTTCACCACACTAAGCTGTCCATTAGAAGACAATTTGAAGGCCCCATCCTCATTGCCAGAAGCTAGGGCATATGTTAATCTGCTGTTAAGCCCCTGGTCATCGTCTCTGGCAACAACCTGAAACATTGAAAGCAATTCAATATAACCTAAATATTTTCCATTTTATGAAGATATCTCTAGATATTTCTGATTAGAATTAATTAAAAAAGATGAAACGTTACACTTACCTGAAGCACAGTTTTCGGTAATAAATCTAAGTTCTCCGGTACATTTACTGAATAGGGGGACAATTCAAATTTAGGAACCACATCATTAACATCAGAAAGGAGAATGCTGACTGTTGCTGTATCGGTTCGTGGACTGCTGCCCCGATCTGATGACTGGATGACCAAGGAGTATGAAGATTTCTTCTCACGATCCAAAGGCTTGGCTATCGATATTATCCCAGTGACTGAATCAATCCTGAACTCATTGCTTGGATTTCCATCTATAATAGCATAACGGACCATGCCATTTATTCCTTCATCTGCATCTGTTGCTAACACTTGAATGAGATCTGTTCCAGTTAGTATATTCTCACTAATCTCCACTTTAAAGAGAGTTTGTGAAAAATGGGGATTATTGTCATTAATATCAAGAACCGTGATTACAACATCCACAGAAGAAGAAAGCGAAGGTACTCCTTTATCAGTAGCTATAATTGTTAAAGTATAGTTGGAAATATCTTCTCGATCTAGTTCTCCCATCAGTCGCACCTCACCATCAATATTCCCTATGCTGAATTTATTTCCCAATGAGCTAAGCAATGAATACTGGACATAGCAGTTTGGACCACTGTCTGGATCTGTTGCTTGTGCACGAAATACGATAGTATCAGTGGGTGTGTTCTCTTGGATATAAGTCAGCTTTGGAGATATAAAACTTGGTGGGTTATCATTGACATCCAGCAAAATGATGGACACTTCCACGGTGCTTGTGTATCTATATGCTGGTGGAGGGGCCAAATCATGAACCTGTACTGCTAGATTATAGAAGGACTGGGTTTCTCGGTCTAGTGCTTGAAGAATACTTAAGGCTCCATCCTTGTTAATCTGAAACTGGCTCATACTGTCTCCTGAAGATATACTGTATAATAACTTGGAGTTCATACCTAAAAAAAAAAAAATATGTAATTATTACATAGATTTTAAAAGTCACAGTATAGTCTTACAACACTGTTACACTTCGGAAGGGCTCGACTTCTAGTAAAATGTAATCAATTTACTCTAAGCTATAATGCATTTGGTGAACTTTTATTGTGTGTCCTAATAATTCAAATCTATATTGATAACTTGTAAGCTGTTATTTGATAATCATGCAGTGCATTATATTTTGCACCCATTCAATTACTATTCATGTACAGCTTTGAAGCCTTTTTATTGTTTCAATGCATCTAAATGCAGAGATTTGTGTCCAGCCGACTCTCTACTTGTCTGCCCAACAGTGTACGGATCTCCACCGAGCCCCATTATACTTATTGGAGCCGGTGGGCATCAGCAGTGCCTGATACGGTGAACTCCGGGAGCCTGTTTTCTGCTGGACTGGCCTGCCAGAATTCACACTGGAGGTGTGAAGGTAGCCTAAGAATATAAAGCAACTTTGCAAATGGTTTTGATCAAACATTTTCTATTGATCTATTTTGTGTCTACAGCTTTATGCTGATCTATGTGGATCCATGATTACATTTCACAAACAAACCCAGTATCGTCTGATCATGTAACCATATTCCATTGCTGACTACACAACATTTATTTGTAGTCTGTAAGCATGGAAAATCAAAGGCTTGCATAATATCTGAAGCCAATATGAAAAAATGCAGTGAAACAGTACAACACTAGCATAGAGGTAAAGTGAACAGGTGTTAAAGATGGAAATTCCTCTGTTTTTGTAAGGGAAAGGCCAACTTTTTCTGGTTGTGCCAGGATAGGCAAAAGACTATACAAGAATTGTTACATCTATCCACAGGCAGATGAAGTAGATGTAAAAATGTTATTGGACATCCAGTACTTCTGGAGCAAACTGCTCTATGGACCACAAGAAGAGAACAGTTCCCTCAGGAGACTTGTAGTCCAAAAAAAATTTTGATGGTCCCTTCTTCATTCCACAAATAGCTGACTGCACATCCTGCAATTTCGTACTGATAATCTCTGTAAAGGAGCTGAGGTCAAAAATCAGAAGGAGATTTTTAATCAACATAGCATAATTCCTTCATTTTTTTTGTTTTAGATCATTTTGAGCAGTAAGAAACTAAAGAAAAGTAAGAAAAGATACAAACATACCATGTCATTGCCACATAAGGATATGGATCACATTTTGCACTGACCAAAAAGTATAGTGTGATTTTTCTCATAGTGTGAGAATTTGCTCATTTTGTAAGGCATATTTTTTTAATAGTCTAGTCAGCCAGAATGACCAAAAAGATATGAGGACTCAGCAGGACATATTCTGTGCACATAAATATGGGCCCCATATTTCAAAGGTCTTTTAGGGAAACACCCTAGACATGCTTTTTTTTTTTTAAATAGAACACTATTACATAGTTTGTCAACTGCTTCCACATGTGAACCGTAGGGTCCTATTCTGTCTTCACATTAGAAGTAATAACTCCTGGCATAAACAACTAGATAATAGGATACAGAAATATATGACAAAAGTATAATGAGGTCATGATTAGAGGAAAACAGAGCAAACAGAAGAAAGCTATGGTGCTAAATTCATATGACACCAAGGACTGCAAGACTAATTAGATCCTTTAGAAAACGAATGGTCCACTAGACTGAATGATTTGGCTAATATAAATGTCCTGAAGTTACCCAATGAAGGGAGCATTATATAAATATGCTTTATGGTTTAGTAGCTATGGATAGGGAATTAATAGGGCTAATTGTCCAGGAAGGCTTACCTTACCAGTGCTCCAGACTAAAAAAAATAAACAGGAGCCATTGGCTCCTAAACTGAAAAATTTAGGAGCCAAATAAAATTTTTAGTCACCAAATTGAAAATATATATATAATTGATACCAACATTTTGATTCAGTTTCGATACCATAAAAAAGTATTTCCATACTTGATACCATTCGATACCACGCAAAAAAAAAAAAACACCATTCCGCATTTTATGGAACATCCAACCCATAATAGAACAGTCCTATCCTATTTTTGGGGGAGACAAGGTGACATGGTTATTATTTTTTTCTTTTACAACGTTCACAGCATAGGAGATATTTTTTAATATTGTAATAAGCAAAATTGGGAAAGGGAGCGACTTATACTTAATATTTTGGTGTTTGTGTTTTTTAAACTTTTTTACACTTTTTATTTACTAACTACAGGTGAAACTCGAAAAATTAGAATATCATACAAATGTCCATTTATTTCAGTATTGCAAATTAAAAGGAATTGCATTAATGCAGCTTAAAATTGGAATATTGTGAAAAGGTTCAATATTCTAGGCTCAAAGTGTCACACTCTAATCAGCTCATTAGTTTTAAGCAAATATATTTGCTGCATTTGTGGGAGGGGAGGCGGATCACAAGACTAGTTACATGCACCTGCGGGCCTAGCCTGGCTGATTGCTAGGCTATTTACAGGCTCCTGTGAGCCCAGGCTGACGCCGATTCAGCTTATTTCACCCACCCACCCACACCATCTTACAGTCATTTCATATTAGGGTGGCCCCCTTTAGGCTGCCCTACCGCAGCAGTTATGGCATAATTCTACTGCTTGTTGTAGATAGGGTTAGATAGGTTAGGTACACCTTTCGGATAGCCGATCCGACCACAAATCCATAACACCTGAGCAAAGGGTACCTCAAAATTGTGACTATGGGGTTTCATAAACTGTGAGCCATTATCATCCAAATTATAACAAATGAAAGCTTGAAATATCTCGCTTTGCATGTAATGAGTCTATCTCGTATGTTAGTTTCACCTTTTAAGTTGCATTACTGAAATAAATGAACTTTGCACGATATTCTAATTTTTCGAGTTTCACCTGTATTGGTCCCCATAGGGGCTACAACCCTTGTCCTAATAACCCTAATAGAGTTCTATTAGTGTGAATAGGATCTCACACTCTCGCTGCTGCCCTGTGCAACACAGCAGCAGGGAGCTTACCATGGCTTCAGTAGCATCCTGGCTGCCATGGTAACCAATCGGAGCCCCAGGATTACCCTGCTGGGGCTCCGATGGGAACTGACACTGAGGAGGGGGGGGGGTACCCTGTGACCACTGCCACCAATGAAGGGGGGGGTGCACTGTTTCACTAATGTTTTAAATACTAGGACTGGGGGGGGGGTGAGGCACCGGAGGTTGGGTGCCGGCTATGTGATTCTGCAGCCAGCACCCGCCTCCTGTATTTGAATTAATGAGTGAGTTAACTTCATTGGTGGTGCAGTGGCCACAGCACCTCCCCTCCTCTTCCCTCTCTCCTCTCATTGGTGGCAGCATCAGCCGCGGCACAGGGGGGAGGGAGAGGCTGCTTCCTTCTCCCCTGTGCTGTTGAACGAACGCAATATTTAGCTATGGTCGCCATCTGGAGCGCTGTTTACTCCTGACATTGCATTATGGTTTTATTCACTTGCATGATTTACCAACGTTACTTATACTAACAATATAGTTTGTTGCATTTGATACATATATATTGCTGTGCAAATGGAATAGCATTCTAATTTAATGCATCACCAGTTATTGTCATATTATACCATGATACAAATGGTAACATAAGTATGAGTGCTTCATATCCAGTTCTGAGAGGCTCTCAACAAGAGTTCAATGTCTGCAGAATGTTCTATAGCATCTACAAATAAAAAAGACTCTAATTCTAATGGGCCTTGACAGTTTCTCTAGAATATAATGTGAATAAAAGAAAACAATAATTTACAAACATTAAGTAGCATTTTGTGTTCCTCTGAAAAATTTACAGTGGCTGGAAATGGGCAGCTAATGGATACAATATCACATCACACATTATCCTCTTTATTTACTCCCCATAAACTGAGCTTTCCTAGACTAGTGCTTAACATGATGGTATGGTTAAAAGTGCCCTTCATAATGCAAAATATCATTATTTCTATAAATCCATCAAAAAATATTTAGGGATAAGCATTATATATATATAGTAGGTTTCTTCACATTTTTATAAGATTGCTACAATAATTTTATCACAATCCATTACTGCCATAGAAATGAAATTATGGACCTTTGTTGCTGTAATAGTACTAAATTGGTCTTTCCAACTGGTCTGTCCAATATGTCATCAAACATTTTATCAGCCAGGTAAAACCAGATAGCAAACGTATGCTTCTTTCTAATCTGTTTTTATTTTCTGATTGCAGATTTTTTTAAATTCTATTTCCTGGACATGATTATGGGGACGGCCATCTTGCCTCAACTGTTCTTAACAGCATTTAAAAAGCATTAAGGGGCACATTTAATAAGACCGGCATTTTAGACGCCATTCTTAATAAAGCTCCATCGCTGGTGATGGGATCCGCCAAAGTTATGAAGAGGCGCAGGAACAGGCGCAGGTGCAGCACCAGTTCTAACTGTAAGACAGCTTCCTTGCTGTCTTACATTTAGACCATTTTCTACACCTAAAACAGGCATAAAAAAATGGTAAATGAGATGGGCCTCTCGGCCCATCCCCTTCCCTGTCCACAATTTTAGACCTGTCCTTAGCGGGGATAAAATGCAGGTAGCGGTGCAACTAACCATCTACGCTTGAAATATGCCTAATACAGGTGTATTTCAGTATAATAAATGACTCCCTAAGAAAATTGCTTTACTGCTTTACAGCAGCCACATGGGCCATAGACACAATGGACAGGAGGGGACCTCATTGACTTCTATGGGAGAGTTTTCTAGGCATGCTCTGTGACCTGTGCAGAGGCCATTGTAGAAGGAAGGAATAGATAAGCTTTGACAATAACCTATTGTGAATGGTGAATCCTGTCTTATCTGTCATTCTAATCATTATATAGAATGGGGGCCCATGCTCCCCATTTGAATGTAGCAGAAGACATGCATGCGTGTCTGCCACTCCTTTTAATTATATTGGACTGCTGGAGATGGCTGAGTACAAGCACTTGGATATCTCCAGCAGTCCCATAGAGCTGAATAAAGCAGCAGTGCTGACCCATGTTTTCACTCTCAGGGGGCTGTAGATAGCGGATAAGTTGTCTTAATGGGGCGGCCCCTCGGAATATAAAGACAGTATGAAGATAAGGAAGGTGCCGACATGTCTGACCTAATTTTATAGGCATAAAACATGTGTAGTATAAAGCTCAGTTTGAAGAAAAACTCATTCTTGGAAAATGAAATATAGAAAAAAACTGATTAATGCAACAACTGATTTGTAAAGCCTCGGCAGACACTCTAAGTCACAGTAAGGATTTTCCTTTGAATAGATTTGGAATAGTGTCATTGTTGTAAATATTCATGATTGGTGTACGTGGAAACTTCCTGAACAGCAGACAGTTCTTTTGTGTAGATTCCTGCAAGCATTAATCATGAATCGCCATAGTTGGAAAGGGTGTAAAGCTAAAGTTTGCAAGAACAATGTTCAGGAAGGTACTAAGAATACAGGAGTAGTAATAAGGAGGATAAACATTTTAAAGATTAAAAAAAACAACCCTTTAGGGAACAAGCAAATTTTTCTCCCTGCATACAAAGTCACAACTTATTTTTCTATCGCTGTATGAGGGCTTTTTGCAGGGCAAGTTGTAGCTTTTAATAGAACCATTTAATAGTTTATATATTATATTGATAAACTGTAAAAAAAAAAAAAAAAATTTAAGGTACAAATTGAAAAAACCCACAACATTATTCTGTGGGTCACTACAACGTTTTACTACTTAATTTAATTAATTTAATTTAAAATATATTTTTTAATTGCTTTGCTTCACCATGTTTTGACACTCATTACTAAATAATATATTTTTTTAGTTGGGTCTCTTTTTTTTTGCAGGATAAGCTGTAGTTTTTATTTGTGCTATATTGTAGAGCCTACATCTTTCAGATCATGTATTATTCAATTTTTGGGGGGTTGGGGAGGGAACCCAAAAATGGCAATTCAGGCATTGGGAGTTTTTTAAGCCATTCACTGTGCAGGATAAATAACATAATATTTGAATATCTTGGATATTCTTAGGCACTTTGTCACTATTGACAGTTTAGGTGCTTCGGTCAGTATTTACCGTGGAATTTGAGGGGTTAAATGGCCGGGATTAGAGTCAGAAAACCACACTAATGAGAGTGGCTCCCAAAGGGACCTAGTACAGGCACTTTTTAACATCTATATTAAATACACAATGCAGGGCTCTCTGGGATCTAGGATCACGTGGTGATAAAAGACTAGTTCAGTAGACACATAGGAGGTTCATATTCATTAGGGTTAACCTCACATCTATCTAAACTAGAGAAAATTACAAATTCCAGTACTGTCATATCCTTCTCATCACCTGGAGATTATCTGTTTGCTGCTTGAGTAACCCTTCTAATTTAACAAGAATACACTAAATTGTCTTTCAGCTCCTTTCTAACGCCATCCATACTCATTCGATTGATGGCTGGATCTTCTGGCAGTCAAAACTCTATAGACCTGACCTTAGCCAATGGTTGCCATCTGAGAAAGTAAAGAACAAGGTGGATTTTTTTTCTGTGTGATCCCTTGACTTCTCTAACAGATAAACCGTGTCTGATATGTCTAAGAGCCGCCGATATCCCCTGATTTTTTACCATGTTTTGGAAGTCTGACCATTTTGCACTCAGTAATGGCTGGTTTGGAGTTATTTATTGGAATGTATTATATGCTGACATTTGTTATTAATAGCAGCATTTTAAGAGACTTGACAAGATCTCTATAATCCTTTTTGAATGCGAAGGATAAACATTCTAAGGATAAAGGGATTTTTATAAGGAGAAGGATATGCATTTGGCATCAAGACATGATATACAGACTAATTAAAACAATTAGTATATGAAACCTTTAATTGCACTTTTACATTCAATAGAATATGGGAGAAAGATAGGAGTTTGATTTACTATTACTGCGATTCAAGTGTTTTGTCTGAGTCGCTCGTCATGGCAACTGGAGTACTTAGCATATTGCTGAAAATAAATACTAGAAATCATCTAAGTAAACAATCTTCATTTTATGTAAATCATCATACTAGTTGCAAAGTGCTTAATATTGAGAATAATGTATTCCCAACCATCCTAGCAGCTGGTTTAGCATAAAAATTAAATCCATCCAGTACACCATGATCCAAGTTGTCTATAGTCATTCCCAACACACTGTTTTACTACTCCACCATCTCCAGTGTGACCTCAACTTCATTATATTTTTTAATCTCAGACATTTATATATTTGGTGCTTGACAAAGGCTATGTGATAGCCGAAACGCAGCAACTTTTTATATTCACGTTTTTCATGTGAGCAGCTCCCAAAATAAAGGGATTTTTCAACCGGACATGCTGCCTCCGACATATTTTCCTGAATCATTTATATATTTGGATTAGCTTTTACTGAAAAGAAATCAACCTAAACGTGTTGAGGGGGTAATAAGATGTCAGTACATGTTGGGTGTACTTACAGTGGTGGTTGATCAGCCTGTCTAATAAAGTTGTATGGGCATGACCAATAAGCTGATAGCCAGCATGGAGCACTACATGTAACCATGTGATTCTAATTCTTATCTGTGTGCATTTGGAATACTAAACGACCATCCACTCATGGATGATAGGCGTGTGGGTGGCTGTTCATCATTACTTTCCACCGAAGCATCCACCATCATATACCATTGGGACTCCCCTTGTATTAGTGAGTATGGCCTCTTGTTTTAGTGATATGTGGTAAATTTTAAGTCATTTTCCGTAAATTGCAATTAACCTGAGCATATTTGAGTATTGTACAAATAAACTAGGGTACCCAGAGGTAGCCCGTATAAACACAGGAAGACCAAGCATACTCTGAGCAATCATTGACATGGTCACATCTGAACTGTAAGGCACTGTGCACACTCCTGTTAGTTTATGTTGATTGCAAGAATAGTGTAGTCTTCAGTGCCAGTTTTTCTGTTAAAAACACCCTGAAGAAACCTTGTCAATTGGATCCATCAGGATTAGATTCGGTTTTACTACTTATTTGCCAAAGCTGTCAAGGCTCCATTATTAATGAAAAATGGAAGGGTCTACAGAGCCTAATAGAAAATCACACAGATAAGCTGTTTATTAAGTCAGTTACTGCTTTTATATAGACCTATAATTTTGTGTGCTTGTTTAGGTTTCTTTCTAAAACTAAAACTTTATGCACCCGGTCATGCAAGCAAGCCATATAATTATTCCATCAATTTTCATAATTATCAGGCACTGTCAAAGTACAAAATGACATTAAAACAAGATGTTTGGCTCTTTATACTGGACGCAAGCCCTGCAAGATTACAATCTGCAACCAAACTATACAGTGTACAGTGAACCATGCAGCCCTCAATTACTCACCACTAGCAAGTTTTTTTTCGGTATCTTTGATTAATTGGAAAATATATAATACATTCTGAATTCAAAAATGTCACATAACCAGGAATGCTTGGCAGCGGATACTGACTAAAAGAAGCATCTTGTCTATATGGGTATAAGGGTGCATTAGATGTAATGAAATTAGTATAAAAAGGTAGTAGAAAAATTGCATACCTTCATCAGCATCCGTCACATTGAATGTCAGAATTGTTGATCCAATCGGTAAATTTTCCATTACGGATGTGCTATAGGAACTCAAGCTAAAGACTGGGGGGTTGTCATTGATATCCAAAATATTAAAATAGACTCTAACACATGATGATTGTCCTCCGCCATCTAGGGCACACACCGTGAGAATGTAATACTGCTGTACTTCAAAATCCAGTGCACGTGTTACGTTAAATACTCCAGTTACAGGATTCAAAAAGAACATGCCATCCTCATCATCATCGGTGACAGTGTAGGTGATTTCTCCATTAATACCAGAATCATCATCTGTGGCCAATATTGCAGCTACAATGGAACCTGTTGATTAAGAAAATGGATAGAAAAATGTCAAAAATGTTTAAAAAAAACTTACTAGACAAAGGTAAGAAAACGTAACATTATTTAGATCTGTTACCCGTGGGGATCAATTCAAAATCTATGTAATCTAAAATAATTTTTTAGCTGTAGGTAGCGGGGGCAAAGGGTAAACTTACATGGCTAAATTTTTGGTCCTTGTAAGGTCCTTTGGCAATAACACACACCACATCGTAAATGCTCTCATAAAAAGCCCAAACGGTTCCACATTTTGCTTACCTGGCATTGTGTCCTCAGCTACATCAAATGAATAGACGGCTCGGGTGAATTTTGGAATGTGATCGTTGACATCACTTATTGTGATATTAATTCTCATATCTGACGACTGAAGGCCATCATCGGCCCTAACCAACAAGGAATACTTAGAGCGGCGTTCTCTGTCCAAGCGTTTGGTGGCAATCAAATCTCCTGACTGTGGGTCAATACGGAAACTGTCATCAGCGCCACTAATAATTGTGTATGTTACCAGGGCGTTAGGACCCTAAAAGAGAAATAACAGATTTTTGGATCAGAGAAAAGAGTGAACTGAATATATGGAGAAGGTGGGTAAAACCGAAGTGAATGACATGAAGATGGAAAGCCATTAGGAATAAAAAGGAAACAAATGTATTATAACTAAACATTCTAAAAAACTCAACTCTAAAATTAGACCATAAAATATGAGTGATATCTTTAGGAACCAGGGACAATTTATATTAATATTTAAATGATCTTCATTCCTTATCCTCATATTGAAATTACTTTTATGGTTCTCTCAATAGAACAGTCACTTCTGGCTGATTGTTTATGAAATTTCATTCAACATGGAAATTCAAAGCTTTATCTTGAACAGGGATCTTAATTAATGCCACTGATGGCCTAATTTTCCAATAGACACGAGAAGCCCTTGTGCACTGGAGGCTCTGGCTGGATAATGTATGGTAGACTCCAGATCAATTTGTCTAAAAACATGACGAAGTGCTTATAGTTTTTGTAAGGTTCAATAATATAAGAGAGATACTGTTTACTTAGATTACTGTTTTTTATTATACTATGTGGCTCTTTATTAATTTATGACACCAGTCATTTTGCATATACAGGCTTTGGAACTGAAGAACCTCCTAGAGAAAGTCGCATGTATCAGGCATGCTTTGCACCAGTGCAACTTTCGCACCTTAAAGGGGCTGCCTTATCTCATACACTGATGGCATATTGGTAGGATATGCCATCAATGTCAGCTAGGTGTCAGTCCCACCTCTGGGACCTGCTCCTATTTTCAAAACAGAGCCCACAAAGTGAATGGAAAGCAGCTATGCATGCACGACTACCCTCTGTTCACTGCTATGGGAGTTCAGAAAATAGCCCATAGCAGTGAATGGAGAGGGGACCGTGCTTGTGTAATGCACTCTTAGGGGTTGACTGTGAGCTTAAAGTGGCCCTGGAAAACAATAAACTAAAAGTGGCCGCATGTTGTAGGCAGGTCCCGATTGACAGATGGTAGGGCCAACAACACTGTAGTTCAGCACAAAATCCAGCCCCAGTAGATCCAAATACCACAATCCTGCATAAAATACTGCCGTCCCAGCTGCAGAGGGCACTTTCTGCCACCAGCCAGGTACATAAGTACCTGATGTGCCTAACATTAATTAAAGCAGAGCATCTGATCGCTACATATTGGGAGGAGGGCTTGGGTGGCCCCTTGTGCATCAGCCCACCAGGAAATTTCCCTATAGGGTCTATTGCCAGTCAGACCCTGTGCACTCTCCATTCACCGTTAGCTGAGCGCTCTCGCTCTGCTATTTTCTGATCTCCCCTAGCGATGAATGGAGAGCATGCGGCACATGTGTGGTGTGCTCTCCTTCACTTTGGAGGCCCCATTCTGGAGACTGGAGCAGGTCCCAGTGGTGGGACCATACCTATCTGATATTGATGGCATATCCTAGCGATATACTACCAATATATGAGATAAGCCAACCCCTTTAAAGTTCTGGTTATTAGATATTGATGACCAATCCTCAGCATAGGTTATCAATATCAAATTGGTGGGAGTCGAACATCGTGCAACCCCACCGATCAGCTGTTTTCAGCAGCCAGTGGCACCGAAAACATAATGGAGCTGGAAGTACAAGGTTCCAGTCACTGTGTAGTGGATGTGCTGGGGTACTACAGCTCAACTCCCATTCTAATGAAGTACACGGGTGCTGGAAAGTATACAGATGATGGAGCTGTCCATCAAGTGTATAGTTTGTGATGCTGGAAGCTGTCAGAACCAGCTGATCATGGCAGTGCTGATTATTGGACCCCCACAAATCTGAGTTCCAGAAAAGTATTTTAAAAAAATGTTTAAACCATACTCATTCAGTTACAGGAAGATTTTATGAGTAGCTCATTTCCTTTATTTTAATTCAGGCATATGCAAAGGCACTTTCAATCTTAACTGCCTTTGCATAAGTGTTCACATTATATTCCTTGCTCTAACTAAGCTTCAATATCCATTGCTGTACAGAGGAAGATGTGCAATGTAAATAATGTAAAATGCTATATAGCATCATTACTGTTTCTTTATTCTTTTAAACAATTAACATGGGAATTCCATGGATGTAAAAGGTCATAGTCTTGGTTGTAATTATAATTATCAACAGATGTAAAAAAAAAAATTTCAGTTAACATTTTTCATTATTTGTTGACTCATCTTTGGATGTGGGACTGATATCATGTAATATAAACTTACAAATGATAGAAACATTTTGAACGGTCACTTTCTATTATGCTGTTGAATTGCATGCAAACTAAAAATTGGAATAAAATGGAATTCATGTTAATGCAAAATGATAGTAATATAGAAATCTCTACTTTAAGAATCAATCCCTAAAGAACATTAGTAACATCAAACCTTATCAAACCTTGCCCAAATGGATGATCACTATTACTATCTAAAGAACACTCATGTATCATAAAATAAACTCATAACAATCATGAAGTCATCATCTGTATAATTCATTAAATTTAACACCCATGCAGTTCTATTTAAAAAATCAATACACTAAGTAATTTTAATAATTAAAACAATAATTTATACTGTATGTAATATATGGTGGCCTTTCACTGTGACCAACTTGATTTGCAAAGGGCTTGGACAATGCTTCAATACTCTATTATATTACATCCCTATGACACTTTTTAACATAAAGGAGAATGGGGAAGGTATACTAACACATTCACACTAGGAAATACCTATAATACCTGATTTCTGGAAATATAATTATATGACACAATAATATTCACAGATTTTTGTGGTTTATGGACCAGAGAAGGTCATGCAGCTTACAAATTCTTCCTTCTCAGGGACAATGTGCTACCATGCAAACATCCTGGTGATCGGGCAGGATACCGAAGAAGGGCTCTCCCTGATCTTAGAGAGAACTTTACAGTTACAGCTGCACAGTCCTCTCTATAAACTCCCTATCCTCCTCCCTAAGATCAGTGCAGGGAGGAAACAGGGAGCTAAACCTTCAGTGTTTAGGTGTCTGCTATGGACACATGGAAGCAAGCAGGAAGGCATTGTATTAAAGGGGCAATATGAGCATTATGTGTGGAGGAGGTTAGTAGTCTGTATGAGAGGATGGGACCATGAGAAGCAGTTTGTGAGAGAGAAGAGGCCTGTGTGAGAAAGAGGAGCAGTGTATGAGAAAAGGGAAATGGGAGAAGTGTGTGTGTGTGAGAGGTGACCATAGGAGCAGGTAGTGAGAGAGGTATGGGCATGGAGAGTAGTCGTCTGTGTAAAGGAGGGTACATAAGGAGCAGCCTTTGAGAGAAAGAGGCATAGGGAGTAGCTTGTGAGAGAGAAAGGGGCATGGGGAGATGTCTGTGTAAGGGGGTCATAGGTCGCAAACTGTGTGAGTGGGGACACGTTTCTCCATTCTAGCCTCAGCCTTTCTATTACAGGGACAATGCTGGAGACTGGAGAGGTGAGCAAACACTGGACACCAGGTGTGCAAGATTAACACTATCTTTGCCCTAGACCACCAGGCATAGTGATAATAAACCTTTCTCTGCCCCAGGCAACTAGGGATACACCGCCCTAAACGGCCAGGGATGCAGACATAAATTCCTATACTGCCCTAAACAAAAAAAGTTGCAAACATGAATTCATATTCTACCATAGACTTTAGGAATGGTGCTATAAATCCATTAACTGCCATAGCTAATTATTCAAATTTGGCTCCAACCAGCAATATTTATTTACTGCTGTTTTGCATCACCCAAGTTAGAAGGAACAATGCCTGGGTCTCTAACTTACCGGAACGGTAGCTACAAAGGCTTTAAAATATCCTTTTATTAAAAATTTCAATTTTCATTTTACCTTTTTGGAGAGTTCAGTCTATTAATTTGACAAAGTAGTAGTAGTGAGTAGTTCTTATATTAGATACAGTACATAACTGATGTTATCTAGGTGAATAGATACAGGTGCAGAGGTAGCACTCTCAGATGGGCCCTGGTGTGAAGGCCCAAAAGCCCTTGTGCTATTTAAGAATAATGCAGTATGCACATGGTGATTGATGGTCTTTTACAGATGCTGCCATGGGATCCAGGAGCTTAGAGTTATATCATTGATGTCATCCAAATACCAAGCGCAGTGCCAACCAGAAATCAAATTGTAGTCAGAGCATCATAGTCACAAATCAAATGGAGTAAAATGAATTGTGACAATTTTCTCTGAGACGTTAGAAGAGATAAACACCTATCAGGTCAAATATTGTTTACTCAAGCATTTTCTTAAGCCTATAATTACTTGAAGGACTCGATGCATGAATACAACTGAATTCTGGTATAAACATTTGAGCTAGTCTGCCTGAAGAAAAGTATTCATGCTACACTACTTTTCCCAAGGCTGTTTTGAAATAACATTTCATTTATGAGATCTAAGTAGATGATGTATTAAATGCAACAACTAATGCCTATTCAGTAACTTGATGCAGCAATCTATTCATCTTATTCAGGCAATTACTGTGATCTGTGTCCTCAGTGACATCTTGAGTATCGGCTGTCTATTCATATCAAAGTCATGACAAAGCTGAAATTGAATACAAAAATACAGAAACATATACCGTATTTTTCGCTTTATAAGACGCACATGATGATTAGACGCACCTAAGTTTTTGAGGAGTAAAAAACAAATAAATAAAAATAGGTGTGCTTTTGGTGGGTTTTTAAATAATGGTGGTCTGTGGATGACACTATTATGGGGGATCTGTGGCTGACACTGTTATAGAGGGGATCTGTGGATGACGCACCTTTATGGGGGCATCTGTGGATGACGCACTGTTATGGGGATCTGTGGATGACGCACTGTTATGGGGATCTGTGGATGACACATTGCTATTGGGGCATCTGTGGATGACACTGTTATGGGGATCTGTGGATGACACACTGCTATTGGGGCATCTGTGGATGACACTGTTATGGGGATCTGTGGAAGACGCATTGTTATGGGGATCTGTGGATGATGCACTGTTATGGGGGATCTGTGGATGACGCACTGTTATGAGGATCTGTGGATGACACACTGTTATGGGGGATCTCTGGATGACACTTATGGGGATCTGTGGATGACACTTATGGGGATCTGTGGATGACACTGTTATGGGGGATCTGTGGATGATGCATCGTTATGGGGGATCTGTGGATGACACTGTTATGGGGATCTGTGGATGACACACTGCTATTGGGGCATCTGTGGATGACACTGTTATGGGGATCTGTAGATGATGCACTGTTATGGGGATCTGTGGATGACGCACTGTTATGGGGATCTGTGGATGACGCATTGCTATTGGGGCATCTGTGGATGACGCACTGTTATGGGGATCTGTGGATGACGCACTGTTATGAGGATCTGTGGATGACACACTGTTATGGGGGATCTGTGGATGACACTTATGGGGATCTGTGGATGACACTTATGGGGATCTGTGGATGACACTGTTATGGGGGATCTGTGGATGATGCATCGTTATGGGGGATCTGTGGATGACACTGTTATGGGGATCTGTGGATGACACACTGCTATTGGGGCATCTGTGGATGACACTGTTATGGGGATCTGTAGATGATGCACTGTTATGGGGATCTGTGGATGACGCACTGTTATGGGGATCTGTGGATGACGCATTGCTATTGGGGCATCTGTGGATGACATTGTTATGGGGAACTGTGGATGACACACTGCTATTGGGGCATCTGTGGATGACACTGTTATGGGGATCTGTGGATGACGCCTAGTTATGGGGGATCTGTGGATAACGCACTGTTATGGGGATCTGTGGATGACGCACTGTTATCGGGGATCTGTGGATGACACACTGTTATGGGGATCTGTGGATGACACACTGTTATGGGGGATCTGTGGATGACGCACTGCTATTAGGGCATCTGTGGATGACACTATTATGGTGGATCTGTGGATGAAACTGTTATGGGGGATTTGTGGATGATGAACCGTTATGGGGGCATCTGTGGATGACGCACTGTTATGGGGATCTGTGGATGACGCACTGTTATGGGGATCTGTGGATGACGCACTGTTATGGGGATCTGTGGATGACGCACTGTTATGGGGATCTGTGGATGACGCACTGTTATGGGGATCTGTGGATGACACACTGTTATGGGGGATCTGTGGATGACACTTATGGGGATCTGTGGATGACACTTATGGGGATCTGTGGATGACACTGTTATGGGGGATCTGTGGATGATGCACCATTATGGGGGATCTGTGGATGACACTGTTATGGGGATCTGTGGATGACACACTGCTATTGGGGCATCTGTGGATGACACTGTTATGGGGATCTGTAGATGATGCACTGTTATGGGGATCTGTGGATGACGCACTGTTATGGGGATCTGTGGATGACACATTGCTATTGGGGCATCTGTGGATGACACTGTTATGGGGATCTGTGGATGACACACTGCTATTGGGGCATCTGTGGATGACACTGTTATGGGGATCTGTGGATGACGCACTGTTATGGGGGATCTGTGGATAACGCACTGTTATGGGGATCTGTGGATGACGCACTGTTATCAGGGATCTGTGGATGACACACTGTTATGGGGATCTGTGGATGACGCACTGTTATGGGGATCTGTGGATGACACACTGTTATGGGGGATCTCTGGATGACACTTATGGGGATCTGTGGATGACACTTATGGGGGATCTGTAGATGAAACTGTTATGGGGGGTTTGTGGATGATGAACCGTTATGGGGGCATCTGTGGATGACGCACTGTTATGGGGATCTGTGGATGACGCACTGTTATGGGGATCTGTGGATGACGCACTGTTATGGGGATCTGTGGATGACGCACTGTTATGGGGATCTGTGGATGACGCACTGTTATGGGGATCTGTGGATGACACACTGTTATGGGGGATCTGTGGATGACACTTATGGGGATCTGTGGATGACACTTATGGGGATCTGTGGATGACACTGTTATGGGGGATCTGTGGATGATGCACCATTATGGGGGATCTATGGATGACACTGTTATGGGGATCTGTGGATGACACACTGCTATTGGGGCATCTGTGGATGACACTGTTATGGGGATCTGTAGATGATGCACTGTTATGGGGATCTGTGGATGACGCACTGTTATGGGGATCTGTGGATGACGCATTGCTATTGGGGCATCTGTGGATGACACTGTTATGGGGATCTGTGGATGACGCACTGTTATGGGGGATCTGTGGATGACGCACTTTTATCAGGGATCTGTGGATGACACACTGTTATGGGGGATCTGTGGATGACGCACTGTTATGGGGGATCTGTGGATGACGCACTGCTATTGGGGCATCTGTGGATGACACTATTATGGGGGATCTGTGGATGACACTGTTATGGGGGATCTGTGGATGATGCACCGTTATGGGGGCATCTGTGGATGACGCACTGTTATGGGGATCTGTGGATGATGCACTGTTATGGGGATCTGTGGATGACGCACTGTTATAGGGATCTGTGGATGACGCACTGTTATGGGGATCTGTGGATAACACACTGTTATGGGGGATCTCTGGATGACACTTATGGGGATCTCTGGATGACACTTATGGGGATCTCTGGATGACACTTATGGGGATCTGTGGATGACACATTGTTATGGGGGATCTCTGGATGACACTTATGGGGATCTGTGGATGACACTTATGGGGATCTGTGGATGACAAACTACTATGGAGGCATCTGGGGATGACATTGTTATGGGGATTTGTGGATGACACTTATGGGGATCTGTGGATGACAAACTATTATGGAGGCATCTGGGGATGACATTGTTATGGGGATCTGTGGATGACACTGGTATGGGGATATCTGTGGATGACACATATATAGCATCTTATGCTATATATGTGTCATCCACAAATCCCTCCATAACAGTGTCTCTGTGTAAATAGTGACCCCCAATACTCTGCTAACACTGATACATCGCTGGCCGCTATTCTGCACAGCGCGGTCTGTGATGTATCAGCAGGGAGGGCGGAGGGGCTAGAGGCTGGCAACACTCGCGGCAGGGCCCGGTGCAGTGACTCTACTCTAATACATCACTCCATGCACACAGCAGTAAAGTGTAGTCATGTATTTCTTAATCATTGTTAAAGTAGTGCAATCCTCTGCTGTAGTACTTACTATCTAACTACCGTAGCAGGCAAGCCTGCCGGCAGCGTAACGTCACTCACTCCGTCATGCCCCTGCTCCGCCTGCTTCATTCATAAAGTGGGAGGAGTATCTATTTAGAGAAAAGTTAAATAGAAACCAATCCGGCAGCATGAAATACAGGCAGGTTCCCTCATTGCAAGGAACTGTTTTACTCTGCAGAGTTTCAAAGAAAACATATGGGGTCATTTATCAAACTAGTGTAAAGTAGAACTGGCTTAGTTACCCATAGCAACTAATCAGATTCCACCTTTCATTTTCCAAAGGATGAAAGGTATAATCCGATTGGTTGCTATGGGCAACTAAGCCAGTTCTACTGTACACCAGTTTGATAAATGACCCCAATAATGTTGGGCATGGGGAGACTTGTTCGCTGGTTGGGTTCCCACCAGGTGCTCCTAGCTCAGCCTGGCTGACATGTCTCTCCCTATTTGTGTGGAGGAGCTAGAGTAGTGCCACCCAGTAGACACCTCTCCGAGTGTTTGGATCTTTTTAAAATCACATTTGTTCTGAATCATAGTAGCACTTTAGTGTGAAACATAGCTCTCTATCATTAAGGAGCCTGACAGTATTTCATACTATCTGTGGTTAGGGCAGCATGAAACTGCTGACAGCTTCCCTATAAATCCATATAAATCTCTCAATAGGAAGGAACATTTCATCATAATAATAATGTAACATAATTCCAAGACCTACTTGGTGCCTAAATGACTAAACACAATCATATTATCTGTATGCATTTACCATTCCACCAATAGAAATACTGTACAATGCAAGTAGAAGGAAAATTTATTATAATGTGTCACAGATAAGTGTATTATGTGTTTTTATTATGCACTACCATACCGGGCTCTCTGTATTTTTAGCCAAAACTATCCTAAAGGACACTATTTAGATAAGCGCTGTAAGCCACATATGTCAATAGTGGGCTGCTGGGTGCTGACAATATTAACATTTCACGGACTTATTATCCATAAAAAAAAAAAGAAATGACACATTGATACTTCCTTTCTGTCAGTAACTACTTATACCAAGGTGTCACATAAATATGTGATGTAAAAGATATTACAAAAATGTTAAACAGAAAAACCACAATCGGGGAAAAAAGACCAGGTGCCTGCAGTCCCAACAGATACACACAGTCCTTTCCCTGTTTAGAGCGATAGAAGATCTAGCTGATGTAGTAAATTGATATACGGAATATGGTGTACATATATATGTAGATATATATCGAAGAAGAGATCACAGCACTGCAATCACAGTTGTGAAAATCGTGGATTTATTCTCGTGTCCATCAATTCATGACATTTCAGTCGCCATCTGGGGCTTTTTTCAAGGTGGGAGCTGAAACTTCACATATTTATGGGCACTTGAGAATAAATCCACGATTTTTACAACTGCAGTTGGAGTGCTGTGATCTCTTCTTATATATATATATACACACACACAATATATATGAACTTACAGTACGTAACAGAATAACTACTTTAGCTACACTTCTACCGCTCTAAATAAGGAAAGGATATTGTATGTCTGTTGGGAATGCGAGCACCAAACTTCAAGATATTGCTAGTTCCAGTGCTGTTGTTACCTTCTTGTTCTTATTTGTCGTTGGGAGGACAGTTCTCCTGTAACTGGGGCGGACATAGTAGCCGAGTTACAAGGGGAATACAGCCCTCAGAGAGCTTTTACATTGCTGTACAATGTCACTGAAGAGCTGATCTTGGTCTACTCACAGAGACTCCTAGCCTCTGTCAATCACATGATCAATAGGACCACCTCTGCTGTTACCTGATCCTTAAACACCGCGCTCATTGAGCGCTAATTTTGGCAAGCCCAGAAAATCATCTAATGTGTATGGAGGTGTCCTGAGGAGCCATCTTGAGAAGGTCCTCATATTGTAAATGTTTAAACAGCCGTAACCAAGGGAAAAACTGAAGGAAAACAGTGGTATCTGAAGAAACTAAAGATTGCTTTATGCATAATGCTGCTGCAGCAGTAACATGTGCTAAAATTGATTTTTTTTTAATGAAAACATGACGGTTACACTTTAAGAACTCCTTATTTCTGCCAACAAAAGCCAAGGAACTTCTTGCATTACAGTATGTGACCCTTACAGTAAGTTGACCTGTACTTTAATAAAACATAATATAGTGACATATCAAAGGCTTTGATCAGTGGGGGTCTGAGTGCTGAGACACAGAGCAGTGTCTCTCCTCACTGCTATAGATGGACTGGAGGCGGGCTCATGGACTTTAAGCTACTTTCACATTAGCGTTTTTTGCGGATCTGTCATGGACCTGCAAAAACGCTTCTGTTACAATAATGCAACCGCATGCATCCGCCATGAACCGATCCGATTGTATTATGTCTTCTATAGCCATGACGGATCCGTCTTGAACATCACTAAAAGGGGGGACGGATCAGTTTTCTATTGTTCCAGATTGTGTCAGAGAAAATGGATCCGCATTGACTTACACTGTGTGCCACGACGGATCCGTTTGGCGCCGCTTCGTAAGGTGGACAGCAAAACACTGCAGGCAGCGTTTTGGTGTCTGCCTCCAGAGCGGAATGGTGACTGAACGGAGGCAAACTGATGCATTCTGAGCGGATCCTTTTCCATTCAGAATGCTTTAGGGCAAAACTGATCCGTTTTGGACCGCTTCTGAGAGCCCATGACGGAAAGCCAAAAAGCTAGCATGAAAGTAGCCCTACATTGAGCCCGTCTTCAGGGAAGGGAAAGACAGTGCTCTGTTTTTTTTTCATTCAACCATTTAGACCCCCACCGATTAAAACCTTTCATCTATCACTACTGGCATATCAAAAGTTTAGCTAAAGTATAGGTACACTTTAAGGCTTTAAGTGTCACATTAGAATTTGCTACATCTGCACTGACCACAATGCTGGCCGAGTACACAAGGTTATCCGATATCACGGGCTATCAATTTTCTACGAGTGAATAATTAGAATTGTCAAATCACGTGGAAATGATGAAGATCCATGTGGTAAGCCAGTATAATAAACTGCCCTAATAATGTATTCCTACACAGTACACTCAGAGGAGTTCATGTGATGTAATATTTGCTGACACATTTGTTTTCATAATGATAAATTAAATTCAGTACTAAAAAATTCATTCGGTATAAAACACAGATGGAATTCCAGATGGAGAAATTAGCATTTGCCCTTGTAGCATTCCAATGCCTGTGTGTAATATCATGCACATCTTGCACTTTGATATTAAACATGATGTCTAATGTCGTCAAATATGACATTATTAATAATACATGATAATAATATTTTATTTAAATTCTTCATAGGAGAACTACTGTTCCTGCCCTCAATTACAAAAATTACTCCACATGTATGTTTTTGGCACACACACAATTGGTATATTCCTCTATTGCCTAAATACCGGGCTGTTATCTGTGCTTTCCTTTCATGGTGTCTTCAGTTCCTAATCCGTATCAAAACAACAGGGGAGATTTATTAAAACTGGTGTAACGGAAAATGGCATGGTTGCCCATAGCAACCAATCAGATTCCACCTTTCAGAGTTCCTTTGGAAAATGAAAGGTGGAATCTGGTTGGTTGCTATGGGCAACTAAGCCACTCCAGTTCCTTTACTCTAGTTTTGATAAACCTCCACGAATGTCTTACCGTAAAGAGGGTTTAGAGGGTTTATTATGGAATATTTGTGCTTATAGACAGCAAACAGTCTATTGTCACACCTGCACACTGGCATTCACCTCTATACACAGAACACATTTAGAGACAGATCTAGGAGATATGTCTTAGGATTTTTGCTCACAGTACTGTTAAGCAAAGTGTTTAAGGCCTCATGCACACGACCGTTGATTGTTTCCGTGTCCGTTGCTCCGTTTTTCGTGATTTTCTGCGGACCCATTGGTTTTCAATGGGTCCGTGGAAACCTCGGCAAATGCACCGTTTGTCCTCCGTGTCCGTGGTCCGTGATTCCAGTCCGTCAAAATAATATAACCTGTCCTATTCTTGTCCGTGAAAAACGGTTCACGGACCCATTCAAGTCAATGGGTCCGTGAAAAATGCGGATGGCCATCTGTGTGTCATCCGTGTTCCGTGTCCGTTTTTTTTGCGGATCCCTTGGCAGGCACTTGGGAAACATTGTCAGCCTGTCTTCTGGTAAAATCTTTTGGGTCATGTCCGCTAAAAAAACGGAAGACACACGGAAGCACAACGGAAGGCAAAAACGGACACGGATCACTGAACAACGGAACCCCTTTTTGCGGACAGCATAAAAAAACGGTCGTGTGCATGAGGCCTAAAGCATATATCCCCCATGAGGCATGTAGAAATATTACACTTATTAACCGTTTCCTGATGCAGCAATTTTCTGCTTTTGCATTTTTCGCTCCCTGCCTTCCCAGAGCCATAATTTTTTTAATTGTCTGTTCACACAGCCATACGAGGGCTTGTTTTTGTGGGATAAGTTGTACCTTCTAATGCCACCATTTAATATTACATACAATGTAGTGGGAAGCGGGAAAAAAAATTCCAAGTGGGGTGGAATTTGAAAAACAAAAAAACAAAACAAGAGTGCTTTCTAAAACAGCTGAGCAGCGAGGGTCCCAGAAGTTGGACCCCTACCGATCAGATACTGATGACCTATCCAGAGAATAGGTCATCAGTTTTAAAGTCTCGGAAAACCCCTTTAAACTAAATTCTACAGCCAAAGTGCTGATAATTTTTAAGACTCACTCAAGATATATGAAGACTGGCTTCACTGTTTCCACACCTTCCAAGTCACAGAAAGAGCCCAGCTCACTGTGCTCCACTGCAGCTCCTATTGACTTCTATGGCAGTTATGGAAAGCACAGCTCGTTCAGCTATTTTTGTAACCTCTGGCCACCGCCACTCACACCTGATTGTCATCCCATTGACTGAAAACACCTGACTCTAATTTCACCTTCAAATTATCTGCTAATTCCCATACTTTTAACACCCACAGGCATGATATTGGACCATTTTCCTCAATAAATAAATGACCACGTCGAATTTTCACACAAGTCCTGAAAGTAGATCAAGATAAATCAAACAAGTCAGTCAAAAATGACTGATTTGTTTGATTTATCTTTATCTACTTTCAGGGCTTGTGTGAAAATCTGTCACGGTTAAATTCATGCAGAAATATAGAAAATTCTCAAGGGTTCACAAACTTCTAAGCACCACTGTAAATGGAGTAAACTATACCTCTAAATTGAGGAATAGGAATTTTGCTCTGCGTCACTGATTCAATGTTGCTATTCATACAGTAAAAGCCAAATGTATTCCTAGATGTTACATCTTGGTGTCTCATAACAATCTGAAAGGAAAAATGTAAAATAAAGTTATAAATACCTCGTCGTCATCTGTTGCAGTCAACTGCATAATTTTTGATCCATCTCCAATGTTCTCTTCTACTGTAAGGTCAAGAATATCGGTTGGAAATACCGGTGGGTTGTCATTTATATCCTGAAGTGTGATTTCCACCTGCAGAAAAAACATTAAAACCAGGTTACAAAGCTACAGCTACTGATTATATTATACATATATCATATTGTTCAGCAATGGTCTAAAGGCGGCCATACACATTAGATGAAACACAGCCATTTCATGTATATAAGGGTCTCTTGACTATCACTCAATGGCAGATGTCAGAGGATAGAAGGATCAAGCATGTTGGAGTATCTCCCAAGAAACAGAAACATCCCACCAGCACCATCTATTGTAAAAGGCTCCCTATGAGTCAAATTCCAACTTTCCAACAAGCCTTGGCATTTGACAAGGGACTATATCCAGGCCAGATATCCATTTGTAGACTGCTGTTTTGGGTACTTGCCCCTTGTCAGTAACTCCTTAAAGAGACCAGTCATGTATGGTGACTTCCTGGAAGTACTCTGCTGGTGCTGGTGAGATGGTCCTCTTTCTTAGAAGACCTCTATCTCTTTGCATAGTCGTTTCCCATGAGCATCACCAATAAGTCCCCATACCATGGAGTATTCCAGTAAGTGTACATACAGGACTGGTCTCTCCTTGAGCATCCTTCTCTCCATTCAGCAGACAAAAAACAGTTTTATACCTATATTATCAAATGTAATATCTTTTGTCCCTTGTTCAGCACATCAAGTTTACTTGTTGTACGTCCTATGAGAAAATAATATAATATAGAAAAATTCAAGATGATATTGATAATGCATAATATGCCAACCAATATTTTCATTATCATTGTCTGCTTATAGACATGGGATATATCAAATGGGAACTATGTACATATCCTGTCCATGTGGAAGAAGCTGAATTCGAACACTAAGTACATTAGTCATTTAGTGCTCCAGATTTTCCTAGCTATCTTTGCTAGTTTAAAACACATCCAAACTAGTCATATAGCAGCCACTGTTTCTAAAAGTTATCTTTGTAAGATGGCCTTTGGGGCATTTGGACTTAAGTGTACATACAGTTCAAATTCACAGGCTCAGTGGCATGTATCTGCCAAGAGCTGGCTGAAAACGGCTTTTCAGCGACCGAAGAATGTAATTGACATACAGATGAGGAGAAATAAAACACTCTTTGATATGTTTATACATTCAAATCCCTCAATGACGGAATACAAATTTCCTAGTTTCTATGAAATCGCTGACCTTTTCATTATTTTTTTTTTTCCTTCAGTTCTAAAAGCAAACAGACATTTTACTAGAGAGGCATCCTAGTCTACTCGTTCAGGGACATCTGAACATATGCCCCCTTCTACATGTAATGTTTATGTTGTCTTCCAAAGTCTCCAAAAGATGCAAGAACAGGCAATTTTCACATTGTTTTTTTTATAGACGAGATTGTTTTACAGGCACTCAGATGCAGTCTTGAGACACAGAGCTGTTTATTTTCTTAAGGGTGAGATGGGTTCTAGATGCCTAACCTCTGAAAAGGAAAAATTACACAACCGCTCTACCCTGAGAGCAATTTATTCATTTACTACTTGCAGCACTGAGAGGCCACCAACAACACAAAGGACCACCAGTAAGACAAAACTTGGTTGCAACATGTCTAAAGCTAGTAGCATTTAACCCTTGGCTCTGGTGCTCTGCATGACATTTCACAGATGAATGGCTGCAGACATGCTGAAGAAGTATTGGCCTCACAGCTTGGTGATTCCAAAAGCTTAGGAAGGTATAAAAGAGCTAGATACTGCAAGACGATAAATCCAACGCCAATACCGACCTCCTAGAGTGGCCGACCTGTGGTGGAGATCATAGTTACCCGGACCCCACTGCTGGGTTTGTTCTCTATCATGTCGGCTCTACCTTTCCCAGCCGTTGACAGGGGGGGACATGTGATCGCTGTAGCCAATCACAGACTGCAGCGGTGACCTGCCCCTCTTAAGTCATGACAACTGGCTACATGACAGAAGTTGAGCAGGCCACCGTACCGTCCTCCCATCAATGGATATTGTTTTCAACACTGCAGGGAGACGAAGAGCTGCTCTGGGAGGTCTATATTAGTCTTGGATAACCCCTTTAAGGGAAAGTAGGAATAAGCACACTGGATTTTAACATGCCTCTGTGGTGGGGGTGGGGGAGTGGGAGAGAAATGCAGTACCTGTTGGCCGAACAACTTTAGTGTATGGCCACTGCAAATCTCTTGAACAACAGCTTCTTTCGGTTCAGTACACCCTTGTATGGTTACCATAACTGAAGAAAGTGTTGGCATGCTTTTACAGCTACATTAAAGGGGTTATCCACGACTATTAAATTTCTCCCATATGCCTGGGCCCCTCACAATGAATATACTTACCTCGCTCCCCACTCCCTGTGCCGCTTCTGGTCCCCACACCACCGATGCTGCTTTTCCCCATGTGCGGATGAAAACATCTGGTGTCAGGGAGGAGCAGCTAATGGCAGGCAATCTCAGGGACCAGCCTCCCTAGTATCGCGGGTGACGCTAGGGAGGCTCATCCCTCGCTTGCTATTAGCTGCTCCTCTCCGACACCGGATGTTTTAATCCGCGTACGGGGAGAAACAGCAGCAGCAGTGTGGGGACCAGGAGCGGAGCAGGGAGTGGGAGGCGAGGTAAGTATATTTATTGTGAGGGGCCCAGGCATATGGGAGAAATGTAATAGTCGTGGATAACCCCTTTAGACCATAAGGCGAATGAAAAAGGCACAATTTATAGCTTTGTTATATCTATTTACAATGGTTGACCTAAATCAAAAGATTTTACCTGGAAGACCAATCATAACCATAATGAATGTGGGTACACAATGAACAATCCTACTTGGGCAAATATATCTGTCTTGCTTTCTATATAATGTGTTCTTTATTTATCATTCTTGGAGTCTTCCTTGGCCAGCGGCCTGGGAACCATATTCGGCTCTTCAGCCGCTGTGAAGCCCCAGCTGTTAGCAGCTGCAGATACCACTGTTCACTAATGGCACACAGGACGTCATTACATAAAGTTGGTACTAGGTTCAAAGGTAAAATCCATATCGCTCATATAATGCTGACAGTGGCTCAATACCATATATTGAATTTGAAAGTTCCTTATGACCTACTAAAGGTTTGAAGTCTCTGAGAAGACACTAGTGGTGAGCACTGTCTAATTTTTAGAATTTTTCAGTTAAAACTGTTTCCATCACAGCAGAACATCTCACCATCTCAGGGATGAAAAGGACATTATGATGTGAATCATCTGAAAGCGTCGCATTGTGGTACAAAGGGTTATATGTACACTCCTAGCTACTACTCAGTGTATAGATGATAGATACTTTTATCCAGTCACTTACTTTGTGGGGTTTGGCATATATAAATCCTAAAGCACAGTGTATAGCCCCATCTGCACTGCTTCCAGTGCCAAATACTCATTTATATGCTGTTTGCTTTCAGAAAGTGATCTCTATGACATATAGACAAGGAAAGAATAAGACATTTCTCTATGTCAACTAAACATAGCAGATCGCTGCTACACAAACATGTTAAATTCCATAACTAAACCTATTGGGACCAAAAGAATTAGATTACTTTGTCCCTGAATATTCAGCATATTGCCTTTTTCTGAAATTTCATTATATTGTTGTTGGTTGATCGTTCAAACCTTCGTTGCCCTGAGACAAAGGAGATCTCAATGGACAGAAAAGTTCAAATAACTTGCAGCTAATTAAAGCTCCAGAAATACTCCACAACATTCAAGCTGATTACAAGGAAAGACACTAAGATTAATAGATGGCGAGGAATGCTATCTGGAAGCAGAGCGATTTAAAAAGGGAGCCGGTCATATTTCAAACTGAAAGAAACTTGAAATACTACTGACATGGACTACTCCTTAACTTTTGTTGCAAAAGCATGCATAACACTTAGAAAAGCCATTTGATGAGTAATTATAAAATTGGATAAACCAAGATAAACATACAAATATAATCAGCTAAGAGGAAAGTCAACGCATAGCTAAAGGTTAGGAACATATGTAGAGAAAGTCTGCAGAGCATTTCACTTGTCAAAACACTGAAGAGTAGTGTGCAGAAAACAAGGATGTTGTCATTCTTAGTATCACAGTATCAGCACAACTTACATCAAAATATATAGCACAGCAAAATGTATATCAGACATTTTTTTAGGTAATTATAGCACTTCAATGGAAAGTCCATAAAATATCTTCTTTATTTAGACCACTTTAAAACACATCCACACAGGGATCCAAGCTAACCAACAGCTTGCGCATTTCAGCAAACAGCCTCAATCATGTACTTATTTTATAAATGAGGTCGAAAAAGTCTACTGTAGTATATGAGGTGGTGCAGATTACAGAAGCATCTAAAAACCCTTTCATTTTGCATTTATGGGAAGAGGTCCCAATATAGAAGAAGGGACCCAGTTGTGGATCACTGTCTAAAACTGTTAGTGGAAGAGATTAACCCCTCTTGATGTACAGCACAAAGGAATGTATGGCGTTTTCAAATAAATAATAATAATTATGCTTTCCTCAATGGACACCATGTGACAGCGCCATACTGGCCAAAATGCCACCTCTGGTCCCAGAAGAATAGGTCAGCCTCTATCACTAATCACTTCTATCCTTCTGTTCACTGACTCACATAAGTTCTCTAGCACTACTAAAAATTACTTAGATGAATTGGACCTAAAGAGGTGGAAAAAGAACAATGGTGAGGCATGGCAGCTCAGAATTCCTGGTCAACCCTCACCAGGGAAACAAGGTGCCTGTATGCTGTTCTTGTACCTGTGTGGGTTTTCCTCCAGGTGTTCTAATATCCTAATACTGGTGGATTGAAATACTGTAACGCAGGTCATTGCATGCATGTGTGTAGACCTTGGAAGTGGTAATTACATTCTGATCCCTACTGGACATTGGTGCCCATGTGTCCAACTTCCTAGATAAACAATATTGGTATGCATCTGATTTTCATTCTCAAAGCTACTCTCCAGACTCCCTTTACTAAGGCAAATTTGCCTCGATATTTTTGATACAGAAATTGACTCATACTTATCTGTTTTTCACTGGTGGTTTACTAGTTTACCATGCTGTCGTAGAAATCTATGCTTGATACATTGACTTTCTGGGGAGCCTGTGATAGACTTGTGTTATACACAGCAGCTAATGGGAAAGGGCAAAGCAGCAGCTTGAACCAATGATGAGACAGGAGGTGTGTCTCAGACTACTTCCGACTTCCTGTAGGCATTTGAGATAAACTGTAGTCAAAGATAATAGCTCTGCCCTAATGAAGCTGGGATTAAAAGCAGCAACAGAGCAAGCAAGAGCAGATAACCATTTCCACAAGGTACTGACTTATCATTTCTGAGCTCTTGACTGGGCTTATCATTTTTGAGGCAATCCGCTAAAGGCAAAGACCACAGAACTATAGGCTTTGCAGCAATTAAACACATATATTCATACAATATACAAACAGATTCCAAAAAAGTTGGGACACTATACAAATCGTGAATAAAAACTGAATGCAATGATGTGGAGGTGCCAACTTCTAATATTTTATTCAGAATAGAACATAAATCACGGAACAAAAGTTTAAACTGAGAAAATGTACCATTTTAAGGAAAAAATGTGTTGATTCAGAATTTCATGCTGTCAACAAATCCCCAAAAAGTTGGGACAAGGCCATTTTCACCACTGTGTGGCATCTCTCCTTCTTCTTACAACACTCAACAGACGTCTGGGGACCGAGGAGACCAGTTTCTCAAGTTTAGAAATAGGAATGCTCTCCCATTCTTGTCTAATACAGGCCTCTAACTGTTCAATCGTCTTGGGCCTTCTTTGTTGCACCTTCCTCTTTATGATGCGCCAAATGTTCTCTATAGGTGAAAGATCTGGACTGCAGACTGGCCGTACCTGTCTTTCAGTACCCGTATCCTTCTCCTACGCAGCCATGATGTTGCAATTGATGCAGAATGTGGTCTGGCATTATCTTGTTGAAAAATGCAGTGTCTTCCCTGAAAGAGATGACGTCTGGATGGGAGCATATGTTGTTCTAGAACCTGAATATATTTTTCTGCATTGATGGTGCCTTTCCAGACATGGAAGCTGCCCATGCCACACGCACTCATGCAACCCCATACCATCAGAGATGCAGGCTTCTGAACTGAGCATTGATAACAACTTGGGTTGTCCTTGTCCTCTTTGGTCCGGATGACATGGCGTCCCATAATTCCAAAAAGAACTTCGAATTGTGACTCGTCTGACCACAGAACAGTCTTCCATTTTGCCACACTCCATTTTAAATGATCCCTGGACCAGTGAAAACGCCTGAGCTTGTGGATCTTGCTTAGAAATTGCTTCTTCTTTGCACTGTAGAGTTTCAGCTGGCAACGGCGGATGGCACGGTGGATTGTGTTCACTGACAATGGTTTTTGGAAGTATTCCTGGGCCCATTCTGTGATTTCCTTTACAGTAGCATTCCTGTTTGTGGTGCAGTGTCGTTTAAGGGCCCGGAGATCACGGGCATCCAGTATGGTTTTACGGCCTTGATCCTTACGCACAGAGATTGTTCCAGATTCTCTGAATCTTCGGATGATGTTTTGCACAGTTGATGATAATAGATGCAAAGTCTTTGCAATTTTTCGCTGGTTAACACCTTTCTGATATTGCTCCACTATCTTTCTGCGCAACATTTTGGGAATTGGTGATCCTCTACCCATCTTGGCTTCTGAGAGACACTGCCACTCTGAGAAGCTCTTTTTATACCCAATCATGTTGCCAATTGACCTAATTAGTGTTAATTGGTCTTCCAGCTCTTCATTATGCTCAAATTTACTTTTTCCAGCCTCTTATTGCTACTTGTCCCAACTTTTTGGGAATTTGTTGACACCGTGAAATTTTGAATCAACATATTCTTCCTTTAAAATGATACATTTAACGTTTGATCTGTCATCTAAGTTCTATTACAAATAAAATATTGACATTTGCCATCTCCACATCATTGCATTCAGTTTTTATTCACAATTTGTTTAGTGTCCCAACTTTTATGGAATCCGGTTTGTACATGTATATGACGCAAATGTGCATTCTGTCAGAAACATGGATAAAAATGTCTCACAGTGCAGTATACCATCTATATATCTCCCCTTTAACATTACCGACTTCAGAGTTTAATATAAATGCATTGGTATTACTACATGTATACTACATACAATACTTATTATAATGATTTGATCAATCACCAGGTTGCCAACTTTGTCCTTGCATTAGAATAAGAACACTAGCAGCACTAGCAAGCTCAAAACTGCCACGAAATGCATAAAGCCAATGGCATCTTTGGATTCCTTGCATACCTTCTAGCACCAGGACACCGATTTACTACAAATATTTCTATGAATATTAACAAAGACTTAAAAAGACAGGATTGAGTGAGGCTCAGTTTCTAGAAGACTGCTGTTACATTGTAGAAAGAAGCGAGGAAAACTCTGGCAGAGAACGCCGACATCTGGATTCTTTTAAAGGGAAGAAATAGTTTTCATGTGTTTCTGCTCCTTTGCCGGCTTCAATTTGTTTTCCAGTTGTGAAGTCCAGAAGACTAGGTTGCTGGGCTGGAGGACAATTAAGTTAGAAAAACAAGGGGTGTTCAAGTAAAGTAATTCATTGACTACTGTGGCCCATTCTATAAAAATTCACATAAGACGATCTTTACAGTTTATTTATGAGGGGATGAGCTGAAGAACACTTTACTATTTTTGTCCATGGCACTGCCAGTTCTCCTGCAAATTTCTCCACACATGTGGGAAGTAAAATGTCTAGAGCTGTCTAGAGTAAACCAAGACCCTTATACTCGAGTTCAAACATACAGACTGCTGTCTCCAGCGTTTGCTCCCAGACCAGAAGCTTCAATCTTTAGTACATTATAACTGTTTCAGCAGTGGAGGCCACCTGTCAGCTTAACATGAAGCAGCCTCCATGAATATACTGACTGATGAAAAACTGATGGGGAGAGTTTAAGGAAAAGGAACCAAATATATATCTCTCATTTCTGTACACTCCAATGAAGGAGCATTTAGTAATAAATTATATGTAGTCTGTAGAAAAGGAATCTATAAGCCACATCATTGTATTCTGACAAGACAGGTTTTTAAATAGATCAAAAACCCAAAAGGTCTCACTTTATTTCTTATTCACAAAGGCGGACATCTATCAACCCCTACACACCAGAAAACTGGCATCAAAAAGTTTGGTGCACAGTGCGGAAGCAGTGCAGGGAGTAGACGGTGCGGGAGCAGGGCAGGGAGAGGGGGCGGTGCGGGAGTAGAGCAGCGAATGGGCGGTACGGAAGCAGTTTCAGGAGTGGGCGGTATGGGAGAAGGGCAGGGAGTGGGTAGTGCGGGAGCAGGCCAGGGAGTGGGCGGTGCAAGAGCAAGGAAGGGAGTGTGTTTAGTGCAGGAGGACCAGTAGCTGGCCCAGCACATTTATTATAATGTACACTATGCAACTGGCGTAGTTTATACCTGAAAACTACACCAGTTCCCTTGCCCATTAAGGGTAACAGGGAAATCAGATTTGCAACCACTGGTCTGCAGATACTGTTAGTATTATAGTAGGGACTTTAAAGGGACACTTGAGAAAAAACATACACTGACACAGAGATTTAAAGATCACCAAAGGGAAATCCATGTGTTATGCAGCATTCCCCACCCAGGCCATGCTAGGGGGGGCCCAAGCTGAACTCTTGCATCAGGGCCCATGAGCCTTTAGCTATGCCCCTGCCAGAGTATATACTTTAGTAAAGTATGCTATTATTTTGGGGCATTTATCAACTTTGTCTAGTTAAAGTAAAGTCTGACATTATAATGGCTAAAACAACATGAAATCATTTCTCTTCAATTTTACCCCAGTATAAAAATCAACATTTTATAGATTTTAATGGCACAGCACAATAGAAAGTGTTGCTATTTTGCTTCATTTTTATAGAAAACTGCACCTTTTCACCATTAAATACAGAACTGTATATCTTTAACATAGGCTTCAATGTGATTTTCGGGCAAAAAGGAAGAGTGTCATAAAACAAATATAGCATATGGAAAGAGTTCTGCTTCCCAGCTTTATAAACACATGTTAATAATATAATTGTGGGTAGAAGTAAATCTTGGCAAACTACATCATAGGTTTATTAAAATCTCCCTGATCCATTAGATGGATATAGGATGACAGAAATTACTTCTTACATTGAGGGTTAACTGACTTCTCCTTTCAGTATAAAATGTGAATTCAGTAAAATCTGAATTTCCTATTAATAAACCAAAGCTATAAAGTTAATTTCAGGCACCAGAGTGGATCATAACAGGGGCTTTGGGACATGGGACCAGTTCCTATAATAATAAGACATTCAGAATTATCTACACTTGTCCTTAGATTGTTTGGTACATAGCTGTAATAAGACTGTATATACTGTAGCTCAGGAGCTCTCTAGGCTCAAATACACCTACATTTGGTATACAGAGGTTTGTTTGCAACGGAACAAAACTGTGGCAAGTTCAATGACATGAGGTATGTAAGTGTTCTCCCCTAGAAACATTGCTTCTGCAGGAGAACATCTCTGTACATAGTCTCCTGCAGTTGACTCTGCCCTGTGCATGAGGTTTAGTGTTACAATATAACCTTTAAATGCCATAAACATTGAACTTAGGTTAAGTGTTTTAATGTTTAGCTTCTAATATATTGATTTAAAGGAGTTGTCTGGGATTTTGATACATTCTCAGGATAGGTCATCAAAATCAGATTGATGAGGGTCCAACTCCTGGAATCTTGATCAACTGTTTGAAGAGGCCACACTACTGCAGCCTCTTCACAGCATACCAGGCATAGCGCCTATTCACTTGAATGGGGATGGGCTGTGCCTACACCATATGACCGATGAATGTGAAGTCACTGGCCTCGGGGAGCAGGGGTTTCGGGAGTCAGACCCCTACCAGTTATATATCCTGAGGATCGGTCATCAATATCAAAATCCTAAAAAACCCATCCAATGTAAGCTAAGATGCTAGACTTCTAGTAAGGACAGCCACTAATGGAAACCATTAGGATGTCTTTGGCTGGGTTTACATCACGTTTTATGCCTCCGTTTGACATATACATTAAAAACAAAAATTCTCCTTCACCACCTCGATTTGTACATCAATCTGTAGTTCTGAATGCTGCATCCTGCAGTCTATGAGTAATCTTACTTACAGCTCGACTACTTTTCCTCCCATACTTATTCCATGACTTGGATAAAGTGATATTCAGAGAACTTCCATAGCAATATTTTTAATAACAGGAACAGGTATTTTCTGACTGCACAGCTGAAGTGGTATAAAAGCGAGAGACAGAGACTGCAGGAATGCTGATCTAGCTGATGTGGCTGAAGCTGGACTTTACATTGGCAGGAGCTTACTATTAAATTACTTGACAGTAATCCTTGCTACCAAGCATCATGTCAGAGTGTGCTTTGCAGAAGTGTCAAGTAATAAAATGCAACTTTAGAGAAAACAAAAATCCATCACACGACAACCATACTATGAAGGGCTTAACCATTAAAGGGATTTTCCAAGACTCGGCCGGTTTTAATTTAACACTCAGAGCTTATATTTTATAATACACTTATTTGCCTCTAGAAATTTCTTCTTCAACCTTTGGGCAAATGTAATCAGTAGGCTGCAGTAACAATATCATCCACAGTCATGTAACGTGATCTGGTTAAGCAATTTCCAACTGGAAGAAAGATTATTACAGCCTTAGGGCCCATTCACCCGATCATAGGCCATCTATGCCCGTACTACGGACCGTGAATCCCGTATTGCAGCGAGGACCCTTTCACTTGAATGGGTCCACGAACCGCGACATATGACAAAAGATAGGACGTGTCCTGTCTTTTGCGGTGCGGAGGCACGGACCTAAAATCCCATGAATGAGTTTCCGAGTGCTTTCAATCCATGCCTCCGATCCGCGCATTATCTTGCGGATGGCGGACCCATTGAAGTCAATGGGTCCGCATCTGTGATACGGGATTCACACAGACTGCCTACAGTGGTGTGAATGGGCCCTAAGGCTAACTTTGTCATGGATCTTGCAGCAAAAAGACACATGTCATATGCAGATTCTGCTGCAAATTTACCACGGATTTCAACCCTACTACATTGAGGATGGATAAAATATGTACTAATAATCTGCAACATTAATTCACATTCATGTCAATTTCAGACAAAAAAAAAATGAATTGCTAAATCTCCTCTTGCCTGGTTTAGCAATACATTGCAATTCTGTCCTGTGAGGACTTACCCTATCGGTTACACAAATTAGTCACTTGAAAATGCTGAGCTACATTACTACGTAAAGTCCATGTGGCATTGTTTCTACTAAAATAATAGACCTTTTTTGAATCCTGGACAATCCCTTTAAAGAGGTTTTCCAACCTCAACATCTGTGGCATGTTACTAGGATATTAGACAAATGTCAGATAGGGGTGGGTCTTACCTCTGGGATCTGCTCTTATTTCCAGAATGGAGCCTCCACAGAGAAGGTAGAGCAGCCACCCATGCATGGCCACCCTTCATTCACCACTATGGGAGATCCGAAAATAGCGGTAAAAGGAGAGGTGTCTGCTTGCTCTCCACTCACTGCTGTGGGACTCACTCAGCTATTCTCTGTGTGGTGTGCACTCCTTCACTTTGGAGGCCCCATTCTAGAGATACAAGCAGGTATCAGAGGTGGGACTTACACCTCTCTGACATTTGTAGCATATCCTAACATTTAAAAAACCTTTTAAGCTCTGAAAAAACGTAAGGAAATATATAGCGTTTATCTACAAAAGAGCCCTGGTGCCAGCAATAATTAATTTTTGACTATAAAAGTAAAAAAGAAAATAAATTTTTAGATACTACCTTAAGAGTCATAATTATAATTTAAAGCCATAGTTATGAGAAAAACAGATCCCAATTATGAGAAAAGGGTAATATAGGATAATTATGATTTTATATTTCAAAATTGTGCCTTTTTATTCTCATAATTATAACTTTATATTTCAATATTACGACCTTACATATCAAACCTATTATGTTTCTCACATGACTAGTTAAGACTATTTTCCTATAATGTGGACTTTTTTAAATAATTATGAACTTTTCCTCAAAAGTAAGCTTTTCCTCTTGAATTCATACACAAAGTTTAAAGTTATTTTTCTGAAAAATGTTTTACATACAGCAGAGGCTTTACATTATATGTATTTGTTTATATACAGAACCCATAAAAGCATATTACAGTTCAGTGATGTATTAAAAGGACCATTCCACAAAAAAGAATATTTAAATTCGAACATCACAATAATACCCCCAAATATCCCCCCCATGAGTTGACTGTTGCTACATCTGCTAATTATAGGCTCATATGACACATTCTTGGATCCCTTTACAGCTGGAAGTTTTCAGAGAGTACCTGAGATGGTTACTTCAGCCCTGTCACTGCTACTATCTGAGAAAGCTTATCTGAACAAAGGACAGCCACAAGGTATGCCATATCCTTGAAAGCCTAAAACACTTTGGCCTCTCCAGCAATGATTTTAGCGCATCTTAAGCATTTGGAGTATTATTTATGCTGTAGTTTCAAGGGTTTGTCTACTTTTATATATTGATGACCTACAGTTTCGTCTGAATATCAGATGGGCAGGTGGCCAACGACTAGCACCCCTGTTGATCAGCTGTATGAAGAGAACATAGTACAAGCGCTGCCTTCTCTTCACTGTGGCGAGCAGATGCAATTACAGCTCATCCATCCCCATTCACTTCAATGGGACGGCTTCCTCCTATTTACTTGAACAAGAAGGTGCCGTCCCTTTGAAGTGAGGCAGAGTTGTAATTACACCTGCTCTCCACTGCAAGTAAACAGTGAAGAGCGCTGCATTATCTTCAAACAGCTGATCGGCGGGGTGCCAGGAGTTAACCCCCACCCTCCGCCGATCTGATATTGATGACCTAAGTCATCAATATAAAAAAGCGGACAGTCCCTTTAACACTGCAGTAACCTGATGATACATTCCATTTAAAGAGTTGTCTGGTTTGTAAAAACCATAAGACAATTCTAGAATATATCACCTACTTATCTAATAGCCAGAGTGGAGGACCCAGCATGTCCATGCATTCCACAGCAATGAGACGTGTGTAATGTTTCATTTACCATCTGGTGGTGCAACAGAGAAATTGAGCACTTGATGCCAGGTTCCCCCACAGAATAAAGATGATTTCTGCAGGTCTTAACAGCAGAGTTTTCTGTAATCATCGTTTCATCAGGGGACTTTTCTAACAAAAAGAGTGGATAAAAAGAAACACTGGCAGGAGAATCTTGCAGTGACTAGAGATTATCAAATCAATTCTAACTAATCGAATTTGTTCAAAATAAGTCTTCTGGAGCAGCGAAGAACTCCACTCTGGATTGACAGGGCGAGACATCTCACTTGGCCCTGTCAATCTCAAGCTGGCACTGTTGATAGGAGTCTGCACAAGCACATTGGATTTGCTGCTACCTGAACAGCACAGATACTCACTTCGTATGCACTACAGATGTCTGGGTAGACCTGGCGCTCCTATGTCCGAAGTCACTACCTCCACTTCCAGGTCTACCTAGACGTCAATGATGTAGTCGGTATCATCACTTCTCAAATGGCAGCAGCAGATCTTCTGCACTTGCTCCGATAATCGGCGCAACTGCGCTGGCACAAGATTGACAGAATAAATTCACTCATCTCTAGTAGTGACCTGACAATTATAATTAGAATTCGTTGTACTGCATGGGATATTAAAATATGAAATTAAGTTGCACGTATCAGTTACGTTGTATGGAACTTAAAAAAGTACCAACCATTGCCTCGCCAACAACCAAGTGAACACTAATTGTAAATCAAGACAGCAGACCTCTGTTGCATGTCAGTACATCATTCATATCAGAGCCAACATTGAGTATTCCAAGAATAATATCAGATAAGTATCTTAATGTTTACTAGGTTACATTACATTCCAAAAGTTAACAGTATGCTCTAAATGAAAAATAGAAAAGTCAAAGATTTTCATCAATTCAGCCAAATATACCGGTAATTTCTGAATTCCGCCAATTTTTAAAGTTTTTTTTGTTACTGGGTTGCCAGTATTCAGGATATAAGATCGCATACATGTTCTATTCTTAGCTACTCATTCTAACAGAGTGTTGAAATAAGTGGGATTGTTTCATACAGTTACTTTTAAAATATAGCAGTTCACATTTCTTGGACTTGGGGGTAGAGCATGACATTCATGTTATACGCTAAGACATTTTTGTTCAAACTAAGACTGCTTTATATTGCTAAATGGCTCATTTCATCTGAAAAGTTGAACCTTGCGGATACTTTGGGGGGGGGGTCTTATATTTCTTGGCTACGACATATGTAAAACAGCTTTAAATAACAATAATCAGAAGGGAATGATTGACCAGCCACTAGAACTTGCAGAAGATATTCCATTCTTGCATATTTTGCATATTTAACAAACCTTTTTTAAAGGTGTTAAAACATGTTTGTTATGTTTTTCTAAGGCTGTGTCTTAAGGTAGCCCCTGAGAATTTTCCCTGCCTGGAGTCTGGATTAAATTTTCTGTGCATCCAGAACACTTCATCATGCAGCTTTGCCAAAATCTGTTCTGGTTTGCTGGTGACTCATGCTGTAGGTATGAGAAAGCCATAATAAAGAACATTTTACATGATATGCCAAATGCATGGTAATTTAATCCCCAAACCAAGAAGGTACATACTGTTTTAGAGTGAAACATAGTCTCCTCTCTGCAGACAAAAGGGTTTTCTAAACTTTTCATGTTAACGGCACATTGGGGAATTTATATAAAAAAGTTGAATAAATGAGAAATAGAGTTATTGGAGGAGATATCACTGCACTTGAGAATTTCACAACTATCATTGCTGGCTATATGTACAACATCAGTTCATCTTCCAATTTATGTTTACTCCACATTGATAAATTCAAGGGCTAGCTGAAAGCTACTAGGTTTGACTGCAGATAAAACAGAGATTTACAAAAAATGGTTCACTACAATGGTAAATGCAATTGACAATATATGGCTAAACCCTCACACTGATATTAAAATGAGACTTCAGCCAATATATTCTTATATCAAGAACATACCGGAGCCTGCACACCCCGTCAAGGTATCTCAAAGTGGCGAAAGTCTCATTTTAATATCAATGTGAGGGTTTAGCTGTATATTGTCAATTGCATTTACCATTGTAGTGCACCATTTTTTATAAATCTCTGTTTTATATAGCCAATCACATGCACACATTTAGCTATCCTGTGTAGGATGTCTTTGTGGTACATGTGATCTGCTGCGGGCATCCTCCATTGTATGCATTTTTGCTGGGGATTACTGTTAGCAACTGACCACATGTGCAGGATTCGCTCCCCCGGTTAGAAATGCGCAACAGCAAATGGGATTTTGAGCATTTTCTGCCTTTTTGGACCACTTTATTCTGTTATTCTGTTTGACTGCTGTTAACCCTAATATTTCATGCCCTCAAAGCAATGCCAAATTTACATCATAGGAGAGTACGTATAAAACGCTCTCCAGTAGGATTCTGCTAAGTCAATGTGCAATCTATAGTGAGTTTTCTAAAACTGAAATGACTCCGTGTGCATTTCGTGTCCGGATGTCTGCAAGTCTGGTCAGCAAAAAATATAGAACATGTCCTATTCTCGTCTGTTTTGTGGACAAGGACAGGCATAGTTACAATGGATCCGCAAAAAACGGATATAACATGGAGGTCATCCTTTTTTTGCGGATTCATGTTTTGCGGACCGGACCGCACAATACATACAGTTGTGTGAATGAGCCCTTAATCAGAGAGGCAAAAGCAGTCAACTATGTATCAGTGCCATATCCATAAACTTTGTGTGGCACAGAAAAAAACTTGGCAAAAAGTAACAATCTGTTTTAGGCTTAAACATTTCGCCAAATTCAGTGAATACTTTATAATCCACAATTATTCACTGGAAAACGCAATATAGATATTTAACTTAAAGTACAAACAAATGTTTCCTATTCATTCTCGTACTACTATGGACTGGATGCCAGCATGCTTATATCCATGTGCTTCAGATTTTATCCATGTTCAGACTAAGGTAGCTGTGCCAATAACTTGACAAAAAAAGTATAACCAAATCAGTACAACTTTCACTCTAAAAACCATATAACTAAGAAAGACAATTTGAACCGCTATTGGATAGAGAACAAAAAGTACTATTTCAATAGGGGGCAATAATATATTTTATAATATATTTCTCCACAACTGCCTCAAACTTTTGCAAAGTACAATATATATAAAAGAGAAAAAGAGAAAGTCTTGGCATATATGATTTAATTTCAACCTTCAGATGATATTCCAGATCATTAATGTATCCGCTTAACACTGACACGTTGTCTTGGGGTGAAGGCAGTGACAAATGTAATCTTGACTAGTGTTGAGTGCGAATATTCGAATAGCGAAATTCGCTATTTCAAATATTTGATTTTTTTATTTTTTTTTAGCTGTTAATCCTTATTGCTCTCTGGTTGTCTTCCCACTTCCCAAAAGCTGTTCTTACCTGTCCGGAGGATTCCTGGCTCCAGTCAATGCCCGTTGCCGCTTCTGCCGACTTCCCGTGTGCATGGGAATGCCTCCATGCTAAAATGTCCTGTCGGATGTGAGAATCACGATCTCACAAATTTGATTAAGTTGTAATCGCAATGCGATTAATATAACCTGAATTATTCGCATTGCGATATTCGTTATATACTAGCAATACACTATTAGGAACTTAGCCCTAAGATCAATTCGCAATGCGAGTATATGTTCGCTTTGCGAATCAAACTTAGAGCTGAGTTCCTAATGGTTGTATTGCTAGAATATAACGAACATTGAGAATATAGTGCTATAAACGTGAATTTGTGATATTCGTCATCTTCGTTATATTCTAGCAATACAACCATTAGGGACTTAGCTCTAAGATCAATTCGCAATGCGAGTATATTTTCGCTTCGCGAATGAAACTTAGAGCTGAGTTCCTAATGGTCATTGCTAGAATATAACGAAGATTGAGAATATAGTGCTATATTCGTAATAATTTGTTATATTCTAGCAATACAACCATTAGGTTATTTCTACCTGTAAAACCACCAAACGAAGGGCCTTGAGGTGGAGGCCTCAAAGTAAAAAGAATTTGCATAGGAGAATGAACAGAAATATATTTTCTGCGTGTACTGTGATTTAGACATAGTCCAGAAAATAAGACTAAACATTTGGACAATAAACAACATGGAACGCCCTTTCCTAAATTCCTGTACTCTCTATCGGATACCATGCTCTGGTCATGCAGGTGTGCTGCTCACCCTTTCCGTGAATGAATTATGGTACATGAGCTACAGCTCCGTAGTTACATAAATTACGAATTCCATACAATTTTACAATAACAAAAACACAATAAATTTGTTAATCCTGGAGCGAGGTTTGGAAGGAAACTTCTCTACATTCTGATACCTGTTTCACAGCAGATTTACACACAAATTCAGTTTGTGGGAAGCTGGGGTTGGAGGAGGTGAAAGGGGGACACAAGAGAGATTAGGTAACTACTATTGAACTACTGTGTGTTCTGAATCTGCCAACAGCCTCTAAAAGTGAGCCAAGGACAGCGTGTGATAAAATGTGTGTTCAGTGCACTTAATAAAACGAACTCTGAAAGTCAAGAAGTGCAGATAAAAGGTGGACCAGCACGACAGATCTAGAGGTACAGAAAGAAATGTAGTGCGCTTAAATAAACAGCAGCAGTATGAATACAGAGATTTCTCCTCCACATGGAAACAGAGATTTCTCTGCCTACATTAAACTAGAAGAAACGGTTGTTAAGGAGGTTATCTGAGACATAGAAAAATATGAAAGTACTGTTAAATTTTATTTAAAAGAAAATTTTGAAATATTTACGCTGAGCCTATTTTCTAGGCGTGCACATCAGAAACTACAGTTCCCACGGTGTAGGGTCCTGGTATGTCAGGGGCAGTATTTGCCCCAGTATACCTCATCGTTAACCATAGTTCACAAGACCTCTACACTGTCTGCTCCTGCTGATCCCACCTATCTTTGTCAATACCCTCCCACTACACTCTATAGCCCCATACACACCCATTTGCCATGGCATCCTGTGCATGGTGTACATGCATGGTGCTTAATGCAGGTGCCGTCACCAAGGTACTTTCTATTATGGGTATGCTCCATTGGAGGATTACAAAAAACTGGATGCGACATCATTCTTGGTGTCCCATAGATGTTAAAAGGCATGATGGGAGGCATGTATGCGACATCATTGGAGGTCAGAACATAAATCGATGACTGCATTACGTCACATGCTGTCTGATCTTGGAATTAAAGAGGTTTCCAAAGTTCAAGTGCATTACAAAGCACCTGGTAATTGTACAGATGTATAATACCGTTGTGTGTTGAAGTTTAGTCTCAGACAACCCCTTTAAATATATATCCACTTTTGGCCTCATGCACCAGGGAAATCTGTGTATAGGAAATGGTATGGAGGCAGACAGATTTCCTTTGGCTCCTTACCATGCCCTATATTACGATCCTCTGCATAGTGTGGCAGAAGTAAAGAGGTACGGTACAGCCCCATAAAAATCTATGGGTGCGGTATAATAGGTCCATACAACTAGGTGGTTTTACAGAGCCTCAGATATGAAGCCAAAATGCATTTGTGTGCATGAGGTGTAAGGGATTAAGAGCATTATCGTGAAAGACAAGAAGTGTTTATGTTTTTCCACCCTGACCTGAATACAAATTTGCAGTTCGAATTTCATGTATTCCAGACTTAATAAAATAATCTTTTGGTCCCTATATTATTATCTTTATGGCTCGCTTGTAACTGAAAAGATGGTCATAAGGAGATGAGAATATTTCTGCAGCACTAGATTTAGTTTCATTCATTTCTTCCACTGAGTACTTTAGCAAAGGTCTTTTATTTTCTTGACATTCCTTCAGATTATAAACTGAAATGTTTATGTGTTTAGATACCTTGTCCAGCCTGTCCACTTCAGATTGATGGTAATGTCCTACTAAGTTGTTCAGGGCATGTAGGGTCAAACAGGCAAATACAGGCAGGAATACAGCCTTTCAGGGCAACTGAAGTTATACAAATACATACAATATCAATCTAGTGTATCAATATGACAAATAGACAGATAGATAGATAGATAGATAGATAGATAGATAGATAGATAGCTAAAAATGTAGAAAGCAAGGCAGCAGCACACTGTTTACCAATGGGTGCAAAATCAGGCCAATGTGAACCAGCATCAGGTCCACGGTATTATAAAAATAGAAAAAAGCCAGCAGCACTCCAATATATTCCAAAAAGTGGCAAAGGTTTATTCACCCAGTGTCCAAAAAGCAACGTTCCAACCGCTTGTTGCGGTCTTTCTCAAGCTATGTGAACATGTGTACACACACTGATATATAAAGGTGAAACAATTCATTACAATAATTAATCCAATTAAATATAAAAACATCATAATTCATCTGTATAGATATACATATCTCATATAAATCAATCAGTGTATATTTGGAAAACCATCCATAGCTGATAAAGTGCTAGTGCATTGTGCAAAATACAGTACATATTAAAAATACACAATCCAAAGTGATTGATAATAGCAAGTGCACAAGTGTTATCAATATATCACGTGTTGATTAAAAACTTGCAAACTGGCAATACATTAGTTCTAAGTGGCAACGGAGCACTCGGTCCCAGCGTCGTCCACATCTCATTCAAGCGCATGCGCGGGATCGCGCTATTTAGCCAACGCGCAATTGACATTAAACTTCAGAGTTGGAATACCCACAACAAAGATGGCCAACATTCACTACCCCTAAGTGTGCGCATGTCCAGATTACTTCCTGCAAAGACTCATGTGACTTAGTCACATGATACAGATTGCATGTAATCTGGACATGCGCACACTTATTGGTAGTGAATGTTGGCCATCTTTGCTGTGGGTATTCCAATGCTGAAGTTTAATGTCGATTGCGCGTTGGCTATCGCGAGAAATAGCACGATCCCGCGCATGCGCTTGAATGAGATGTGGACGACGCTGGGACCGAGTGCTCCGTTGCCACTTAGAACTAATGTATTACCAGTTTGCAAGTTTTTAATCAACACGTGATATATTGATAACACTTGTGCACTTGTTATTATAAATCACTTTGGATTGTGTATTTTTAATATGTACTGTATTTTGCACAATGCACTAGCACTTTATCAGCTATGGATGGTTTTCCAAATATACACCGATTGATTTATATGAGATATGTATATCTATACAGATGAATTATGATGTTTTTATATTTAATTGGATTAATTATTGTATTGAATTGTTTCACCTTTATATATCAGTGTGTGTACACATGTTCACATAGCTTGAGAAAGACCGCAACAAGCGGTTGAAACGTTGCTTTTTGGACACTGGGTAAATAAACCTTTGCTTTTTTCTATTTTTAGATAGATAGATACAGACAGGTAGGTAGCTAGGTACCTGCCAATTTGGTCCTAGATAAAGTTCTTATCTCTATCATTTGAAGTTTTACAACCGATAAAAAGCATTTTAACCTCCATGAAAGTGACAAGGACCACACTGCTTCTTGTGCTCTAATTGAATTTTTGGATCTTGTTTGTAATTAGTTTCCCATTAGCACGGCATGCAACATTACAAAACAACCATCTGAGGTAGTAAGGAGAGTAAGAAGCCCAAACTAAAAATCTTCTATTTACAGACAAGAAGCTAAGTTCAGTTGTCAGTTTCAGGGTGCCATTCTCCTTTAAAGTAACACTGACTAAAATCACCAGTAGTCATCAGTATTGTTAGTGATAAAAAGTGATAAGCAGTGCTATGTTAGTGTAGTGTTAGGCTGGGGCTACACATCAACTTTGGCCTTGACACACATTACATGGCCAAATATCACACTGTATCACTGCCTGCATCGCAACCAGTGAAAGTGAATCGGGTTAGTGTTGCAACCAGAAGTTGCTGTGACTAACGCAACAGTCACAAGAAATCCAATTCTGCTCATTTCTTGTGACTGTCTAGTCAAGGGAACTTGTTGGTCTTGACCATACACTTTGACCAGCTGCAATGTAGGTAGCACTACACTATGATCCTTATCCTTGGCTGTTCGACATGTGTCCATACAAAGTTGTCATGTGGCCATAGCCTTAGGTTACGCTAGGGTATGGTCACACTTCAGGTTTAATGATGCAATCATAGATGCCAAAACCAGGAGTGAGTAAAAAAAAAAAAAAGAGAAGTCATATTTGTCCTTTATACTTTCTCTCCTTTTCTGATCCATTCTTAAGTTTGCCTTCCCATACTGCATCAGGAGACCTGACCACATGTCCATACCCTTAAGGTGTATATCCAGTTATAATCAAGTATTCAGAAATGAATAGTACATGTGAATATAAGAAAACTTGTAATATATCTTATTAAAGAATGAAGGCTCTCCCTGGATTTCTCAAGCTGCCTTTTTCCTCTTTCTCTTCACTCAGCCTCTTATCTCTAGTAGCATTCCTATTTAGGTACTTAGCCTCCCACACAAAAGTAAAGTAAATGAGCAAAGCAGTCTGATAAAATCAGCTTTTTTCTTTAATAAGATATATTACAATGTTTCTATCATTCACCTGCAATATTTAATTATGGAGAGTTCTTTTATTACTGAACATACACTTTATGGTTTATTTGATCCAGAAAATAATACACCAACATGGAAGAATGCCCTGATTTCACTCAGTCTCTTATTTACTTTTAGAAAGTCCTATTAGTGTTTTGAGGGATCTTGTGGTAGTAATGATGCATTTGGAGGCAACTGTTGGGAATTAACTGTTTCTTTCTGATAATTGTCTTCTCGTCAGTGGAAACGAAGATCTTTGTTTATATGCAGAAATCATCTCTACTGTATAGGGAGTAGTGATGGCTGTTGCCATTGCTCATCCTCATACAGATTCAATGTTTCTGGGCAGCAGATAGCTGTTTATACAGCAAGATCTGCTGCCCAGAAACGATAATTTAATGTGCTACATTAAGGATCACTTCACCTGATGAACGTGCGTTTTGCTCATTTATCTGGTGATCAGCAGCACAATTACATGTTAGTAGTAACGTTCCTGATAATCTTCCTGACAGTTGTAAATCCGCAGTTAGTATGACGAGTAAATCCGCCATTAGTATGATGAGCCTGTATTCAAAAGTACCGTAAAAGACCATTCAGCCCTGAGATCTTGTTATACATGTTCATAGGGTTAAAGAGCAAAGTATTATTGTGAAGAAAAACCTTAATAAGTATTTCTAGCAATACAGGGTTAACATAAAAAAGCAATTGTTTCCAACAACCAAAAACCACAAAATGTCTTCTGGCAGTCAGCAGCATATGTTCCTTGGCCTGAAATGTGTTTGTAGCCATGAACAAATATGCATGTGCAACAGGCAAGCTTGGAATTCAGCCATAAACTGCAAAAAAAAGGGTCATATAAGAAAAAAAGGGGTGTGGGGAGAGAAAACATTATACATTCGGGTCAAAAGCATATAGGATATATAGAGTGTTCCATAACAACGTTTGTTTCCATTTTAAAGCGTCTATTAAAAAGAAAAAAGAATCTTAAATCTGCAGAAACTATTCAGATTTCCTGTACAATAGCAGAACACTAAATGTGAAAATCATGCTCTTTTACAGGGAAGGGTTATTAAAAAAAATTTACATTACCAAAACACTTTTGTTCAACTTTCTACAACAATATGAGAAAAAACTATCTACCTATGTTTGATTTCCTTCCTTTCTCTCTCTTTTTCTTTCATGTGGCTGCTATGGGGCCCTAGGAGACTAGAGGCCTAGCCATGACTGATCCTACTGTATGTCAATGTCTACTGGATGACAAAACTTCTCTCCAGAGAAAATAATGATGCCCTCTCTTTTTTTTCCTGCCTTGCTTCTAAGTGTTCTGCATTCTATTACGCTCTGCCTCCTCAATCTTTATCTTGCTCACTCAAGTTTTTTGCTCCTCAGCAACTCAGATTCCTTCCTTTTCCATTTGTAGTAACATAGTGATATCATCTGCTCCTCCCATGAGTGGAGACAAACCTGACGTGAGATGTCAGGCTCCATAGCTATCAGTAGTTAGTTTACCTTTGGAAATACAGAAATGGATGTGGACATTGTCAGTTATTGGGCTCCATTTTAAATGCTAAAAGTTCTATCCTGGTAGATGCACCCTTGTCTTCAGTGAGACTGTCAAACATGATGGACAATTAATTTGCAAGTAAATATTCGTGCCATCAACTCTGGTGAACAGCTGAATGCAACCTCTACAGAATGATTCCCTCAGCTAGTCACATTTGTTCTGTTGGATTTGGGGAATGCAATACCTCCCTATGCAGAGCACCTTTAATGGCGTGAGGAGTCTTATAGGCCATGCACGCTCCTCTGGAATTCTGGGAAGAAAAGATGCAAATGAGCTATTAGCTCTAATGCCACCAGATGTAAGGTAGGTAACCTATATGTCAATGTTCAACCTTTCAAAAGACCTTGAGACACGACTTGGATAATAATTAAGCCAGCATCTCATTTGCAGGCAGCTGCTTTGAGGTGATTGCCCCTTATCAATGCAGTGCAGATAGTACTGGCTTAACTGGGTGAGAGGGATAAGTCAGGATTTGAGGAATACAATATCTCCTTATGGAGAGTGCCTGAAACGACATGAGGAGTCTTATAGGCCATACATGCTCCTCTGGAAGTTTGGGAAGAGGGTATACAAATAAGATTTTAACAAGCTCTGCCTCTAATGCTACCAGATGTAAGGCAAATATCCTATAAATCAATGTTCGATCTTTTGAAAGGCCTTGAGACATGACTCTCAGAGAGACAATAATGTGAGGCAAGTTTTCCAGTACATTCCAGGATATACAGAGGGAGATATAAAAAGGCGCTGTATTGTATTATGCCACTTATCCTGTAAAAGGTGTGTACATGATGCACACTACGGAGAAAAGTGTGACAAGTCTCCTGGAGAACAGCAATTAAGCATGTGATTCTCCTACATTGTGTCTTTAAGAATCCAGGTATCACATACCATATAATGCACAGACCCCCAGGGCGATTCGCTTGGGGGACACACGGGGGCAATGACACCGCCTTTTTGTCATTATATGGTAGGGTTGTTCTTGTTATCTCCCCCCCCCCCATTATTTCTCCCCCTGTCCTGCTTCCCCGCCTTTATTTTCAGGTAAAAATGACCTCATTATAGGTGAAGAGGCACCTTAATCCGGTTGGAGCTGGTTCCCATGAAGATGTACGGCAAGTCAAGCGATGCTTCTGATTGGTTGCTGCCCGGTGCCGGGGAAGTTTTCCAGAGCTATGATTTGTTCTCGCCCCCACGGCGGGAAATTTCTCCCCTTTATATTCATAGGTTCGGCGGTTCTCCAGTGCAGTTTAAGAAGATTTGAACAGGGCCCGCCCTCCCTCCCTTAATTTATGTCATCTGTCGCTTTGCTTTATTAGAGGGGCTGTATCGCTCAGCGGATGCTGAGTGGATCTTGTTCTGTATATGGATGGTTTAATATTGGTCTATATTGATAATCAAATTAAATTATTTCAATTATTTAATGGTATTTTTTTTATTGTTTACCTTAAGAAAGCACATCGGGCATTTCTATTCCACTAAGTTGTCTGTGTTTTATTTTCTAGTTGCATAAGGCTTTTAGGGCAGAGTGGTGTCATTTGCCTCCATGTGTTATCCTAGATATATAGGGGTCATTTATTAAACAGAAATACGCCCAAATTAGGCATACTTCTGGGGCAGATTGCGGCACAAAGGTTCTTTGCACCACAATCTTTGACTTCTTCCCACTCACACGTGAGCAGGGAAGGGGACAGGCCGGCAGACCTGTCTTATTCATCATTTTATACTCCTGGTTTAGGCGTAGAAAATGGTCTAAATGTAAGACAGCTAGGAAGCTGCGGTGGATACTTCATAACTCCAGCAGATCCACCGCCAGCGCAGGGCCTTATTAAGACAGGCATCTAAAATGCTCTTTTTTACTCACCAACAAGCATTTGCTCACTAGTGGATACTGCTTGCCAATGATATTTTCTTATTGTCAATAAAAGAGAACCTGTCACACTGAACATCCTGCAAAGCAATAGGAGCTGAGTGGATTGATATCAGTACAACTTGTATTTTATTCATTGAAATCCCTTCTCTTTCAAATGGATGGTCCTATTCAGTGACAGCATTCCTGCTATGTATGCGCAAATACAGATAACTGGCAATCACTGAGTAGGACCATCTACTGGACTTCTAAGCATAGAAAAAGCAGGGATTTTAATTAATAAATTGCAAGCTAAACTGAATCTTTTCCCATAAAAACTCAGCCTATCTTGCTCTATAACCTGCTGTCTGCAGATAGAACTATATTTTCAGTGTGAGTTTTGCAGTGTAACTATGGCCAAGAAATTAAAAGGTAGTTAAAGACTGCATTCCTCCATCCCTCTAATTGTTACATACATTTGGCACTAAAAGGCAGAGATCTTTAGAGGTTTTAATTTAACTTCACACAGTACAGTACCCAGAACAGGGGGTATCTCTAAATGTTATTTAATACTATGTACCGTAAGGTAAGGTAGTGCTATGCTCTGCAATGTAGAGTATACTCATTATGTCTATGCATTGAGTAAGCACAAGAAGGGTTAATTATCCTGGCCCAAACCTTTTCGGAACTTAGCTTGTGGGCTAGCTCCACCCCTTGAGAGTTCAAGGCAGTTTGAGGGAGAGCATGAAGGGGGAAGACACTATGTTCTTCTCTACGCTTCAATAATCTGGAGACTAGCAGTTCTTTGAGTGATCCTCTGATTCTGCTACAGCAAGAGAGAAGGAGACAAGATTTGAAAATCTACATGGCCAGGTGGTGAGATTGTCAGCAAAGTAACCTGCATAAAGCTTTCCAGACCCTGCTGCTGTGGAGGAGGAACAAGTTAAGACACCCTACAAACCTCAAGAATGACTTGTCTAGTCGCATCATTGAAACTGCACGCAACAGTATGAATTGCAAGCGTTATTAATAGAATAAAGTCGCCAGCCAGAAAATCGAGTGAGAGAGACATTAGCCACTGCTTTCAACATTGCAAACTCATGCACAGACATCTGGGAATTTGCATTGTGTACAGACAATTGTTGGATGTATAACAACTCCTATTTGCACTCAAGTAAAAATAGACATTTATTCCTCTACCTATGGCCTGATTTCCTGACTATTACCACACCATACGCTGGCAATTGTACTACTACAACTCCTGCCAAACACCCATACATCCACCCCTCCCATCCTCTGCTCCAGCTCCTCAAGGGCATAAAGCACATGCCACCATCACCAGTATGTAGTGATGCTGAAAACTGCTTAGTCACTTGTACAAAGAAGTCGACTATCTGCTGGATCATGAAAGAGCCATCACATGCACGATTTCATCAAAAATAGGGTGATCTTAACACAATTCCATGCAAGTGATGAGGGTGTTAAATAAGCCAGGAGAACCTCCAGAACTAATGGTACAAAGTCAGAAAAATTTGGGAGTGAGAGCTCGTAACGAGACTGAGTTGCCAGTTTCCGTTCAGAGATATTATTTAAGATATAACATGGCATAGTTCTTAAACTGTGTCCAAAGAAAAACTGACTGTACTTGCCATAATAATGATTATAGGGGCAGCATGGTGGCTCAGTGGTTAGTACTGTTGCCTTTTAGCGCTGGGGTCTTGCAGCTGCATGGAGTTTGTATGTTCTCCCCATTTTTGTGTGGGTTTCCTTCGGGTTCTCCGGTTTCCCCCCACACTCCAAAGACATACTGATAGGGAACTTAGATTGTGAGGCCCATTGGGGACTGCTTGATGATAATGTCTGTAAAGCACTATGGTATAGGGTAGCGCTATATAAGTGCATAAAACAAAAATGAAGACTACATTTTTGTGATGTAGCTGCACACTAAAGTGGTTGCTGATATCATCTGTACTCTTCTTTTAGGCTAGTCATAAGTAACCCACACGGTATGATTTCTTTTACTTAAAACATATTAAAATGTCCTCTCCTTTGGTTTGTTCACTAATTCAAACACGTCTTTTCTAAGACTGACCATTTCTGGTGTAGCACCCGGTGGCTGCAGAATGATAATGTCAAGTAATGTAAACACTAGATCAAGTAACAGATTCAGTGTGCGGATGTTGTTTACTCTGTTTACTGGTGGTCTCCAGGACAGATCCATCATTCTCCATCTGTTCCATGCAGACAAGAACCAGGGCAATTGTGAGAACGTGATAAAATCAAAAATGTCATTAAACGCTAATTAACCTTTTGACGTCGGGACACCACTTAGCAAACCTCTGAAGTTTTCCCAACTCAATACAAATTGCTCAAATATCATTCAAATATATTTTTATTGCTTCAACATGTGCTTTAGGTGTAACACTTTGAACAGATTCTTCCTAAAGGACGGCTATGCTATGCCAAATGGTTTATCTTAAAGAAGCTGCCACCACATAAAACCTATCACTAAAGCCATTCACGCCAATATGTTTGGTCACATTGTAGGGTATTTATTAATGCCAATTCATTACAAAATCCAAGGCCAGTTTCACAACAACAAAGCTCATGATATTTTTCATGAGAGAGCAATATTGTAGGGTCAACTACATCAACTGTGATAGAGCCTCTCCAGGGGCTATAAGAGGTGCACAGGTAAGAGTGGCATTTAGACCCTGGTGCTTGAGGAACAGGGGGTCCTGTTCAGATTTTCTTGGAGGCCTAACTCTAGTGTGGTTCTATCCAATCATATAACATTTTATTTAAAAGGAGGAACGGAGACTGAAATAGATAGATAGATAGATAGATAGATAGATAGATAGATATCCCTATTTGTCCCCAAAATAAAACTATTAGGAAATATTCTTTTGTTTCTTTAAGTCCCAGTCAAGTTACTAGAATCTTTCTTCCGATGTGTATCAAGTCGTATATTATAATTTAGTCTCTGGAGACATGAGCCAAAACCAATGACATTTTAAATTGATCCTGCAGACATAGTCAACGCAAAGCAGACAAATGAACATGTGCAGCATGTTATGTTCTATTATATATTGAGGCTCATAGTAAAAAGGCACGCCTCTGACAAAAATGAAATCACTGACGGATGCACTAGAAGCCATTAAAACAAAGGAACGGTTGGGTAAATGAACGATCCATTGAGCTCGCTCACATATGCAATCATTTAGAATCCTTGCAGGGAAATAAATGACTCGACCACATCATTTCTAATTGTATTATGATGTGTACGTTTTGTTAACATTGTAAAGCGCAGACGTAAATGTGGTTAATTAGTAGATTCCTGAAATAGGCTCATCTAGTGCTTCGATTAAGAGAGTATTCATCGAGTGTGGTGTAATGCCTCATCGAATGTGGATGGTCAGTGCTTGCACCTTCATCATCATCTTTGCACATGCTATTTATCTTCATTGCTTTCTCTCATGTATTCCAATGTCTGTACTGGAGGTGATCCCGTAAAACACAAGCTAAGCAGTTTATAGGCTCAGACACACTTATATGTTCCCTCCTCTGCCGCATCTGGTGTATGTTAATAAAAAGAGCGAGCAAATGAAAAAAGATGAATAAAATAGTGTGTCTAAGCTCTTAAAGGGGTTATCGCCATACAGACATAGAAATATCAATAGATCATGCCATTAATGACTTGTTGAAGCTCTCCCTATTCCTAAGACATAAGGGCCAAGGCCCTTCTGCTTCTTCTGACGCAGCACCACTGATTAATGTGATCTAGACAATTGCAAGCGAGAGCTTAGTCAACAGTTTTAGGCTGCCCTCTACTTTTCCGGATGTACCTGTAAATGCTTATGGTTCAAATCTGCATGTGGATCCCAAGCCAGACCGCACCAGGTAGGGGCACCCTGTTTTTGCAAAAGGCTGAATTTAAGGTCAGAATAGGAATGCTGTTATCTGCATATATGTAGTTGTAATTCTACAAACTGGACTCATGTGAAAAAAGGTATTCTATTCCTGAGAGAGTGTATGTCTACTTAGAAGATTGGTATCAAGAATTTATAAAAAAAATTTAAGAAGCTTTTTGCATTTTTACACATCTCTCCTCACTTTTGAAAAGTTGGTGCAAAAGTGGGTGTTGTTAGTTATGTTACATTTACAGATGAGCAAATCAATTCTAAATTAATCGAATTTAGTCTGAAAACAAATTTTTGGAGATTCGATTTGAGGGAATTTGTGAAAGTACTGGCAGTCGTTTTTCATATCAGATGACAGGAAAGATGAAGAGGGATCGAATGACCCTAGGCGGCATGTGTTTATATGTACTGGCAACCATTTGCCACCAAAAAATGAAAATATTTCAGACGATGTTTAAAAATAAAAAAACACAAAAAAATCCTACAGTGCAGTTTGTTTTTAAAGAGGTTGTTTTCTACCACCAGTAGCCATGAGTTTACCCATATTTATGCATACCGCTGTCATTTTGACATTAATAATGCTGTCTTGGAGTTAAAGAGTTTAAAATGAGTTGCGTTACAGCCCTCGGAGCCCATAGAATGTCATCCACAGCTTTTCTGAGAAATTGAAGCATTTTCGATTCGGGTTGAATTTATTTGGATCTGGATCAAATCCAAATCAATTTTCAAGAAATTTGCTGATCACTAGTTAAGTTAATTAAGTGCACTCCATATACATCAACTGCAACATTTTAAGTCCCAAAATAGCCCCAAACTGACTCCAGTAGAGGAGTGGCATAAAAAAGTAGAGAATGTCTCCAGACAAAAGAGTTGCAACTGACTAAACAAAACTGACTGTAAAAATTCCCCTCATGATAAATTCACCCCCTTTTTTATATTTTAACCAAAAATGTATTTTGTCTGAATACTGATTTTGACTGTGATTTGGATCCACGCAAAGGAGATTTATCATGAAGGGAATTTTTAAAGTCAGTTTTGCAGGAGTTTGTCTTATAATTTGCGTCAAATGTATCAAATGTTGCATATTGTTTGATAAATTTGGTTGCATCTTTAAGTAAAAGCTTAATACTTCTGCCTTGGGATGTTACTACACTTTCTTCACCACTCCTTTACTGAAATAAGAATTAGACTATTTTGGGTACTTTTTTAATAAGTCACAGTTGATAAATCTGAATTAAATAAACTCAACAGGATAACCATGTCCACTTTTCCACCCCCTTTTTAAAGCTGTAGTGTGAGGTGTGAAAACGCAAAATGTCACACAAATTTTGTGCAAATAATTAGAGATGAGCGAATTTCCGCTTATGAAATTCGTTCACGCTTTGTTTACTGGTAAAAGGTGACGTGCGTTATGGATTCTGTTACCACGGACCATAACGCAATTTTATGACGGAATGCATAACAGAATGCCTTTAGAGGCATTCCGTTATTCATTCCGTGATAATAGAAGTCTATGGCCTGCATAGCGGATCCGTCCGGTTTCCATTATGCAGGAGAGGACTCCCCTGCATAACGGAAATGGGACGGATCCGTTTTGAAGGCCATAGACTTCAATTATTAAAGAATGAATAACAAAATGCCTCTAAAGGCATTCCGTTATACATTCCGTCATAGAATTGCACTATGGTCAGTGGTAATGGAATCCATAACACACTTCAGCTTATACCAGTAAACGAAGCATGAACAAATTTCAAAATATGAAATTCGCTCATCTCTACAAATAATCCCGGGGGGCTGTAAACCAATATTTTTCTGTCTTGTTAAAGCCAGAAAGAAAAAAAGCCTTTCTAATGCCAGAGACATAGTTTTATTCTTGCACATTATTTACTATTGGGTTATTTTCCACGGAGCAGATGATCTGCGGATCCATTACAGACCATGGTGCAATTTTTACAAGTCTGTTTGAGGATAAAGACCGGAAGTATGTGATGTAATGTAGGAAGTAATCTGCACCTGTTCCTTTTCATCACCTTTGTGGACGCTTGATCGAATTCTTGAAGAAACTGAAATATTCATAGAGGAAATACATAAAAAGACTTTTATATGATCTACAACAGCAGGGTTCTGAGCCAAGGCAATGTTTTGTAAGCCAAGATTAAATGAAATGACCAGGAAGTTCAGCAGAATTGCTTGACACACTGAGTCTCTCTGTTCATCATGGTGGGAAGCAGGGCAATGAACACTCAACAAGGCATTACTTAATCTGCAGATATAGCTAAGGTTACAGAAAATGTACTAGAATTTTGATGAACATACCAGATTGATAAGATGCCCAAAACTGTTATACAGCCCTATCTATTACTGCTATCCATCTATGACTGCTTATAATGGCACATGACTTAGGGTCTGGTGACAACCTTAGGGGTGCCACAAACAGGGGATGTCACTCCAATTAATCAAAGTATATTAGAATCATAATACTAAGATATGGGAGTTGTCTAGCTAACCTGCTGAATAACACTGCTATACACAGATCCATGGAGATATTCATTTACACGTAGCTAGAAATAGTGTGAAGAGCACCAAGCCCGACATAGTTAAAGGAAAAATGCCACTGGCTTCAACTGAAAAGGACAACGCAGATGTCAAATAAGAAGCTACTACTATACAAAAAAATGTACTTGCACTCACTCAGATGCAAGGCAAAAGCAATCTGAATGCAATTTTGATTTATTCGTCATCTAGGCAACCAATACCGAATATTGTGAAGTCTCCCTTATAATTCTTTAATTTTTGATGTATTCAACATCCTCTGTGTTTGATAAGTGTCCACAGGCAAGTGTGACCGGCCACGTCATTCATTTCAGGGGGCCTGCAAGGGGTCCAGGGGGCCCCTGTTCCCGTCATTGGGGGGAGGGGAGTGTCCCAGCGGTAGGACACCCACCGATCTAATATTTAGATTGGTGGATAGGACATAACTTCAAACAACTGGAATACCACTTTAAGTACTGCTACAGGGCCAGCCATTGGCTGGTGAAGATTAGGGTGCACACTGTCCCTTTAAGAGCCAGAGGGTGGTGAACGCCCTATGAGCAGAGTAAGAGAGGCTGAACTGGCAGCAGGTGATGGGAGAGAGCTACCTTGGCCCACCAGGAAGAAGAGGGAAGCAGGTCAAAGCCGCCAGGAAAAGGACAGGTGAAATCAGCGGTGGACCTCTACTGTAACACCACAGGTGCCATATATATCTCTAATCTAGAGGTCTATGGCATAGCAGAGCAACCATATCACTGTATTTATACAGGGATGTTGACTGGAACCCAGTATAGATATTTTCAATTGACTGGAACCCAGTATAGATATTTTCAGCTGACTGGAACCCAGTATAGATATTTTCAGTTGACTGGAACCCAGTATAGATATTTTCACTGAAAATGTCCTTCATTGTGGCCTGAATGGGATTTAGATCTTGAGAAACAGTTTATAGTCCAAGCCAGGAACCAAGCAGTGCTGCCAACCAGAGATTTCCTTTTTCCAAATTATTCAAAAATCATGGACAACCAATGTTTTTATAGATAAATTGGAAAACCATACGGAATGAAAAAGATTATATGTGATATAAGTCTTTAGTTCAAAATACTGATACGGATTTATTATCAGCATTTAGTCTGAGCTCTAAAGTTCTAAACCGTGGATGAAGGATCGCTGAAACGCGTGGTGGCGGGTAGGGGGCGACATGGGGCCTGGTGCCATCCTGGATAGAGATATGTTATAGGTAACTGACCTCAGTAGTATTATGTAATTTTTTTTACTTGAACTTGCACTTTTAATAGTGGTATTCCATGCTACATATGTATATGCTTGCAGCTACCCTACTGATCTCTTCCAGTGATGTCCCCATTTTTTCCTGCATTGTTGTTTTTAATCCTCCCCTTATTGATTTTCTATAATAAAGTGATTTTCTAATTGTAATGCTGTCTGGCAATTCTTTATAGGTTTATTTGTATAATTTTTGCCAAAGGTATATTCCATGTAAAGTATATTGCTGCCACTAGTTGAGAGCTGTAATTGTAAACTTAAAGAGGACCTTTCTACGGGTCCAGACATTATAATATAACTAGTGGATTCTGTGGGGCATACTTATGGCATATTACAGCGCTTACTATTTTCTGTATGCACTGCTCCGTGCGCCTGCTGTGCCCCCCGTTCACTTTTCCCACCTGGTATGTAAATTCATACCATTAGTACAGGGAAGAGGAGACTGCCCTGTTTCTCAATGGGCATCTCCTTCCCCCTGGCTGTAGCGCGGTCCAAAAGCAGCGGAGAGCGTCACAACCAGGGAGAAGGTTAACTTTAGAAGGTACGCATTGAGAAACAGGGCTGTCTCCTTCTCCCTGTACCGATGGTATGAATTTAAATACGAGGAGGAAAAAGTGAACGGGGGGAACAGCGGGTAAATGGAGCAGTGCATACAGAAAATAGTAAGCACTGTAATATGCCATAAGTATGCCCCACAGAATCTACTAGTCATATTATAATGTCTGGACCCGTAGAAAGGTCCTCTTTAGTTTTTATATATACTGGTCAGTATGTTTTGTTGGTTCTATGATAACAAGAATCAGAATGACCTACTCAAGCACCAACTGAGAAAAATCCCGACAACATCAATTTTTTTCATGAACAGTAAAAAAAAAACCCAATTTTTACAGACGATCCAGGAATTTCTAAACGGTTGGCAACCCTGGAAGCAAGAAGGCATATGTCACATAAAAGGAAGAGCCCTGAGTATAATTTGGTTAATGACTTACTTTGATTTTACAAACAATAGGGTAGTTAGAACATTACTGTCAGATTTCTGCCAGCCAATGTGGACTGTGACTCACCCTGCAGACTGCATTACTTTATGGTCCTAGCATGCACTTAAGTAGCTAACACATCAGTTTCAGTACATTCTGTAATTCATGTACATGTGGATTTAATTGTAAGGAAAATGTTATCACAGTCAGACCTTTCACCCTCATCCATGAAAACGCTACATGGAGCAAAGGGCTTGCGTTTTGTATTTGGTTTTAAAGTTCTGAGTTTTTGAGATCTGACAAGTTCTGCCAAAAATACATACCTAATAAAGCTGGCCATAGAGGTACTGATAATGTCGTCAATATAACCCAAATCATATTGATAACCATTGTGTGAAGTCAAACCTTCCACCATTAAACAGGAAATGCAGGAACAATCTGTTGATTTAACTCCCCTTGGCTTTAATGTAAAGAATTCCACATGAGTAGGCCCACTTCTCTATCCATTTTCCACCTGGATTCAGATGGTGATAGCCACCTTGCCTGGCAGAAGGTCGGACAGTCAACTGCCATTTTCTCGACAGCTTGCTTGCCTGTTTCCATAACTCTTACAGACTTGAAAAGTGAGAGACACCTATTCGTTAATTCTCTATTTGGAGATGGCAAACAGTGTTCTCTTATTTTCACAACATATAGATGTCCCAAAGGTGAGACCGGCACCTATCAGGCATTACAGCATATGAACATTGGGCAGAAAATGTATCAAGCATGCTTTATGATTATTTTTATATCCTTGCTTGAAAATTGGAAGAATCCAATGCCAATTGACCAAGCATTGCCTTTTTGGAATTCTACAACATTCATATTATTTTTTCACAGAGAAAACACCTTATATAAAAGCACTATATCTGTTTTTACAAGTTATTGCAAAAATACCAATGCTAACAACCAGCAAGATAGTCTCAGGATTAGTAGCTAGATTTATTCTTAAAAAGCAAAGTCATTTATATATCATATACATGCATCTAATCGATTCACTTTGCCATAGATGACCCCAATAATCTAGATGATGTAACATACCGTAAGACATAAAATATTATGTGAAATGGGATCTGATCCCAGAATGCTCTTTCCACTTGAATGGGAGTTTAGAGAGCAGCAAAGCAACTGTGCATGATGGGAGATGTAGTTTCACAACACCTGGAGTGCCGGAGGTTGCTGACCCCTGCTCTAGAGCAGTGTTTCCCAACCAGCGTGCCTCCAGCTTTTGCAAAACTACAACTCCCAGCATGCCCGGAGAGCCTTTGGGAGTTGTAGTTTTGCAACAGCTGGAGGCACACTGGTTGGGAAACACAGCTCTAGAGAGTACACAGGTAAGTCCAACTTAGGCCCTGGTGCCTGAAGGGACTCAATTGCCTCTCTGCAGCATAAGGGTGCATTCATACGAACATATGTATTTTGTGGTCTGCCAAACATGGATCCGCAAAAAATACGGATAGCATCCGTGTGACGTCTGTGTTGCATCTGTTTTTTTGTTTTTTTTTTGCGGATCCATTGTAATAATACCTATCCTTGTCCATAAAAATGAATCTTTTTTGCAGGGCTATGAAACGGAAATACAGATGCAGACAATGTGTCCGCATTTTTTACGTACACATTAAAATAAATAGGTCTGCATCCTATCGGCAAAAAATGTGGTTCTGATGAGGACCAAAATATGGTCATATGAATGGGGCCTAAAAAGCACAGATTTTTCATTATTGTCCAAGAGGTTCATGTTTACATACCTAACTATGATAAACTAAATAAAACTGAAATTGACCCATTCCTTGGCTCTCTGATAGCAGCCAGTAATATTAACCAAGTGCCCGCAGCCTGGCCCCTGAAACAGAAGATCTATACGTACCCATTCCATGCCACTTCAGTCCTCTGCACTGCCTCTGCTCTTTCCATCTTCCGGTATCTGTACTGTTCACATCAGCTGGGACATGGACATGGTGACATGTACAGATCCAGCCAATGACTGACTTCAGCAGTGATGACCATGCCCATGCACTAAAGGAAGAAAACGCTACGGGGAGACAAAGGAGGCAGCGTGAAGGACTGGAGCGGCATGGAGCAGGTTGGTATAAATCTTCAGTTTCATTGGGCAGGCTGCAGGCACTTGTATAAAAATCTTAATTACCAGGAAAACCCTTCAAGCTGTCTGCTGATGCAAATCCATAAAACGAAATTGACCCTAAAGCAAGATAAGCAAAATATTCCATATACAATGACATAATATCTGCTCGGATAACAATGTGAACAGTATAAGATAACATTGTTATGTCAGCTTTCCACATAACGTCTACAGATTATAGTAAAGTATGGCCCCAGAAATATACCTTCTTTACAAAAGTGATAGGTGATAGATTATGTGATTCCAACACAAGAGACGTTCGCTTACTGGTGATCAATCGGAAAAAGGCCAGACCACATGAACTGCATTAAACTGCATTTTTCTTGTGTAAGATCTCCTTCTTCACTTCCAACAGCTACACGTTGCTCAGGACATAAGGAGCACATTTTTAAGAAGACTAGCGGAGTATGTATGATGATAGAAAAGATGATACATTTCATAATACTGGCATCTGACAACATATACACAATGTCAGCACGTTCTGTGACCTAGACACTGCTATTTACATCTGCTAGATGCCAAAGACCACGCTTGATAGCTTGGGAATGGACTAGATCTGGAAGTCATTCAGTAATGCAGACCTAACCAGCATCCCCCAGTCACTATTTGCTTTTAGGTCTCAAAATAATTTTGGTTATTATGTTTTGTAATTAGATCTATTTAACATTTTTTACTAACAAAGAATGCCGAACCATTAAATCCAATGTCAGATAAAGACCATTTGGCCATTCCTGAATGTTTAGGCTTTTTCATAATCGCCTAAAAACATCTGTCTGTCAACTTTTCCTCTATTTCACTGCTAGGATTTATTTTATTTTTTTCTGAAGATTGAGCGAACAATTTCCCCATCCATATTAGCTTATCATCATGACTTTGACATGCCCTCCAGTGAATGAGTACATTATACACAACAATGTCTACTCTACTCAACCCAAGTCAATATAGCATTGACTTTTCTTTTTACGTCTCAAATAATAAAACAACTGATGAAAAGTTGATTAATGCCAATTCTATGAAATCTGCACAAACAAAGCAAGTGGCAATTGATTAATGTGTCCATAGCTGTGGACTAGTAACCAAAGAGCGTTCAGCCAAGGTAAGCCACCGGAGCAGTGTTTGTAAAGACCCTCCAGGGACCTGCAATTAATGGGCCTACATATTTCAAGGCCTGCAAGTTGTGTGTTCTCACTCCTATGCTACAGTCTCCGGAGGCTTGCAATAACAATCGCCAGGATCAATCTATTGGCCTAATGGGTTTCCATAGTTATCAAAGGTTCACCAATTACTAAGATAGTTAGAAAATCGTTCTGTATTTCCCCCCCCCCCATTTTCACAATTAGTTCTTTGTTGATAAGCCATCTTTGAATGTGCAAACTGCAAGAAAATCAGCATGACATCTGAATATCTATAGTAATTCTATTATTCTACAGTGGTATACTGCTACATTTTCTTAGTACATCTGTATATATAAAGAAGGACATACTGTATACAGTATATGTGTGTATGTATGTATGTTCCGCGATCACTCAAAAACTAAACTATCGATTTCAACTAAACTTGGTATACACATCCCTTGCTATCTGGAAAGAAACCTTGTGGGGGTCACAGCTCTCTAGGACGTACCGTTCCTGAGATATTTCAAAAAATTTACCTCTTCATATCCAATACTGCCATACACATGGTCACATGTCCCTTATCAGCCAATAGAAGCTTGCAGGCTCTTAGTCTCCACATAGACAAAGTTTTACTCCAGGTTTTCATAACAACCAAGCCATTTTTCTTCACTGCTGTAGGTCAGCTTTAGGCTAGGGCTACACAACATGTGTCGCGCGACAATAAGTCTCACAACACATAGGGCACAACTACACTGCTACATGTGTCATGCGACATTGATGTCACGCGACAATCTTTATAGTGATAGTGTATGGTGTTGCACTGCGATATGTGACATGCTGCAACTGCGATGAGAAAGTCGCAGAAAAATCCATCTTGTCGCACATGTCGCAGTGCGACACCATAGCCTATCATTATAAAAATTGTTGAGACAAAATGTCGCGCAACACATATTGTGTAGCCCTAGCATTAAAGGGGCAGGGTGAGTGGAGTCACTGTTGAAGGGGTGGACACTGTGAAGGTCACTGTTAAATAGGCGTTCACTGTGGATGTCACTGTTAAGGGGGCAGGCCGCTGTGGAGGTCACTGTTAAAAGGGGTGGACACTGTGGAGGTCACTGTTAAGGGGGCAGGGGCCACTATTAAAGGGGCAACTGCTGTGGAGGTCACTGTTAAGGCAGCAGGGTGCTGTGAGGTCTCTGTTAAGGCAGCAGGGTACTGTGGAGGTCATTATTAAGGGGGCAGGCCCCTGAGGAGGTCACTGTCAAGGGGGTGGGGTGTTGTGAAACTCACTGTTAGGGCTCATGCACACGACCGTATCTATTTTGCGGTCTGCAAAAAAAGGTTCCGCAAAATATACGAATTACCTCCATGTGCATTTCGGACTTTGCAGAACGGAACAGCTGGCCCTTCATAGAACAGTACTATCCTTGTCCGTAATGCGAACAATAATAGGACATGTTCTATTCTTTTGCGGAACGGAAATACGGACATACCGAAAAAACAGAATGCACACGGAGTACCGGTAACTTCCAGGTTTTTTTGCTGACCCATTGAAGAGAATGGTTCCGCATACGGTCCGCAAAAAAACGGAACGGAAAGGAAATATGTTCGTGTGCATAAGCCCTTAAAGGGGCGGACGGCTGTGAAGGTCAAAGTTAAGGGGATGGGCTAATGTGGAGGTCCGATTTTAAAGTGGCGGGGCACTGTGGCAGTGTTAGTATTAAGGGGTGGGGGACTGTGGAGTTCACTGTTAAAGGGGCAGGGTGCTGTAGAGGTCACTGTTAAGGGGGATACTGTCGATATCTTTTAACGACACACACAAAAATTAAATGAAATAGATGAAATATACCCGTGCGAAGCCTGGTCCTTCTGGTAGTATTAAATATGAAGGCTTTTGATTTTTTTTCTCTCCAAAATATATGTGTGTTGAATTTTGGAGAGCAGAGCAGTGTGGAAAATAAGAAACAAAATATTTTTAATCAGACCTCAGATCTGACCCCCAGTCTTCATCAGAGTTCAGACCCCCAATGTTAATAAGACCTTAGATCAGACCCCCAATCTTGACCACACCCCCAAATCAGACCTCAGATGAGACCCCCAATCTTCATTGTATCCACAATGTTAATCAGACATCAGATCAGACTCCCAATGTAAATCAGACCTCAGATCAGACCCCAATGTTAATCAGACCTCAGATCTAACCCCCAATGTTAATCAGACCTCAGATTAGATCCTGAATGTTAATCAGACCGCAGATCAGACCTCCAGTGTTATTAAGACTCCAGTCTCATGTGGCCCCCTACAACCTTCATCAGACCTCAGGTTAGACATAAAATAAATAAAAGAAGATACCTCTCCTGCTCCAAACGGCACCACCACTCAGGAGATCCAGTGTGCTCTTCCTCCAAGGTTGTACTGTGACCGGACCTTGCACAGTGTCAGCTCATAGTACAAGCTTACGTGCACTAGGTCCTGATGCTATGCGCTATCAGGACACAGCGCGGGCGCCCTACAGAAGACCGGTGACTGGTGAGTAACACCAGTGCTAGCGGCACTACACTCACTGCTTCTTGCACTTCCTGTGTACTAATGAGCACTTCCATAATGGAAGCACTCACAAGTAGAGATGAGCGATCTTCAAAAATTAGTTCGGCGTTCGGGTTGGGGTAATCGTGGCTCAGCACTGGATTTGATCCAGTGCTGAGCCACGCCCTCTGCACTGATCACATGACGGTGACGTCACCCCAGGTCCTTCGGCTTTTCTAAAGTTCGGGTTCGTGGAAGCCGCCCCTTATGGATTCCATATGCCGGGATAGTCCGCGGTAGTGGAATCCATAACGAGATGCGGCAATTACCCCAACCCGAACGCCGAACTAATTTTTGAAGTTCGCTCATCTCTACTTACAAGTATTTGCTTTATAAAAGTTCTGGGGGGAAAACTGTTGCCCCTTTTCCCACTTTTGAAGGAAAAAATAGAGCGAAAAATACTGTAAAGTATTTAAGTACCACTACTGACCAGATTTTTTTTTTTTTTTAACACATTCAATAATTTTTAAGGTTTATGAAACACACTTCTGATTCCAAGGACTTGTGAACATGCAAGGAGCCTTTATAGCGACACCAAAGATCCCTATGGTTCCATACTATAGAGTCCTAGACACTGTGTGTGCCACCATATGGCACCTCTGTAAAGGACCATGCTATGGAGTTATTCTCCCCTACTAAAAATACTTCTTAGGGAGAACGGACATGATTAAACATGACACTATGACATATGGTAAAGCTTGCAGGCCAATTGCAGATATATTTACGATTGATGACAATGCACATGTAAAGTTATAATATAATTCAAGAAAAGAATCTCAGATGATAATATAAATAATATAGATATACAAGATAAAAAAAAATCATGACAAATAAATAATCCCTTTGTCTAAGCCAAAGCACGTCAAGCCTCCAAAGGGACCCAGAAAAGGCTCTAAATACAAACTTTCAACACAGATTTTAAGCATAGTCTTTGAGTCGGTATCTCTGGCTTCTGTGATATTTATTGGTAATATATACTTTACATGACATATTGTATAGGCACCTGGAAGAAGTTGCTATGATCAGTAAACTGCAAAAAAAAAAAAAAACACACCCACAGATATATATATAAGAGAATACCTACAGATCAGACATGCTTCAGGTCAGACATGCGCACTGCAGTTTTGTTCATCTCTATGGAACTGCTGCAGGTAGCTGAGTGTAGCCAGAATAGGCTATCAATATTCTGAAACTGGAAAACCCCTTTAAAAGGGTCCATACACACGTCCGTAAGTGTTTTGCAGATCCGCAAAATGTGGATCTGCAAAACACGGACATCGGCAATGTGCATTCCGCAATTTGCGGACAGCACATCACCGGCACTATAAAAGAAAATGCCTAATCTTGTCCGCAATAGCAGACAAGAATAGGACATGTTCTATTTTTTTGCGGAAACAGAAGTGTGGATGCGGAAGTGCGGATCCGGAAATGCGGATGCGGACAGCACATAGTGTGCTGTCTGCATATTTTCCGTCCCCTTTGGAAATGAATGGGTCCGCACCCATTCTGCAAAATTGCGGAACGGATGCGGACCCATTTTGCGGACATGTAAATGGAGCCTAAGCCTTATAATCAAATAACACCTCATTCTCAACATATATGTGCGTTACTTGATTGGCCTTGTTTGCGCCAAAGTTTTGGTGCACCTCATTTTAGACACATTTCTTATTCAGATGTGCACAAAACAATGGGCCACATTTATCAAAACTGGTGTAAAAGTAAACTGGCTTAGTTGCCCATAATAAGATTCCACTCTTCATTTTCAGCACTCCTTTGGAAAATGAAAGGTGGATTCTGATTGTTGCTATGGGCAACTAAGTCGGTTTTCCTTTAGACCAGTTTTTGATAAATTTCCCCCAATGATATTTTCCTATATCTTTCATTTTTCCTGGTTTGAAACTAGAATTTGAGAGCGGCCAGCATTTATCTACCTTATAGATACTTTTATGAAGTTGAAATCCCTCTGATGCATAAAATTGGTGAAGACTATACCGATTTAGAAACAAGTAAAGGTTTTTGGTGGACAGATTATTGGCACATTGGGACGACTTTTCAGCTCAGAGCACACGCCGGTCTTGATAAATCAGGGCCTTTGTTTCTGGGCAGCAGATCGCTGTTTATACAAAATGATCTGCTGCTTAGAAACAATGGGGGTGATTTATCAAACTGGTGTAAAGTAGAACTGGCTTCATTGCCCATAGCAACCAATCAGATTCCACCTTCCATTTTCCAAAAGAACTGTGAAAAAATAAAGGTGGAATCTGATTGGTTGCTAAGGGCAACTAAGCCAGTTCCATTTTATACCAGTGTGATAAATCTCCCCCAATGACTTTGGTGTCCAGATCAACAATGCTTTCACCCAATGAACAAGTGTTTTCTTGTTCATCAGATGACTGGAAGCACCTTTACATAGCCATAGCAAAGGCAGGTGCACTCTGCGGCAATACTGCGTAATGCACAACGGCCCCTGGTATCGCCCATACGGCACAGGTAGGTTGAGTGGTAGGGTCTCAGGCTACTTGAGAAACCTTGACGTGGTGTCCGAGCTTAAGACATGTCCTCCTAGTAGGATGTGTCGAACTAACCTCTCAATTAGTGTGAGGGTTTAGTATTGCCGCAGAGTGCACCTGCCTTTGCTATGGTTATGTTTTTGATTGTTCTCCACATCCACATTATCGTTATCGTATGTAGGATGGGTTTTGTGGTACTTGTAGTCCGTTGCTGGCATCTTCCATTGTATGTATTTTTTGCTGTTGATTGCCCCTAGCAACGGACTACAAGTGCAGGATGTGCTCCCCTATATACATGCACAACTGCATATGGGTTGAGCATATCCTGCTTGTTAAACACCACACCCCGTTTTCTAATGGTTTGTATAATATGTTTGGAGGTGTATAAACTCCAATTTAAATGTACCTGCTTTTCATCTACAGGCTACATTCAAGTGCACCTGTTTAGGCTCTGGGCCATATCAGCTGGTCTCGGGTGGGGCTCACAGGCACCTCCCGCCTCCCATTGCAAGCATGGTTACATGCTGGAGGTCACTGGTGAGCTGTTTGTGAGTCAGGCCTTATGCTCCTGTAATGCCCAACGGCCCCTGGTATCGCCCATACGGCACAGGTAGGTTAAGTGGTAGGGTCTCAGGCTACTTCAGAGACCTTGACGTGGTGTCCGAGCTTAAGACATGTCCTCCTAGTAGGATGTGTCGAATTAACCTCTCAATTTTAACATCAGTGTGAGGGTTTAGTATTGCCGCAGAGTGCACCTGCCTTTGCTATGGTTATGTTTTTGATTGTTCTCCACATCCACATTATCGTTATCGTATGTAGGATGGTTATTGTGGTACTTGTAGTCCGTTGCTGGCATCTTCCATTGTATGCATTTTTTGCTGTTGATTGCCCCTAGCAACGGACTACAAGTGCAGGATGTGCTCCCCTATATACATGCACAACTGCATATGGGTTGAGCATATCCTGCTTGTTAAACACCACACCCCGTTTTCTAATGGTAAGCACCTTTACATAGGGCAATTATTGGGAACGAGCATTCCTAGGAACACTCCTTCCTGATAATTGCCCCAATTATCAGTCCATGTGAAAGGGCCTTAAGAAAGTCAATTGATCCCACCCTATGTGTATTGCACCTTTAGTGACTTAGTGTTATCAACAGCTATATATAAAGCTCACTCATGAATAAAATGTTTGTATATTTGATATTTAATGTACATCAATTTAACAATCACGAACCACTGTTAAAGAATTTCAGGTAAATGTTAACTTTCGATTACTGATGGTAACCATATCCGAGAACAGCTATGTTACTGGCTTTGTGGGCGAACTTCATGGTTAATTAAATGCCCACTAAATATGTAACATTTACGAAGTTCTTTTCATGATTTATTTACTTATCATAACATTGACCCATTAAGGTGATACACCTCAAAGAGGGCAATGGCTGTGCTACATGAATATTTTACAGGGCCCTGCAGATTGTGTTACTCTTGGAGATTATGCCTTGACAGATGAACCTAGCTCTAAGTGATTGTAAGGATAGAATGGGAACTGCATGCAGACTATGTCATGCGTCCAATGACTATCTACTTTGCCTATTGTAACTGCTAAAAATCAAATTATTATATTTTTTTAGCAAAATAGATTTAGAATTTCTTCTGGGTGGCATGCTTTCAAATGCCACCGTTTCATACAGGCAGGGGTATCTACAGAGGTATTCTTCCCTAGCAGCAGTGCTTTAGAAGAGAACATCTCCAGACATAAGGCACCCGATTGAGCCTGTATGGCGGCACACGAAGACTGTTCCGACCTAAAATATAGTTGGTTGTTTGTAAGAATAATTTGTGCAGTGAATCGGTATACTGAAACTACGGGGGTGAGAACAGCCTTTATTCTTCATGAAGTCCTGTTCATTAATCATTCTGTGACCATGACACAGGTTGAATATGTTACCAGATGGTCGCACTCTAAACAGTAAAGATTATACCGAGCACTGGGGAACCCTTTATAATATGCCATACTGAATTAACTCCCTTTAAGCATTAATAAATTTACATGTGTTTGCAGATTAGTGCTCCTATAATCAATCAGGTTGTGTGACTTGTACTGTAGAAATCAGAATAGTTAATATTCAGCATTTGCCGTGCTGGTAAGTTAATTACCCTACTATTATAATACTGTCAAAGGATTTAGTTCCCACACACATTGCAACATACGCCATTTGCCAGGTTCCTAGTAAATATCAAGATCTTTTTCCTGCAAGATTTCTCTTTCATGGTACAATTTAATTTAGGCTCCAAATCAGCAAGTGGATCTGAATCCTTTTGAAATTGCATGTAATTAGAAATTTAGTATAGCCACTGAGTTATTCGATAAAATGTATCTGTATAGCGCCACCTGCTGTTTGTTCTTTTCATTATTTTTTGTCCATCTCACTGAGCTGGTCGCACATGCTCAGTTTAAATCTTCAAATGCCTCCAGACATATGTTCTGGTAAAAGCTGTGGCAGTTACAGGGAGAGAGCTGCAGCGGAAAGGACATGCTCCCTAAACGGCTAAGCTTAATATAATCTAGCAGAGCAATTGGAGCAGTGAATGGGGAGATCTCTGGATCCATCTGAGGGCTGGTTCTAGCTTGTTAGAAATAATTGTTATGCGCTATATGATGTCTGATTTTCATTTTTTACATTAATCATGTCACCACCCATGCTAAGTAATCAGGTATGGTCATTACTTATGTGATATAATCTCTATAACGTAACTACAATAGTAAATGATAGTCATCATGTCTATGGTGCTAAAATATTTCGTTCCAACTGATGAAAAACTCCATCAGTCAAAACACCTTTTGGACCGACTTTAATTCCTATTATATTATTATATCTTTTGAAATATTTTTGTACCATTTACACAATTTCCCATTAGAAGTCAATTATTATGAAATATATAATTCCCACTATTTCTAGCATCAGCGCAAATCTGCCATGACCAATATCCAATATCATTTTAGCTAGTGATTGTTCTAATCATAATTAGATTCTGATCAGGATAATTAATCTGGGCCCAAACCTACGGGCTTGAAACGGTCTTGTAGTTCAATCTGAAATGGAAACTTAAAATATTACTGCACAATAAATTGAAACATTATGCAATACTTAACAAGAGGATTGATTCCCAACGCACAAAACGCGTGAGCGCGTGACACGTTTATAACAGTGATAGAATAGCTCATTGCTTCTAGTAGAACAGATGGTATTAACTTATAATGCTAATTCATAAAATGGCAGCTATTCATCACACGTTGTAGAATCCTCATAATCCCAAAGTACAACATTTACAGCAGACTAATACTATTATTAGTGATTATGGTTAATTATCCGACATCTTGTAGCGCATAATTGCATCTCGAGCCATATGTTTTATACCAGCGCAAAATCATATCCTCCGCACATATGGCCATAATGGATGAGGAGGCAAGTTAGAGGGGTTGAACTAGTCACATGGGGGATTTTCATTTTTTTTTCATTGAGACCGCAGGCAAATTTTAACAAGTGTTAAGACTATAAAAAAAAAAAGAAAAACAATATGAAGCATTGTAGGCCTAGGAGCTGCTAATAGATTTTTAGCCATTGTGTCTTCTGTGCCAAAAACTTGCATTAATTAAATACCGTCGAACTAACATCATCATGTATTTCAATAACCACAGGGAACTGTTTAAGTGCATCTTGACTGTGAGTTTACACTGGTCCCCCCACCGCTGTTTATATACAGGGCTTACATAAACAGAGGCCGTCTGTCCTTGAGCGCTTTAAGGGAGCCACCTCTGGGACCTCAGACATGGGACAGCTGTGGGAGGATTAGATACTCGAGCTGGCTTTTTTCATAGCAGCAGGTAAAACATCACCAACCCACCCACAACTTATCCATCTACAGAGGCCTGGACGCTTTTCCTGTAATTTATCTTATCACTTTGACAACCAAGCATCCATCAAGTTAAAGTCGGTAACGACTTACAAGCTCATTAGTGTGCGTATGTTTAATAGCGGGCTCAAGTCTCATTTGCATGGACAGACATGGAAAGGCAGATTTACCAGGACTGAGATGGCAAGCATGAAATAAGGGAATTAATCCGAGTACATATGGTTATGTTGTGAACATTTTATCACTAAGAAGTGAACGAATCAAGCTACGGATCCAAGATCTCAAGTTGATTCGTTCCCCAATAAAATGTATGTCTTTTGCGGAGGCAAAATTCTTGAAGTCCTTAAGACTTCGGTAAATCACTTCGGCCTTCGATTCTACGACTTATATTAGGGTTTGACCCATCTCCATACAGCATTCCAATGGATGGGCTGCGCGGTCGTGAAATTCGTTAAGTCCGAAGTCTCGTGAAGAACTTCAGCATTCGATTGTACAAAATCATTTTAAAAAAGGAATCCAAAGTCGGCTTCGGTACCGGCTGGTAGCTTGGTACCGAAGCTGACTTCGGATTGCAGTTTTAAAATGGTTTTCAAGTTGTGCAATCGAATGCTTAAGTTCTTCACCGAAGTCTCGGCATCTTCAATCAAGATGGCCGCAATGGCCTCTACGCAAGCAAGTGCATAAGGTGAGATTTTATTCTTAATTTTTACCCTGACTAACCCCTAAAAGGCCTATATGGTCGCCTCAGATGAAGCAATCAGTGATGAATGCGGCAGATGAGGGGTTCAATGACGTGGGACGGTGCGATCGCCGTTTCACTTCATTGCCCGTCCACTGCGCCCATCTCTAGTCATAAATATTACAGTGTAGTAGTTAGTAAATACTTGCAGACTTTTTAGACCTCATTCACAATAGCATGTGTTATTTCCGTTATTCTGCTCTGTTATAGGAGCAAACAATTAAAATAACGGAAGTGCCAGATTTGGCACATAACTGAAGCAACGAAAGCTGAACAGACCCTATTGACTATAATGGTGTCCGTATGGTTTCCATACCGCGCACAATTTGTATGGTCACTCACTGGTCCTACTGCAAGTATTTCTGTGATGGTTTATATCATATTTATGTTTTATTTCGAAATATTCTTAAAATGCACAGCAGTATCTCACCTGGATGACATGTCACTGTTAATAGTATACACCAATATAGCATTGGAGATTAGAAGTTCACATTTAACCATTAGGCATGCCATACCTATATTATGGCCATACACATTAGGATCCAATTATACAGTCTGCCTGAAGAATAACAGTCACTGTTGTGAGTATTCGGAAATAATTGACTTTTGCAAAAGAGATGTAAAGATATCCTGAATTTGATTTATCTGCAGCTATTACTTTCTGAAGTTTATAAACTTCATGCACAACATTAGCTCATTGGATTTGCATAATAACTGGCCTGTACTGCCCTTACCGCAGTAGTAATGATATAATTCAGTACATTGAGTACAGTACTACAACTCCAATCTTGACTGACTGATACCACATTGAAGAATATTTTCATTTGAATTATGGGCCAATTTAAATCAAAGAGCACCATTCAGTTTTGTTCACTAGAAAGTTTAACGCCACATGCATTACATTTTCTAGATTAAGGAGGTTCCCTAGTTTCTATTACTTTCTACAACTCAGTTGGACATACAATATCAAATTAAGAAACTAGTGGCACCTCACTGAGACAAATCTGAGTAGATGCCCTGGCCCACTGGCCCATATAGACCTGGATAAATGCACTCTACAGTTGTCAACCCAAGATAAGATAGACAGTAGGCCCACTGTGACTCCAAGGGCCCACCAAGATCTGGAGCCAACCCTGTCCTCATTGGCTGAGAGCTTGAGCAATCACCATTTGGTCTTGTCATACAGTGTCGGCTACTTTGCTCTCATTCCACATTCTTATATTTCTATTGGACAAAACAGTTGAGCATGAAATCCATTAAACTCAATATATTAAAAGTGGGCCATCAAGTCATAAAACCTTTTAGGCTGCTAGTAGCTATATGACTTATGTTCGTTTCTACGTAAAAGTGCATTTTATTGTCAGAATAATAATGAAGAAAATCAAAACATAAATTCAATCTACGTTTTTTTGCTTCTTCTGTTTCATTTGATCATTTACAATATTTGGAGGTCTTGCTAGAAAACCATACCAGAGTGGCAAACAGCTCTAAATGTACAGACTGAGAAACCAAGCTGCTTGTCACCCATGAACAGACGGGCGGGTTTTAATTTCACCATTCAGTATTTTGATCCGTCAATTAACTGAGATGCTAAAGCAGAAGGTAACAGTAAGTTCAACGTATGTAACTTGCACCACTGAATTAATTGCAGATATCTGTTGTACGGTTTACATTACTTAAATATGAGACCCTCCGAGTTATTTTCACTGTCAGAATAAAATCCTTCTACAGGCAATAGTGGTAAACTTTTTTGTTGGGAAAATATAAAAGATCTAGAAAAAAAACTCTATAACTCTTATTAAGAAATAAATAAATTACTACAGCCATTCAGCTAAAACAGATAACCCTTTTGCGCATAAATAATATTGTTAGCAGTAAGATTGTATATTTTATGAATACACATTATAATTACAGTGACAACATGGCTGATTACAAATGCTGAGTAACTTCTCATCATTGCTCATACTATAAGCACATATCTTGTAGAATGAAAAAAAACTGAAGTTTCCACTATGCAAAGAGCCATGGACTGGTTCTCTAGACAACGCTAGGATGACAAATACACTCCTATGTAGAAGATCATGACGAGTGTGACAACATGGACTTTTGTGTTTCTTGATATAGGGCATATCCTTGGATAAAGAATGCATATTATAGAACTTTACATAACAGTCCTATAAGCATCAACACTTTTTATGTAGAGGAATGAGTTACAAAAGCATTGTGCTGTGATGTCACTCTATGCGAGATGATGTGTTCATTGACTCTCTGAATGTCAAAACTTTTATTGTAATGAAAGGTAATTGACAGCTTCAGTTTTGGATACACTACTAACCCTATCTGTGTCAGTTGAAAAGACTTTGGCTGCCCATACATAATGTGGTCCAGGAGCGGAATCCGCATGTAAGCAAAGCTAACTGCACCTGTATTTGCTGACCCGTGCTTGTACATGATATTTTAAAGGGGTTTTCCAAGACTTTTTAACTGACAACCTATCCTTTATGGGAATTGGTGGGAGTCCAACAAACCCTGATGGCCAACTGTTTGAGAAGGCACCTCTTGTAATCAATGTGGCCTTCACACTGCTTACCAAGCACAGCACTGTACATTATACAGTGCCTGTGCTTGGTATTGCAGCTCTGTCCCTTTCACTTGAAGGCCATATGACCAATGAATGTGATGTCACTGGCCTAGGGAGTGCCAGTCCCTCTCAAACATCTTAATATCATGGGTCCTCGGTGTCAGACACCCACGATCAGATACATATGACCTATCCAGGGGACCGCTCGTCAGTTAAAAAGTCTTGGAAAACCCCTTTAATGCAAAATGTAGGTATGCAGTCTGGAATGTAAAGGTATGGCCAAGCGATTAGCGGTGATTTGCATGCGGATCTTGCTGCTAAACCACATCGTGCACGAGAACCCTTAAGCTCGGGATATACTTACACCTTTAGAACTTTTGATTAATTTTAACTATCAAGAACCAGTTGCAGTGCACAAGATAGCATAGTCAATGTATTGCTTTGAATTAAAATAAATCAAAAGTGCTACAAAAAGTCTAGGTGTAGTGTCAGCCTAATGTTCCTTGCCATTAGTCTTTGCACTGTTGTTGAGCCTGCTGCAACCTACTTTAAAAACTCATCAGAAAAAAGTAACCACTAAAAGGTTTGCCATTTAGAGTTCATTAATCTTTTGGCTAGCCAAATATAGAACAATCCTGCCTTTTGACCCTTAGTGGCTTAATTGGAAGTAATCTGGTTGATGAGATAATTAACTCTAAAAAAAAGATTGCTGCTGATTTAGGTTGGAAAGTGCACTACATATAGATCAAAACGTGCAGAGATTTACATTTGGTTAAGATAAATTGCAATACCACTGTATATCTCTTGTTACAATGTCTCAGCCACACACATCACCTATGTCCTCAATAATCATGAACATGAATTCTAGAAGTTTTCATATTCTTATAATTTGCCCTAGCTTCAGTATGCTAGGCAGAGCACAGAGAACAAAGTTCTGTTCCCACATGCCACCAGTAAATGTGGGAATAAGTTGGAAATCTTCCACACAAATCTTCCCACAACTAAGGATTTTTTTGAAGTTTTAAACTGTCTTGGGATCTTCCACGGCCAATAAAAATACCAATCCAGTCCCGCAGTAGCTTCTAAAATGATTACAAAAAGTGGAAAGAGCAAAAAAATAATAATAATAATCCAACAGAAATGTCTCCTACAGCCATCTTGTCAGGAATGTGTAACCAACACTAAAGAAAGACCAGTGCTAACTAGATTGGTAAAATGTTTCCTACACCCCCACACTGTCAACTTCCGTTTTTTCTAACTTCAAATCCAAAAGGAACGTTGCAATTTAAATGTTATTTCATGTTAATGTACTTTGTAATTTTGTGCTACCGCAAAATGCTAGATATGTTTTCTTGTTCCTGTGAGCGACCCATGTATGATACTGTAATATTACTTTGCTCCTGCTACCAAATTATTGTTTGCATTTTAAACATTAGGCTGAACCCTTTGTAAGCTGAGCTATTATTTTTCGAAATACAGAAGGAAGTGGATAAAAGGAACAATGGTAGAAGAAAATTCTCAAAAATGAATGAAATGAATACGGTTGAATGAAGGAACAAGTAAAATACTAAAAACTGTTGACCAGCCCCCAGGATGCTGTAGCAGTAGCTGTTGGGTTTTAGATGTTGGCGCAGGAGTCATGGCTACTTGGAGGTTTCTTCAGGGTCTGTATAACTTTGTTCCCTGGGCTGTGGTTTATCCTAGGACGGTGTACCTCACCAGACCATGCATCAGAGCAGTGAACACTGGGTGTATCACCAGTGATGAGGAGCAGGCAAATGGCCTTGAAACAAAAGTCCTGGAACTAGTTGAGAAAGGGGGAGGATTCTTATAAAATCCGCAAGCCAAAGTTCTATGCAGGAAACAAAGAGAATCCACACATTGTGCCTTCAGTCAACAAGCCGAAAATTGTGGACAACATATTTGAAGTAAAAAAATTCTCTAATGATTTGGTTCTGGGTTTATGATGGACAGGTAAATCACTGCTCACTATGTGGAGCTGCTTACAAGCTTGTTTCTTATGAGCTTTTATACTAAAGACGACTTATATCACCAATGACTGCTGTATATTAAAGGAGGTGGTCTGTCACTAGGAAGTTCATTGCTAATGTTAAACTAAGCACAATGCCTTGTTCAATTAAATGATACCTTTCACTTAGTGATCTGTTGCATAATTGTGGAGAAAAAGTACTTTCAATCCATATGAAAACGAATAGCTAAGTGCACTGAGAGTGGGTCCAAGCTACACTGTTCACCCTCCTCCTCCTGCTTCCTGAACCTGCACCTCCCTCTCATTGATTGACAAGGTCACGTTTCTGAAAAGTCACCTCGTCTGGCCCTGCCTATCAAAGAGCAAGAGGGGCCAGCAGAGGAAGCAGAAGGAACAAGGGTGCACAGAGTGGTTGGGCCATCCCTCGGTGCACTGAACAGCTCTTTTGCATATGAATTAAACATACTATTTATCCAGAAGCAAGCAATGGATCAATAAGTGAAAAATATCAATACATTCAGCTGAGTTAGCCCTACATGGAATTGTGCCTGGTTTATCAGTGAGTTTCCTGGTGACAAACTCCCTTGAAAGCTGAAAAATCCTGTATTAAAAACTTTAAAAAAAATTTTTATTTATGATCTACTTCTGAAGGACTACTTAGAGTATTTGCATTAGTTAACGTGCACGATTGTGGTGGTTACTCTCCCAAGAACATTTATGAAGCAGTTACAGGAAGAACATTGTGCTGACTCAGTGGGTATTTAAATCCTATGATTAATGGAGCAAACCACTGTAAAAAAATGGTAAGTTCTTAGGTCACCCACCAAGGGAGATAACTGTACTCCCTCAAACTAAATTTACTATGCCACCTCATGTCCTCCCCCTTCTGATCCATAGAGAAAAGCACACACATAACCACATTTTTCTTCTGCTTGAGGCGCCTTTGTGCTCCTCCAGGCATATTCTGTCATATTTGTAAGATGTCTTGAGAATGTTTGGAATTTTGCCTAGTGAACTGCAATCGTTGATCGCTTCTAATTTGTCATTCAATAAAAATTCAGTGCATGAAGATCAGATAATTTTTTTTTTTACCTTGTTACTATGCTTCCAGTAATGATTTGCTAGAACTACAATCTTTCAGCTGCATCAAAGCTGTCTATACGTAGGTTAAAAATGCATACGTATGTGGCACAGATGTAATCTAGTCGTTAATTTTTTCACATGCATCAAAGAAAAAAAGATATTTAAAAAAATGTGACTGAAAAACTCCTACATGCTAAATGCATTCACTTTTTCTTATAGTATTTATATACTTAATTGTTGAGCAGTTCTCAATAAAAGGGATCCCACAAAGGAATGTATACTGGTCAGTACATCTTTCTTTAGAGTGAGTGAGAGTTAATAGTCAACTTATGCATCAGTACGGCATACAGTCAGGCCAAACACTGAGCATATATAGTGTGTCAGGAATAACAATGTGATGTGATTACATGCCTTAAAGGGGTTGTCCAAAATTTACGTAGGAGCCGAAAATGGTATACAATGAAAAAAAAACCTTAAGGGGTCATTTATTATCCAGAAATACATCTATATTAGGCAGATTGCGGCGCAAAGGTCCTTTGTGTCGCAATCTGCGACTTTTCACCGATCACACCGGGTCTAAAAAAAGTGGGCATGGCATGGGCGACGAAGGCGGCGAGCCGGTCGTCCCGTCTCATTTACCATTTTCTGGCCTGTTTTAGGAAGGAAGCTGTCTTACATTAAGAAGCATAGGCCTCAGTGAAGGGCTTTAATCATCATTTAGTCACCACTGCAGCCAACCACTAGCCTCTGTGGTGTTACTTGCAGGTATGGTAGGTGACCACTAAAGCCGGTGAATGGCTTTAGTGGTGACATGAATTATATACCCAACAGCATCACTGCTGAACTAGCAAGTACCACTGGAGTGGCAGGGCTGGAGTATCAGGAGATCTAAAGGGTATAAGATATTTCCATATTTTACACCATTTTTAGTTCTGCAAGTATTTAACAATCCTAGACAACATCTATAAAGTTGAAAAAACAACATAAAGCTAGAAAACCCTTAAACAGTGTCTTGTTGCTCAACTCACATTGATGGCTGATTACAGAAAGTGGAAATGTTGTTGTTTTTGTTGCTTGTCCTCAATATCCATTGTCTTCCAAATTAGTAAGCAACCCTGAGGGTTAATCTCTAGGAATTTCCAATTATTTTTATAAATTTCCCCAAATCCATTGCCTCTCGAATTGGGAAATAACTCTAAGGGTATACTTTTTATGAATTTCCCTATATCCATTGCCTCTCGAATTGGTAAATAACTCTAAGGGTATACTTTCTATGAATTTCCCAATATCCATTGCCTCTCGAATTGGTAAATAACTCTAAGGGTATACTTTTTATGAATTTCCCAAAATCCATTGCCTCTCGAATTGGTAAATAACTCTAAGGGTATACTTTCTATGAATTTCCCAATATCCATTGCCTCTCGAATTGGTAAATAACTCTAAGGGTATACTTTTTATTAATTTCCCAAAATCCATTGCCTCTTGAATTGGTAAATAACTCTAAGGGTATACTTTCTATGAATTTCCCAATATCCATTGCCTCTCGAATTGGTAACCAACCCTGAGGGCCTAATTTCTAGGAGTTTCCAAATATTTTCTACTTCAGAAAAAACTGTTACAAAATAAACTACACCACCTTTTTATAAAATGAAAAATATTGGTAGAATAATAATGTATTTAAACTATGGGTAATATCAGTAGATAGTGTGGTTTAGCAGAGGGCATAGCGGTGGCAAAGAGGACTTTGGGAAAAGGTCACTGTGAACATTAATCCCTTCTCAAAGGCATTCACTAACTAACTGATCAATGGTACTACCTTCCTCACAAATCCAGCTGAACTGCATGGTATGCACGGTGCTTTGTCTCTGCAATCTGCTTGAATGCACAAATTAGAAGGCGCTTGAGAAAGGGAAAAGCTTTCATGACCATAGCAATGAATTTTAAGCCTTTATATACTGTAAAGAGCATATTCTCTATGCGTTATTTCTCAATTATCTGAAACATTTAATTAGCAATTCTGTTGCCCCCTCCTTCTCTGAATTAGGCACCAGCCATTATTACTCTGGGCTTTTTATAAGAAGCCTTGTCTGAATAAAAATCAGAGAACGCATCTGTGGCTGTAAACATTCTCATAATCTAATTGCATCTTTAGAGGACTGGGAATGTCCATCCATTACAAGTACAGCCCATAGACTTTAATAGGAACTGAGTAATACTTTATTTCCCCTGTGGTGGCACAACAGGAGAATTGTACACTTGCCGCTGAGTTCCCGCACAGTTTATGGCTGATTGTTGGGGGTCTCAGTAGAAGACTTCAAAGCAAAAGAAGCAATGTACCTAGTGAGTTTTTCCTCCTTATATGATAAATGGCTATAGCAGCACGTTTAAATTAAAGGGTGTGAAAAGCACGGGGGGCAAGCAAAAATTTCCAACTTTAGGATTGCTGTTGCTTCTGACATGTATTGAAAAATCTGTGCATAGCTTTCCCAATACATACACATAGAAGACTATTTTATGTGTATAGGGCTCTCATCGTCATCCCCCCGATGTAAAGGGAAAGAAGGATCAGCCATACTGAATTTCAACACCCAATCTTTTTTTCTCAGGAATGAAAGTCACCATCAGAAACGTATAGCAGCAGCTTACTGCACACATGCAGGATAGAGTGAACCGAGAGTACATGTGTATGGAGGGGATCAACAGGAATAGTTGCCTACAGACAGCTATTGAAGGTGTATTCAGACTTAAGTAGTTGCAGCTTCTTCCCGACTAGAGGGCACGCACTGGAAACAACTCGAGAAGTGAGAAACTATGGAATATATCTAGCTATATGGCCTACAAAGGCTGGGAAGAGATACATAAAGGCTTTCATTTTAAACGTCATGCTATTCAACAGTCTATTGACCTCATGCGGACATCATTATGGTGTTGAAATGCAATTTTAAGGAATTTTTTGAATCATAAGACAATTTTTTTAATCAAAAAACTATTTTTTTTCTAAAGGTCTACAGTCTTACAGTCTGCACTCAGAGTGCTGCAGCAGTGTCAGACCATCATGACTATGTCCTTAATGATCCAGCAGAGAGCTCATACAGCGCTTCTACACACCTCTCTCTTCCTGCCCGACACTGATCTGTGTGATCAGTGCAGGCAGGAGAGGAGGCTGAGGTATCATTCAGCTCATGAAGAGGACTGTGAGAAACATAGCCCTCCCCACACTGAAGGTCCCCAGGCCGCAGGAAAGGATAGGAACGCTGTGACTAACTGCAGCTTGAGGACTTTAATGATGACATCAGTGGGAGGACTCAGATGAGAAAGAATAAAAAAGGACTACACAGTGGGTGCTGCACAGTACACTGTAACTTGTGATGTTTATTAAAGATAATGGTATGTACGATGCCTTCAGGATATTGTGTGTGTATCTACTTGGCATGTAGCAGTGCTGTTTGTAACTACTGTGAATGTAGCAGTGCTGTGTGTTTCTACTGTGCATGTGCCAGTGGTATGTGTTTGCTTCAGAGCTGGGGAATATATGTACTGTGTATAGGGCAGAGGTCTGATTGTGTATAAGGGCATGACCATGCAGACAGTAAAAAATACTTAAAAAAAACATAAAACAAATAATATAGCAGAACAGGGATGACATGGCCCTACAGGGCAATACGGAAGAAGCACATTTACTCCTATAATTTGACCACGTGTGCCATTGCTGTTTGTTTCAGCGGTCAGAGATGACTCATTAAACTACCAGGGAAGTAGAGAAAATTTATTTTTCTAATTTTCTTTTGTGTAAATCTGGGGTACTTCTTTTGGTAGGGCACATCTTATAGCCTAAAAAATAGGGTACTTCCCAGCCCTTGTAGTTAGCAGTGCTAGATATATTCAGTCCAATGAAAAAATTCAGAGGTGAAAGATGAAGTGGTGAAAAATGTCTACTGTTCCAAGATAACTGGTGGGAACTAGCGTCTAGAGAAAGGCCTCGTTTTGATTCTTGCTATTGATCTATGCTCATCTTAGTCAGATTTATGATACCTAATGTGTGTTTATTTGCATGTAACATGACCTAAGGAAAGTAACTTTTAATGTGCTTCCCACACATATTTAGAAAGTAAATGAAACATAAGAAAAGGATCAAACAAGTTGTGCTTTCATTGTGGTCATTCTTCCCATTAGAAACCCATCTCACTGCTTCATCAGCATCATTGAAGCCAACAGGAACATCAACTCATTTGAGAAAGCAGTGTTCAGCACAGAGGGAAGTGATGACATCATTCCCCATATTAAACTATAACACATTTTTCCATCTTGCCTTCAATATGTGCCTTAGTGATGAAAAGTAGCTATAATATTTGGTACCTACCGAGCACAGAAAAATTAGTACAATCCCCACCTGAAAATTCTGAAGTTCGATAGCCCTCTATTGCTCCAATTGTCTCATTGAGACTTGTGCCCACCAAGGAAGATGATTCACATGACCACGTTCTCTTTTCAATGCATTGTAAGCATTAAAGGAAAAAGTGCCGGCCATCAAAAAGGCTGGTGCCTTTTTCTATAGTGTGCAAGCACGACCACCTATGCTGGATTGCAGTGGTCGCCGAAACCTCTGGATACGAGCAGTGTAAAATTGTGATGGAAAAATAAAACAAATCCGCAAAGGAGGCAACATGGAGAATCATAATCCATTAGTAAAGCCTGTATTACACTGGCAGATTCTCTACCAGATGATCGCTAACGAGCGTTCGTAGTAACTCTCATAGTTACTTTCATTAAAGCAAATGTATCAGGAAAAACATATTTTTAAAGAATTTTTGGTGATTTTTTTTTTATTTTGCATGTCAATATTTATATTTCAACAACAACCATAAAATCCTGCAGCTTTCCCACTGGTCACTTAAGGTGGATTTACACGGGCAGATAAGCAGCAGATTGTCCTGAAAGTTGGCTGCTCATCAAGTGGAGTTGAAGTGATGCATGTACATACGGCGATCACCTCCACAGTATGAGGACGAGGGGTCACTATTGCGATTGCTCACCCTCATACAGCTGCATTGTTTTGGGACAGAAGATTGCTGTTTAAACAGTATGATCTGCTGTCCAGAAACGATAATTTAGGTGCCTGCACGAATGACAGTTTCACCCGATGAACCTGCTGACATGGGAAGATTGTCCGGAACATGCAGGTATGTTCATTCCGAATTATCTGGCAATCTAAATCCATCTTAAGCCTAATAATAGGTACCACTTCTTGGTCTGTACAGATCACTGCAGTTATCTGCTTATCTATACACATAGGTGATATCATTACAGGCAGGATTAGAATGACAGATAAGACGGGATCCACCACTCACAATAGGTGATTGTCAAAGATTATGTATTCTTTCCTAGTACAATGACCTCTGTACAGGTCACAGAACATGCCTAAAAAACGCTCACATATAAATCAATGAGGTCCCCTCCTGACCATTGTGTCTATAGAAAGCAATTTTTTAATGCTTTGTAAATGCTGTTAAGAACAGAACAGCTCAGGCAACCCCCATAATCATGTTCAGGAAACAGAATAGATAAATCTGTAATCAGAAAATAAAAGACATTAGAATAAAGGACATGTATTACTATCTGGTTTTAACCTTTTAACTTGTTAAGAATCAAGATAAGGATCGCTATATCCAGGGCTGTGGAGTCGGAGTCGGAGTCGAGGAGTCGGAGTTGGAGGCAATTTTGGGTACCTGGAGTCGGCAAAAAATGGACCGACTCCGACTCCTACTAGATTTAAATTGGAATAAAAAAAAATTGGAATAAAAAAAAGCAAGTTTAAATGTCCCAATTCAGATAAAGTTATAATTAATTACTTCTCTACTGTAAGAATAAAGGCCAATGCATGCAGTGCGTCACGTTACCGCTAAACAAAGACGTTAAGTGACCGTGAAGAAGCATGCTTTTCATATGCTTTACTATGCAGTTAAAGGGACACTGACAGGCTGATATATCTGCTGGTATTCATCAGAGGATTAGGAATACAACTAGACGACTGTTACCCCCAGTTGAGGTTTACTTGTGTTTAAAAACGTTTTAATCAATATGCAAATTCTCTATCCTTTGTGCCCAAGGGGGCAGGCGCACATGTAGAGTACTGGCAGCACTAGACAGGACTAGGTAGCGAGGAGGAAGAGAGAAAGCTGGCACAGCCTCAGCATAGCCAGACGAGGCTGTTGCCAGCACTCTACACGTGCGCCTGCGCAGGAATTCAGCGTTCGGCTAGCCTGAAAAAAAAGGCCAGTGCAGTGAATAATAACGAGGGGAACAGCACTGGGAAGCTGTACTTCGGGCGTGGCTGGGCACAAAGCCGCAGGAGACGCTGCCCCATTGGGCACAAAGATAGTGAATTTGCATACAGATTAAAATGTTAAAGTACAGTTTAACTGGGGGTAACATTAGTATAGTTTTATTCCTAATTCTCTGATGAATACCAGTATATATATATATATATCTTTAGCTGGAAAATCAGCCTGTCAGTGTCCCTTTAAGGAGCGGCAATACTTACACTTTCCATTGTCTTGTGGTCTGCTGTTACAGGGAACCCATGGTTATCCTCGCCTCTCACTGATAACTGATTAAGGACTGGAGACATTTGTATAAGTGAAGGGAATGGATAGTCAATAGTTCAAGACTGAAGCTGTAAACCATTTGAAAAACTGCTATCATTCAGCTAAGGCTATAAAACATGAAAACTCAGATTGTTAGCTAAAATTTTAAACATGACTATGGGATTCTACTAGGAAAATCATGTTTTAAAATAAATGCCCCTTCCCCTGCCCCTTCCTGGATCCTCCCACTGCTCTATCTTCAGCAGAAGATCAGCACACAAAGGAGAAGGCAGCAGCTTCTGCTCAACTACCTCTCTGTGCTAGAGGAGATTAGAAGAACTTGGTGGAACAGCTTCGTATTTGCATATTAAATACAGAGGAGTCGGAGTCGAGGAGTCGGAGTCGGATGTTTCAAAATCTGAGGAGTCGGAGTCGGAAAATTTATCTACCGACTCCACAGCCCTGGCTATATCTGTAACTCATCAGGCAACTCACTAGGTTTACCTGGGATATATGTAAAACAACAGTTGGCACATACGAGGGCGGAACTACCGTTGTAGCAGCCGTATCGGCTTCTACAGAGCACAATGTAGCTGGAGTGCACTACGGCGGCATAACTACTGTGAAGTGGGCACTAATGGGCAATAACTACTGTGTGAGGCACTATGGGGGCATACAGGGCCCAGGTGCCACACTGTGAAGTAAACTCTTGACTCCTCCTCCTGTCCAGCACTAGTAAGTGTTTTATTTTTACTATTCTTTGCATGACTGAATGGTTGGCAGGTTGTTTGGTGAGGGTTCGATGTCTTGACTAGATGCAGGGGGTAGGAGGGGTAAGGGGTTGTGGGGAAGTTGATTTACAGATTGTTCAACATTTTCTAGTTCTAGGGTCCAGCCTTTTCTAGTTACGCCTCTGGGCAGATTACAATTTGTTGTGCCACATGATAATCTCTACTGCATCTGAGAAAGATGCATATATTGAACCCCATAGTAACAAACTGAAATATGGAGAGTCTAATAAAATATAATGGAGCCACTGTTGTACAATATACTGTTTGTTACTTCTCCTTTAGTGAGTATGAACAGCTTTTTAAACAAGGCTTTCTCATTTATATACTTCTCAATAGGAAATGTGAAGGACCAAGCTTCGTTCTGTCTTGAAGTGGATGAGGGTTACCAAACCTGTCACTTCATTAATTTACACAGATTGGAAACAATGCGTGAGGGCTCTCAGAGGCCATTCACACCAGGACAACAACAGTCCGCGCTGTAAATGACAAGCCCCCTACAAAGAAGGTCTGCGGCCTTTGTGGAGGCAAGCCGCACACAATTTCTAGGGACACAAGCCTTCTGTGCTTTACTGTATACTCACTCACACAATCTCTACCATTATGGAAAACTAGTCTGAAAATATTTACCTTCCTATTCGGAGGTCTGAGCGCCAACACAGATATATGCAATGTCACATGACCAGAAAACTGCTTGCAATGAATTCTGGTTTTCTAAATTATTTTCCAAACATATTTGATGAGAAGTTCTAGGGGCAGTGAGATGTTGACCTGCTTCAGTGACCCATGTTTTCGTAGCCAAGGCAAGTGAAAATAAGAAGACTGCCCACTGTTGGGGCTGAATTGAACTCTTGTGGTGCTACCAGCTTGACTGAACATGACAGATGTCACCATGTAGCCTATATGCAACTGAATTAAGTATATCAAGTCCCTATCGCTACTGCTCTGCTGGGATCTTAGCACCTTTACAAAGCATTAGAAAACAGCAGATGGACCATTCTGGATTTTGCCTGGCACTCATTAATCAGAGTAGTATACTGGCCTGGACGTGTGGCAGCTAAAGTATCCATAATTGAGATTTCATTTGGATTCAATTTGGCCAAATCAATTAGACCATTCAATTCAGGCCCAAACAAATTTAACCCATATCAAAACCGCTTTAATTGCCCTGAAAAGTTGTAGATGACATTCTAGGGTCTCCTAGGAGTGCATGTAACTAATTTTAGGCTATTTAGCACCAAGACACCAATGGTAATCTTCAAGTGACCGTGACATACTATATATGGCTATGGTAGCCAGTGGTAACACAAAGCCTCTTTAAGAACAAACAAATTTTTCCTTACCTTAAAAAAAGTCTGAAAATTGTTTGCTTTTTTGCTGCAAATGCCTATATACACCCCAGCTGGGGCCATATGATCCTCCTTCTTCATCTTTCCTGGGCTGGCTGACGCTATTTTGAAAAAGTTGACCAAAATGAAATGCCTCAAATTCCATTAATTTAGAATGGATTTGATCATCTCTATTAATAATTTGCTTATTTATTGAAGTTATTTTTCGCTTTTTCATTTGCTACAATTGGTCTGATTAAATCAGTATGAGAAAGTGATCAGCAATGACTCTAACTGACTTTAGGGCACCCAAATATAAAATATAACCTGGTTAAGAATAGGTTTGTGTCCTTCAAAAAAAAAGCTACATTTGTATTCAATATTGGGTATTACTGCACATTAAGTCAGTTTATGTCCTATTTCCATGGACCTTCCCGCCAAGAACCAAATGAAAATGGCACACTGAAATTTCTAATTTTTCTGAGCCGATGATAATAAACATGGACATGTCTTGATTAAACTCAAGGGGTGATTAAGAGCTTTATATCCACACATAAACCAGCAATCCAATCTACAGTAAAGGGAGATTGCTGCTATTAAAATAATGTCTCCTTTTCAAACACAAGCAACGGTGCTGCCACTAAAATAAATGCCTTCTCCGCAGATGCTCAGCATTGTAATTGAAATCAGGGCATTCATTACCGATCAGAATACAGTTTTATTGTTTGCTCTGATAGACTTGTGCGCAATAAACTGCTGCCATTGTCCCCAGGATGGTATGAATCTTGATTATCGTCTCCGGAGTAATCGAAGCCTTTTGCATCAAGTGGTTTATAGTAAATGTTCATCATCTTTGCCTAAAAAGACCAATGTAGAAAAATCTACTTCTCAACTGTGCAGATAATAAGACGTAATACAGAAGTACACATTTCTCAACTTCCCAGCATGATATTCTGCAAGACCATAAGTGGAGCATATATTTTAGGGTGTGAATTCTGACTGCTGTTTATCTGCACTAGTGGCCAAAATTGTGGAAATTTTTTATTTTTAAAGTGCATTTTTTTGGCATTTGACGGCTCATAACACAAGGATTTGTTTTTGTAATGATACTATAAAGTTGTATATCATTGAAAAGATAATTTCATGCAGAATGTAATGCAGCAGATTCTGTTCAGTTAGGTGTTATAATATTTTGGCAGGGAGCCAATGAGTTTACGGTTTGTATTCTGCTCTCATGTGAATGTACTGGTGCTGAGAGCAGTACGTCTGTGTGATGATTATTAAGTTAATTGCTTTTTTTTTGTTTTCCTTTGTGTAATGAGCTTGTCACGTGCCACATGGGTGACAGGTCGCTGGCTAAAGCAGTTACATGGCGCCCATCAACAGGATGTTAATGCCAGAGCATTCCGGAACTGCATAGACCACTGGGGAGCAATGGAGCAAGAACCCTGCGGCGGGAAACAGGTAAGTATGACCCCACCATGGATTGGCTGTTCTCCGAAGTCTTCCTTAGTCTTGGATAACCATTCTAAATAAACATTCATTGCTCCGCAGCTAGATTTATTCCAAGCTGGCATCTTGGGGGGAGGAGGGGTGCATATGCTTTTACAGGGTGTGTGTCCTTTCTGCTGCAGCTGGTAGCAGTTGAAGGATTGAACGGAGCATGTACTTACATCTCAGTGAGCTGGACAAAGAATTTAGAGAAAGAGCAAGCAGCAGGTGGCGCTATACAGATACGTGTTTTCGAATAGCGCAGTGGATATACATAATTTTTCATTACATGCAATTACAAAAGTATTCAGATTCAGGTGCTGATTTAAAATTCAGAATATTTTTAGTGAGAAAACACCTTTAATCAAACATGCCCATATCTTTTTGGCATATGTTTGGCAGTATACCTTTCTCTCAACTGTATTAAAAAGTTTAATCAAATATGGTACTATGGCCTATATTTAATAGTGTGATGGCATCCATATCTTGTTGTAAAATGTGCTAAGATTTGTTTTAGTAAAATCCATCACATCTAGTTCACAGAGAGGGAGTGGATTAGTAGGAAGGGGCCTGATTTAGCTGGAAAGTGTGTCGTCTAAGGAAAAAAAATTGCTGTAATATTTTGGCACAAAATTATGACTCAGAGAAAGTTAGACAATTGTTTTTTGCCAGCCTGACCCATTTAGTGTATCCATAAACAGCCTGTTTAGCTTCATACTGCCTACAGGACTAAAGGGGTTGTCTACGATTTTGATACTGATGATCAGCATCTGATCAGTGGGGGTCCAACATCATTCAAGTGAATGGGGCTCAGCGTGATACCAAGCACAGCCACTTTACTATGTAAGTCGCTGTGGTTGGTAATCTGCAAGAAGGCCGCAAAGCTCACAGGAATGCTGGTGCCCTCTCGATCAGCTTATCAGCAGGGGTTCTGGGTTCCTGAGGATAGGTCATCAGTATGAAAATCCAGGAAAACCCCTTTAATAACTCTGCCCTAGAAAAATAACAAATTCTTGCCAAATAGTATACAGTAGGGCAGATGTACTAATTCTGTCTAAAATGTAGACAGCATAGGGCAGTCTACAGGTACAGCAAATTTATCACTGTTCTGGATGATAAATTTGTTGCAGACAGTGTTGCCAAACTTTATACCTCCTATTAATTGGCATTCTTTGTGACAGAATTTTATGCCAATTTTTATCACATTTTATCACCCGTTCTACACACAATCATATTAGTAAATACGTACCATTTTCTTCAATGTATGTCAATGGCAGATGGGTAGACAATCAGGTGCCTCTATCTGGGGCGTATGTTTGGTGGGACATTTCAAACTTCCAAAAGCAGTGTGAAACCACCCTAACAATGGTCTTACAAGCAATGAATTCAAATATTTGTGTGACATTTAAGCTTGGTAGTGTGGGAGTCATACATTAAATTAAAAGGGTTTTCCGAGAGTTTAATACTGATGACCTATCGCGAGGACAGGTCATCAATATCTGATTGATGGGGGCCTGACTCCCGAAACCACCCACCAATCAGCTGTTTAAATAGGGCTGTTATGCTCCCGTGCACATTGTGGACTCTTCCTAGGCCAGTGACAGCACATTCATCGGTTATATAACCTATTTACTGTGCAGTCTCTTTTAGGTGAATGGGCCTGGGAAACAATGCTAAGCACAGCCACTATACAATGGATGGCGCTGTGCTTGGTGTGTTGTGGGGAGGCCATAGCTCTCCCTAGAGAGAGCTATGGCCTCCTCACAACACACCAAGCACAGCGCCATCCATTGTATAGTGGCTGTGCTTGGCATTGCTTCAAACAACTGATGGGAAGTGTACTAGGAGTTGGACCCCTACCGATCAGATATTGATAACCTATCCTGAGGACAGGTCATCAATAATAAACTCCCAGAAGACCCTTTTAATCTAATACATATATAAACTCAGACATATGACCTTTAATGTTCTATTAAGGTCGGTGGCATTTGATACCCTGCACTTTTAAGGCATCACTGTCTTTCCTACTAAACATGGACAGTATTTTGTGCATGCCTAAAATATTTAGCCTTAACCACCAGGACAGAAAAGAACATGCTCTGCTGTCTTTTAGTACTTTTTTCAGTTGTTCAAAGGCACAGTGGCAAGGGGCAGCTTTTATCAGCTCTCCCTTTAGGTTTATGAACTGAGTGGGATACGTGGGATGCATTTATGACAGAGGACAAAACATGACTGGACCAGCAGGGTAGCTTCTTTTGAGATATTGGTGTGTCAATCAGAGAGGGCAGCTGTGACTGAGACAATGCTCTACTGCACTGAAATGAGCTTAATCAGCTTCCTTGTGCTTATTATGTATGCTGAGCTCGGATGAGATCAGCCTAATGTGCATTAGGATGCCAAGCAAGTGCAAAGAGAAGCAGAGGCCACCGCTAAAAAAAACGAGGTGAAAGAATCATAATTGAAAAATGAAAACTTATGTAACTTCTCAGTTGCTTATTCGTAATGTACATGAGGTCACTTAGAACTTAATATGAGCAACATACGGACCAATCCTCTATGTGCATTATCTCAAGCGGTAATTGGTACTCCTAACTTACACATGAAGGCAAAGTGAATAAAACAGAAAAGATCAGCTGAATTTTACAATTAATATATTCAATTCTTTTTATAATATTTAATCATCAGACAGTCTTCATGATTACCTGTTCAGTCTTTGTAGGTGTGTAAAATGACACATGTCGTACATAACATATGATGTGTAAAAAGAAGTATTCAGATATATACCTGGAGAGTCTCCAAGAGCCTCTTAAAGTCATGTTAAAAACTACTTCTGCATATGACAGAGCTGCCATATAATTCTGCTATCATGAGGAGGACTGCAGATGCTGGTCAGACATAGCATAAGTCCTATGCAGTACCACCACTCACTCAGGCAGCCGCAATAAATAAGGAGATGTGAGGCGGAACAAACCCGAGATGGAAGAGATTTAGACGCAGCGCAATTCTTTTGATCTTTTGCCAGTTTTAGTAAAACAGCCAGAATAAATTCCCCCCCACACGCAGAGTAATATACTGACCAGGCACACTTCTCGTAAAATTATTGTCAACTCTAACACACATCTTCCACTCATTGTAAGACGATCCAAACATTACGGCTGAGCATGTTGGGAGTTACAGAAATCTGAAACAGTGTTGCCTAATGCTTTTAAAATGTTGAACCATGCTAGGAGTGGTAGTTTCACAGCACCTGGAGAGTGAAGAATTACTCCCAAATAATATCTTAGGGAAGAAAACCTCTGTATATAAGAAGTCCTATGGCATAAACAAAATTTCAAACTGGAGGCATATGGAGGTAAAGTAAAACCTGAGTTGTAAGGAGCTGTAATATGGTGCCTATACAAGTTTTAATGGGTTTTCCAGGAATTATTTAAAATGACTGCCAACCTGTCCTAGATTGTGAGCAGCATTGGTTGCTTCCATTTGTACAGCTGCTTATGGGTGTGAGGGGGCAGGGCCTTATTACACACTACAATCTGGTACTTACATATACTACATATTGGTGAGTGCTCCTGTCAGGCTGCTCAGCCATGATGGCAATCGTAGTCAGAATCACGTTATTACCATATTTTGTAGAGCAATACATTGTGTACTGAGGCATAGTCCCTTAATCTCCTAGGCAGCTCTGCAAGTGGAGGCAATGGGTCCTCCTCACATTTCTAGGACAGCTTGCTGTCAGCCATTTTAAATACTTCCCGGAGAACCCCTTTAAACTTGTGTAGGTGCCATATTACAGCTCTTTACAACTCACTTTTATGGAGCCATGGAAAAGCTGTGCATGACCTCTAAGGCCTTTTGCACTTGCAGAGCTATAGAAGCCCTGAGGCTCTGTGTATGGTGGTTCCATATGGCACCATATAACTGTGGTATTCTCCCCTAGATACAATATCTAAAGGATAATACTTCTGCAGTATGACATTGAACACAGTCGATCAGCTGTTAGAAGACACCGGCGCTCCATGAGTCCTGTGCCCTCTTCCAAGGCCATGTGACACCACCATATCGTTCACATGGCCTAGTTGCACCTCTACCGATGTGAAATTGATGACCTATCTAGAAGATAGGTCATCAATAGATATGTAGAATATTTCATATATACATCCCAATTTACATCACCAATATGCGCATTGCAAGTTATTGGGGTGTAAATGGGAGCAGATTCCCTGAATAGCACAGTGGAATATGAGAGTCATTGATAGCAACTAGTAATAAAATGTTCAGGGATCTCTCTGGAAAAGAAGAGATTAGAATTAGCACATTAACACTGCTCTCCGCCAGGATAACAGCTTTCAAATCCCTAGGTTAAAAGCCTATCTAATACTCCTTAGTGCATATTTATTGCTATTGCCCAATTAAAAATGTCATAAAATATCTCAGCACAATATTGTCACCTGGACTTCTCATGACCTGTTTGATTATATTCCTGGAGGAAAAAATGTAGTGTGTCTCTTTAAACCTTAGGTCCTCAAAATGAATTTTTCCAATAGTGTTATCCTCAGTAAAGTGCATAGAAATGATATTCTCCCTCACATCTCCTAGCATGAAAATCAGCAAATCTTTCCGAGTTAAGAATACTCAAAAGCAATTGGAAAATATTTTTCTGGGGCATTTATAGTATGTTAAAAAATGTAAATATTGAAATTAATTTAAATTGATGTTCTACTTCTAAAAAGAACTAGGGATAAGATCCTGCTCCAGAGCATGTGGCACTGCAAGATACTGGAGAAAATCCGCTGTAAAAAATTGCGTTCTTACAGTATGATTGATTCTGTCAGGGATTTCCTTTTTTTTATTTAAAATAGTGGAAAAACATAGATTAAAGGAGAAGCTGTAAATATAATAAAATCCATCATGCTACGTATTAACCACCTCAAAGCCGGACTTATTTCATTTCTAATGAAAAATGATGTGTAACTTTAAATACCTAATTTCTAAAATGGAATGTCTGTCAAATGTAATGCTGTATCTTCAGAAGACACCACATTTGTAAACATGATGTGACAAAATAATTAAAAGAATCTGTCTAACTTATGTCTAAATCAGGGATCAGGAACGTTCGGCACTCCAGATGCGGTCAAACTATGAGTCCCAGCATGCTCACTTGCTTGACTGTTCTCAGGATTTCCATAGAAGTGAATAGAGCATGCTGGGAGTTGTAGTTTCACAACATTTGGAATGCAAGAACTTGCTGACTCCAGATCTAAATGGTTCCTCAATGAACTGAATTTTGTGTCACTCATTTTGATCATGAGAAACATAGCTCTATATGCATATAAAAGATGAAAACCTTTGTTATATATAAAAGTAAAAGCAAACAATGCAACAACAGGTGTAACTGCCTCCATTTTGATCATGCTTTCCTAACAAATCCATCTTTTTCACAGGCTGTTTTTAATTAGTACAATATATAGCTGTAGCCTGCTCTCCCTGAATTAATTTGAGGCGGGCTGGCACAAAGAAAGGAGTCATACAGAGCAGATTCTGTATACAAGTGGAGCTTGCTTTCCCCAAATTAATTTCAGGCCCATTGGCACAGAGAAAGGTATCAAAGAGAGTAGGTTCCCATAAAGAGGTCACCTTGCCGTGGTGGATGGGCACAAATTTTAATCATAATATATAGCAGCATCTTGATGCAACTGTGCTGTCCACCTCAACATAATCAAAGTAAATGGGGATACACTGTGATTCGCAAGTTGGCATGACCGTAACCTGACAATCGCAAGAAATACAAACCTGCTGAAACGGTCAGGTACCGGTCCTAGCAAATTGTGAGATCGTAGCCAAAGTCATTGTGCAGTCCCAGTCTAAGGCAAACCACAGATCCGCAAAATATGGAAACTGGCTATTTGCGTCCTACAGTTTCTTAGGTCCCTATTATAGAAATGCCTATTCTTGTCCGCAAGTATAGATCATGTTCTATAATTTGCAGAATGTGTGCTATCTGCGTTTTTTGGAGGCCCCATAAAAATGAATGGGTTCACATCCGAACTGCAAAAAATGTGAATTGGATGCGGACCAAAAATACAGTCGTGTGAAAGAGGCCTAATACATTTCATTACAAAATACTTAAATTCAGAACCAAAATAGTTTTCAGACAGAATGATTTAACTTTACTCAATTTTAGCAGCTTAATTTTAAGCCAAAGTCAATGGCATGTCCGCAGACAGACGAGGAGAGCTCATAGCAAAAATCAATATGGGCCTTCCACTGGTGCTTCATCGTTGTCCCCTAACTCAAGAAAGAAAGTAGTGGCATATTTGCCTTTCTTCTGGAGACACCATAAAGTGGCTTTTTGAAATAAGATTATATAAACTTTATACACATTTTCATGTATTTTATAGTATTATAGTTATTCATTCAATATAGTGTGCATTTATTGTGTTACAAAATGTTATATATTTAAGTATATTTATTAGTTTTACTTCTGCAACAAGAATAGTTGGCACTGTGTCTGGTAAATAATCTTGAATAGGTGATATTTTCTATGTGAACAGGCAAAACTAGCACATTTCACCATATCTAAACAACAGCTATCTGTCCAGATTTGCTGCAAATAATCAAAAACTCAAGATGCCTGTAAAATGCCCTTTCTGCTTGCCTAAAGCAACTGAAAGGAGGACTCTGAAATGTTAGTTGTCTGCAGATACTGACCATAATGACTACTTCTCCAAAAGTACTGTAAATTGTTAAAACCACAAGTATGCACTACATGCAAGGGTTTTGTTACAATATCTCTGGTTTTACAGTTATCAAGAAGACATAATTGTATCAGCTGTCACACAACACCATTCTTCTGGCTTATGCATACAAACAGGACATGGAAAAGATGGCGTCATAGTAGTTGGCCTGGGCCCATATAAGCAGTCGTTAAGAATGCCTAAACAAAATACACTTTATGGTTAGTATAAACTGCGGTGGCGAGATCTCAGTGGCAACTATTTAATGATCGATTCTTTCCATTTTAAAGAAAACTTTGCTAAACAAGGTGGTGGATATTCAACTGATATCTTCGGTGAGCAGAAGCAAATTACAGGTCTGCTAACATAACTGCTCTGGTAAAACTTTTATTACTCCCAACAAGCTGAAATTTATATACATCACCATCATAAATCCGAGCAGACTGAATACTATGTTTACTTACCCTTTACCGGAGGGGAGGCCCATATGTAGAGACAAAACACTCTGTGAGTAAACCAGTCTCCTCTAGGCTCACTGGCATGGCTTTACAGATGCTGGTAAAGCTAAAGCTCAAGTTTAATACATAGCCTTACAATATGCCTCTATAGGTGTTCCCCCATATCTCTATACTTACATCTTGTTTCTTTTATCTAATTTGGGGATTTGACTCTTCATAGATAATCCCCATAATGCTCTATGTAATATAAACCATGAATGTTTATGACTGTAAAGGCCACCAGAGGAGTACACAGCTACACACTAGTTCTACAAATCAAGAAGAATGCCTCAACAGTCTCTTAGATCTAGTAGAAAAGAAGAAAATGGCTCCCAGGGGAGATACACAGCTGGACTCAGCTGTAGATGGGTTTTTTCTTTCGGAGACATCCTGCATTGTAAATGAACTAACACACACAAAGGTATTCGGGTCATAGGTATCAACATTAGCTCTTCATTTTACTTTGTTATAAAGAGAAAGGAAATGACAAATTCTAAAATCATAATGAAATCTATTACATAAAATACATTTACCCTATTTTTTTAGAAAAATTTTCCCCCTAGTGTTTTTTTTTCTATAAAGATTGAAATAGGTTATGTATTATATATTCATTATATATTACTTTAGGGAAGGCTTACTGTTAATTTTGTGTCTGAGTTATTGTTGATTTTGTTGAGTTACCGTATTTAAGTATTTTTTGTGATTCACAAAATATTCCATGATGTTCTATAGGATTGAAAGTAATATTACAGTGCATCGCTCTTCATTAGCTCCGCTATCAGGAATTTTTCCAGAAATTTTCTGATTATTGAGTTGAAAGGATAAAAGATTGATAAACTGATGCAAGCTGAAATAACTGTATCATCATTTTTTGTCAATCCACTTAAAGAGTAACTAAACTTTTGTATACATTTTTGTTAACCTGTCCCTATTGCCCTAATAACACTTTGTAATTACACTTTTCCCTACCTAAAGAGCACCTTTCCCTGTGCGCTTAAAATCTACTTCTCTGTACACCGCTGACTGCTCAGCGGTGTACGGAGTACACATTTTTATCTCTGAGGCTGCTCATTCTGGGCTTTCAAGTCAAGACCATAGTGACTGACAGCCTGTATACATATAGAGATAGTGTGCATCACTGATAGGACCTCCTCCTTGAGATTATGCTTTGCATTCTAAGAACCCCGGTATGTAAAGTGATATGAATGAGGGGTGAAGGGTCCTCTTACTGTAAGTCAAAGGAGGGAGTCACTTGTTGACTGGCTAATAATGAAATCAACAGAGCAAATACGGAAGACAGGAAGTAGTGTTTAGTCAGCTACTTCCAATACTAAAACAGTTTTGGAATCTAAAAAACACTTTACATTTTAGTTTTGGCTAGAGGCATGGTTTTAAATGGGTTCTCTCTAATACAGGGGTGCACAACCTTTTCTTTTCTGAGGGCCACATTGTCATATTTAACATTTCCCAAGGGCCACAATGAAACATAAGAGGGTATTATTAACTGAGATATGTATAGCATATTGAAAGTACTGTATATACCATAAAAGTCTGTTCCACTTCCAGAACTCCCATCTATTTAGACTAAGACGGCTCCCTCTCCCACAGTCAGCACTTTAAAGAGCATGAGACCATGCATGCAGCTCTCTCTATTGTAGATTATGGATGCTGTGGTAGCAGTCTAACATTTCAAAACTTCCTTCAATTATTAAGGATAGACCCACATGCACAGATGGCCACTTCTCTAGCTCCTTGATGGAGTGTCCAACAAGTGTTAACGGACCCGATTCTTTGGATATCTGGGAAACCCAGAATATGCTACACAGTGCACCATTAGTACATGTCCATCTAAGCTCTTGAGTGGTGTTTCACTCCTCTCCTCTCTGACATTAAATCTACATGTGAGCAGTCAAACACAGACAACCATATCTGTGTTCAGATGGATGAGGACCACACAGAATGATATTGCACGCCACTGTGCCCCCAGGTCAGAGTTTGCGCAACCCTGCTATCAAAGATAGCTCCTTTTTTTAAAAAGAAATCAGCTTCTCTAAATTCTCATAATCCACTATTATCAGAGAGTGCAATGTCTATTTATACATTGCCCCTGAAGGGGAAATGTAGCATTACATAGATGCAATGCATGAATATGCCAGGTCTACCAGAGTTGGAATTGTGTTTGCAACGTGACTCTCCTTCCTGGATAGTAAGTGGTGTCCCCCCTCTCTATGAGGTTCATATGCCCTTTAGTTAAATAACCTGTTGTACAAGCAGGGCGGCCAGAGACTACCAGAAGTATTATGTACCACCAATGAATCCATACAGAAAACATGGCAGCCTTCATTCTCGTAGATTTGTAGGGCAATGCTAGAGACTTTGCATTCACGGCCATCATTGTAAACTTTTGGTTTAGCTCAGTCTAGTAAAGAAAGAATTTCTAAAAGCTGTATTACACCAGCCGATTCTGCAGGAGATTGTCGCGAAGGAAACATGTGGAGGAGTGAGCATTATGCCATCGCTCGTCCCCAAGCTGTCTAGTTATTTGCCGGTAGCAGATCGTGATTAGAGAGCACGTTCTGAGGTCGGCGAATTGTGGTCTTTCCAGATGCTGAAAGATCACAATTGCCCGATGAACGAGTGTTTGCTCGTTCATCGGTTAATCGGTGGCGATATTACACTGCCAGATGATCCCTAACAAGAGTTACTATGAACGCCCGTTAACGATCATCTGGCAGAAAACCTGCCAGTCTAATACAGGCTTAAGTGTAGGTCCATCTAAGATAAACCTGACGCAGATAAATGAGCTAACCCTCCCCGGATTAGGCAGGTGCATAATTGTAGTATAAGCAACCTCCTGCCTACATTGAATGTATGCCTTGATCTGCAATTAACACTGGTGTTCTTACCCTGGCTTCAACTTCAAAGCGAATGTATGAAGCAACGTGCACTAAAACCAAACAACATGCACCATAAATCCCAGGCAAAAATGCAGAGTTATATTTCAACTCCTTGGGATATTATTAAACTTTAAAAAGGCAATAAACATTTTTGGGGGGTGGGTTAGGTGATTTAAGCCGAGCTCTAATACATTCTTGGCAAGACAAACTTGGCATGAGACCAACTGTTCAGGGAAAGATATTGAACAATGAGAGTTATAAATAGAAAGCAGGGTAAACTAAAAAAGAGAACAATGTGAATAAGAAAGAAGCTGTCTGAAGGCCACCACATATACAAAAGATCTCCAAAGACGCTGAGCCACAGGCAATCTTCCGGTAAAGTGTCCAGCAAGTCACCAGTTGTCTAACTAAGAATATTATACCATAAATCAATAAGCATTTCAGGACCAGGACCAGGATGGCTGTTGATTTCCTCACTAATGTGAGCTGCGGGCGATTCCATTGTATCAGCTTGAGAAGAAAAATGTCTTCCTTTTAGGGTGAGACCACAAGTACTGTGGCTGCAATACAGCACATGGAAAACTGTGTACAGTTTTATTACAAAATGTCACATGTCATTAACACCCTAATATCTTTATTGCTACTGCAATAATGACATGGTCACATCACGCTACATACACATTGGACTCAGGTCATCTGAACTTGGTGATTTCGGTGTGACTGGCTGACCGTAAAATGTGTATTTCATGTTCCGCGGACAGTCTTTTGACCTATGTTGAGGGAAAAAGAGAATTTTTGGGGATCACGTCTCTCTGATTATCTGCTATGTAGTCCTTTAGGGGATCACGTGTCTCTCTGATTATCTGCCATGTAGTCCTTTTTAGTGTATTGCATGTCTATCGCATTATCTGCCATGTAGCCTTTTAGGGGATCACGTGTCTCTCTCATTATCTGCCATGTAGTCCTTTTTAGTGTATCGTATGTCTGTTGCATTATCTGCCTTTAGGGGCTCACATGCCTTCCTCCTTGTCTGCCATGTAGTCTTTTAGGGGATCATGTCTCTCTCATTCTCTGCTATGTAGTCATTAGGGGATCACGTCTCTCTCATTCTCTGCTATGTAGTCCTTTAGGGGATCACGTGTCTCTCTGATTATCTGCCATGTAGTCCTTTTTAGTGTATTCTATGTCTATCGCATTATCTGCCATGTAGCCATTTAGGGGATCACGTGTCTCTCTCATTATCTGCCATGTAGTCCTTTTTAGTGTATCGTATGTCTGTCGCATTATCTGCCTTTTGGGGCTCACATGCCTTCCTCCTTATCTGCCATATAGTCTTTTAGGGGATCACGTCTCTCTCATTATCTGCCATGTAGTCTTTTAGGGGATCACGTGTCTCTCTCATTATCTGTCATGTAGTCCTTTTTAGTGTATCGTAAGTCTATCGCATTATTTGCCTATTGGGGCTCACATGCCTTCCTCCTTATCTGCCATGTAGTGGGGATCACTTCTCTCTCATTATCTGCCATGTAGTCTTGTGGGGATCACGCCTCTCTCATTATCTGCCATGTAGTCCTGTGGGGATCACGCCTCTCTCATTATCTGCCATGTAGTCTTTTTGGGGATCACGTATCTCTCTCATTATCTGCCATGTAGTCCTTTTGGGGATCACGCCTCTCTCATTATCTGCCATGTAGTCTTTTTGGAGATCACGTCTCTCTCTCATTATCTGCCATGTAGTCCTTTTGGGGATCACGTCTCTCATTATCTGCCATGTAGTCCTTTTGGGGATCACGTCTCTCTCATCTATCTGCCATGTAGTCCTTTTGGGATCACACTGCTCCAGTATCTGGCCAATAGCTCAATAGTATGACACCTCATAGCAGAATGACCACATTTACAACGCATCAATGGAACATTGCTTGAAATATATGATCTTGTAAAAAAAAACAACAACAAAAAAAAAAAAAAAAACAAGAGAAAACATATCTAGATCCCTTTCATTAATGAAATGTCCGACACCACAGAAGCAATGAAAAAGGTAGTGGTGGTGTGTTTCTAAATCCCACCGGACGCCATTAAAACAAATGCAGGATGGTTTCTTTGATGCAGCTGAAAACAGAAGTACATGATGTCACTCTTTGGAAGGTGACATAAAGCAGTTACAAGCAGTTACAATATTTAACACCTTCAGGACCTAATTCACCATTAATAATGTTTCATGTTAGAAACTCGTTGAGCATTTTCATGCATCTTAGGATATGTGAATATTGTAGCATTGGGCTCACATTTTAACACTGTAAAGGGGCTGTGTCCTTATCATTTAGACAAAGTTAATAAAATGCACTTACTTATGTATTGTGATTGTCCATATGGCCTCCTTTGGCTTGATATATTTTTCCATCACATAATGCACTGCTCATATTCAGGGGTTACGACCACCCTGTCATCCAGCAGTAGTGGTCGTGCTTACACACTATAGGAAAAAGCGCCAACCTCTCTAGTGGCCAGGACCGCACATATGCACACATGGACAGCAGCTCCCATCCCGAACACCTGGAATCTGTGCTGCAGCGGTGGCTGTGATCCCAAAAAACAAGCAGTGTATAATGCGATGGAAAAATGAATGAAGTCAGCAAAGGAACCAATATAGATAATAATAATACATTAGTAAGTGCTTTTAACTTCCTCTACATGATAAATGCCATTTGCCGAAGAGAGACAACCCCTTTACCTCATTTATATTTCCTCATTTGCCACTGACAAAATTTGTCTAAATTTTGTCCCAAAATGTAATGTATATTGATGGCCTTTTCCCAGAATCTTCTCACTGGGGGTTCAACACCCTGCAACCCTGATGATCGGCAATAGCTTTGGCACCAGAACTACAGTACATAGGTCTATCCACTGTGTAGTGGGCAGGGCTGTTTCCTACAGCACTGCTCCCATTCACTTCAATGGGAGCAGCGTAGCAGTAACCAGCTCCATCCACTACAGAATGGATGGACCTGCGTAGTTACACAGTCTAAAGCCTCTTTCACATAAGCGTTACGGCAGAGAACAGCCTGGTCTGGATCCAATATAGCCAGATGTTACCGTGGGCCATCCAGCCCACACTGACTATAATGGGATCCGGAGGAGATCTGGCCGCCACTCAACAAATATGCCAGGATTTGGCTGGACAAAAAAACATTGAGTGCAGCGTTTTTTCTCTGTCTCAATCACAGTATATTTGCTAGTTAGTGTCCATATCTCTGCCAGATGCCATTATAGTCAGTGGGGGCCGGCGGGCCTGCTTAGGGTAGACCATCGATATAAAAGGGCCATAAAACGCCTTCATTTTGAGTATACTTAGTTTATACAATTTCTAAAGTTTTAACATCCATAACTCCCAAGTGGTTCTTTAGCATGAAGTCCTACTGTAAATAATTCCATGGGGCTGTTTCTACGTAAAAAGGGTTGATCGCTATATAACACCACATAGCATGCCTTACTCCTTACCACAACTGTTGCACTGAAGCACCTTAAAGTACCCCCTAGGATCCAAGTATATGCAATGAACATGGCGGTCACTGCATCCATAGTTCTCAGCATGGCGGTGTTCACTTGATTCATCCACAGAACCAGCTGTGGACATGTACAGGTAAAGCAGCATGCCACTGCCATGTTGAGAGCTTCAGACCCATCAACTGTTACATCCAGTGTATGCGTACGGTACCCATGAGCAGTGGTGTGCTCAAATATGTCTGCTGTAATAAGGAGTGAGCCTTACTGTGCCATTAAACATCATTTTATTAAAAGTATACTGGCGGCTCACCTGCTTTAAATGAAGGATAAGTGTCGGTGCTACAATAATACTGGTAGCCTGATCCCAGATTCAAGAAACATGCAGTACGATAATATTGTGGATTGGTACTCAATATGGCAGCCGGTTGTATGACAAATGATAAAAAAAAAAGGATGACTACTATATTTATGTTAAATTGAACATTGTATTAGATAATTCTAGATAATTGTATCCCCCCAAAATATATTGTTATACGAAAAAAAAAAAAAAGTATAAAATATATTATATTAAATATATATATTGTATAAAAGAGTAACTGACTTAATATTGGATCATCTCAGTAAGTGGCCAACCACTTCAATTTAAATACTGATGAGCTTCTATTGCCAACAAAATTTCCCCCTGCATCTAAACGTGGCCCTGTAGTTCCTTCCATGATTGTGGAGGCCTACGCTACATAGATGGCCTAGAAAGAGGATCTGGACATGATAATATGATTTGATTTTAAACCTAAAACCTAAATTTGCAATCTATGAGGACCTCCTGCAGCAGACTAAAAACTGGTGAAACTAGTGAAATTAGGCATTGCGATTTGCGACTACTTCTTCTACTACTACTGCAGTACTAGTACTACTACGGTCCTCGTGTAGTCATCAGTCAGTTTTCAACTTTCTCATGAACTGTTTAAATGAAATGTTATCAGGTGATTATCGTCCTTTCCTCTTAACCTTTGAAACAATGGGTGGTGCTGTGATCATTACTCATGCCAAGGACCAGAGAGCAGGACTCTGAATAAACGGTCAGGATGATATAATAATGTCCAAGAACAGATTAGGGGAAATGTACAAACAGTATAAAAATAATAGTTTAGGGAACAAGTCCGAGACATCGCTCACTATGGGCTCACTGCATCTCGCATGATGTCAGCCGGCTACGATTACACTACCATGAGATTTACAGCAAATCCCAAATCTGTGGAGAACACGCTACATAACAGAGTAACTGCGCTCAGGAATGTCAATGGCCACCAGTTCTGTAACTGTAAAGATTATGTTACACGTATATGAGGAGGGTAATACAATATTACAACATTTACATTCTCGCTGGCTTTATTGCATTGTCTTTCAACAAGTAGCTTTGAAGTCCCTCATTAAGTCTCCATCACATCTTCTGCCGCAGGGCGCGTTGCCTTTACCACACGCAGCACACATAACCGTAGACGTTCTTGTTTACTTGATCCAATTGGATCTTTTACATCAAGAAGGGAATAGGCTCCACAGTAGGTATAGAGACTGTAGTTTCTTTGAACACATATTAAAGGGACATATCCATAAAAAATGTCATAACCTGCATATTGAATAGTCTATGTATTTTTTATATAAATAATGGGTGGGTGGTTTTTTTATATATAATTTTTGAAGTCACTCTACATATTCTACATCCTGGCCTGGCTCATTTCTGTAGACTTTTAGCTGAGCAATGCACATATGTCACCTCTCCTGATGTATGCATTGCCTATGTACTAACAATTCATGTACATTTATTCTTTTCAGTCTATCCTCCGCCAACCTCCCGGTGAGGTCGTGGGCCATTTGGGGCGTGGATGGCTGTGGCCGAGAACAGCAGCTGCCAAACGTGTGCCTAATAAAGGGGTTGTCTCACTCTCACTTTAGAAAGTGGCTTTTATCATGTAGACAGCATTAATACAAGGCACTCAGGCCTTTTTCAGATGAGTGTGTCCTGTACGGAAATTACACTATGTGTAAGGGTGATTTCCCGTTATGGACACTGATTGTTTCACAGGACCTCACGGCATCATAATGATTTAATGAGGCAATAAGGCAGCTGCAGCCCAATTGGCCGTGCGGTTCTCGACCGCCAACCCAAAACAGATCACGACCGCGCCGTGTCGTTGTACCCTATAATTTCTAGCAGAGTGTTATGGATGAACTATGACTGGGTGTTACCAGTTGGGTGGGGGGGGGGGGTGCCTACAAAGTCTGACAATATCCAATCAGCAGCTTCCAGTGTCAGACTGTACAGGGACACCGCCCCATTGGTAACACCCAGATTAACCTTTATTGCAGACCACTGGCAATTAAGTCATAAACTTCTAACAGGAATACTAGAGGAATAGCACAACTTCGAGTTGCTCCAGAACTGTTATTACACATGGACCTATCTTTATCTAGGAATGCCTATCTACTGTATATATAAGAGGTGTTTCTATTTGTGCTGACTGCTACAGAAGGACAATTTTTTGATTTTTATTTTAAATGGCACAGTGCTGCTGAAAATAACCCCTTAGTGACCAGCCTGCGTTTTTCTTCCATTTTTCATCGACGCGTTCCAAGAGCTATAACTTTTATTTTTTTAAGTCTATATAGCTTTTTGGGGTCTTGTTTTTTGAGGGAAAAGTTGTAGTTTTAAATGGCACCATTTTGGGGTACACATAACTTTCTAATTAACTTTTATTAACTCTTTCTGGGAGGGAGATGGGAAAAACAGCAATACTGCCACTGCGTTTTTACATTATAAGTTTTACGGCGTTCATTTTTCGGTATAAATAACATAATATCTTTATTCTCTGGGTCAATAAGATTACAGTGATACCAAATACATATAGTTTTTTTTAGGTTTTACTACTTTTTTTGCAATAAAACCCCTATTTTTAAAAAGAAAAAAATGTTTTTGCATTGCCGCTTCCCAAGACCCATAACTTTTTTATGTTTCTTTCTATGGAGTTGTGTAGGGCTTGATTTTTGCGGGGCGACTTGTATTTTTCATTGGTATCATTTTGTAGTAAATGGCGCTTTTTGATCATTAGTTATTACCTTTTTTCAGTGGCAACTAAGAATAAATTAGTGATTCTGTCTTTTTTTTTTTTTTTTTTACGGCGTTCACCGTAGGGGATAAGTTATGTGATATTTATGTAGTCTGGGTCATTACGGACATGGCAATACAAAACACATGGTGGAGATTTTTTTATTTGCTATTTTTTTAATTGAAAAAGCGTATTTTCAATGGAAAAAAAGCATAATTTTTTTAATTGAATTTTTCTTATTTAGGCCCCATTCACACGTCCGTGGTGTGTTGCAGATCCGCAAATTGCAGACAAGAATAGGACATGTTCTATCTTTTGCGGAGCCACAGACCAGAAGTTCGGGGCCGCGCTCCGCAAATGCGGAAGCAGAGAGCACATAGTGTGCTCTCTGCTTCACGTCCGGCCCCATTGAGAATGAAAGGGTCCACACCTGTTCTGCAGAATTGCGGAACGGATGCGGACCCATTTGCGGACGTGTGAATGGGGCCTTAATAAATGTGTTTTTTTTTTTAGTTTTTTTCCACTTAATAGTCCCAAAGGGGGCTATAACAGACAGTATTTTGATTGCTTTTAAAATGCAATGCACTATCCCAATTGTGCATTGCATTTTAATGGCAATGCTATTCTACCATTGACCAGCAGGCTGCACCAGAGCCTCTAGAAATTGCTGAAGGCTGGTCTGGGGCCTATATCAGACCCCTGCCAACCTTTACAAACGTCGGCACCCCGCAATCGCATTTGCGGGGTGCCGATGGGAGACAGAGGGAGTCCACTACCTCTGTCAGTACTTTACATGCAGCGGGCGCCATTGCAATTGGCATGTAAAGTGCTAAACAGCCTGGATCGGCACTCCTGACGGTCTGGGCTATTAGAGCAGGGCCACGGCTCTGATATGAGAGCTGGGTCCCCACTCCACGCTGCATTGAGGACCCGTGCAGAGCTTAGACTGGGCCTCCTTAAAAAAAGCAGTGGCCCAGCCTAAGGCCCCTTAGTGACTGCAGTAAAAACACATATGGGTGGTTACTAAGGGGTTAAAAACCACCCAAAAAAGTTTTTTCTGAATAATGAGTTTTAAAGAAATAACCTTTTCTGATTAAAGATTCCCTTTCAAGAAAAACTGATTGCAAACTCTGCACAGAATTCCCTATAGAAATTAATGTTTTCTTCTAAAATCTAATTTACTTTACTTCATTTATATTTATATTGCAGTGATGGACTGCAGTCCCTGAGCCCAGTAGCTTTATAATCAGATTTCATTTTTCAACATGCATCAATTAGGCCGAGCTAGGTTTAGACAACAGAAAATAAGGAAAAAAATATTTAATGCAAATGAAAACTTTCCTGGTCATGTAAGGAAGTGGATATGTTGACGCCACTAACTCTAGTGGTCTCGGGTACTGCTTACAACTTTATGTCTTACTTGATAGGCTACTAAAAATCTTGCTAAACTAATGTCAGGATTTGATCCCGTGGTGAGCCACGCCCCCTGCACTGATCACATGACAGTGACGTCACCCCAGGTCCTTCGGCTGTTCAACAGTTCGGGTTGGTGGCAGCCGCCCCTTATGGATTCCATATGCCGCTATAGTGGAATCCATAACGGGATGCGCGACTTACCACAACTTGAACGCTGAACGCCGAACGCCGGACTTTTTTTTTAAGTTCGCTCATCTCTAGCTACCAACTGATTCAGCACCAGTTACTACAGCCGCAACTGATCCCTCGAACTAGAAAGACTGCTACATTAGGAAACATCTATTACCCCTGCCCCAGCATCCTCAGATTCATCAGGGCAGAACCATCAACCAGCGCTGATCACCAGCGCTCCCTCCTCCAGAACAGCCTCTCATTCATCATCATGCACTAAACACACAGAGTACCATGCAATCAGCATCCTCTAGGAGTGTGTGTTTGGGGGGCAGCAGACCCACTAGCAACTTCCATCCAGTTCTAATGACCATTAGCCCTAGGGAAGTGGAAGTTCACACTAGCGGAGGTAGCAGCAGTAACTTTCCTATCTACATCGATGCCCTGAAGGACTGGAAGGTGAAATTGTGCAGACGTTGTGGTCACATTGGAAGAGCTGCATGGAACAGAAAGAAAAAAAAAGAGTAAAAAAAGGTGTATTAAACAGTAGGCCACAGAGGAGTGTGTTACATTAGTGGAACCATGACAAGGATCCTTCAATGAAAAGCTTGTCATGGTTCTCCAGATTGACACCCTTATGCTATGGACTCACCACAGCTATGATCTGTCTATTCTATGCACAACTAGATACTCCCTCAACTGAACCTATGACATCTACCAGAGGGAGTATTTCTTTGTACAGATGACTGGCAGTTTTGACAACATCTAGAGAATGTTTTACACCACAGCTTTTTTCTGTATGTTAATATATTGCTTAAAGCAGTTGTCTCACCAATACAACCTCTTTTAAACTTGATTGCCATGGGCCCACCTTCTCCAACCCCCAGCAATCCATTGTCATTCATGTCTGACTAAACATGTCCCCATGTAAGTGAATGGTTGACTAGGTAATGTGTGGGCAGGCCGAGAAAACTCTCTATGACACCCATAAGCCCTAATAAAGAGGTCTGAGTGGTCAGAATTTATATTATAAACCCTGGATTTTACATGTTTTATTTCCTTTAGTAGTGTTTTACACAATATAAAGCTGGTTCCTATGTATGTCGAGAAAACTGTTTATTACTTTATTATTATTCATTGCTTTATTACTACTGCAGAACTGCTTAAATTTACTTGATTGATATGTTCTTCCACACATTTGATGTCAAAGGAGACCATTATTTCCAAATATGGTAGTTTATTCATATTTTTATGCTCAAATGATACCATGCTCAAAGAATTTCTAGTGCAATCCTCGGCATCACGCATATGAAAAATGTAACCGGTTGGGATAAAAGCTATAATTTCATTGTAAACAGTTAATAGCTTTCCCTCTGTCCAGCATCGTGAATCAATGAAGATTTTCAAACTGAACAGACCCCTTAATCCGAGGCCTATAAGTAGTGTGCTTTTCCAAATAAAATCAAAGATTGCAAATTTTAGATTTCACAGCTAACATTGTTTTTCCGTCTTTTATCGGAGAGGGGGGGTGGAGGTGAATTGTTTAGAAAAAAGGTCTTAGCCTAGGAACAATTCCTTTGCCATGTCTACCATTCAGGGAGTAAGAATAATCCCTCTCCTGCTGATGGCATGGGAACGGGAGAGGGGGTTAACATGAAAATCAAGGGAGGACCCCAACACTGTCATAAAGGCAGTGAACAGGAAAGCCATAAAGGAGCAACATGATACCAGCCAGGAGCCGGTTATACAGCGAGTAATGTGTTCTTTGGAGGGGAAGTGAATTTCCTGGAGACACTTCAAATTGTCAGCTAAGTTTCAACAGTGGAAAAAAGTCTCACTCCTCTTTAAAGTGAAATCATCCAGGGCTAGACAGAACTGAACTACATTGCTCAACATGGAGCAGCTGAAACCTTTCTGTTGATGTGGTCCATCAACAAAGGTCATATGTGAAACAGCCGAAAATATGATTGTTGAATGAAAGACTCTAAATGAAAATTTTAAAGGTCTCAAGGTTTAACAGAAAACACACGAAAACAATTTTCCTTAAATCAAATACAATTTCATCTTAAAGCATCCATCCAGCTATGCAGGAATGACAGCAAGATAAATAGCCAGAGAGAAATTCTTCTCTAGAACTGTAAGAAAATAAAGTCATATAAGGCAGGGTCCTTCTAAAGCTTCTCCAGCGCTGGAATAGTGTTCTAGAATAAGGAACTAATTCTTATTATTGTATAAAAATAACTAACCTAGATCTCAAGTCAGTTGTGGATTTATTGAATAGTAATGTGCATGGGGCAGCCATGTCTTCCTATCATTGTGCCAGTTGGAATTACCATATTTTTCACTTTATAAGACGCACATTTCCCCCAAATGTGGGGGAAATTCTATAAAGTGAATACTAGTAAGCACTTCCATTATGGAAGCTTTCTGCACTCACCCACCCTTGTCGCCAGGCCTGGAGAGGAGCCGTGGAGCAGGAGAGGTAAGTGAAATTATTTATTTTATCTCTGATCTGAGGTCTGATGGGGGTCTGGTGTGGAAGTCTGATCCGAGGTCTGATATGGGGGTTTGGCATGGAGGTCTGATACGGGGGTCCGGCATGGAAGTCTGATGAGGTTCAGGCATGGAAGTCTGATGTGGGTCTGATCTGAGGTCTGATGGGGGTCTGACATGGAGATCTGAAGGGGGTCTGATCTGAGTTCCTGATATGGTGGGGTCTGATCTAATGTCCTAATATGGGGGTCCAATCTGAGTTTCTGATATTGAGGTCTTATCTGAGTTCCTGATATAACGGTCTGATCTGAGTTCCTGACATGGGGGTCTGATCTGAGGATCTAATATGGGGTCTAATCTGAGGAAGTCTGAGGAAAAATATTTTTTTTCCTTATTTTATTCCTCTAAAACCTGGGTTGCGTCTTATCATCAGGTGCGTCTTATGAACCAAAAATATGGTATATAGTTTCCCTTCATAAAAGTGACATCAAATGCTTCTGGTACCAGCACATTTCTGGGGAAGTGAACAGTTTATCTGATCTTGATCAAACGATCGCTCAGACAAAACATTCATAAGATGTATAGATGGATGGATGGATAGATAGTTATCAGAGAGATGGATAGATGATACATAGATAGAAAGAATGGAAATGAAACATTCTTCTGCTCATACGTAACTAGACATTAGATCTAAAATTACAGCCTGTTCCATTATCTAGAATTTTACTGCTACCTGAAATATATCTCCCGCTCGTGTAAAAAAATTAATGTAGATGTTTACGGCCTCAGATCTATATAATGTGAGAATATTATCTGAGGTTTATTCATACTTATGCCCCAGGTGTTCAAAATATTAATTTCCAATGTCCCCAAAGTATCAGCACAGCCAACACAACAAATAAAGTACGGTTCCCGCCTCTGCAGACCAGGCTCCAAACTATTTTGGATTATACATATCCCCAGCAAAGAAGCAGCACTCCAATATCTTGGAAATTATTCAAGCCTTGGAAATGGTTCCACAGAGGGACTGAAACGTTGCTGTCCACAGCTCAAGAGGTGTGTCCTTTCTCAGGGAGGCATGTCCTTTATACTGCAGCTCTTTTTCTGTCACGGCCACAGCTTCTAACAGAAGATTTGGTTGGTGGCAGTTGAAGATTTAAACTGAGGGCGTGCAAGCGTCTTAGTGAGGTGGAAAGAGAAATAAGGAAAAACAAGCAGCAGGTGGCGCTATACAGATAGATTTCATTGAATAACTCAGTGGCTATACTAAATTTCTAATTACATGCAAAAAGTAGTCAGATCAGGGCGCTGGTTTAAAAAACATAGAATATTTTTCATGGCACAACCTATGAATTAGGAGGTTGGTCTGCTTAGACTAGAGGTTACCAACATCTTACCTAGGGCTTGGCTACTTTCACACTAGCGTTTTTGCTGATAATACAACCATCTACATCCGTTATAAACGGATCCGGTTGAATTATCTTCAATATAGCCAAGACGGATCCGTCATGAACTCCACTGAAAGTCAATGGGGGATGGATCCGTTTTCTATTGTGTCAGATTGTGGCAGAGAAAAAGTCCCCGTCCCCAATGACTTGCATTGTGGGTCATGACGGATCCGTTTTGCTCCGCATCCCAGGACGGAAAGCAAACCACAGCATGCTGCAGTTTGCTCTCCGGTATGAGAACGGAACGGAATGCATTTTGGAGCACTCCGTTCTGTTCAGTTACGTTTTGTCCCCATTGACAATGAATGGGGACAAAGCGGAAACGTTTTTTTCCGGTATTAAGACCCTATGACGGATCTCAATACCAGAAAATATTAACGCTAGTGTGAAAGTAGCAACATGACGTTATAGTATAGTAGTATAAAATCCAAAGTACTATAAAAAAAGTATGCAAACTAGTGACTAACACCAAAAAATGATATTAAAACTATAATATGAAAATAACATTAACAGGATGAATACCATTGTCATATATGGTCAGTATACTGGACAACTATATAAAAGAAAAACAAGCACTTCAGATTGTCAATGGGTCATTATGCTTCTTTTTGTCAATACACAAACTGCCATTGCAAACAAATACAATTTTCCAAATATTTGCCTCAATGGTCCATTAAGAGGTAGAACGGGGCCTGATATACAATGTATTCCTAGTCTATGGTCTATGAATGACTTATTGTTTCCACTGTCAATGATGCTGTGTGTTCCATTCAGACAATGGGTGAGAATCGGTAATAACCATGTCACAAGCGTCAGAGATCCTCTGCCTTTTCTTTAATCTTTTAAGATTGGAAGGGCTTGGCTGCAGCGACTTTTGCTCACAGCTTGCTATTTCATCAATTGCAAAAGAAAACATTTATGAGTCAGAGTGCATACAGAGTCTTGTTTGTGTATAGAAAGCAGTTGTTAATGAGAATTCCTTCCCTTGCAAGTTTCAAAGCTTGCCTCGAGTGATTTATTTACTCCGAACACTGCGGTCTAAACCATACTGGGTCTGGTACAACTCAACCTACTGCAACTGCAGAACTTCTAGACCATTAAACCTTCCAAAAACATTCAGGCCCCCCACTTGTCTGAGTGACAGAATGCAACATATATCGTACATTTAATATTTTGTGCTCTCACCATGAAGAGAAGCTGTGTTCGAAGACGTTGGTCAATTTGATTTGACTTTTGCAGTTCTCAAAAACTCATTTGTGGGGTCAAAAATATATATTTTACAAGTTATCATGCATACATAGCATAAGGATGACAAAAATAATAATATTTATAATTAAAAGGGTTTTCCATGGCTTAGATATTTCTGCTCTATCCTCATGATTGTTAATCAATAACAGATTGGTGGAGGTGGGATATCCGGTGCCCCCACCGAGTCGCTGTTTCAAGAAGTCACAGGTGCCAGACAAGGACGTAGGTTCTGTCTACTGTCTGCTGGCCATGCAGGGGTACCGCAGCTCAGCTCCTATTCAAGTGATTGGGAGCTGAGCTGCAGTATGGTGGTGCCAAAAACTAAAAAGGATGGAGATTTACATCCACTATATCGTTTTGGCACCAGTGGCTGCCCAAAAGAGCTGATCGGCGGGGGTGCCAGGTGCAGGGATGGACTGGCCATAGACCCTACAGGGAAACTTCTCTGTGGGCCGAGCCCTCCTCATGGCCACCAGCCATGCAAAGTAATCATCTGATGCTCCGCTCCTGATTCCTGAATTCAACTGAATTGCCATCATAAGGCAACTGGAGTAGAAGGACAGAATGTGGAAGCTGGCACTGGCCATTACAGGGGGACAAATTTTGGGGAGTTATTTTATGCTGCTGCAGCAGTATTTTGTGATGCACTGTGGTATTATGCTTGGTGGGGTGGTATAATGTGCCACAATATGGTATTGGCCGTGCCTACTTGTGTTGACCCTGCCTTTTGTCAATTTGGGCTCCACTACAAAATAGGGCCACTTTTAGTTGTTTTTTTTTCCAGGGCCCTTTTAAGTTTCCACTCCGACTGGACTGTCCTGAGAATAGATTATCAATATCTAAGTCCCAGAAAACCCATATAATAATAAAGTACTGGTACAGTTATACTCATTGTCTTCAGATATAATATTATAGCGGAGATTTTGGGCTAAGGTATATTACGATAGCTTTACCCAATGAAGCTCCATATAGGCTAAGTTTACATCTGTGCTTAGACTCCGATATTCTGTCACGAGGGTGTCAAGAGCCACATCTGACTCCTTTATACCCGGGGTCAGAAAGTCGCAGCGGGTGGCTGCTCGCTCTATGTCTAAAGATCGCGCTGTTTCGTAATGGTAGCTTTCTGTGTTTGCCTTGCAATCCTTTTTGTCTCACTCAGGAATCCGTAGCTTCTTCTCCTCAGCTGTTTCTTGTCCGTCACTACCAACCTCCTATTCCCCCTTCCCACTTCTCTGGTTGCCAGGTATAGAGCTTCCTGCCTGGACTTCTATACTGACCCACTGGAGCTGTGTAGCTGTTGTTCCTGGTTGTCATACAGAGCGTTACCCTCCGGATCCCTGTTGGGCTTTTGTTGTCCACTGTTGTCGCCCACCTTGGATTATATGTTTCGTCTATATTGTCTGTCCTCTCCCTGGTGTTTTCCTTTAGTGTTAGTGGTGAGGACTAGTGCTCCCACTGCCCTATTCACTACTTAGGGCTCAGCTTAAGGAAAGCCAGGGTTTAGGCACGTGATTGGCGTACGGGTGAAGAACCCGTCTAGGGACGTCAGGACAGTCAGGTGCCAGCTTCTAGGTGAGTTAGGGGGTCACCACCTTTCCCTCTCCCTTGGACAGGGCTTTCCCTTTCCCCTCCCTTTGCGTCACACGTCTGTGATCGGAACGCCGGTTGGGATAAGAACACCGTAATCACCAGACACAGCTGGCGCCCAACAGATCCCATTCACTGTAATAAGGACTGTCAGGTTCCAGAGTGAACACCAGCATGTTGCTGGACAAAATACTGCTTGCAGCAGCATTTTATCCTTGTTTTCTCGGACTCTGAGACGGAGGCTCCTACAGGAACTTCCTCCACAGATGTGAACCTAGCCTAAGCTTCTACACACACAAGTGAATGTTCAGGTCTACAAAGATATTTCATTTGTTCCTGTGAGGTATCGTGAAAGGGAATGTATAAAGACAAGTCTTGCGGAGTGCGCGTTTAGACCGTCAGCCCCCCGGTGCTCTCTTACACTCCTCTTTCCATGTTCTCATTTTCAGCAGAATTGTTTAATTACAACTCGCCCATCTCTCATGTCAATTTACATAAAAATAACACAAAGAGGGAGGAGTGAGGGGAGAAGTGCTTTTATCTGGACGCTAACAAGTATTAGTCAGTCAACTTCAGGACACAAGGGCCACTGTTCCCATTCAGCTTTGCTTTAAATATTGCCTTGTTTTTTCTCAACAAACCATAGTGTGGCACTACACTGCGCTCAGCTTCCAAACCGCGGCTGTCAATAAAGGAGCTGTTTACCCTATGAATATGCTGTGCGGAGTCAGTCTTCCCATGAAAATCAAGTCATTGACCTGACTACCAAGCCCCTTGTGAACTAAAAGGGGACTATAATTTTTCCCTCTTAGTTCTCACATGTTGTAAAAGTTCACTTGTTACCTAATACAAAATGCATTAATTCCCCCAATGTGAGCGCACCATGAATGATTTAATTGTGAGCGATTAGACATAGTTTTTCTTACTTTCAGGAGAGAAAAAAATAACTCTGGCTATGGTAAGAAATAGTTCCCTCAAAGCCTGCCTTAGCTTTATTATCTAATCAAGTGGAAGACAAAAGGCCTTTGTCCCCATTGGCCCATCCAGAGAGCAGCAATAAAACGTTCTCAAGATCTTCTCAATCTTTTGTTATCTAAAAGGGACTCCACCACGGTGAATAGATGTCACATACAAATATATATCAAAACAACAAACGGAGGTTAGATACAAAGCTTCGTCATCTCTTCTAAAAAAAAAAATCTGTTCGCCAGGAGGAAAGGAATCCGATAACGACATTACACAGTCACTTTGGAAAGATTTGCATCAAAAAGATTATACGTGGGTTTGAATTCAGGACTCTTCCCTGTGACCATAGAAACATTAGAAATGGCTGAAAATTCAGTCCACTGAACTTCAAATGACTTTATTAAAGTGTCACTAATCAGAATGAAAAGACACAAAGTTTTAGTGTTTGGCCTAACAAACTGAATAACCTTTAAAAGCCTAATGACCTACTAAGAGCATTACTTTAAGGAAACCTTGTAGACGGCAAGCTAAATAAGAAATCCTTCTCCAAAAGATTAATCCCAAACAGATCACACACACTGAGCCGAACTGCGTGTGTGAGAAAGACTCCAGGAACCCAGACCATTACTGAAGTCCATGTATACAAATGTGCCAAATGTACATCCAGTATAATGAATTGTTCTCCTCTGTGAAGGTTCAGACCTAGCAGAAGCAAATATGAAGCATGGACTCTTTTTGTGGAAAAACCATTAATACATGACTAAGCCAAAACGCCACAGGTCAGCTTGAGTACACGGAAGACAACATTTGACATTTCTGGCTTTTTGGCACTTGAGGTAAATTGGCCCACATGAAAGCTGGGCATGGACAACAGACTTTGTCCAACTGACATCAGTCTTTATCAAATCTCATACATAGGTTGTGCGGTCCAGTATAGCTTAAAACTGAAGCTTGCCAAGCACAACAATTTAACAAATGGAAGCGAGTTGCCAAATTTCCTTGCAATAGGCAAACGCTTTCTATTACAAAAGAAAGGGATGGAATTCATCGCTCTGGGGTCAGAGGAAAGATATTTGTCTTTGCTGGTGAGACATCACTTAAAATATGCCATCATTAGAAAAAATCATTATTATCATTGAGCTTGTGGGCAACCGACCAGATGTTAATGTGAACTGAAGGAAAACCACCAGTACAATTAAAGAACAATGCCCCTCGGTATCTACATGAAACTTTGAAGTAGGACATTGTACAAACTCTGGAAAGTTGGGGGTCTTCTTGGAAACATAGGGGGGGATTTATCAAAACTGGTGCAAAGCACAACTGGCTTAGTTGCCCATAGAAACCAATCAGATTCCACCTTTTATTTTTCAGAGCTCCTTTGCAGAATATAAGAATCATTCTGATTGGTTGCTTTCGGCAACTAAGCCACATTTCCTTTGCTTGCACCAGTTTTAATAAATCTCCCCCAGACTGTCCATGTAACTCCATGTTGTATTACACAGGGTAGAAACACCCATTGAATGAATATCCTTTCACTGAGCATATGTCATATCAAAGCAGGTTCCTGTCTGTGCCAAGGACTCCATTCCAAATATTTCAAGGACTAAACCTTAAAGTGATTACAATGTACCACAAGTGATCACGTAAAACAATCCAGATCCTAAATAGGCTTTATTTGGGAACATTCAACTGGTATGAAGTTGATTATGGAGACCTGATACCTATGTTATTGTAAGGCCATCACTCTAAGTGCCTTGCTGAGAGACCACTCCCTGAGTGAAGACAGCTTCAAGGACATAGGGAAGAAAGTAAAGCAACGGGTAAGAAAAACAGCTCAATTTAGCAAACCACCTGCTTTACTGTAGCACTTGCCTAAGTCTAGCAGATGTGCAGATGAGTTATATAACCATATTTTAGCTTTAAATATTTGACTTATCCATTCTATGGAGCCTTTAGTTGGAACCTTGGAATAGTTAAAAAGGACATATGGTCTTCAAGATATAACAAATATGGAGAATATTTTCTTAGACTTCTGTGTGGCGATGTTCATCTGTAACTCCTGCTCGAAATGTAAGAATATTTGACCAGTGGGTGACTGATTGGACAGTGTAACTCCAGCTGGTAACACCCAGTTGTCAATTTAGGCTACTTTAATACTGGCGTTTTTTGGTCCGCTTGTAAGATCCGTTTCAGGGCTCTCACAAGCGGTCCAAAATGGATCAGTTTTGCCCCAATGCATTCTGAATGGATAAGGATCCATTTAGAATGCATCAGTTTGGCTCCGTTCTGCCTCCATTCTGCTTGCAGCGTTTTGGTGTCTGTCTGACGAAACTGAGCCAAACGGATCCGTCCTGACATATAATGTAAGTCAATGGGGATGGATCCGTTTTCAATGACACAATATGTCACAATAGAAAACGGATCTGCCCCCACATTGACTTTCAATGGTGTTCAAGACGGATCCGTTTTGCCTATGTTCATGATAATACAAACGGATCCGTTCTGAACGGATGCATGCGGTTGTATTATCAGTGCAGATACATGACAGATCAGCACCAGACGCCAGTGTGAAAGTATCCTAAGGCTTCGTTCACATCACCGCTCGGCCTTTCAGTTCTCCTGCTCCGTTTAGCCACATAACTGACACCAAACTGAGCCAAACGGAGCGCTTAGGACCCCATAGACTATAATAGGTTCCGTTAGATGTCAGCTCAGAAGATGATTTTTAAGCAGAGACAAAAGTCGAGCGCGCAGGACTTTTGTCTCCGTTTAAAAATCATCTGAGCGGACACGTAACGGACCCCATTATAGTCTATGGGGTCCTTAGGCTCCGTTCGGCTCAGTTTGGTGTCAGTTATAAGCCTTCTCCGTCCTTTCCATTCTCCTGCTCCTAAACGGAGCAGGAGAACAGGAAGGCTGAGCAGTGATGTGAACGAAGCCTAACTCATACATTTATAGTATGGAAAAAATGAGCAACGCCAGTATATATATATATATATATATATACATACACACACACACATAGTGGGGGTCATTTAATAAACTGCTGTAAAGTAGAACTGGTTTAGTTGCCCATAGCAACCAATCAGAATCCTCCTTTCATTTTCAAAAGGAGCTTTCAAAAATGAAAGGTGGAATCTGATTGGTTGGTATGGGCAACTGAGCCAGTTCTACTTTACAGCAGCTTAATAAATGACCCCCAGTATGTGTGTGTGTAAACCAGTTCTACTTTACACCAGTTTGTTGAATCTCCCCCAGTGTGTTTAATCCTCTTGAATGGAGATGGGTCATATACAAGACATCTCGGAAAAACTAGCAGAAAGTCTTATCCATTCCGGAAACAGGAGATGCTATGAGTCGAGTAGCTGTAATCTGGAAAGGGTGGGGTCCTCAGAAACAGGAAGATCTACTGTACATAGATGAAGCCTGTCTTATCAATGGGCCTGGATAACTTAGAGTTACTCTGAGCAGCTCAAGGGAACATGTCCTCATTTATTACACATAGTAGTGATCAATACAGGAAAAGTTCCAAACGTTTTATATGAACAAATTAAAATGAAATTAAAATAAAATGAGCTTGATTAGTGATGTACTGAGTGATGGCCTATGTTTCTTGTGGAAGGAATTAGAACAAGCACTTTGCGAACGAGTCTGGTAAAACGATTAATGGGAGGCTTGTAATGCATGGATTTCAGTAGGAAATTAAAGAAAGACAACTTGGCTATCATTCAAATTGGGATTTTTTTCCATTGGATTGAGCCAGATAAGATCCGGCAGCTTAAAGCACAAACAGACGAGGAGTGAACACTGGAGACAAGAGAAGATTTTGTATCTGATACTCTCAAATCATAAATAATCCACCTCGATAATGACCCAGCCAAGCTGTGAAAAAGATCACTTCCTCACACGAAAGACAGACTTTCTTACAAGTTCCAGCAGCGGCAGGTCAAGAACCAAACGCTGAGTTTGATGTCAATTTCAGGAACTTCAATAGGAACACGGTTTACATTATGTTTCATCTTCTCTTTCAGATGCTTCCCCTGAGACGCTACTTCTATGCCAACTCCAAGGTATAATTATTTAACATGCACCAAGCATTTACGCAGACGTATAATTCTTCAAATTTGGCAAACCAGTACTGAAAATCATGTGGTTTTGGATGCTCTACGGAACACAACGGCAGATCTTTTATTCTTTAAGGGAAAAAAAAAAGTCTGTGCTCAAGTTCTCAACATGTCTCAGAATATCATTGATCAACATCATGAATCAGTTACAAATTTGACAACACAGCAAGAGACAAGCAAAAAAAAAAGATACTTTTAAAGCTTCTACATTTTTCAATCTACGAAAATACCAAAGTAATGCATTTTTAACAAAGAAATAATAGATAAAGGGAAACATCTGGGGAGCACTGGTTTCACCTGATGGGAAACACAGATAGAGCTCCCAGTATAATGCTACTGTCATTCTTATTAGTCAGGGGTGGGCAAAGTATTGAAGACATTAAATGATCCAATTTAAAATGTTGGAGGAACCGGCAACAATCATAGTAATCTAGAAACCTCTGAACACAAAACCACAAAATGGAATCAAATATGTAAATGTTACTAAATAGTACCCTGAATACACGCACACCATCTCAGAGGTATGTCCACGTCAAAAACCGCAAAAATAAAGTATCATTGGTTCCCTTTATTAAATCCGTATATCGCAATATAATACGTGTATCATGATATAAAGTCATAAAAGGGGTCAAATACATCCACACTGACCAATGGCGAAGTTACAATACTCGTGTTGTGCAAATGCTTTTAGAAGGTGGGGTCCCACTTCTTATATGTCTATTTAGATGTCCTGCTCAACACTGTTGGCTCCTATTGGATGAAAAGTAGTGGTTTAGTGGCTTAGCAAGAATTTTCATGGCCATGACTAGAAAAGTAACACATTTGTAGGCACACTGACTACTTGGTCTCTGGAGTCTGTTTAGCCCTTGGGTATATTAGTAACAGGGAGACGCTATTTAAAGAGGATCGGTCAGCTCTCCTGACGTGTAGTGGTGAAGATTATGAGATCTGCACACCGTATATGTCAGTTTTGGGTGCTCATAGAAGACAAATGTCAGATAGAATGAAAAAATTCTATGGCACTTCAAGTATTTTATATGCTTTTAATCCAGAAATTACAATCAGTTCATATCCAGAAATTTCAAATAATCATCAGGCCATTTTATGCCCCAACGTTTCGGTCTACACAGACCTTTGTCAAGAGGTCTTTGGCCATTTTAGTAAACATTTGCACTCACCAACAATTTTTTGCACTCACAGTGCAGTCTCTGCTGATAAAGTCCGAGTCTGTGAGGTCACACTCCTTTGACAAGGAGATTGGTAGCACCGATTTGTAAATTTACTAATATAGCTTTAGATGGAATAACAGGGGAATGGTACAATGTAGAGTTCTAAGAAAAGGTCCTCAAGAATTGTCATATTATGGGAAATTTACTAAAATAGACATGTCAGTAGTAATTATGTTTTAAAGGGGTTGTTCATGTTTGAGGGGGGGGCGTTTCTGCCAGATCCCGACTTGTGGGTACTGGCTCTTTCTGGCCACTGCAGCTAACGACTAGCCGCATCAGTGACGTGCCATGGTGAGAAGCTGTGGGTCTTCCACATTCAACATACTGTATGAGTACGCAGGTTTCTAGGTTCATCTATATCCTCTGTGAAAAGAATGGATGTATATAACCAGCCCTGAAATCTGCTTTTGAAGAGCACATTTTTGCAGAATATCCTGCGCTCACCTGTAGAGTCTCTCTTCATCTCCCTGCACCTCCGAGCTGCGGGTGCAGTGTCTACACCAGTCCTAATATTTGTAAGTAGTCTATAGTATTACTGGGAATGTTAGTTATTAACAGCTGTGTATAGTATGCAGCACAGGGTCTGGTGTTCATTTTCCCTGTAAATCTGCCAAACTATATGTATACGTATGTGCATATTTAACACACACATGTTTGACCAAGCAATAATTAGCAGACTTACTGCACATAAATAAATGATAAAAAAAAAAAAGTGCTTTCATAAGGATGTATGTTTAATTGGACGGCTGATGAGTGCTAAGACCTGGACCATATGTGGTGTTTGGCTCGTACTTGAGGATGGACTGTAAACCATGTATGAGATGCCTAAAGAACCTCAAACCTTGTACAATACAGATTTAAGCCTCATGCACACGGCAATTTCCGTTTTGCAGTTCGCAAAATACGTATGCGGTCTGCATTCATTTTTGCACAGCTATTGACTTCAATGGGTCTGTGGACCGCATTTTGCAAGCACACTCTATCCTTTTGCGGAACGGACATACGGATATGGAAAGCACACGGCCGCTCCCTATCACACCTCAGGGGGTGTGTCCTGTAACTGTGATAGGTTAACAGTGGATCCAGCTGGTGGCAGTTGAAGGATGGAACTGAGCATGTGTGACCACCTCACTAAGGTGGACAGAGAAATTAAAAAGCAGGTGGCGCTATAGAGATTTGTTTTTTTAATAACTCAATGACTATACATTTTTTATTACATTCAATTTAAAAAGTATTTAGATCCAGGTGCTGGTTTGAAAAACTTACTTAGCGTACAGTATCTGCCCCAATGTGCTTTGAAACACAAATCAAATCAGATTTTATTAAAGGGCTTGTCTCCTGAAAAATATTCTACAGTTTTCAAACCAGCACCTGGATCTGAATACTTCTGTAATTGCATGTAATTAAAAACTTGGCATAGCCACTGAGTTATTCAATAAAATGTATCTGTACAGCGCCACCTGTTTCTTCCTTTTTTTATTTCTTTGTCCGGCTCACTGAGAAGGCCGCACATGCTCAGTTTCATCCTACAACTGCCTCCTGAGCTGTGATAGGGAGAGCTAAGACACGCCCCCTGAGCTGTGATAGGGAGAGCTAAGACACGCCCCCCTGAGCTGTGATAGGGAGAGCTAAGACACGCCCCCCTGAGCTGTGATAGGGAGAGCTGAGACGCCCCCTGAGCTGTGATAGGGAGAGCTGAGACACGCCCCCTGAGCTGTGATAGGGAGAGCTGAGACATGCCCCCTGAGCTATGATAGGGAGAGCTGAGACACGCCCCCTGAGCTGTGATAGGGAGAGCTGAGACACGCCCCCTGAGCTGCAGCAGAAAAGACACTCCCCTGAGCTGTCAGCTTGATATAAATCTAGCAGAGCAATGAATGGGGAGATCTCTGGATCCATGTGAGGTACAGGGCTGGTTCTAGCTTTGTTACTATATGATGTCTGATTTTCATATTTTACATTAATCATGGGAGAACCCCATTAAATCTATAATCTATCTACACAGTAAAATGAGCAATATTACAAAGAATTGAGGAACGAAGAGGGCATTTCTCCAAAATGATGGAGGGTCTCTGGAAGAGGCTTCAGCGAACTCTAGAATCTATTCAGAGAATGTGAAGTTGCATTTATCAATTACTGAATGGCCAGTGTGTCCGATGAGTACTACACGATTTTGGGTCATTTAAAAATATTTTAGCAAATAAATAAATTAATGAAAATAAAAAAGCAGCCAAAAGACGGCTCCTCTTGTATCCATGCACAGCGAATGCTCATCCATAACGTAATACCACGGGCTATTAGCCTGTGCTAATTTCAGAGTAATTGTTTCTAGAACACAGTGTTTTCTTTTTTGGCAAAAGTAGAGTGCACTTCATATAATCATCCATGAACTTACCGCATGTGCCTTGTCAGGACTATAATGGTAACATGCAGAGATCGTTCAGTGCCAGTCAAACTCTCTGCTGGGGTTTATTTCACGCAGCGGGTGTGGCTGACAAAGCCAAGTATTTTTTTTATTGCAGATGTTAAATACCCATGACATATCATATATCTTTTCATCGCACACAATGCAATGTCTGTTCCGCTAATGAAACTTAGCACCAGTGATTAATTCTACTGAATATGAAAATGATAAGTGAAAAGACAATAGATATTTGGTCTGTTATCCACCAGTATAGATATGGTGCACCACGATATGGGTGCAGTTATGTTCAAGAGCCAGACTAGACAATTTATTTTTTGAGCCGTCAGCATGGACCTACAGTCTGTGGACGTTTCAGAGACCAGGTTAAGCCTATGAAACTAATTTAGGTCTTAAATGCATACAGTATGCAGTAGATTACATTTGGTAGCATACTTGCAACCGATTATGACTTTGAGGAACTTATTTCCACCAATTCTGAGAAAGAAGATGACAAGAGGATTCGCTATGCATATATGATCACTCTGCATGACTATCATGGAGAGTGGGCATGTACGAACAGTTCAGTTCCACCATAAATACAGGGCAACTACATCCCCAGGCTTGGGGGGATCGCAACAGTTAGGCTCTCACAGATCAAATTTCAACTCTTTGGTGGCGTAAATTTGTACTACAGTGCTAGTGTCCGAGGAACTGATGCAACCTAAAGAAGTTCTCTGGTTAAGAAAATGCAATTTAAATAATTTACTATAGTATTCGACTCCATTTATCATAGTATTTTACTCCATTTATTGTATAATACTGCTCCATTTATTATAGCATTCTACTCCATTTAGGGTCCTTTCACACTGGCGTTTTTCTTTTCCGGCATAGAGATCCGTCCTCGGCGCTCTGTGCCGGAAAAATCCTGATCAGGATCATCCCCATGCATTCTGAATGGCGAGAAATCCGTTCAGGATGCATCAGGATGTCTTCAGTTCAGGACCGGAACGTTTTTTGGGCGCAGCAAATACCGCAGCATGCTGCGCTTTTTGTTCCGTCCAAAAATCCGGAACACTTGCCGCAAGGCCGGATCCGGAATTAATGCCCATTGAAAGGCATTAATCCGGATCCGGCCTTAAGCTAAACGTCGTTTCGGCGCATCGCCGGATCCGACGTTTAGCTTTTTCTCAATGGTTACCATGGCAGCCAGGACGCTAAAGTCCTGGTTGCCATGGTAAAGTGTAGTGGGGAGCGGGGGGAGCAGTATACTTACCATCCGTGCGGCTCCCGGGCGCTCCAGAGTGACGTCAAAGCGCCCTACACGCATGGGGCGCTCTGACGTCATTCTGGAGCGCCCCGGGAGCCGCACGGACTGTAAGTATACCGCTCCCCCGCTCCCGACTACTACTATGGCAACCAGGACTTTAATAGCGTCCTGGCTGCCATAGTAACCTGAAAGCATTTCGAAGACTGATCAGGATCCTGATCAGTCTTCTAATGCTTTCAGGCGACTTGCGTTCTGACGGATCCGGCGGGATGGAAGTGCCTGCCAGATCCTCAGAACGCAAGTGTGAAAGAGGCCTTATTATAGCATTCTACTCCATTTATTATATAATTGTACTCCATTTATCATAGCATTCTACTCCATTTATCATAATATTATTCTCCATTTATTATAACATTCTACTCCATTTATCATAATATTATTCTCCATTTATTATAACATTCTACTCCATTTATTATAGCATTCTACTCCATTTATCATAGTATTCTACTCCATTTATCATAGTATTCTACTCCATTTATTATAGCATTCTACTCCATTTATTATATAATTGTACTCCATTTATCATAGCATTCTGCTCCATTTATTATAACATTTTAATCCATTTATTATAGCATTCTACTCCATTTATCATAGCATTCTACTCCATTTATCATAACATTATTCTTCATTTATTATAGCATTCTACTGCATTTATTATATAATTCTCCCCCATTTATTATATCATTCTACTTCTTTTATTATAGCATTCTACTCCATTAATCATAGCATTCCACACCACTTAAGCATTTTACTCCATTTCAGACCCTCATCTATCAGAGTAGAAAGTGGTTGCACAGAATATCCCCACACTGAAACCTCGCATTCATGGTTACATAGACTAACCATTGATTTCAAAGAGAAATCTGCAATGCCTAATTTCCCCTGCAGTGGTGCTGCAGGGTAACCGAACACTTGCTTTAGGGTTGCTCCTAAACTCACGATAAGGCTACATTCACACGACCGTGAATGTGTCCGCGTCCGTTCCGCAATTCTGCGGAACGGGTGCGGACCCATTCACTGTCTATGGGGCCGGACGAGGTGCGGAGAGCACACTAAGTGCTCTCCGCTTCCGCATTTGCGGAGCGCGGCCCCGAACTTCCGGTCCGCGGCTCCGCAAAAGATAGAACATGTCCTATTCTTGTCCGCAGCCTGCGGACAAGAATAGGCATTTCTATGGGGGGTGCGGCTGGGTGTATTGCGGATCCGCAATTTGCGGATCCGTAATACACTACGGTCGTGTGAATGTAGCCTTAATGGGATTTCTTGTAATCAGTTTATCATCTGGACATCCTCCTAAACCAGGGCCGGATATAGACAGTAAAGGGCCCCTGTCCAGAAATAATATGTTAATTTAACACGTCCCTTCATTCTAGTGCACAAGACCGTAATGGTTTTGTGGTCTGCGAAACCACGAATCCCTGCCGAGTGCATGCCACCAATTATGGGTCTGCATCCGATCCGCATGGGTCTACGGACAGAAACTAAGGTCATGTGCATAAGTCCTTACTATGACTCTCTAGTCAATCTTTTATCTATTGGATCATAATCGATCAGCAATTATGAGCATAGGTAACCATTGTGCCATTTATCATAGTGAACCCCTAGGCTGCAACAATGGCATATCTATCTATCTATCTATCTATCTATCTATCTATCCATCTATCTATGTCTATCTATCTATCTATCTATCTATCTTTCTATCTATCTATCTCATATCTATCTAACTGTCTGTCTGTCTATCTATCTATCTATCATCTATTATATTTATATCTATCTATTATCTATCTATCCTCTTTGTGCCCCCTGCAGAAAAGAATATTTGGTTAATAATTAACCCTTCTCCATCAGAAAACAGACATGCTTACTGTCCTAATTAATCAATGTCTATACAGATCACAAGAGAGAATTTGCAGCCTTCTTTTATTCCATTCCTCGCCCTTCTCTTCTAGTGTCAAGCTTTCATTGTGATCTTCTATGCAGATTGCTGCCACTCTATTCAGCAATGCAAAGTGACTGAACATTGCGAGACTCCAGAAAAGGATTCACACTATTAAAGGCTCGGCTTGTGTGAAGCTTTCTGGCACGCTGCACTGCTAAGCAACCACTTCTTTAATGAGTCTTAAAAGTATATTTATGGATAAGCATTGTATGGGACTACATAGGGCGCTGTGAGACCTCTCCACTAGCTACAGGACAGCATTCACTATTGAAACTTCAGTGACATTCAAAGGGGAGGGAGGTATAAACTTTTTTAAAACTTTTATTTAGTTTAGTGTATTTAAAAATGTTCTAAATGACCTTAAATTATTTTTAATATACTGTATTAATTCAGCTTGCTGTATTACTAAAGAAATAGGAACCCAATGTCCTGGGTGTCTATCACACTTTAGATTCAGTATATTCATATATCGTGGACTTTTCAGTGGTGTATGGATTTAACTGTACTAGAGCAATGGGGGCTGTAGGGGCAGGAGCACAAATCGCTGCTCCTGCCTGTGCCGCCTCAACTTGGCTAAATCCTGGTATATCACATCATTACCCTGCACGTGAGCTTTTAGCTGAAAGAAGCAGGCACAGGTTGGAGCCCTCTCTGTATCCTGCATGTAAGAAGAGACTATATTGTCAGCTGCCAGAAGGGGAAGGAGACTGAGTCTGTCCCCTGCAGCACAGATTAGCAGGAGCACCAAAAAATACAAATGCAAGCATAAATTATAAAAATAGTATTTATTTCATGTTAAAAGCATCGTAATTTTATTTAAAACAGTTATTAATAGCTGAATGCACATTTATTAGGGGTCCAAAAATGTCGATAGCGTGGCCTGCTAATGAAAAAACTCAGTGGTCTCCAAAATTGACTGCTCTAAACTGAGTGTACCTTTAGTGTAATAGTAAAACATAACTTTTAATTCTCGATCATTAAAATAAATGAGACATTAATAAACGAATTATGTATTTACTTGTATACACCGCTCTCACAAAAAGGAAGGGTGGGTGACTCATAAGAAGATGGACTAACAGGTGGTCCTCTAGCTGGGGTGACCACCACCTGTTAGGCCATCTTCTTATGAGTCACCCACCCTTCCTTTTTGTGAGAGCGGTGTATACAAGTAAATACATAATTCGTTTATTTGCGTCTCATTTATTTTAATGATCGAGAATTAAAAGTTATGTTTTAATATTACACTAAAGGTACACTCAGTTTAGAGCAGTTATTAATAGCCTTTTATGACTTTTAGAATAAAAAACGATTCATAGAATAGCCCATTTGAATCTCTGGCTACTTTTAGAATTAGAAATCAATACAAAAAAAAGTGAAAGCATGATTCAATTTTCCTGATGTTTGAAAGTGACTGCAAGAGATGTCACAGCAGCAGGCCTGTTGTGGTCCCACCTGAGAAGCACCTGAATCACATCATATCGCTATGGGCCATCACTGGTTTTACAACGAACTGCAGGTAAATCTGCACAAACAATGCAACCTGAAGGAGGCTACTGCAGCTCTGTACAACTTCCAGGTTGTTTGCAGCTGTAATATAGTACCCTTAGCAGAGGCAAAAATTGTGGTATACTTAATCAGATGGTGTATTATGGTGGCATATAGAGGTACCAGTTGGCAGCACACAGAATGCCAACAGTACTGCACTATGGGTGTTACAAGAGATTTCCCCATTGCTTCATGTTCACATAGTTACTAACTTGTTTGGGTAGTTGCTGTGCAACAGCCTTGCATCTGAACCTGGGTTTGGTTATCGCCTGATTAATTAGGGCGGAGTTGCTGATTGCTGAGCCTTCATATATTCAGGCCTTACTCTATTCTGGTTGCTGGGAATAGAAATTGCATTTCTTTCCAGATTCTTTGGGAGTCTTTTACCATTTTGTGGCAGTATGATGCCATACTGACTCTGTACAATGGATAGGTCTGCTATTTTAATGAAACCTAATTCGACATATTTGGCTCTGCTACCTCTACACTTTATATTATATCTAGACATCTAAGTCTACAAAGGAACAAAGAAACCAAAGTGACTCAAGAACCAGGATGTGTCCCCCCCACATGTAAATATCACATGCTGTTCCTACTAATTCTATAGAAAACAAGTGTATTATTCTGACCCGGTAAAAGAGTCGGCAGAGTCACAATACGGGGTAAATATTTAGCTAGTAATGGTCTTTGAGAAAAGCGATATGGTGATTAATACTTCATTTTCACAAAGAAATAAACTGTTTAGATAAGAACCAGATCTCCTCTCTTGCGCTTTTCCTGGTCTATAGATGTTATGTTAAGAAATTAAATGGTCAGACAGGAATAAGTCTCCTTCTCAGTATATGGGCCCAGGCCGGTTCCTTGTTTTCGTTCTTACCCACAATCGCAGAGACGCTGATGTAGATCGCAGTTTATGACCGCCCTGGCTTAGTGTATAAACACGGCTGTGCTTTAATATCTGTGAGGCATGTGGATATCTATCTAATCCTGGAGTTTTAGTGATTCCACTTGTCTTTGTTACTTACTATCAAAGACTCTCTGTGTGGTGGGAACCATTGTTTATATTCACACAAAGGACTACTTCTTACGTTACTTATACAGTGCTATTTATGTAGCGGCAACATACTCCGCAGTGCTGCACATGGACCCTGTCACTAATGGGTTTCCCAGTCTAGTTTTCCTATCTCTTACTTCCACCCTGGGTCCTGTAAAGAACATTCTGACTGTAATGCTAGCTTTACTCTTTGCTTATGGTGGCATTGTGGAAAACTATTAGGTAGGATTCACATTTTATAGCATTTTTGTAGACTTTTTTTGTCAGCTTGATGTTAAAAAAGTCAGCATTTTTGATTGTAGAGATTTGGAGGGATTTGTGGTGTTGCCTTTATCTCACAGGAACAGAAAAATGTCAGACAAAATGTATGTTAAAAATGTAACAAAGTAAAAGAAATCCACAGTCAAAAATGCTAGTAAAAAATTATGAAAAACGCTTGAAATACGTGAAGCCTTTAAAAACGTATGCATGCCATATCAGGACAAACGTGTAGAATAAGTCAAATAAGGTATTACAAGGCGGTGCAAATTACAGACAAAACTTCCAAGTAGGAGATGAGTGCCAGCTGAACATGGAAAGGGGACAGCCAGCTATACACCTCTCCTTCTAGTGAAATGTTTATTTAGTGCTGGACTGGGGTGTCGCACTCAGGCCCTGATGTCTGAAGGTGCGTAAAGGTCCATCTGACACATTGAGGCTGGGTTCCCATTACCGTTTAGCTTTCCTTTCTTCTGATCCATCAGAAGAACTAAAAAATACACAAAACATTTAGTATCATTTTGTATCCGTTTTAGCCATTTCCGCCTCAGATCTGTTAGTTTAGATGGAAAAATATATACTTTGTATGTTATTTTTTTTTTTTCGTCTAAAATAACGGATCTCAGATGGAAATGGCTAAAACGGATGCAAAATGTGGATAACTGAGCATAACGCATGCTTAAAATACTGAATCTTGTTTTTTTTTGTGTTTATTTTTCTGTTCAGAAGATTGGAAGACTAAATGGTGAAGTGAACCTGGCCTTAAGTGGACACAGGGATTCTAAATGGCAAATAGAAGGTGGGGGCCCCTCCTTAGATACATTGCCTTGGGGCCCAGAAGCTTCAAGTTACACCACTGCTTGCTGATGGGACAGTTATGAAGACATACTGATGGCTTCCACCTGGATATTATCAATCTTCTGCTTGCTTCAAGGAGGCGATAGCAGGCACACAGAGGCATCTTACACATAAGAATATTTTTGGCACATAGACCGAAATCAGGGTAATTACTGTGATAGGGCTGGCAGGATTACAAAGTCTGGCGCATATCATATTGGACTGATGTGATTGACCTCATTCACTAGTAGAACTTTTACTGGAGAGGTCTGATACCTTCATAGGTGACTTGTGGTCACTGGTTTAGAGAGCATCTGTTACATCTGAGACTAGAATATCATGAGCATGCAATCACTGGTCAATCACTCCCGCTTCATGCCGTCTGAATATCTTTACAGATCACAGTTTTTGTCTCGATCGCTCTCCTTCTCATTGTCACCCCCATGGGAAACGTTTGGTAAAAAGACCTGACAAGTGTAAATGATTAGGTGAGGAATTACAGGAAAGAACTGGAAAGTAGCACTGATAATAAATCTTCCATAAACAATAAAAATCTATACCTTACATATGGCTATGCTGTGACTAATTAAGAGTTAAGATTATTTTACAAATGCAAAAGTACATGCTGTACTGTCCTTTATGACCGCAACTCATATATTTTACAGACTAGGTGAAACTGTAATAATATGGATTTCCGAGCAGCAGCATAAATTTACAGAGGAAAAAAATCTAAATATAATGACAGTAAAGAAATGAAATAAAAGGCAAAGTGTTCCCTTGTTTAAAAAAATGTTGAAAGTTGCAGTAAATCAGTTTACATTATATCAATAAGGAGGTTGCAATTCACATGATACCACTAGGTGGCACTGTAGTGCTCTGACTATATCCCTCTGAAGCACTGAGCATCCAATATACAGTATGAGCACATCCTGAAAATGCTGCAGTTTACAGCATCTAGGAAAACTAGAAAAATAGTCATGGTCTTTGGAGGCTGTGTTCACACGCTGTGTTTTAAACATGGTTTTACTTGCAATTTACAGCAATCTGTACCCAGATGCACAGACTTTTATGTAAATGCCAACCAACTGCAGGGAATGAATACCTTACTTTTTCTTAAAGTCAGTTGGACTGTGATGTAACTGCTGCAATTTTCAACTGAGAATGGGAATAATGCTCATAGGAGGTGCAGTTATTCCATAGAGCCTCCAAATATCTTATAAGACCGGTACTATCAATGATGCCTGCTAGGGGCACCATCACAGATTTTAAATTAGGTCTAGAAATTTCAAGTTACATCAATGCTCTTATTCACAAGTATTTTTTCTTTGCTGTGAGTTTTAAGCCGTTTTTACACAAAGGATTTGTTCACAAAAGGCAGTTTTGGCAAACCTCCCTTCAGCTGGGGCAAGTATTCAGTTGGTCAACCATACCCATACTCCTAATTTTAAGCTTTTAAGCTTTGGCATGGTTGGCCAACAACAATTTTCATCACCTATCCAAGATCAGAGATAAATGTATGACGGCTGGTGATCTAACCTCTGAGACCCCAACCAATCAAGAGAATAGAAGTCCCCATGGGCCCTTTGCGCATGGAATGGTAGTGCACACAGACAATCACTGCCCCATTCACTTTAATGGGACTTCCAAGTACAGCACTCAGCTAACTCAGTCATAGGAGAGGGGGCAGAAGTGATCACGAATGTGCATTACCACTCCGTGTACACAGGGGTCTCAGGGGCACCTGTTCCTTTGATTGGTGGGATCCCAGTGTTTGGACCCCCAGAGATGATATATTTATTACCTATTCTGAGGATAAGTGATTTACGTTGTTTAGAAGAGTGATTTATAGGCATCAACCTGGACCCTAAACTGAAGTGTAAAGGAAGAACTTCTACTTCTGATTTTTGGATCGTAGTAAAATCGTACCCTTAAAAAAGTTAACTTGGGACTTATAAGAGAGCAGATCATTTGCAAGTTTTTGCACCGACTTTTTTCATAACGAGATGGAAATCTGCTGTGTACATGACACTAATTGTGTTGCTTCTTACTTAGATATTATCCATCACTGTCTTCAAATAAAGTTTACCATCCCCATAATCCAATTTGAAGTGATTTCATTACAGAATTTCCTGGTTTCTAACGTGCTGATTGGTCGTGAATTGTAGGAACTGGCCCACAGGGGTACAGGGGAATCCCCCGGTGGGCCCCTGAGAAAGGTGGGCCCCTAGTCTCCCACCCCCTGCACAAGTGGCACATAACACATTAGATTTACTGCACTACATACATATATTCAATGTACAGCACTTCAACCAGCCAATGTTCATACAAAAAAACTTGTTAAATTATTTATTATATTTGACTGTATCCATACGGTGGGCCCCCAAAAGAAATGTTACTGGTGGGCCCTTGGTACCCCAGTCCGACACTGTGTAGGAAGGTCACACCAAGGACCTTATTGGGGTCACGGGGGTTCCACACGCACCACTTCAAACTCACTGCAGCGGGTGTTTAATGGGAAATGATGGCAGTGGAATCCAAAAACAAGAAGCACAAAGGAACGAAAAGGGTTTTATATGAATTTGTAAATAATACTTCTTTATATAAACCTGTGGTGCTCAGCAATACGGCTATTCGTTTGGATATGTATAAACATGAGGGTCACCTGCACCTAACAAATCCAGTGTCCTATACATAGAGGGGACATCAGGATGACCTGCACCTAACAAATCCAGTGTCCTATACATAGAGGAGACATCAGGATGACCTGCACCTAACAAATCCAGTGTCCTATACATAGAGGGGACATCAGGATGACCTGTACCTATCAAATCCAGTGTCCTATACATAGAGGGGACATCAGGATGACCTGCACCTAGCAAATCCAGTGTCCTATACATAGAGGGGACATCAGGATGACCTGCACCTAACAAATCCAGTGTCCTATACATAGAGGAGACATCAGGATGACCTGCACCTAACAAATCCAGTGTCCTATACATAGAGGAGACATCAGGATGACCTGCACCTAACAAATCCAGCGTCCTATATACAGAGTAAATGCCACGGTCTCCAATGCTGGTTGTGCACCTATGTAATATTTGTTTAATCCAATTTTTGCGCAGTTTTGTACTGCCACCCTGGACCCTATTCAGCAATCCCTATGTCCCTCTGTTGACATGGTTCTTTCAGATGTGAACAAGCCCTTCAATGCAGCTGTTATAAGGGCTTATTCGCACTGGTGTATTGCAGGTCTGTTTTGTGAGGCACCATATGGCGGCTCATGGGGGTCCTATAACTCCATTCTAGAGAAGTGCAGGGACTATGTGAGCCGCCATACGGGCTCATGTGTATGACACACCATTCACAGTTGAATGGTGTGCAGGTCCCATGATGTATGTGCAAGGTAAAATCAATCAGAATGTCTCCTTGACTTTGCAGACTATTAATGTTTTAGCAGCAATTGTCAAATGTTTCAATAATTAAGGGGGTAAAAAATCCAATCTTTATAAAAGGAGTACCAGTAAAAAAAAAAAGACAAAGTTGGGGATAACACATTGTAAAAAGCTAAGCTAAAAAATGACATAGAAGAAGAAACATCTTAAAACTATTTGATGAAAATCTAACCCCACAAGTCAATATAAAAGTACATAGTAATGTATGTAAAATATATATAGCTGGGGAGTACCTCGCAAGATTATATTCCCCGGCTTTTGGTATGGTAACCAAATCTCTCTGTAACTGGAAGAAATCTGCGGAAAGTTAATACTGTAGATGAACATTATTTGGCTCCTGTCCTAGCTGATATTTTTAACAGACATCTTTTCCTGAGCAGACAAAACAAATACTAAGTTATTGCTGAGGTAATTACTCACAAATTTTATTAAAGGGGGGGGGGGGGGAGTCATATAATGGTCAACTGTGGGATAATATACACAAAAAATCTCTGATATGAGAGTTTACGGGTATGGCCACTCGGGGTGGTTTTTCTGCTGTGGATTTGCCCCCATGCATTGCAAAAAGTGAAATCTGCAGTAAAAAATCCGCCAAATAAATTGAAATGCTGCGGATTTGAAATCCTTACAGCAGGTAAATTTTCTCTAGGGATATTGTATGCAGAATGTGGATGAGATCTGCTAAAACCCTATTCTTTGTACTGCTACTTTAAACAGCTGCAGATTAGTGTTGGGTCCGAATATTTGAATCGTGAATTTTAATCGCGGCTATCGCCACTTTGAGTTTTCGTGAATATTTAGAATATAGTGCTATACATTTGTATTCGCGTATAGTGTTGATCGTGAATTTATCGCAAATTTATCGTGAATATCGGCACTAGCAACCAATAGGAAAGTTGCCTACCCCTTAGTGTTGATCGCAAATATTCTAATTGCGAATTTTTATTGCGAATATATTACATTGACAATTTTCGCAATCAAGTAAATAATGACTGGAGATCACAAATTCTCGAATTTGTGAATTTATGGCGAATATTCGGCCAAAAATTCACAAAATATCACAAATTCGAATATTGCTTATGCCGCTCATCACTACTGTCGATTTTCCACACTCAATTTGGCTGTGAATGTGCCCGTATCCCTACTGTCCATACAGCTTTAGGCTAAAGTAGTAGAGTTTTTAGGATCCGAAAGATGGCCCTGTGCACGCATGGTTAAAAACAGGTTAATCACAAATTGTAGCTGACAAAATGTTTGGAAATGTGAGTTTATTTTAAAAGTAAGGTTAAGTATTAACATGTATACCTTTAAAGGGTCCGACTTGAAGGCCGACAAACCCCAACGGTCGAGAATGGTAACCACTTAAAAAACACTAACCTGTCTGCAGTCCCACCATTCCTGCACCATTGACCTGCTCCTGGCGCTTCCCGATCCAGCAGGACCGAAACGCTTGATTCCGTGTCTGCTGCAGCCAATCAGCTGTCTCAGCAGTCACATGTGCTAGAACAGAACGTCACTGCTCGTGACATGTCATTAGGGCACATGTGATCGCTGAGGCCAGCAACTGAAAAAACATTTTTGGTCAAGTGGGGGCTGGGAGGTGCCAGGACAGCACAGGAATGGCAGGGCTGAAGAACAGATGAGTTCTCTTTTTAAACTGGGCACTAGTTTCAACCATTGGGGTTTTCAGATTCTAGGCTGGACAATCCCTTTAAATATTTCTGCAATATATTTAATAAATTAACATTTGTTTATCACAAAAAAACTGTTTCTCCATTCTTTACAAAGGTAACTTGTCAAAATCCCAGTGAGCCTTCCAACCACTAGAGGGCTCCACATGTATACAGCTGTATACAACTTTTATTTAGCTAGAATTATATTTGACATTTTTGGTGACCACCACTGTGGTACAAATTTAAAATGTAGGTCCAATTCAGAGATATAAAGGTTAAATTACTGCATTACCTGTAATTTCCTAATATATTTGTATAAACAGAATCATCCCTGGCAAAAGCGATTCACAATTTATGGCTGTATGGAAAATAACATTTCCAGTGGTTTCCTTAGGAGTCCATCAGTGAACAACAGACTGCTTCTTACAAGGTCTAGATCAGGCATGTCCAAACTGCGGCCCTCCAGCTGTTGCAAAACTACAACTCCCAGCATGCCCTAATAGCTGTAGGCTATCCAGACATGCTGGGAGTTGTAGTTTTGCAACAGCTGGAGGGCCGCAGTTTGGACACGCCTGGTCTAGATGGTCTTCCTGCACAGGATTCACCCTTGCAGAGGATCTCCATCCTGAATACTTAAGGTGTATTTAGACGGCCCGAGATCCGGACAAATTATCGGGAATGACCGTTTCTGCGAACAGTCCCGCCAATCTGCCCATGTAAATGTGCCGCCGATAAACGAGCGTTCATCGGGTGATCCTGTTGTTCATGCATGCACCACCGATCATAGTTTTCGGGCAGCACATCATGCTGTCTAAACAGCGATCTGCTGCTCAGAAACCATGAATCTGTATGAGGACAAGGGATCGCTCGCTATAGTAATCCCTCATCCTGATACAGTGAAGGCGATCGCTTCATGTAAATGTGCGGTCTCCTTCACTGAACAAGCAGCCAACTGTTGGGAAGGAACGCTTCCTTCCAGACAATTGGCTGCAGAATCCTCCCGTCTAAATCCACCTTAACTGAAAGCAGAGTACCTCTCTCTGTAGTCAATATCCCCTAACACTGGGGTAATCCTAACTGGACAATCCCAATATAGAGCCTTTACTTTTTACAGTGTGTAAATAATACATGAAAGTAAGGTTGGATAAGTGAGCCTTTCCTAGTAAGGATGGGCGCTGTGAGATTTTTTCATAAAGGGGTTTTCCCAGACATGGCATATCACTAGGATATGCACTAATTTTGGTTGTTTTTCTGGGATTTAAATTTTGATGAAGCATCCTCAGGACAGATCATCGTCTGATTAGTGGCCGTCCAACTCCTGGTACTCAGCTGCCTGAAGGGTCCACAGTGCTCAGACAAGGGCTGTCGCCTCTTATACTAAGCACAGTGCCGTACATTGTATAGTGTCATCAATATTTGAATCCCAGAAAAAAACTTTGAAATAATTAGTGGGGGTTTGACCTCTGGGAATGAATGGGATACAGCAACCCTATTACTGTTTTTGCCTTGAACAGAAAACTGCAGTGCAGCCTCATTCAAGTAAATAGGACTGGGTGTAGTTCCCTGCAGGGCTGGGTGGCCAGGAGCACTGCTATGCAGGGAAAATTTACAAGGGAACACAAGTGCTACACCTAATCATTCTCAGGATCGGTGGGGTTTCAGAGGTCAGACCCCCATCAACCATAAAGTGATGGCATATCCTAACAATATGCCATCACTTTATAAAATGGAAAACCCCTTTCAATTATTTTTACTTCCAATTCTGTGAGGACTTGGATTGCCACCCGTACGGGAATGACCCGGACAGTCCGGGTCTGTAATCCTGTGCCCGGGTACAAGCCTTTCTCAGACCCGGGCACAGCGATCAACTGTGAGTGATGTGATGCTAGCGCAGGGCGGCGCTGACTTCAGACATGCCCACCCTCCCTCCTGTTCGTGTTTGGCTTTAAGAAAAGGTGGCAACCCTAGTGAGGACATTAAAGTTACTTCTACTCTGCTAACGGTACAAAGAAATTGCCGGTCATTGGTGGCAGATAAAATTCACATTGGGAGGTGAGATCATGTTTACACTGAACATATATTGTGGAACTTGTAAAAGCGAGAGAAAATAGTTCCCATATAAGATCTGCAGATAATCTCATAAAAATGCTGTCTCCATGTGGTCCCTGCATGTTTAAAACTGTAAAGTAATTTATTTTCAGCATGGCCCATTTATTTTACCTTAGTATTATTAACAAGACCCCAGCAAAGTCCTAATAATCCCAGACAAGAAGTAAATCCAGACGCGATTCGGCCGTATTCTGTGTATTAAGCAGTTTTTGTTTACCTCATTTACTAACTTGCTGGCTCAGTAGCAAGACAGAAGAAAACCTAGATTTTTCACCACAGCGGGTGGTTAGAAATTGGCGTCAACCAGTGCTAAATTACAGGAAATAATTTATAGCTGTTTAGACCCACATAAGAATTTATTGCCCTGTCTCGCACTTCTGTATTCTCTCCCCATCACAAGCTGAATAGCAACCATTCAGGTTTTTTTTTTTTTTTTTAAGAAAAAGGCCTGGTTTACTGAGCAGAATCCAAAAATGTTTCGAAAAGGTTCTGCATCGTTTGGCTAAAATTGCACTGAAATGTCACTGGGCAGATAATGTTCAGCGTTATATATTGACTGCCCGAGCATCCCGCCAGCAAAATAGCACAAGGTTATCAATGTTGCAAGTTATAGCTCTGCTCTTCTCTTCTTAAGTCCTGCCAGAAATAATTTTACAAGTTTATATGACTTGGGTCTTCCCTAATAAAAATAGAAGAATCTGAACTGAAAACACTAAGTGTAGGGTAAAATCACACAGCGTAGGAGGAAGCAGCGTCTGTTTGCCAAATCCTTGCACTGGACTAAGGGAACACAGATGGCTGTTAGTGATAAAGGTGCAATGTATTGTTCTCTGCACTCAACGCTATGAATTCCAGCATTTACCCTTTATTTCCACTACGCTAATTCGTCTTCAAAGCCAGAGAAATGCCTAGAGTAGCTCCTTCTGACTAAGCATTTCCTTTCCCAGGTTATGCCTCGCATACAGCAATGCAGCATATACTGAATCTAAAGAATAAGCAGATTGCGAACACGGCAACAGGTTGCATGCGGCACAGCAAAAACTGCACTAACATTTTATGGTGTCTTTCTGCTTCTCTGCTTTGTAACTTTTATTCTATCTTTACACAAAGACAAAACGTGTAATTGTAACCTAATACGTGGTTAAATTATTCCAAATCTGTTACTTGAATGGGACAAAGCAGTAAAACCAAGAACGGCCACTATGACAAGAGTTGTGCAGTAGGAACCAATGCAAACAGTGAAGAGGCTGGTAGCACTCGTTAAGGGTACTTTCACACTAGCGTTTTGGATTCCGTTTGTGAGATCCGTTTCAGGGCTCTCACAAGCGGTCCAAAACGGATCAGTTAAGCCCCATTGCATTCTGAATGGATAAGGATCCGTTCAGAATGCATTAGTTCGGCTCCGTTCCGCCTCTGTTCCGTTTTGAAGATGGACACCAAAACACAGCATGCAGCATTATGGTGTCTGTCTGAAGAGGCGGAGCCTAACGGATCAATTTTTAATTACAATATAAGTCAATGGGGACGGATCCGTTTTCAATGACGCAATATGGTGCATTTGAAAACGAATCCGTTCCCCATTGACTTTCAATATAATTCAAAACGGATCCGTTTTTGACTTTGTCATTTTTCTTTAAAACTAATGCAAACGGATCCGTTCTTAACGGATACAAACGTTTGCATTATAGGTGCGGATCCGTCTGTGCAAATAAACAGAAGAATCCGCACCAACGCAAGTGTGAAAGTACCCTAATGCTGAACCCAGATCACTGGCAGGAGTGCAGAGTCCCCAACAGATCTAATATTGATGGCCCATTCTAAGGGTAGGCCATGGTTTTTTAAAACCTTCCGCTCCTCAGATGCTCTAGAACCCTTGCCCCTCTTCCATTGTGTGCAATAAAGAGTGAAGAAACTCCAGGAGCTCACAAATGCACTGTGGCCCCTTCACACAGATCACTGTCAGGGGTTCCGAGTCCCACACCAATCTAATATTGATGGCCTCTTCTAAGGGTAGGTCATCCTTTTTTAACCTGGATAACCCCTTAAAACCTTCCGCTCTTCAGTTGCTCTAGAACCCTTGTCCCTCTTCCAGTGTGTACAAGAAACAGTGAACAGGCTAGCAGCAGTAGATGCACCGTGGCCCCTTTACTCAGATTACAGTCAGCAGTGCAGAGTCCCCCACCAATCTAAGGCTACTTTCACACTAGCGTTTTGGATTCCGTTTGTGAGATCCGTTTCAGGGCTCTCACAAACGGTCCAAAACGGATCAGTTAAGCCCCAATGCATTCTGAATGGATAAGGATCCGTTCAGAATGCATTAGTTCGGCTCCGTTCCGCTTCTATTCTGTTTTGGAGGCGGACACCAAAACGCAGCATGCAGCATTTTGGTGTCCGTCTGAAGAGGCGGAGCCTAACGGATCCGTTTTGTATTACAATGTAAGTCAATGGGGACGGATCCGTTTTCAATTACGCAATATGGTGCATTTGAAAACGAATCCGTTCCCCATTGACTTTCAATGTAATTCAAAACGGATCCGTTTTGGACTTTGTCATTTTTCTTTAAAACTAATGCAAACGGATCCGTTCTGAACGGATACAAACATTTGCATCATAGGTGCGGATCCGTCTGTGCAAATAAACAGATGGATACACACCAACGCAAGTGTGAAAGTACCCTAATATTGATTGCCTGTTCTAAGGGTAAGACATGTTTTTTTTCAAACCTGGATAACCCCTAACTTTGCGCTCTTCAGATGCTATGGAACCCTGTAGCTCTCTTTCACTGTGTGCAATCTATTCCATGAGTTTTTGAATCTGTAGCAGACTGTCAAACACTGTAAGTATGAATGTTTTTATCTTTGCCCTTTTTTTAATGAGTTAAGGTTATTTTCAGGCCTCATGCACATGACCGTATAAGATTTTCAGTTTGCATGAAAAAATCAATGAGAAACGGATAGCTTATGAGTGCTCTCCCTTTTTTTTCTCATCCCCATCAATAAAAAGGTCTATTCTCGTTTCCAAGAATGGAGAAGAGTAGGACCTGTGGTGAGGTTTCTCAGATGGGGCACACAGAGCTGTGAAGAGAAACGGATGTTCTGATGGCCCCATAGAGACGAATGGGTCCGTGTTCTATCCTATAAATACAGCTGTGTGCATGAGGCCTAAATCCCTTGATTGAATATAATATTATTTAGTAACATACTGAGCGACGGAAAACAAAAATATGTGAGTGCTGTGCTAAAGCAAGCGAAACTACAGCAAATAATCAAGCCTGATCGTTCCCTCCCCAGATGTCTGCTGTTGGGAGAGAGTCAGGAGACCTCTAGACAAACCAGATCTGTTCTTATATCAGAGAACTGGACAGTACCAAGTTAAAAGCTACATTTTCCAAAATGCAAATCTCTGGAGCAATGTCTGCACAAAATGTCAAGGCGACAAAAAATATTGGGAGAGTTCAGCTCTGGAGCCTACAGAACTGTGAATGCAGCTCCAGGCTGTGACTCAAGATGAGTATAAAATACTTATATAGTAACTGAACTATTTAGGCAGATTTAATGTGTGGTCCATGTTTGTTAATAGGTGAACACATGACTTAAAGGGGTATTCCCATCTCAGATATGCCCCCATTGTCTGATTGGTGCGGGTCCGACTGTTGACCCGCACCTATATCGAGAATGGAGCGGGGAGAGCTAGGTCCGTCCACCACCAAGCTCTACTCCCGTAAAAGTGAATGGGAGCATACCGCGCATGAGCGGCCCATGCTCCATTTATTTCTATGGGGCCGGCAGAAATAGCCGAGCCAGCGTTCGGCTATATTCGCCGGCCCCATAGAAAATGAACGGATCGCGGCTGCGCAAGCGCAGTGCGCCCTCCTTCACTTTCGGGGCTCCTTTCTCAATATAGGTGTGGGTCCCAGCGGTGGGACCCGCACCTATCAGACAATGGGGGCATATCCTAGCGATATGCCCCCATTGTATGAGATAAGAAACCCCCTTTAAACTACTTTGTAATGTAGGATGTATTTTCAGCCTGCCAACCAACCAAGTCAATCACATTTCTATGAATACTTCAATCTATGGATTTGTCAGAGTCATATTTTGCTTTGATCAGCAAAATTCAACCAAGTGAATAATTGCTGACAGTTTGTGCACGCTTCCAGCTTCATCCGACATGCTGTACAGCTCCCTTCACACCGCTTCAGCTTATTATAATCTTATTAAGTTGCAGAGAGCCGGCTCAGTGTTCAGTAGTAGACGCTTCGCCTTCTGCTGAATACGGCTGAAATCAGAATACTGAATTTAAATCATTTTCATTTGTCAAAAAAAATCATTTAGAATTGGATTCGGTAACCTTCCCCAAACTCCACGCGCAGGTTCTGATGATACTCAATCCTGAGGTTTGTTGTTTCAGCATTCTTGGAAAATTCACCAATTCCCAAATTGCTCAACAATGACTAAACCTACTGTGTAATAAAAGGAAAGGCAGCGATCGGGTGGCGGTTGTATATACAAGACTATGGAGTGATGTCATGTATCTCATCAAATGCAGTCGTAGATGAAATCAAATCTACAGACTTATTCTCTATGTAGAAAATACAACATTTGGACTTGCAGCCCTCTTGTGGCTCTTGGCCCCCTAACTATCACAGGCACATTAATCGTGAACACATCAGGAGACTAGGTGACCATGCCTGCAACCTCGTGGAAGGTGCCGAGTCTCATCCACCTGCCATCTGGACAATATAAGGGCACTACAGAGTTGGCACGTCTTTTTCATTAGACAGTCACTGAGCTATCTGCTGCCTTCTTACTATTAAGGAGGAACTATTACCTCGCCTGATATGTTTATTTTAGGAAATACTTAAAATCCCCTTGAAATAAACATGCTGCATTGTGCTATCCCTCTGTTATTCCTTCTAGAAATATATTAATAAATTGATAACTGAGAGCTACCCAATACTCCTATCAAAGGGAGTTATCCCTCCACAGTCTGGCACTGGCAGCACTGATTGGACAATATTAGAATGTACAGTGACACGCCCCCAACTGGTAAATACCCTAACGTAGGTACAAGACAATGCAGGATGGAAGAATTTAAACCACCCAATGCCCCACTGGTCTCACGGTCAACATCCGATTTGACGGGTGTCACTTGTGCTGCTGCAGCCAATGACTGACTGCAGCGGTGAGACACACCACCTTGTCACATGACCCACTGATCTGACGCATGGGGAACATGTCAATAATTGGCTGCAGTGGAACACGTGACCACTATCAAACTGGATGTTGTTGAGCGGGACCAGAGAGTGGCAGCGTCAGCAGTGGACAGAAGGGGCAGTGGGAAGCAATAAGAACACTTTCCTCCTCAGTTCCGGTGACCTTGGAGGGGTCTGGCTGAAAAACCCCTGAAGATAGACAACTTTAATATGGAAAATGGAAAAAAAAAACTATTTAATGCTCTCTCCAGCGCTCAGCCTAAGGGTACTTTCACACTGGCGTTTTTCTTTTCCGGCATAGAGTTCCGTCGTCGGGGCTCTATGCCAGAAAAAAACTGATCAGTATTATACCCATGCATTCTGAATGGAGAGAAATCCGTTCAGTATACATCAGGATGCATCAGTTTAGTATGTAAACGTTTTTTTTAAACGGAGAAAATACCCCAGCATGCTGCAGTATTATCTCCATCTAAAATTCCGGAACACGTGGCATTACAAATACCGCAACGACGGATCCGTCCTTCCAGTCTGCGCATGCGCAGACCTTTAAAGCTGTGAAAAAAAATCAAGACGGATCCGTCTCTCCGTCTGAAAACGGAGAGACGGGTCCGCACTTGCAATGCATTTGTGAGACGGATCCGGATCCGTCTCCAAATGCTTTCAGTTGTCATGCGGTATGACGGATCCGGTGGGTAGTTCCGGCGACGGAACTACCTGCCGGATTATCACACCGCAAGTGTAAAGTAGCCTTAGGGTTTTTCTTTTCCGGCATTTAGTTCCGTCCTTGGGGCTCAATACCGGAAAAAAACAGATCAGTTATATCCTAATGCATTCTGAATGGAGAGAAATCCGTTCAGGATGCATCAGGATGTCTTCAGTTCAGTCAATGAACGGCGTTTTGGCTGGAGAAAATACCGTAGCATGCGGTGGCATTATCTCAGTCCAAAATTCCAGAAGACATGAAATGTATTAGTGCCGGATCCGGCATTAAAATTACCACATTGACAGATCCAGCATTCCGGTCTGCGTATGCGCAGACCTTTAAAAATTTGAAAAATAAATAAATACCGGATCTGTTTTGCTGGATGACACCGGAAAAACGGATCCGGTATTGCAATGCAGTTTTCTGACTGATCAGGCATTTTTCAGACTGGCAGTTCAGGCAAAGGAACTGCCTGCCGGAATCAAACAATGCAAGTGTGAAAGTACCCTTAGGCCTTATTCACACGTCCGTAGTGTTTTGCCGATCCGCAAGTTGCGGATCCGCAACACACCTTGCCACCAGCCCTTTAGAGATGCCTATACTTGTCCGCAATTGCGGGCAAGAATAGGACATGCTCTATTTTTTGCGGCGCTGCCGTCCGGAAGATCGGCGGCGCCCTGCGCAAATGCGGATGCGGAGAGCAGAATGAATGGGTCCGCACCCGTTCCGCAAATTTGCGGAACGGGTGCGGACGAAGATTGCGGACGTGTAATTAGGGCCTTAGTGTATAACATAATGGCTAATGAAATGTACCCCATTCCAACACGCCCCCTGAAATATAAGTATTTTGTATATTCCATTTTGGGTCAAAACAGAAGTTACTGTATATCCCAGAAAACCCCTTTAATGTCCAACAGGGATTCTATGTTTACAAAGGGAGTGAGTATCATGAACAACCATGTGAAAAAAATCCCTCTCCGGTGACCATCAGATTACTGAGAGACCCTTGATACTGACCAGGGACCCATGCAACATGACCAATGCTGAGCAAGTGGATAACATGGCACCCATAGCTCGCTATGGGTCAATACAGTCCGTCTGGTGCTTCTTAACACATGCCCTATTACTAAGGACTGGGGTCATACCAGGTCTATGCACTGACTATATCCGGAAATGCCTCTACTATGAAATAGACTTGCAGATTGACTTGAATTTTCCATTTTTCCTGAAGACTGACCCTTATTATTATGTCACACATTATTATCATTATTATTATGTTACATATTATTATTATTATTATGTTACATATTATTATTATTATTATTATGTTACATATTATTATTATTATTATGTTACATATTATTATTATTATTATGTTACATATTATTATTATTATTATTATTATTATTATGTTGAATATTATTATTATGTTACTTATTACTATAATTATTATGTTGCATATTATTATTTGCACAAGACATTAGCATTACATTCAATGAACTTCACCATCGGGGCTGTAAAGTCCACATAAATGTCTTAGCATATGATGCAGCAAATCATGACTTTAACGGCATCTGCACAACTGCAGTCTGTCTGTCTGCACATCTGTTTGGGCTCCGTCTGTTTGTCGTCTGTCTGTCTGACTGCTTGTGCATGGGTGCCTGAGTTCGCCATAAGAGTCAGCAAGGAAAACACTATGGGAGAAACAATATAAGGAGGTCGAGGGGAAGACGGTTATTATTTCTTCAGGAAGGTCGCTATCTATGATAATGTAATGTAGAAAGCAATGTATATATATTGTTTTGTATATTGTTCAAGAGAAATCTAAAACTTTCATAACCGAATGTCCTAATCTACAGCAGGGCTGCGGCTCTTGGGTCTGATTCTCCAGTATTTTTTGGCCTCCACAGAGTCTGCTCCATTACATTATTTGGCCTGGGAACTCAGAGTAATATACGTACAGATTTGGATGTTCAGAGACTCGTATCTGTCTGCACTCTATGACAAGACGCCGAGCTCTTATCTGGTCAAGTACGGTTCTACAAATAATCAAAGCACGATGGACCGATGTGTGAACACTGATACTGATACAGTGGATTAAAAAATGAAAGTGTCTGGGGGCACACAAGACGACCCACATGAAAGGTGAAAATGGGGCTTCTTCCTAGTGTTCATCCTCAAAATAACTTAAAGTCAGCAGATTTGTACCTATGACACTGGCTGACCTGTTACATGTGCGCTTGGCAGCTGAAGGCATCTGTGTTGGTCCCATATTCATATGTGCCCGCATTGCTGAGAAAAATTGTGTTTTACTATATGCAAATGAGCTTCTAGGAGCAACGGGGGCGTTACCATTACACCTAGAGGCCCAGCTCTCTCTGCATCTGCCGCACCTCCTGCACTTTGATTCACAGGGACAGGCATGCAACATTTTCACGGCTTGGACCTGTCAAAGTGCAGAGGGTGCGGCATGTGCATAGAGAGCTGAGCCTCTAGGTCAGGCAAGTCCAAACTGTGGCCCTCCAGCTGTTGCAAAACTACAACTTCCAGCATGCCCTAATAGTTGTAGGCTATCCAGGCATGCTGGGAGTTGTAGTTTTGCAACAGCTGGAGGGCCGTAGTTTGGACATGCCTGCTCTAGGTGTAATGGCAACGCCCTCGTTGCTCGTAGAGGCTCATTTGCATATTTTTACACACCATGTTACTCACAACATGGGCACATATGAACATGGGTCTGCCAGTTTCATGGGTACAAATATGCTGACAGATGTCCTTATAATGTACCAAAGTGCGCCAAAAGTGCTCTGAACTTTAGGTGCTAAATATTGGGGCATAGTTCATAGCCGAAACGTTGCTATTTGTTTGTTGCACACGTTCCACATGGCTTGTCCAATAAAGAAGTTCACGGGAGATGCTGCCGTTGCCCTTTTGTTTTTCCGATCCTCAGCATAGGTCATCAATATCTGATTAATTAGAGTCTGACTCCTGGAATTCCCATAGTGATGACAATATTTGAATTCGTGATATTTTGCGAATTTTTAACTGAATATTAGCGATAAATTGGCAAATTTGATAATTTGTGATCTCCAGTTGATTGCGAAAGTCGGCAATGTAATATATTCGCGATAAAAAATCGCGATTAGAATATTCGTGATCAACACTGAGGGGTAGGCACCTTTCCTATTCGTTGCTAGGGATGTTGCTAAGTGCCGATATTTGTGATAAATTTCTGATTCGAATATTCGCGATTAACACTATTCGCGAATACGAATATATAGTATTATATTCTAAATATTCGTGAATTCTCGAAGGGACGATATTTTCAATTAAAATTTGCAATTCGAATATTCCAATATGTTGGAAGAGGCAGCGGTGCTCCGGTAAGTGCTGCAGCCTATTCCTAGACCAGTGACATGCATCAGTCTCATGGCCTGTGTGCAATGGGCTGCAATACCACACACAACCGCTATACATCGTACCGTGATATGATTAGTATGCTCACATCAATGCCGTAGCCTCTTCAAACAGCCGGGGTGCTAGGAGTTAAACCTTAACCAATCAGATATTGATGTCCTATCTGATATAGTATTATAGTTTAACCACATTGCATGCCGTTGTTGTAATATGGAGTATTTCCATGCATGGCCCTCAAATTCCAAATTACACTACATCCAACTAGAACATAAAGTGCAAAAAAACAATGATCAAGATGTAAGCGTATGGATTTCAACCGTCAGCTAGTGAGAACACAAGCACTTAGTACATCAACTGGAAGATACTGAATGCCAGGGATGCAATTAATCAACAATGGCATCTCAAGTATGCCCAGCGGGTTTATTAAACTTCAGAAAGTAAAGTGCCAACGAGAACGGCAGAGCAGGAACTAATGAGTCACCTAGCAACATGACATCAGCTGGACATGCCAGTACTGTAAGGACTGAGGGGAAGCCCTGCCATGCAGTACGAGGGTCCGGCACGGAGAATTGATACCCACTGTAGAAAAAAAGGACTCAAACAAGTATGTCCTGCCTTGCATGATAAAAATGATCTTTTGTCGCTGTAACAATAAAAATTATTGAACAATTCAACAGGAAGAGCCTGGTTTCCTCTCGTTCACTGGTTTATTACAAAAGGAAGCACTGGCCATTCTCCTGCTAGAGGCCTCTCCAGGCAGCAACTGATTTACAGTCTGTGGCAGATCCCAGGTTTAGCAAATATAATCTTATGTCTGCCCATAAACAGATGGTTAACAGGAAAATCCAATGTTAGGCCCAGACATTAAGCGGCAGAGATCATCCCAAACAGCAGAGGATAAGGGTAGGCTCACACCTCCGTTTTACTGATCCAGCAAATCTTAGGGTAGGTTCACACCTCCGTTTATCAGATAAGTCACGCTGTTCTGGCAGATCTTAGGGTAGGTTCACACCCCCACCTAACTGATCTGGCAAGCTGTTCTGGCACATCTTAGGGTAGGTTCACACCCCCACCTAACTGATCTGGCAAGCTGTTCTGGCAGATCTAAGGGTAGGTTCGTACCTCCGTTGAACTCATCCAGCAGGCTGTTCTGGCAGAGAACAGCTTGCCAGAGTTTACTAGATCCAGCCTAGCCACATACTACTCCTAGACTCCATTGACTATAATTAGAACCGTCTAGTTTCTGGCAAAATACAGCCGAAAAACGGAAACCAGCTGGATCACAGTCAGAATCCATTGTAGTCAATGAGTTCTGGCGGTCAACAGCAGTATTGGCTAGGTCGGAGCTGGTGAACTCTGTCAGGCTGGTCCAGCAGTTAAGGCCTCATGCACAAAGTCGTTGCTCGGCCGTTACGTGCATTGGGGACAGCAATTTGCGGTCTCCAATGCACGGGCAACATCCATGCAGCTGCCATGATGGATCCAGACCCATTCAACTTGAATGGGTCCGTGATCCGTCCGCATTAGAAAAAAAAAGAACATGCACTGACTGACTTGATTCAAAGGTCTCTCCCTATAGGGAAAAGGCGGGAAGAACAGGGAAAAGCCGGACAGCGGACCCTTCTCCTCATGTCGGACTCTTCATCCAGTGCCTACCTCATTTTAAAAACTTTGGGGCATATATACTAATACTGTCTAAAATGTAGATAGTGTGAACTTAGCTTAAAGGGGTTGTGTCACTTCAGCAAACAGCATTTATCATGTAGAGAAAGTTACTACAAGGCACTTACTAATGTATTGTGATTGTCCATATTGCTTCCTTTGCTGGCTGGATTCATTTTTCCATCACAATATACACTGCTGGTTTCCATGGTTACGACCACCCTGCAATCCAGCAGCAGTGGCCGTGATTGATCACTATAGAAAAAAGCACCAACCTATGCGCGCTTCCACGTTCCTGGCCACCAGAGAGGCTAGCATTTTTTCCTATAGTGAGCAAGTACGACCACCACTGATGGATTGCAGGGTGGTCGTAATCATGGAAACGAGCAGTGTATAATGTGGTGGAAAACTGAATCCAGCCAGCATAGGAGGCAATATGGTAAATGCTGTTTGCTGAAGTGACAAAACCCCTTTAAAGATGCACCAGATTTATCACACGTGGCTTGGGCTGGATGATATATTTGGTGCAGGGCTAGACACGTGTGTCCAAATTACACCATCTATTGGTTGTCTTACTTTGGAATAGAATTTTTTGCTAACATATTGATACCATTTTGATATATGACAGCCCCTTTAATTACCTTTCTCTATTTGCCAGTGGATATGTTGGAAGGGCACATGCATACTATCCAAATGAAGAGACCTTGGTGACAAGCATATGCTTTAGTTTAGAGGGCTAAGCATGGGGTCCTGACATGCCACCTCCCTGCTGCCCATTGCTGGTTGTCGGACAGTGGGAAAACCTAAAGTAAATCTCTCTGACATTCATCACTCCTGACATTGTGACAAGACAGAATACTCTGATATTTTATCATTTAGGAACGATTAAAAAAATGTGCCTAAGGGTCCATTCACACGTCCGTGTGTGTTTTGCGGATCCACGGATCCGCAAAACACGGACATCGGCGATGTGCGTTCCGCAATTTGCGGACCGCACATCGCCGGCACTCTCATAGAAAATGCCTTTTATTGTCCGCAATTGCGGACAAGAATAGGACATGTTCTATTTTTTTCGGGAACGCAATTGCGGACCCGGAAGTGCGGATCCGCAATTGCGGACCCGGCCGGGACATAGTCTGTCCCCATTGAAATTAATGGGTCCGCAATTCCGTTCCGCAAATGAAGAACAGAATTGCGGACGTGTGAATGGACCCTAAATCTGTTAAGTGAAAACAATCAATGTACTGAACTAAAGATTGACCCTACAGTAAAATATATACCAGCACATAAACATAACCAGCGACACATAAAGAACCCATTAAGGACAGCAATTTAGAGAATGCGATGACTGGAGTGTCTACGGCAGAGCACTTGGAGTGATTATTGGAGACTACAAAATCACACTTTAAATCGAATTTGTGTAATGAAATAATTGATGTTCAGTGCACCCAATGGTCTCCCCAGTCTTAATAGTAAGGGGTTACTTTCACCTCTAGCAATGTTAAATACAGCATTCTGTATCGTGTAAAAAGGAGTCCAAGCCACCACAATGTATAATGCAAATAATGGGGGTCATTTATCAAACTGTTACAAAGTAGAACTGGCTTAGTTGCCAATAGCAACCAATTAGATTCCACCTTTCATTTTCCAAAGGCGCTGCCAAAAATGAAAGGTGGAATCTGATTGGTTGCTATGGGCAACTGAGCCAGTTCTACTTTACACCAGTTTGATAAATGACCCCAAATGTTCCTGTCTGTGGCTGATATGGTCCATGAAAAACTCAACTGGTTGGGTGGTTGTCTTAATAGACCAAAATCTAAGAACTTTGCCATCAGGCATATAGTAGTGAAGTCATAAACCCCATGCCAAGCTGAGCATCTTGAATATGTTGAATTTTTATTCTTAAAACACTAGCTTGTAATCAGTGTTGGACTGGGTTATCTAGGGCCGACCAGTAAAATTTATTTTGGGGGCCCACCATACGGATACATCCAAATATAATAAATATTTTTTTTATATGAACATAGGCTGGTTGAGGTTCTGTACACTGAATATATGTATATAGTACAGTAAGTCCAATGTGTTATGTGCCACTTGTGCAGGGGGTCAGAGACTAGGGGCCCACCTAGCTCAGGGGCCCACCGGGGGATTCCCCTGTACCCCTGTGGGCCAGTCCGAGCCTGCTTGTAATGCCCATAGTTGTAGTTACACCTCTCTTCTCGGCTGCTATTATAGCTCGCACTGGAGGTGTCACCCAGCTTTTTCAGACTCCTAAATGGCAGTCAGCCTAGTTATACAGTTATACTGGTAAGGGTGATGCATTGCTACATAAAAAGGCAGATTTGCTCTTCTGCTGTCTAATAAAAGTTAAAAAAAAGACCTTAACAGAATTCAGCTGTTTTCCAAATTTGAACTTATACTATCATAGGTCTCTAAAGTGATCTAAGTTCAGTTTAAGGGCTTTTCCGTGATTTTCTAAAACATAACATAAAAACCTATAACTTTTAAATCCCCTGCAGCTGTTTACTTGACCAGTCGTGATGTGCCGAACATGCATGTGATCGATTCAATCACTAGTCTCAATGGTCTTGTGCATCACTACGGGGGCCAGTGATTGGCTGCAGTGATCACATGGATCTATGGCTTGTCATCAGTGCAGGACAAGTAAACACAGACTGGTGGAGATCACCGATGCAGCCATGAAGGAGCGGCAAGGGATTTAAAAGGTGAATTACGTTCATTTTAATTTCGCTTTTTTTTGTAAATGCTGGCAACCCTTTAAATGGAATCCCAGAATGTCCAGATCTTACAGCCATATTTGATATGGGCCTAGAGAGGAAGGTTCAATCTGTAATAATCTGCTACCTAACCTTCTGGGGCAGATTAAGTGCCTTTCCGTCACAGGTAGACTGTGGAATTCAGATAAGCAGAACCGAACCGAAGCTCCCTTCCATAAATGCCAGGTTTTGGGGGGGGGGGGGGGGGGTTGCGCGGCCAAATTTTGCCATTTATGCTGGGGAGCGGCTGGATCCTATTATAGTCAATGAAGTCGGGCAGGCATGCGGTGCCATCTGGCTATGCCGGATCCAGAGAACAGGGACAGGCTCTTCTCTGCCTGAACAGCCTGCCGGATAGCTTTGCGGCAAGTGTGAAGTTACGGTAGCCTTAGACTGCTCTGAATAAAACCATAAAAAATGTACTCTTAAAATCATTCCTGAAACTGAGTGGTTTCTGGTTTAATATGCGTCTCTACAATAATGACTAGTAATAATCTGAGCCCCCGCTTGGCCGAGTTCTCTAGGGGTGCATTTATTAATAACACCAGCTACATCTGTCTAGTGTATTCTGAAATGTCTACGCAGTTCTATTGGAATCTCCCAGTAAGGTTATTACTGGTCTGAAATGTAAGGGAAGAAGCCATGCAAACATCAACTTTACCCTCAAACTGAAGATCTTAAAATGCTTCACTAGTAAAACATTTGTTTTTCATTTGAGGTAAGACTTGTGCTTACCAGTAAAAGCCATAACTCGCATGTAGAAAGGCTCTGGAAGCGAAAGAACGTTTCTCAGGCTACTGCGACCAAAAAGACTTCAGCCTTGGCTGGAAACCTGAGCCCCTCACTCAGAAGACTTCACTCTTGCAATGAAACACTGAGCATGTCAGCTACAGAACTGGAGCACTTTGAAAATGTTTTCGTTAAGTATAGAGAACCTAATCTTGTGTTTAGTTTACGGCCACACTACTTTCCGGAGGTTTAGTCAGTGCTTAGGAAGATGGCCGGCCTCACAAAGAAGCAGGGTACAAATCAGAAAAAGAAACCTTAGGGGCAACCCTGGTTATAAATGAAATGATGTGTACCAACATATGAAGGGTAATCATCATCTGCCTAAACCTGGACACAGGTCATGGGACTGTTCTGTATTCAGCATTCTTCTCATACTCTATAACTGGCAGTCATATTAGAGGGTGCAGGGGTAGCAATCGCTCCAGGGCCCTGGTGCCTAAGGGGGAACAGTGTCCCTCTACCACATAAGAAGACACTGTCTCCGACTTTGTACCGAGGCCTAGGATTGTCAAGTTACACAACAATCTACAGAAGAAAATTGGCTACCTGTTTCTGTGAAAAGCTGAGTGACAAGCATCATGCCCACAATTACAGCTCCCACGGATGTAGTCTGCCACCTGAATGGCCTATGTGCCTGGTTTATCGTCTGATAGCTCCTTCACTCTAAAATGTTGCCATAAATGGAGAGATCTGCCGTTGAGGGCAACCTCTAAGATCATAATGGTGGTGACATTAGCCATCACCCAAACTTTCCCAGAAACATATAACTAACAAATGTCTGAACAGCCAAGAAATCACAATTTTTTTGCATCCAATTCTTGATTTTTAAAAAATTACACATTGGGTTATGTACTATCATGTTCTGTAATAAGACTAGACTCTAATATAAAATAAGCAGGAGTCATTCTCCTGGGCTGTCCAGCACCCATCAATCTTAGGCGTGTTTCATGTGTTCCGGTCATGAACAGCCTGCCGGATCCAGCACTGCCGGACACGGAATGCCGTCTGGCCCCATTAATTATAATGGGATCTGGTGGTGATCCAGACCTGATCCGGCAAATATGCTGAGAAACGGCCGGACAAATACTACTGAACACAGCGGTTTTTGTTCGGCCCATTCCTGGCATTCTATGCCGGAACAGCCTGCCAGCAGTGTGAAACAGGCCTCACCTAGGTTATGAAGTTCCATCTCTCATGCCCATGGCCTAGGCACATTCTTGAGTAGGCAGTATACATACAGTACAATAGACACAATGCCTCATGAGCAGCATAGACAGGCATAATGTTGCACAATGTACAACACAAAAAGGTGGAACCAAAAATCTTACCTCAGCTTTCTGAGTCCTGGGAAAACTGCTTTCTCTCTCAATAGCATACACATCCAGCAGGTACAGCTTTGCTCCGCGCTCCCTGTCCAGAACTGCTGCCGTTTGGATGACGCCTGTATTGCGCCCAATGGTGAATAAACGTCCAACAGTTTTTCCTTCACATTTTACAGAAACGATGAAGTATTCCACTGTCGTCTCTGAGCCTCGGACACTAGATGCCTCGATAGATATTACATTTGTACCAACAGGCTCCCCCTCTTTTAAAACAGTTATATACTTTGGCTGTGAAAAAACTGGCCCATCAGTCCCTTGAAGAATAATGGTCAACTCAGTTGTAGTTCTTTTTCTTTCAAGTCCTAAGTCAGTGGCAGCCACAATAAGGTTGTAAATGAGATGTGATGGGACCATTGCAGAGGCCACCCTCAAGTCCCCACTGTAGCGATCCACAATGAAAGTTTCAGTGTCTCCATTAACAATTTCGTATTCTATCTCCCCATTGGGACCCTCATCTGGGTCAAAGGCTGCAACTGTGGTCAGGACGGATCCAATGACCAGACTAGGATCCGCAGCAAAAGCATTCTGCGACATAAATGTAGGGACATTGTCATTAAGATCATTAACTAATATAGTAACATTTTTCAAGGCGTATTTTCGGGTCTCTACGGGTACAGCTTGGTCACTGGCTCTAACAGTGAGTTCAAACAGATTAGAGAACTCTCGGTCAATTTCTGCATTCGTGAAGATTATTCCTCGCACCTCATCGATCACAAAGTGACTGCCCCTCGGTTTCTGATGGATAATAGCATAGTTGAGCTGTCCGTTGATGTCTGCATCAGGATCAGAGGCAATCACAGTTAAAATGGATGTTCCAACAGGGACATTCTCAGTTACTGATTTGAAGATATCTCCATCTGGGAAGCTGGGTGGGTTGTCATTGAAATCCCTGACTTGTATGACAACTGACATGGTAGAGGAGCGGGGTGGCCTGCCATTATCTTTCGCTGTAATGTTTAATTTGTACAATGACTGAGTTTCAAAATCCAGCTTCTTAGCCAGGAAGATGCTTCCAGTGTTGGGGCTAATACTAAAGGTCCCATGGTTATTAGTCCCCGTAATGCTATAATGAATATCGGCATTGTCCCCAGAGTCAGAATCTGTGGCTGCAACTGAAGACACCAGTTCTCCAACCCTCATATTTTCCAAAACATCTACAAGCAGGGCTGACCTGGGAAACGATGGTGTGTTATCATTTTCGTCAAGTACAGCAATATATAAGGTACATGTTGAAGTTAAGGGGACTATCCCTGAATCCACGCCTTGGATAGTAAGAGAATAGGCAGCTGTGGCTTCATAGTCCAATCTTCCTATGAGTGATACCTGCCCTGTGCTACTCTCAATTGAGAAGTGATTTTCCTCATTGCCTTTAATAATAGAATAGCCTACTAACCCATTATTTCCCTCATCTACATCAGAAGAAGAGACACGTAAAACCGGGGTCATGTTTGCTGCTAATTCTGAAATACTGGCTTGGTAGAGATCTTTAGAGAATTTAGGAGCATTATCATTGATGTCTTTTATGTAAATCTGTACAGTAGCTTGGTCTTTCAGGGGTTTGGGTAAACCTAAATCACTTGAGACTACTTTAAGAGTAAATGTTGCAGCTCCCCTTTGTCTCATAAGAGTCTCTCTATCAAACTGATGTGTGCTGGTGATGTCCCCTGTGAGTGTGTTTAATTCAAAGTCAGGTGTCATGGTTTCAAATGCATACATGACATCGCCATTAGAACCTATGTCTCTATCTAAGGCAAAGACTTTGCCGACAAATGACCCACCTTTTTGCTCCTCTTCAAAGTAGAAAACATAATTGGTGCTGTTAAATAATGGCCTATTATCATTGACATCCTCAAGAATTATGGTGACATTAACTGTGGCTCTAAGAGACTCTACAGCTCTGTCTGAAGCAGTAATAAGCAAAACATATATATCTTTCACTTCTCTGTCCAATTCACTCTTCACATATAACTGGCCATCGGGAAATATTCCAAATGCACCCCCCACATTCCCATCTGTAATATGATATGTAATCTCCCCATTGGCCCCAGAATCTTTGTCAGAAGCATGGACCTTATAAAATCTCGAATTAACTGGTTCAGACTCTAACAGAGTAACTTCATATGAAATCTGGTCAAAGACAGGAGGATTATCATTGACATCATGTACAGAGACAGTTAATATAAAGCTAGAAGACAGCTGAGGAACACCCATGTCTGAGGCCACAATTTCTACTTGGTATGATCCAGCACTGACATCAAGGGCTCCAGTAATGCTCACTTCACCACTCATTTCATCCACCTGAAACAAACCTAGGGGGTTCTGCTTTAAGCTGTAAATGATCCTGCCATTTACATCCTCATCTGGATCAACAGCCTTAGCGTGAAAGATAATATGACCTGCCTTCCAATTTTCCACCACATTTACACTTTCTACTGCATGCAGGAAGTGGGGAGCATTGTCATTGAGGTCTTTGACTGTGATATTAACAATTGCTTCACCAGTTATTGCTCCACCAGTAGCCACAACCTTAAGGTGGTAAGAGCCCTGTTCTTCTCTGTCAACCACTCCTGCTGTCATGATTAGACCACTGTTTTTATCTATTGTAAAGATCCCCCTTTGGTCTCCCGTAGTTATAAGGTATGTGATATTTGTATTAAGATCCATAGTGGTTGCTGTGACAGTTCCAACATGATATCCTGAAGGCACATTTTCAAACATAACAAACGTATATGTGTCCTGGGTAAAGGCGGGTGGATTGTCCTGGGTATCTAACACAGTGATAGTAACAATGGCGTGGTTATGAGAGTGTAGGCCTCCTCCATCTGTGGCGGCAACCTTTAGCTGGTAAGCTGTTTTTTCTTCCCTGTCCAAAGCAGCCTTTGTTGTAATAGCTCCTGTCTCAGCATCAATCTGGAATTTCGAAGTGTCCCCTACTTTAATGGAATATTTAACTGTACCATTCACACCCAAGTCAGGATCAGCGGCTGTCACAGAAACAACAAAACTTGCTGGTGGTTCATTCTCCTGAATGTTGGCAAAGTACTGCACAGGATAAAAAACAGGACTATTGTCATTTACATCCAACAGAGTAACAGTGATGCTAGCTGAGGAGGAAAGAACTGGGGTTCCAAGGTCAGTAGCCAGCACTGCCAAAGTACAGTTTTCTTGATGCTCCCTGTCCAGCTCTGTTCGTGTAGTGAGTAGGCCAGACAAAGGGTCCAAACGAAAAAATGCTTGACAAGGGCTTGGGTTATCAGAATCAAAGTAGAAACGGATAGTTCCATTGCTCCCAAGATCACCATCGGTGGCCTTTAGTGTGACCAGCTCAGTGCCTATGAGTGAATTTTCCGGTATGGAGACCCACTGCCGGTTATCGGCTTGAAGGCCAGTGAAAGTGGGCCTTTGATCATTTACATCCAAGAGATTAACAAGTAGAGTAGCATAACTTGTTTTTGGCTGAGGGCCTTGATCTCGTGCACTGATATTAAGAAGCAATTGTGGAGCTGTTTCCCGGTCTAGAGCAGATATACTGGTCACCAGTCCACTGTTTTCACTAATGGAAAACCATCCCAATTTATTTCCAGATACAATGGAATATCGTAGGTTGGCATTGAGCCCAGTATCCCCATCTGTAGCTGAAACTCCACAGATATAAGATCCAGGCGGTAAATCCTCATTGATTTCCACTTCACTTTGTGGCTCTTGGAAGACTGGAGGATGATCATTGATATCGTTCACATAGATCACAAGGCTAGCCACGGATGACCTAGGCCTAGGATGCCCCTGATCTGACACACTAACAGTCAAGTTGTAAGAAGGTATGCGCTCCCTGTCCAGTGCGCTAGCCACTTTGATAAGGCTTAGGTTGGGCACCTTTAACGTCTGTACTTCAAAGTGGCGCTGCTCATTTCCTCCCAGTATAGCCACGGTGACATTTCCATTTGCAGCAGGTGAGTCTGAGTCAGTGACAGTAAGTAGAGCTACCACTGTACCCACCTGAGCATTCTCATCCACTGAGGCATAACGAGAGTTGGCAGGAAAATAGCGGAACTTTACAACCGGATCATTATCGTTAACGTCAGTCAAGGAAACAATTGCTTCAGCACGGCCAGTTAGTGGTGGGGTGCCAAGGTCTTTGGCCTCGATACTCAATGTATATTGCTGTTGACTTTCATAGTCCAATGGCTCCCTAATGGTAACAAGTCCACTTTCTGGGTCAATCTGGAAAGGGGTTCCTTCTGCCAGTTGGTATACGATAGCAGCATTATCCCCTTCATCCCTGTCAGTGGCCTCTACTTTAAGAACACTTGAACCTACAGGGGCGTCCTCTTCTACTCTAGCTCGGTACTGAGAGCTGCTAAACATAGGTGGGTTGTCATTGATATCCTGCACGGTTACGTTCACTTGTAAGTGGCCTAATCTTTTGGGTGAACCCTTGTCTTCAACTTCCACCACCAAATAATAACATGGAACAGTCTCTCTGTCTAATGGACCTTGTGACATTAAATGGAGAAAAGCACCATCCCCGCTTGGGTTAACTGTAATTCCCAATTTGAAGCGCCCATCCTGATTTCCTGACACAATACGATAGGAGCGGTGATCTACCCCATTGGTACCAGCGTCAGAATCTGTAGCAGTGTCCAGTATAACCTGCCTTCCTCCTTGTGTGTCCTCTTTAAAAGACACCACAATGGAGGGATCGGGAAACACCGGGGAGTTGTCATTGATATCCAGGACAGTAATACGAACTTCAGTTGGATACGTTGGTTGGCTAGAGAGAACGACCAGATTGATAACATCACTGGCAAGACTCTCCCTGTCTATGGTTGAGGTGGTGTAGATAGAGCCAGAAGAAGAGTTCATGCTAAACAGTGCGTGGGATTCACTAAGTCTGTAGGTAAAGCCTGGTTTAGTGCTGATGGTGCCTACATAAGCCCCTGGTGGCTGCTCCTCCAGAACTTGAAATATCTGACGAGCTTGGGAGCTGCCTAAGGTTCCAGGCAGGGATATCAGCAAGAAACAGACCAAGAAATGCATCAGTTCATGTGGGTCAACAGTCCTCACACACAGGGGACTCATGGTGCACATGCAAGTCCATGCAGAGTATTACAAAGCTGCTAAAACCATCCACTTACTGTGATCTAGAGAAAGCAATGCACATGAGTGTTAGCTCCACAGGCTTAGCAGCTTCTCCTTGCCAGCACTGGATGTAAAAAAAAGTGCTTGGGATGATGAGTTTAGTTGTCCATCCAGGAGCTAAGTCCAGTGCAGTGCAGTCACTTGCACCATCTCAGGATCATTGCACTTGAGGAGCATCTACACACCTTGAATTGTAGAGGGTCACCTCCTTGAAGCTTGGTCCATCCACCACATCCAGAAGGTATGATGCCCTGCAGCCTTCAAATGGTCCCCCTGGCAGATGCTCCTTGCATTGTCCACACAGAAGTCCTGCTAGGCATCTGCAGGCTGGAGAAGATGCCAACCCTCCTGCGCATCCTCTTGTAATCCAGTATGTGAGGGGTAAGCGGGGCACCGGGCACGGCTGCGGGTACTGGGCTCTGCAGCACTGGGCTCCTGGTGCCTTCCCTGGAACAAAAAACTTCTCTCATTGATCCCCGTTGACTTCAGCCGAGCTCCGGCCTCCCTCCCCCCGTCCTCTGCTCCGCCCAGCCACACGCCTGTCACTTCCAGGCCCGCCCCCGGAGCCCGCCATTGGGCGGCAGCTACTGGGGGCAGCCCCTCACACGCTGCCAGGGCTGCCCCCTGCTCTCCGGGATTGGCCGCCCCTGATTCCTGGCCAAGGGAGGCACCTTGTTGGAGCGAGGACCGGGATGTGCAGGGACCGTTAGCTGTGCGACTGCCGCTTTGTTACACGGGGCTGGCGGTGCCGCACGACGGCTAGTGGTGATCACTGCCCGGGGGACATCAGAGTGTTGTCTGCAGAGAAGGACGTGATGATGAGTGCTATATGTGTGATGAGAAGTGGTGGCATGCCTCAGCATTGTCCTTCCACACCTTCTCACAGCTCTAGTGTGCAGTTCGTTACAGTGTGTCAGTGTGGATCAGGCTCTTCAGCTCACAAAGGAATTGTATCAAGTTCTCAAAAAAAAAAAAAAAAAAGTGTTCAGCTCCATTCACTAACAGCAAGCAGGGGTCTTACCACAAATTGCACCACAAATTCCTGTATATTAAAAAAGCTGCAGAACTCTGCTCTGTACAATTCACATTACACCAAAAGTAGCCTTTGGGGGGGGGGGGTTCTGCACTTTAGGCTTCATGCACACGAACGTATTTTGTTTCCGTGTCCGTTCCGTTTTTTTTGCTGATAGGATGCGGACCCATTCATTTCAATGGCTCCAAAAAAAAGCTGACAGCACGCCGTGTACTATCCGCATCTGTTGCTCCGTTCCGTAGTCCCGCAAAAAAAATAGAGCATGTCCTATTCTTGTCCGTTTTGCGGACAAGAATAGGCATCTCTATAAGGGGCCACCCGTTCCGTTCTGCAAATTGCGGAAGGCACACGGGCGGCTTCCGTGTTTTGCGGATCCGCAATTTGTGGACCACAAATAACGTAACGGTCGCGTGCATGAGGCCTTTTTGGTGTATTTTTTGCGGTTGAAGGTGTATGGGAATGTTTTTCTCACTAGGTGAGGTTCTGGTCTCTACATGCTGTACCTGTGCAGGCTCTTGGTGTCAGTGCTGAGACACACTGGGGGAGAGAGCAAAACCGATATATAGGAAAACTGGCTTAGTTGCCCATAGCAACCAATCAGATTCCACCGTTCATTTTTCAGAGCTCCTTTGGAAAATAAAAGGAGGAATCTGATTGGTTGCTATGGGCAACTAAGCCAATTTTCCTTTAAACCAGTTTGGTAAATCTCCCCCATTGTGTGCACATAAACTGCAGGTGGCCAAAAAGGAAAAAAGTGATTATTCTGGCAATTTTTTAGACGCCGGTGCCAAATTCATGTGTGTAAGGACCCTAAAGAGAAGTGAGAAACACAAAAAATCACCACATAATTAACAAAAACACCGGTTTGTCCTGCATTTCATATTTCCCTAGAGTTTCAGCCCATGTCTGAAAATGACGTTTCTACCTCTAAGGCTACGTTCACACTAACGTTTCTATTTTCCGGTATTGAGATCCATAATAGGGTCTCAATACCGGGAAAAAAAACGCTTCCGTTTTATCCCCATTCATTGTCAATGGTGACAAAACGTAACTGAACATTTTGGAGCATTCTATTCCGTTCTCATATCGGAGAGCAAACCGCATCCGTCCTGGGATTCGGAGCAACACGGATCATGCAAGTCAATGGGGACGGATCCGTTTTCTCTGACACAATAGAAAACGGATCCAGCCTCCAATGACTTTCAATAGCGTTTAGGACAGATCCGTCTTGTCAATGTTTAAAATAATACAACCAGATCCGTTCATAACGGATGCAGACGGTTGTATTATCAGTAACGGAAGGGTTTTTGCTGAACCCTGCCAGATACAGCAAAAACGCTAGTGTGAAAGTAGCCTTAGAAATGGAGGTGCAAAAAACGCAGGTGCAGAAAAAAGCCAGTAAAAACCTACGTGTGAACTCACCCTAAACAAGTATGCAGACTTTTTCATCCTACGTTGCCCCACATGTATTTTTTGCAACTAGGCAGAAAAGTTAAAGGGGTTCTCCGGCTATTTATAAAAACCTGTGGAAGAAAGATAGTTTGGTTAATACTTACCCGTCCCTCGTTCTACAGATGCCGCTCTCTTCGCTGCACTCACACCGGCTCCGGCCTCTACCATCCCCTCTGGATGCGTGCGCCTTTTTTCCTGTTCAGGTGCATAAGTGTACGGCTGCACACATATCTCGCCCAAGTATAGAAATGAACGGGCTCACAATGCGACTCACACGTTTGCTTTGCCTGTGATACGTAAAACGCAAAAAAATCCAAAACGCAAAAATGCGAGCCACACGGCGACCCCATTCATTTCTTTGGCAGCCCCGCTACATTGGGATCTTTGGTCACACAGCTGCTGTCGTAGTCAGAATGTCCGTGTAGACCAGGGATCAACAACCTCCGGGACTCCAGCTGTTCTGAAACTACAACTCCCAGAATCCTCCTGTGGGAGTTATCACAGCTGAGTAAGAGTGCATGCTGAGAGTTGCAGTGCCCAAGGTTGCTGATTCCTGATGTAGACATACCCTTATAGTAAATGTAGCTGAGCAGGAAGACTCGAGAAGACATCTGGTTGGGACCTGAGAGGAAGAGTCCGCAGCGGAGGGAGCGATATCAGCAGAGCGAGGGACGGGTAAGTATTAATCAGATTATCTACCAGAGGGCAGAAGAAAGGATAGTTATTATAACTATCCCGGAGAACCCCTTTAAGGCCTGTGTACATGCCTGGACTATCGGAGGCTCGTGTCAGTTAATTGTCACATGTAAATGTGCCTCTGATCACCACACAAAGGAGCTAGGCGAACACATCGATCACGTGGCACATAAAACCATCATTTATCAGCGGCACATCGCCCTGTCTAAACCTGGATCTGCGCCCGACAACACTGAAAGTGGTGACGGGCGATCGTAGTAACGGTTGGTCTTCCCGGTACAGCCCCAATGACCGCCCACGAGCAGTGATCAGGATTCTAAGCGCTTAGATTAGGGTGCAAAGGTATTTCGTTTTGCTTCTCACTTAAAAGTTTTTTTTTAATGAAGCACATGTAAAAGGTGACTCTGTAGTCATGCCTCCAGTCACTAAGGTCCCTCTCTGCTTCCCACTGTCAGCTCCCCGCAACAGCTCATGACCACGGTAGTCATCACTGGCTGCTGCGCAGAGTCGTCCATGGCATCGCTGGTTCATGATTGGCGAAAAATTTTAATTTTAAGTAAGTCAGTTTTCAAGTAACAATGTTCAGCCAATAGAAAGTGACTTTTAGTGTTGGAAAACCATTTAACCCTGTAGTGTCCTCCTTACACGGGGTGTTCCCCTCTGCCTTCTAGCGTGCAGGCTCCATTTTAGTGTTTCTGTGAGAAACCTACAACTACATCTTCTTAGAGACAGTTCTTGAACAAAATGGTATGATCAGACGGTGCGATCACCTTGCAGTTGTGACCTGGCCGTGCCACGTGACCATACCAGCTTTAACAAGCTCTAATTAAACTAATTAGGACCGCACCATTTGGTTATCTGCATTATTAATGGCTGCGCGGCATTTGGCCATTAACAATACGGACCAACTAAACAGTGCGCTCACTGAGCCTTGTACGACCGCGTGACAACTGCGTAACGACCGCGCTGTGTGCATTTTTTTAGAAGCAGTAGACCATGCACCCTAAATACAGTTTCCTATCCTCTTTGCACATTCAGAAGCCATCCATGATCTCTGCTCTGTGTAATATAGTCATGTACCGATGTATCAGCGTAGGGATGTATTACAGCACTGGTGTGCAGTCGGCATGCGCTAAGTTCAGTTAACATGTCACGCATGTCTGGCGGGTCAGTGTACAACATTTACCCATCATTTCATTGCGTATTAAAGATAAAGAGGGATAACATCAAGTACATAATGCCCGGGCTCATGTTTGAAGTGGGATTACGCTGCTGCTAGAAGAGTGCTGGTGCCAAGTTCTATGAGCTTTATCTGTGCAGACAGCCCCCTCTTGTGGTGTAATTTGGGTACTGTCACATTGAGAGGGCTGAACTCATTGTGACTACAACTGGTTGGTTTACTACTATTTTATAAGTGGAAATAGAAGAGATTCATGACCAAAGACATAAACTAGGTCTCAGTACAGCAAGAGAATAACACTCAAAAGTATTTGGACATACTATCCAAGGGAAAATGACATAAAGGATTTATATCCCTAATCCCGGTGCGCCATTCATCTTTATAGCCAAGTGCTGTGCTCACTATTTCCGTACAGTGAGGCAGTATGCATGCTTGACCTGCTGCTTTTGTTCATTTTTAGGGGCCCTGTAGGACACTAGGACCCCATTCTGGGTCTTAGTAGCAAGACCCCCACCCATATAGTAGTTTGTTTGCATTTTTTGTCCCATCAGCAGACTTTTACCTTTAAATCTTATGTATTTTCTTTTTTTATTATAGTCCGCTGCATTACCCAATGAGGGTCATTTATCAACCTATTTACGCGACTATTGTGGTGTAAATAAGTCACATATAGAGTGCACATGCTGTGTGCACAATAATTTGCAACTTTAAGCTTGGACAGAGCTTAGCGGGAGGGGGCTTTGTGCTTCCCATCGGATTTACTATAACTCACGCCAGAAACTGGTGTAAGTTGTAGCTGAAGTACACACCAGCCCTTGTCTCTGGTGCACGGAGGGACAGAAATGTGACTAATTTGTTAAGAGGCATCTTATGATATTAGGCCTGTCTCACTCTGGTGCACAGGAGATCAAGACTGGCGTATGGGAACTGGATCTGGTCACTGCCTGTGCACGTAAAATGTATAGACACCGGTAGCGGCATACCAATATGACAGGACAGCGCACAACCCCAGCTGTTGCCTTAGGGTGGCATATGTCAGTCTGTCAGCCACCCTGTATGGGTCATTAAGCACAACTGCTTTGCCCGGCACCTCCGTAAGAGTATTGTACTGGGTGCTATGCACAAGCTCACTGTGCCGTACATTTACAGTGCAGGGTTGCCAACCGTCCATAAATTTCTGGACAGTCCGTAAAAATACGCCACTTTCTTCCTGTGTCCGTGATAAAAAAAAAAAATGTATGTGTCCGTGATTTTTTTGAGGCTGGTGGTTCTTGACTAGATTAGAAAATAGCAACTCCCCACTCTGAACTCAAATGAATGAAAATAGGCAATCAGGGTACATAATCTCATATAAGATTTAATCATAAAAAAATGAATAAAACCAATAATACACAAAATATAAAAAAAATTAAAATAACAAAAGAATAAAAAATATCTATTAGTAATTTTTTTTATTTTTTTTATTCTTTTGTTATTCTAACAATTTTTTTATATTTTGTGTATTATTGGCTTTATTCATTTTATAATTTTTTTTTTATTAAATCTTATATGAGATTATGTACCCTGATTGCATATTTTCATTCCTTTGCGTTCCGAGTGGGGAGTGCTCAGCCCTGGTCGCTATTTTCTATTTATCTTGACTGGGTGAGTCAAATAGGGCTTTGTAGCACCCGTCCTTGATCGGTGGAGGGTGAGCCTCTATATACCTAATTCTTTGACTAGATTATTTTGGTGGTAATTCACATCATTTTACAGCTCACAGTAAATGTTGGTAATGAGCTCCTATCTGTATATTGAGCTATAGACATGTATTACTTATAATCTGTATCAGTCATTATGGTTTTTCAATTTGTCCGTAAAAAATGTTGGATGTCCGTGATTTTGGGATAAGTTGTCCAGAAAATAGAAAGGTTCTGATTGCCAACCCTGTTACTGTGGATGGTGCTAAGGGGTTTAAAAAGTTATCATAAAACATTGTAATAATTTGGGGAAACAATAGTAACAATACAACTGCAGCTTATCCAATACAGACGGTTATAGCTGCATAAGTCACCTAAAGTCACATAAGTCACCTAAATAAGTCCCCAGTCACACTGGTACAGCAGGAGTCCTCATCAGTTCCTTCCCTTCATTTATTGTAGGATATGTTCATTGATTTCTAATCTCATTTACACACAATGGCGAATGAACTGACTTTACTTCAGAGCTACAATGCATGTAAGAAATGGGCTGCAGGTTAAGTTGTACATGTTCAGTCTTGTATTTAACCTAAACACTCCTCTGTCATCTAGAAATCTTTCCTGGAACGTGTGACTGACATAACCGAGGCCGGAGTTGTCCTTTAAATCTGGCCCCGGCTGACCGGATTGTCTTAGGTTGCTTATGTAATCCTGGTGTTCAGGAATAAGTCTTGTACAGTGAATGGAAACACTTGTACAGGACACTGATCAAACCTGCTATGTGTGAATGAGGCAAAAACTAGCATGAATGATTGTGAAGAAGAAGACATAAAAGACTAGCCCACAGTCCAGGCTCATTACGTAATGGATAATGACATATGTTAAGACTAGAGATGAGCGAACTTCAAAAATTAGTTCGGCGTTCGGGTTCGGGTAATCACCGCATCCCGTTATGGATTCCACTACCGCGGACTATCCTGGCATATGGAATACATAAGGGGCGGCTTCCACAAACCCGAACTTTGGAAAAGCCGAAGGACCTGGGGTGACGTCACCATCATGTGATCAGTGCAGGGGGCGTGGCTCAGCACTGGATCAAATCCAGTGCTGAGCCACGCCCCCTGCACTGATCACATGATGGTGACATCACCCCAGGTCCTTCGGCTTTTCCAAAGTTCGGGTTCGTGGAAGCCGTCCCATGCCGGCATAGTCCGCGGTAGTGGAATCCATAACGGGATGCGGCGATTACCCCAACCCGAACGCTGAACTAATTTTTGAAGTTCACTCATCTCTAGTTAAGACTAAAGATGAGCAAATTGATTCCAAATTAATCAAATTCATTATTGAATGTCCCAAAGATTCTACTTTCAGACAAAGCCCTAGTTTGTCTGGCTTTGTCGACCACCCCGGTGAACAGCTCTCAGTCCACAGAGGAGGTGTTATCAGTAATTAATAGCATTCTCTATATAAAAGGATTGTCTGGGAATGATTCAAAATGGCCACCAGAAACCTGTTCTAGAATGTAAGCAGCACTGGTTACCATCACTTGCAGAGGTGTTATCAGTAATTAATAGCATTCTCTATATTAAAGGGTTGTCTGGGAATGATTCAAAATGGCCACCAGAAACCTGTTCTAGAATGTAAGCAGCACTGGTTACCATCACTTGCAGAGCTGCCTAGAGGGGTAAGGGCTCACTACAACCTACACTCTGGCACGTGCATATACTACATATTGGTGAGTTTTCCTGTCAGGCTGCTCAGCCATGATGGCATATCACAGGCAGGATCACATCATTACCATCTATTGTAGACCAGTGTGGTAAGGCTCCGTCCCCTCGTGTGGTCTCAAGTGGTCATCCTCTGCCCACCAACATTTTTGTTAAGGTTTTGTAGCTATTTGCATTGCTTTTTTTGAATGAGTCACATTTCTAGGCATCATTTTTGGGTATATATAGAATATGGTAGCATTTAATTTACCTTCATTTTTTTTTAAGTGTGGAGGAATGCATAATGCATAAAAATCAAAAGAGGCTATAACAACACCCCCAAATGAATGGGATCTGAGCTCCAGCAACCAAGCACATCCATCACACAGTGTATAAAGCCTTCTGCTTCCAGCTCTGTCCATTGTATTATTTCCAGAGCCGGCAGGTGCTGACATCAGGTAATTGGGGATGTCGGGTGTCAAACTCCCACCCATCTGATATTGATGACTCATTGTAAGGGTGGCCAGGGTTACCACTATGCAGGATAAGACTTTGAAGGAACTCCTTCTCTAGTATTCATTCTGAAGGTTCATACAGTTTTCTGATTGTAAAGTATAGGGCTTCTATGGACACTAAGAAATCATATGGTTGATACCTAGAAAACCTCCCCATCAGCTTACAACATGTAATCAGTACTATACAATGATCTCCTAACCCTCCGCCCTGCACTATTAGTTCCTCCTGGAATATAAGATGTAATCAGATGTACATTTACATGGCTGCTCCTGTAAGGCTACTTTCACACTAGTGTTTTTACTGGATCCAGCAGGGTTCAGTAAAAACGCTTCCGTTACTGATAATACAACCATCTGCATCAGTTATGAACGGATCCGGTTGTATTATCTTTAACATTGCCAAGATGGATCCGTCATGAACTCCGTTGAAAGTCAATGGGGGACGGATCCGTTTTCTATTCTCAGAGAAAACGGATCCGTTCCATTGACTTGCATTGGGGTCATGCCGGATGCGTCTTGCTCCGCATCCCAGGATGGAAAGCAAACTACAACATGTTGCGGTTTGTTCTCTGGTACGGGAACGGAACTAAATGGAACGGAATGCATTTTGGAGCATTCCATTCTGTTCAGTTCAGTTAACAATGAATGGGACAAAACTAAAGCGTTTGTTTTTTTTCCGGTATTGAGCCCCTATGATGAATCTCAATACCGGAAAACTAAAACACTAGTGTGAAAGTAGCCTTAGGCTACTTTCACACTAGCATTTTCAATTCCGCTATTGAGATCCGTCATAGGGGCTCAATAGCGGAAGAAAACGCTTCCGTCTTGTCCCATTCATTGTCAATGGGGACAAAACTGAACTGAACGAAACAGAATGCACCAAAATGCATTCCGTTCCGTTTTGGTTGCGTCTCCATCGCGGACATAATAACGCTGCAAACAGCGTTTTTCTGACCGCGATGTGGTGCGAAGCAAGACAGATCCGTCCTGACACACAATGTAAGTCAAAGGGGACGGATCCATTTTCTCTGAGGGTGGGTTCACACTAGCGTTAGGCATTCCGTTATTGCTTTCCGTTATAACATGGTTATAACGGAAAATAACGGAATGCCCAGACAGAATGCAAAACGGAAGCCTTTAAAAGGCATTCCGTTTGCTTTCCGTCATAATACAGGTCTATGGAAAAGCATAACGGATCCGTCTGGGTCCCGTTATGCAAGACGGAAAACAAAGTCTTTGTTTTCTGTCTTGCATAACGGGAACCAGACGGATCCGTTATGCTTTCCCATAGACTTGTATTATGACGGAAAGCAAACGGAATGCCTTTTAAAGGCTTCCGTTTTGCATTCCGTCATAATTGAAGTCTATGGGCAAAAGAACGGATCCGTCCTTCCGTCTTATGGATTCCGTTATGTTCCGTTATAACCACGTTATAACGGAAGGCCATAACGGAATGCATAACGCTAGTGTGAACCCACCCTGACACAATAGAAAACGGATACATCCCCCCATTGACTTTCAATGGTCTTCATGACGGATCCGTCATGGCTATAGAAGACATAATACAACCGGATCCATCATGACGGATGCATGCGGTTGTATTATTGCAACGGAAGCGTTTTTGCAGATCCATGACGGATCGGCAAAAAACACTAGTGTGAAAGTAGCCTTACGTATCACTATGTGTCGCGGCAGGAGCCGGCTTAGCAGATGCAGACAGCACTGTGTCTATCCCATTGATGCCTGCCGGGATATCCACTGGAGGGATTAAATGACTAAATAGGCTTTGTTCCAAATTATTTTGTATGTGTGGGAAAATGTTTGCAAAACTGGGCACATGATAATTAAGGTTAGAGATAAATTCTTGGTGCAACCGCAATGAATGATGCATTATAATCAGCCGGCCACAGCCTAGCACAGGGCTGGCAGGCTGAAAGGTGTGTTTATATAGGACTGAAATAACATTTAGGAAAAACATAAATGTTAATTAGTCTGTGGGTTTAGGCAGTTTAGGCATTGCCACTTGAATGTATACACTGCAAGAGAGGTAAACAGTAATCACGGCTCATAATATGATGGAATTGTGTATAGATAATGTCTGTACTATATATACATCTTCATGGGAGAATATATGCACGTTCATGGGAGAAGAACTATAGATAGATAGATAGATAGCAGATAGTAGATGGATGGATAGATAGATAGATAGATAGATAGATAGATATTTACGTACAAAAAAAAACAAAAAACGCTATTGTTACAGTTATCCAAAGGGCTTTGCAGAAATCTATGGAATTAGTGCAGAGGCGGCCGTCTTTATATGTATATACTGACCATGCTGTTATTAGTGTTCTGAATTTACAGGAAATTATACAACCGTTAGCCATAACATTAAAACCACTGACAGTTGAAGTGGCTAACACATTGTGTCATGACAATGGTACATATCAAGAGATGGGATATATCAGGAAGTAAAATCGCTTACAGTGACCTTGCTGGTTTCTGTCCACCAATAAAAACACCTACAATGGGCAGTAAGCAGGACCGCCATCAGGGCAGTACTGCAGTCAGGGTCCCTGAGTAGCTGGGGAGCCTGGGCCCAGTTACTTCAGTATCCAATATCAGCAGCCTCATGCATTTTCACTTCTTTGCAGTGAAAATAATGAAGCTATGGTGCCCTTGGGACTTTTACTAACAATACTAAACTCATAGTCCTTGTGGATTTGAACCCTATACTTTCTATATGGCAGGTAGAAACTCTACATCGAGGATATAGCCCTGCCATTTTGAGCAACAACTTTTTTTTGTGCTTTGCAGAAATACATATGTAACGTTTACCATAAAAGAAATATAAAAAAAAAATAGTTATACTGTTTAGTTGCTTAAAATCCAACCTCTTCAACCTATAAAGTAGTGGCTAAGGTTCCTGTCTTCTTTATATTAGCAAAAGTTGTGGCAGGAAAATGAAATTTTAATTTTACTAAAAGGTTTTAGAGCAAAAACCATTACAATAAATGTATTTTGGTAACATACTTACTATGAAATATCATAGAACAGTATTTGGTATCCCTGTAATCATAATAACCTGTACAATATAGTGAACCCATTATTTATGGTGAACAATGGAACAAAAAAAAGTTTTTCCTTAATTTCAGTAATATACTATTTATTTAATATTATGCCTGTAAAGAAACCAGCCATATTTATTAGCTTTCCGAGCACAGAAAACCAATATGCTGTATATGGCAAGTCTATAGCCTACAGGTAAGTCTTCTGTACAACATACAGAGAGTCTTCTATTCAAATCCCAATAATCACTTGTAAATTCGTTTTTATGCTTAATAACCCCCCTCCTTTCATGCTCCACTGCTCTTCCTTTCTCTGCGCGATTCAGGGCTTTTTCATTAGATCCGGTGAAGTACCTGTAAAAGAGTTAGGGCAGCACTAAATCCCACCCATTAGTGTCGATGATGTTACCGGCAACACTGCTAGGCAGAAGCCTCTGCCTAGCAGTGTAAAAATATAAACAAACAGCCCTTGCCCTACACAATGCAGCTCAAGGCAAGGGGGAGCTGCTCCGATGCTTATATCAGAGTGACTGCCTGAGTGAAAAAAGGGATATGTCCGGGTTCATCTCTGAACCTGGACAAACCCTTTAACCTATAATAGAAGTAGCTAGAAATTAAAAAATGTCTGTATTGGGCCCTGGAATTCATGATGGCAGTCCTGGCTGTAAGCATCAGAACTGTACTGTGGAAAAAGGTGGCCTGGTCTGATGACATCATATGCAGCCAAGTACATACGCATCATTTACTTATGAATGAGACAGCACCAGGATGCACTGTAGGAAGAAGATAAACTGGTGGAGGCAATGTGATTGGGCAATGTTCTGGAAGTCCTTTATGTAGATGTTATTTTGACACAAACAACCTCCCTAAACAATGTACAGAACAAGTACATCCCTTCATGGCAATAATAGTGCCTAAGGGCTGTGGCCTCTTTCATCAGGGAATGGTTCGAGAAACATGACAAAGAGTTCATAATGTTGACTTGGACTCCAAACTCCTCAGATTTCAATCTGAGCATCTGTAATATACGCTGGACGCATAAGTTTGATTCATGTAGGCTTCACTTTGCAACTTAAGGACTTAAAGAGTATGTTGCTAACATCTTGGTGTTGGGTACAACAGGACAGCTTGTGGTACCTGTTTTGGCAGCTTACACAATATTAGTCAGATGGTTTTAACGCTATGGCTGATTGGTGCATATGTTTTTTCCATTTTTCCATATAACTAAAAATGCATTTGGAACCAACCAAGTTTGCAAAAACAATGTAAGTCTTCTGTCTGGACTAGAAATGGAGTGAGCTACTGTTTTTGGCATTAATAGCTTATGCTGTATGTAAATGCCTCTTCCTAGCCCACCAATCTGCCTGTTTATGTCTTGCTTTATTCAACCCCTTTATCATGCTTTTTCATGGACCCGGTCAGCCTTTCGAGTTTTCTCCTGGGGTCACCACACACGGAGTAGGTTGGTAAGTCCAAGAGGTCTGAAATTCTTCATACATTTAGGACTCATTCATTTTGATCACACAAATTCTTTCCACCCTTAGCACATGATGGGGAACATTTATCAAGCTTGCCTGTTTTTAGGTGTAAAATTAAACAGGCGTATTTTATTTGACTGTTTTTCTTTTGCTGAGTATTTATTAACCGTCACACAGCACTTGATGAAAGCATGAGCAGGGAAAAGTCGCAGATTTGTGCGGCAGTCTGCAACACAGATACACTAGAAAACGGGCATATATCAGTTGGTAAGTGACCCCCTTAGATTCTATTTACACGCTTTATGATCTTCTTTTATTAAAACAACGTATAAAAAATCCTCCTTGTCGACTGGTCATTTTTAAGGATGAAAAATCACAAATTGTTTGGGCTTTGCAGAATCCCGATTCAAGAGAATGTGTTTTTTTTCCTCCCAGTATAAAAACCAATAGAAGAATCACAGCAGTTAGAACGTAATTAAGTAACACTGATTGCCCGGCGTCTCGGGAAGCATTGTGTCTGTGCCGCCTGCATCAGTGCAGAACGTGAGGCTGATTTAGTGGGACAGCTACATCTTGTGGTCAGTGGAGCATAATGCACTTGTGCTAGTGACTGCTTCTAATAAACCTCAATGTAAATGAGATTGCTATGAAATGATATGGTTGGTGGTTTGTAAAATGATATTATGCTGTTCGGGATGCAGTCGAGGTTTTATGTATTTCTTATACTACCATTATTTCACCAATCCCAGCCGGGTGATTATTATAAAATAGAAATCCCGTCATACTACTCTATGCGTAAGAGGATGGATTTTTAAGCCATACCTAGTTACTAGTATAATACATGAACAGTGGCGTATAATTGATTAGCTTCTACTCTGGGCATGTATACTGACTTAATCTAGGAATTCATTGCAGATTTAGTAATATCTAGAGCATCTAAAAAATCTAGTGAAGACCACATGAACCACAAATTCTTCCATGTGTTCTCACGGTTGAGTCAGAGGATTTGAAGGATTCTCTCTTTTCCATTTGGATTACCGTGATGCTCTCTGCTTTGTTTTGCAGCGGTTTTAGAGTCTGCTGAATTTGTTAAAACCTTAAAGGAGTTTTCTGGTTTGGGTCAACATCCTATAAAATAATCATTTATGAAGGTGGCTGTAAATTTGTAATGCATTTCTTCTTCCTTTTATATTCCGTTCTGGGCTGTGATCAGCTGAGTATTAGCTTTTTTCTTATTACCTGCGATGTTATGTCCATATGGGTGCAGCGATAGGGGGTGTCTATGTAACTAGCTGGGCGTTGTTAGAGGGCAATACTGGAGGTGCTGCAGATAAATGAGAAGTACATCATGGGTTTGGTTGGATACACCAACAGGAAGTACTACATACAGGCAGGGCAGGGGGTGGCAAACAGGGCAATTGCCCCTTGCTGTTAGATACTTAAGTAGGCCGAGTGTGGGAGTTTTTTTTTTTTTTGTATTGATTTCCTTTCTTTACCTTCGTCCACATGCTCCCCAGTGTCTCTTTACCATGCTGCAGCAGTCCCTGTAAGAATAGTCACCGCTACTGTTCCCCTCCCGCACGGTCTCCCCATCTCACCAGACCTCAGTGACAGCTCAGCATGCTGGATTATCCACAATCCTAAGTGATGCCACAGACCGGCATCAGGGTGTTGTGTGGGCGGAGCTAACATAGCTTCGCCTCCATCCTTTGCATGTACTTGGTCCAGGCTGCAAGGCCCAAACTTCATACTGGGATGACTGGGCCTTCTTCTGCATCCGACCCCTAGACTCTAACCTCAGCTCCTGGACTGCAGAGGGCTCCCAGAACCCTCTTATCAAAGCACCCGGCCTGTTCCCTCTCCAGCTGGTAAGTCCATGGTGTAAAAAGCATGCAACAGTGTCTGTGGAGGAGGGTGCAGGGCTGCTGGTGTCACACTCTCATTGTAACAACCCTGCACTGCCCTCAGGTACTGATGGTCACTGAGCTGTGAGTTCCCACTATCAGCTCTGTGTTTCCCCTGTGCCCCCTCCTATGTGCTCCCTGTGTGTCCCGTGTGCTCCCTGTGCCCCCTCCTGTGTTGCTCCCTGTGTGTGCTCCCTATTCTACCCTGTGTGTGCTCCCTGTGCCCACTGTATGCGCTCCCTGTGCATGCTGTGTACCCTCCCATGTACAAAACACGTGTAGAATAAAGTATCAGAAAATGGCGGTTCAACTGTTCAATCTTGTCATTCAACATAAAATGGTGGATATATTTCTCTTTTCAGTCTCTGTACTTTCACTTTAAGTTATTTAACCACTTTATGATCTCTCTGAGAGGTATGTGTGAGGTTTAACCAATAGTTCTACTTGCTCTATATGATCTGGTATGAGCAGCTCGTAGATTGGTCGCAATTTGGGGTTGTTATTTACAGATTAAAGATTGCTATTTGCTTATTGCATACTGTTCATTTGCTATTTGTACTTTGCTTATTGCATAATGTTTAGTTGCTATTTGTAATTTGTTCATTTGGTGCAACTGCAAGTAAACACATAACCAGTTCAGTATACAGTTCTAATCACACTATTAACACTAGGAACATCTATAACTGTATTAAATACCCATTTTGGCCTCTTTGCTTCCATAAAACTGAACTCTCAGTGGAGTGAATGTCTGTTCAGCCTGTCTCCTCTGGTGCAATAAATTCTAGCAGCTCCAGCTAGGGAATTTCCCACACAGGCTGAGTGTGAGGCTGGCTGTGATTGGCCAAGACTCCTGCTCAATGTGAGGCTGGCTGGGATTGGTTAAGACTCCTGGGCAGTGACAACAGCTTAACTCTATGCTTTCTGCTGTGTCAGTGAGCTTACCTTACAGTCATATAATGAATCTTAAAGGCATATTATCTTTTCTGCATCTGGGAACACAATATATAACTATTAAATGACATCCAAAAACATGAAGTCACAGTAAATAACTGCTTTTGTCTCTCATATGTGAACATACAAATTATTAGCAGGTCTAGCTGTATAAAAATATTAGCAATCTAGGACAGGTGTTAGCTGGCCAGCTACAATGTGTGTGCTCCCTATGCCCGCTGTGTGCGCTCCCTGTGCCCCCTGTGTGTGCTCTCTGTGTTTCGTATGTAAGCTCCCTGTGCCCATGTGTGAGCTTCTTGTGTCCTGTGAGCTCCGTGTGACTTCAGGGCACAATCAAACGGCATGCTCGTGCGGTGCTTGTGACATGACAATTACCGCATGGCTATCTGGGCCATAGAAGGCTCTAATTAAATTAATGAAGACAGCATTGTTTAGGTGGTCTGCATTGTTAATGGGGGCGGCATTGGAGTCTAGATTAAAAACCTGAGCCCAAATTAGCAGTGGCTTTTTTTTATTTTTAAGTACTTGGAGGGAGCAGACCAGGGCTGCTAATAATGGAATCTGTAAAGCTATGTCACACATTAAGGCAGTATCACAGCCAGATCCCCCATAACAGTGTCATGCACAGATCTCCCATAACAGTGTCATGCACAGATCTCCCATAACAGTGTGTCATCCACAGATCCCCCATAACAGTGTGTAATGCACATATCCCCATAACAGTGTTTCATCCACAGGTACCCCATAACAGTGCGTCATCCATAGATCCTCCATAACAGTGTGCATGTGCAGCATTATCTCCATTTACTGCTATGGAATTGCCAGTGATCAGCTATTTTCAGAGCATTTATAGCATAATGGAGGATGACCATGCATGCACATTGTGCTGTACCTTCACTTCAGGGGCCCAAATGGGACAGTCACTTTTTTTCAGCTTGTGGTTTTATAAACTGCACCATGGAAAAAAAGAAGCGCCCAGGACATTTATAACCGGGGTCCATGTCCAGAATACCCATTGAAAATGGGAAGAAATGAAAATCCATGCCAAATCTGCATCAAAAACTGTTTTATAAAATGCTTCAGAAAAAAAACACATCCAAAAAAAAAAAACTTATGCAGATTCTGCATTAGGTTTTTTTAAGCACAGAAAATACTCTGAGTGAACATACCCAAAGAGGCTGCAAGAGAGATGATGTGGCATTCTGCAATCAGCTGCTGTGGTTGCAACTGCTGTCCTTGCCTACAAAGTTCTGTCAGACTGCTAGTCCAACATATCAGGATTTGGGCCCCACTTTCAATTTTGCCCAGGGCCACACTTTGTCTAAAATTGGCCCTGCATACAGGATGAAAACTAACCAGATTGTTTGCATGATGTAAAATGGGCTAGGAGAGGAGAGGCTTTGTGACGATATAAATGAGGTAAGCAATTACATGAGAATATCATAGTAATCTCACATTTATTCTGCAGGTCTGAAGTGGCATATAGCCTATGAGACAGAATGGTGGAGCAGGAAGATGACAGGGGGACTTAGAAGCCGTTGAAAGTGGGGTCACCCATTAGCACCCCTGCTCATGACTACTCTGAATCATTAGGGCCCATTTACATGACCGTATATTTGTGCCTGCATCCGTTCATCAATTTTGCTTAAGGGATGCAGACCCATTCATTTCAATGGGGCCGCAAAAGATGCAGACAGCACAGCGTGTGCTGTCCCCATCCGTTCTTGTGTTTCAAAAAAGATAGAACATGTCCTATTCTTGTCCGCAGTTACAGACAAGAATAGGCAGTTCTATTATAGGGCTGACCGTTCCATTACGCAAAATGCGAACACTGCCACTTTTTTGTTTTTGTGCACTTTTCCCTTTTTATTTTTTTCTTATTTGTATTTTATTCTACTTTTTAATTTATTTTAATGATTTTTTCAGTTATTTTTTATAAAAAAAATTTTGACACATAATATTTCCCCCAAGAGGTTATTAAAATGTATTTTTTTTCACTCTTTCCACTGTACCTGGGGCATCCAAAGGAGCCCCAGTTACAGGAGAAAACATCCCTCTGTGGGATGCTGTACAAGCCAGAGCTGATAAGGGGCTGCTAAGACCCTGCAGCTCTGCTCTGCTTCGAGACACCCAGCAATCACGCGATCTCCGGGTCAAATAGAAGAAGCAGCACTGCTTATTTCTTCTCCTTCGGTCCCTGGCTGTCACTGACAGGAGGAGGCCCTACTAAGTAGGGGGGCACTATATTGAATATCACTGCCTGAGGAGATGCTAAAAACAAAATAATAAACTTTATTTAGAAATAACTTTTAGAAGTGGATTAATGCCCAATTCAGGCATGTACTCATGACCAATCCATCATAAGATAGATGTTCCCTGGAGCTTTAACACCATCTGGGTGCCGCTGGAAGAATCCAATCAATCGCTGAGAGACTCAATGCCCAAAAGGAGGTTGAGATAGACCTACAATATGCTCCTAGAGGTACTGGCGATGCTGCCAGGACCCCACTGTATGTGTCCTTATCAAGCACCCTGGTATTAGGGGTGGACAATCGAGAAGTTACACTGTAGGCAAGACTTGGGCGCTCACAGTGTGTATACATTTCTTAGGATACAGAGCATATCTAGGGCTAAGTGATTGCTTAAGGCACCAATGATCTCAACCTGCGAGCTGAGGGTCAAGTTCTTCATGAATTTCTACTTGAAAGCTATTCTTTCAAAAAGGGTCTGGAACTATTTTTATCTTTAATATTCATTTCATTTAGATGTATTTATTTTTGGGAAGAACTACAATTCCTTTGTAAGGGTTTTATTCATAAAAATCACAAAAAAAAGTGCACCACAAGGATAAGCACCTGACAACACTGGCTAATGCCTCAAGCTGATGTTAAAAACGGAGTCATTCGCCAATATCTCCCAGTCAGGAACATATTGGAGCCCCTCATGCACCACGTCAAGGTTTCTCAGCATGGCATGGGGTCCTACCACTAGACTACCTATGGTGTGTGAACAGGGTCTGAAAGGTGCAGATATCAAGCAAACAGCCCCACTCCCACTCACCTGCACTGCAGGACCAACAATGCAATGGGAGAAAATTGAGGCCACAGGCCATGTGACACCATGTGACACAGGATCCCAGATGCAACAGAATGTTACCAGCCATACGCAATGGCACATTCAATACATATAGAGCAAAAATCACAGAAATAAACGTGGCCTCAAGCCCCTTGAGGGATTAGCCAGTGTTGTCAGGTGCTTATCCTTGTGGTGCACTGTTTTTTCAGTGATTTATGTGTTTTATATATTTTCATCAGCACAATGTTTCATTTTGTGTAGGATGTTTGTGTGGTGCATGTGGTTCACGCTGGCATCCTACATTGTATGCAATTTTTGCTGGGGATGGCCGCTCGCTGTGAACCACATGCGGAGGAACTGCCCCCCCATTGAGAAACACGCAACAGTGTTTGGGGTTTGAGCAGTTCCACCCATTTAGGCCACGTTTATTTCTGTGATTTTTGATTCATAAAACCTTACTTTCTCTACTAATTTATAATATACTGAAACATTTATTTTATTTATTTATTTTAACAGTGGCCTTATTGCTGGAATTTTCACATTTCTGCACTTTGGCTGGATTGTTCCCTGGTCTGGCATATCTGTGCACGGCCGTGGCATGTAAGGGTGAGCTGAAGTTATTTTTTTATTCTAATCTGTTATCACTTTTGCCTAAATTGTTAAAAAAATGACTCTACAGTAGGCACTTAGACATAACAAATCTAAAGCTGGCCATGATATCACAATAGCTCTCAGCACAATGCATGTTTAGCCGATCAGCTGAGCACGCATGTGTTTTCAATGGGGAGAGGAGAGTTACTCACTAAATACCTTTCTGGCATGCTAAAATTCTAAATGTTCAATCTTTTTCCCCAACATATGTATTCCACTGAGTAACTTTAGATAGTTAGTCAGTCCCCCCAAAATCGCGTGGCCAACTGCATATAGAGCCACCTTAAGGCCTCTTGCACACGAACGTCGTGTGCCCATGGCCGTATTGCGGCGGGTCCGCAATATGCGGGCACAAGCTCGTGTGCACTCTGCATCACAGATGCGGACCCATTCACATGAATGGGTCTGCAATCACGGAGTTGCGGAACGGAAGCAGGGATCGGAAACTCAAGGAAGCACTATGGAGTGCTTCTGTGGTGCTTCTGTCCGTGCCTCGCACCGCAAAAAAAATAGAACTTGTTCTAATTTTTTGCAGTGCTGACAGATCACTGACTTATTCAAGTTGAATGGGTCTTGATCCGTCCCGGCCGCCGCACGGACGTTGCCCATGCATTGGGGACCACAAATTGCGGTCCCCAATGCACGGAACGGATGCACAACGTTCCTGTGCAAGAGGCCTAAGTCTGAGAACAACCACTGACTTATAGAAAAGTTTGTGTGCCTGATTTTTGACTGGTGCAAAGGTCACTGTGCATGGAGCTGGAGGACGAATTGTGTCAACTAATGATGTGATCCTAACTTTGTAATCTTCTTTTATCAGCTCCAGGTTTTTATAGTAATCCTGCCCTAATCAAAAGATGGGTGCTCACCCTGGCCCAAGAGGTGAAATGTAACAGGGAGTAATAGCCTATTTTAGTGGGCAGTATAAAAACTGGAATATTAATTTAGTAGATTTATAAAATATAGATAATGGTATGGAAAATGTAAAACACTGACCCTATTAACAATGAACCCAATAGATGTTGTGAGTGCAAAATATTCGTGCGTGCCTTTCTGAGCCTCCTGTATTTTACTGTCTATTTCATGATAACAATCTCCACAGTAACACCTATCACAAGTCAGAAAGCATATCCTGAGAAGAACACTTTTCCATTTAGTTCCTGGATTGTCTCTACTTTCCTTTATGACATTTGGCAATAAGGTCAGGATTACTTTTGATGATGTTCAAGTTTTTGGTCATACGGTTTGAATTACTTGAGATTATTTTTTAAGGCTTTTGGCCATTGAACCTGGATTACTTTTGATGGTTTTTATGGTATTTGGCAATTGAGCGTGGATTACTTTTTGTGGTATTTATTGTATTTACTTTTACTGCTGTCACTGGATTACATTTTGTGGTATTATTTTTAATGGTAAATGAAGGCTATCAACTGTAGTTAACCTAGAGGAACCTCAGGGAAGCAAATGATAATCCAACAATGTATGATATATGAGAAATTATCTGCAATAGTTATTTAGCTGCTCATTGATGATAAGTACACTACTGACTGTCACCTTCTCCTATAAAGCTCTGACTTGCCTATTAGTTTTCACTTGTCCAAAATCTATATACACTGATGAGCCATAACATTAAACCATCTGCCTAATAATGTGTAAGTCCCCCTTGTGCTGGCATAAGATGTCTGACCTGCCATAGCATGGACACCACAAGGCCTCAGAAGGTGTTCTATAGTATCTGGCACCAAAACATTAGCAGCAGATGCTTTATGACCTGTGCATTTAGTGGTGAACCTTCTATGGATTAGACTTGCTTTTCTAGCACCCTCAAATGCATGATTGGATTTAGATCTGGAAAATGAACTTGTTGTCATGATCCTTAAACCATTCCTGTGTGTCAGAGTGCATGTTGAAAAAGGCTATTTGAGAATACTGGTGACATGAAAGGGGTGTACTTAGTTTGCTACATTGTTCAGGTATTGTAGGTTTAGCTCATACACATCAATGTAACATCCACATGACTGCCAGTACCCAAAGTTTCCCACTAAAATATTAACCAGAGTATCACTCTGCCATCTGACCGTCCACATGAAGTAGAATCAAACGTGCCTTATTTTTCGCCCCATAAGACACACTTTTTCCCGCCAAAGTGGGGGGGAAATGTCCCTGTGTCTTATGAGGAGGATACTAATGAGTGATTCAGTTACGGAAGCGCTCATTAGTACCGGAGGACCGGGAAGCGGTGAATGCGGCGCTCCCCAGTCTCTGTACTTACTGCTTCCTGGTCCTCTGCTGTCGGCTGTGCTGTAGTTGCGCACAGCGTGAGGGCGCTCTGTGACCTCATGCTGTGCACGTCAGGTCACAGCACAGTCGACGGCAGGAAGAAGAAGAGAGAGCACTGGAGGTGAGGAGCAGCGGTGTATGGAGCAGGAGAGGTAAGTTGATTTTTTTATTTTATGTGATCTGAGGCTAGGGGCTGAGCTATGGCTGGAGGTCGGGGGCTGATCTGAGGCTGGGGGCTGATCTGAGACTGGGGACTTATCTGAGGTATTGGGGTCTCATCTGATACATGCGGGTCTCATCTGAGGTCTGAATGGAGAGCCTTATTTATATTGGTGCTCTTATCTGTGGTCTAATTGGGGTCATTCACATTAAGGTCTGAACTGAGGTCTGGTTGTGGGTCTGAGCAGAGGTATTATTGGGGTCTTATTAACATTGGGGGTCTGATTGAGGGTCTTGTTAACATTGGAGGTCTGATTAACATTGGGGGTTTAATTGCTGGTCTGATCTGAGATCTCATGAAAAATATTTTTTTCTTTTTGTCCTCCTCTAAAACCTAGGTGTGTTTTATAGGCTGATACGTCTTATGGGGCGAAAAAATATGACAATTTACTAGTCTTGGCCACATTATTCCATTGGTCCACAGTTCAGAGGAGCCTTTTGTGGCCACTGTAGTCATAGACAGGGGTCAGCACTTAATTGATTGGTCTGCAATATGAGCTACTGTAGCTCTTCTGTGGGCTAGTTTTCCTAATATACTTTTTTAATTAAATTTGTACATGCTTACTGCAGTGCACCCCACAGCTGCAGGAGGGTGTGTAGGGGGATCCATAGAACTAACGTAACAATTGAGGTGGTCCCAAAGATGCTCAACTGAGTTCAAGTCTGGAGAATTTGAGGGCTATGGTAGTACTTGGAAGTCTTAGTCATGCTTTTCCAACAAGTGTTGTACAGTTTCAGGCATGTGACATATCATATGATATTGCAGGAAGATCCCATCTGCCCCAGGAAAGACAATCAGCACGCATGGATGTACGTGATCTGCAAAGATTCATACCCAAATTGCCTAACAGTGCCTTCCACATGGATGAGTGGGCCCAGACAATGTCACATGAAAACATTCCCCAGACCATAATGCTATCATCACTAGCTTGTGTTCTTCCAGCGACAGTTACAGGATATTTCTTCTCTGATGTTTCTCACCTGACATGCCAATTTCCATCCATTTGATAAAGCAGAAAACATGACTCATAGGAAACCTTTGCCAATTAGCAGAAGTTCAATTCCGATACTGCCAAGAAAGTTGAAGCCTATGCTGCTGATGCACCTTCATTAGCAGAAGTGCAGTGACCAGCTATCTGCTTCTGAGCCCCATACCCAGTAGGGTTTGCTGAACTGTTGTTTTACACATGCGTCTAGTAGCCCCCTGGTTCATTTTGTCAGTGAGCTAATCCACCCTCATGCACCTTCTTATCCCACGTTCACCTCTCACATGAATAGAATGTGGTGCTCCACAGTTTCCACGTTGCTTATTTACAATGGTTTTGTGCTTGCGTAGTGCCCTCTCCATTCATTTCTATGGGACTCTTGAAAATAGCTCAGTGTACTTGCTCTGAAATTTTCGGAACTCCATTAGAACTGAATGGAGAGCACACCTAGCAGTGCACTCTTCTTCAGTTTTGGGGGCCCATTCTGGAGTTCGGTGCAGTTGCCAGATATGGGACCCACAACTATCTGACATTAGTAGCATATCCTACCAATATGCCATCAATGTCTGAGATGTTTAAGTCAGAAACAGCATACCATGCTGTGCTACGCTGTTTCCATAGCTCCCACGTACACACTGCACTGTTTCCTGGCTGGCTGATGGTTGGGACTGTGTCCAATCTCTCCTTAGTAATGGCCAGATGAGACAACCCCTATAACTGAAAGCCAGGTCACATGATACTTGTGAAGGTCACATGGCAGCTCACATGACTGACGCCACGTTTATGTCACGACTGTGACTGATCCAGATAGGTCTGGGAAGAGAAGGTCGCAGCGACTTGCTACTCACGATAGCTTGTGAGTTTGCTCCGTGGTTCAGGGTATGTCATCCGGGTTTTGCCTTGTGAACCTTTTTGTCCTGACTGGGAGTTTGTAGGCATTCTTCTCAGGTGAGTGCTGTCTGCCACTCCCAGCTACTATATTAGTTTCAGTTTCACTTGCAGTCATTGCCAGATATAGTCCTTACTTCCAGTGCTATTCTGACCTTTGAAGGAGATCGTTTGACGGTATTGCTGTGGAGCTCTTGTCTGGCGTGGACTGTCTTTATTGGGATCATCTTCTCTGCTCGTGACTGGATAAGTCTATCTCTGCTGGAGATTGTTTGTTTGTTGCTGTCTTCCCCTGTTGTTCTCCTAGACATGAGTGATGGTGACTAGTGCTCCCATCTGCCTTTCCCCAGTCTAGTCTTCTGAGGGTGACTCAGGGTTTAGGCATCCTGCTCGCCGCACGGGTTCACACCCCGTCTAGGGTATCAGGGCAGACAGGTGCCAGCTTAGGGTTTGTCAGGGGTGGCCGTTCTATTTCCCATCTGTAGATAAGGGTCCCCCTTCCCCTCCGTCTGGTGCGACACGACCGCTGCTGGAATAGCGGTCGTGACAGTTTAGTCCTATCCAGCTCTCCTATGGATGCATTTTACAGGACTAAAACTGGCCATAGCATTTTTTATTCAGGGAGAGACTTATGCATAGATATAATATAGGCCTGCGAGCAAAATTTTAAATCATGTATATTAGAAAATTGATTAACATCCTATTCTTTAAATAAATAAATGTGATCATTAAAACTGGAATACCCCTTTAAATGACAGTTAAAGCTTAGTTGTTATAGATTCTACATGCTATGGCATGGCTATATGTTGAAAAAACGAATTACAATATATTTGGAACACATTTTAACGACCACTGTAAAGGGCTGTCCTTCTGCCCTACTGGGAAATTCAAGGAATTTGATCTTTTTTGTAGATCTCAATGCATTCATCAGAAAAGTAAATTTACAAAGATATTTTCTAAAATTTCCAACCATGAGTTACCCAAGAGAAATGATGTAACATCTGAGAAGGAGCATCAAGAAAAGCCCTCTCTGACCCTCTAGAAGGGTTTCAAATCACCCTCAAAGTTTAGGGAGCCATATTGAAACGTTCTTTTCCCTAGTAGCTAAGGAGATATCAACAAAGACTCCCCCCCCCCTCCCCTTCTTACAATAACCAAAATGAAGACCTGATTAAGAACAATCAATTAGTTATCAGGAATGCATAAAAAGGTGGAGGTATCATGCTGTAGAATACATGTTGAAAAAAATTGCTACATGCTGAAAAAAATAAATACATTGTGTTCGGAAAGTTTTGAGACCCTTTTACTGTTTTCACATTTTATGTTGCAGCCTTGTGCTACACAAACAATAAATTAACATTTTTCCCATCATTCTGCACTCAATACCACATAAAGGCAAGTGAGAACAGAATGTTTAAAAACTAAAATATTGCATTGACCTAAGTATTTAGACCCTTTACTCAGTTGAAGCACCTTTGGCTGCCATTACAGCCTCAAGTCTTCTTGGGTTTTCTGCCCAAAGGTTTTCACACCTGGATTTGGTGATTTTCTGACATTCTTCTCAGTAGATGCTCTCGAGCGCTGTCAGGATAGATGGTTACCGTCGGTGGACAGACATTTTTGGGTCTATCTAGAGATGTTTAATTGGGTGCAAGTCAGGGCTCTGCCTGGACCACCCAAGGACATTCACAGTTGTCCCTACTTTGCTTCATTCAGCTTTCCCTCAACCAATCTCCTTGTCCTAGCCACTTAAAAACACCACCACAGCATGATACCGCCGTCAGCTTCACTGTTGGGGTAGTATTGGGCAGGTGATCAGTAGTGCCCGGTTTCCTCCAAAAATGGCACTTACAATTAAGGCCAGAAATGTTCAATCTTAGTTTAAAATCTTGTCTCCCACAGTCTAAGAGTCCTTTAGGTGCTTTTTTGCAAACCCAAGGTAGGCTTTGATATGTCTTTTACTAAGGAGAGGATTCTTTCTGGCCATAAAGTCCAGATTAGTGGAGTACTGCAGTGATGGTGGACCTTCTTGAAGTTTCTGCACACAGGATCTTTGCAGCTCAGCCAGAGTAACCATTTGGGTTTCTTTGTCACCTCTCTTACCAAATTTGGTGAGAAGGCCATTTTTAGGAAAAGTTCTGGTAGTTCCAAACTTTATCCATTTAAGAATTTTGGAGGCCACTGTGCTCTTTGGAAGTTTCAGGGGAGCAAAAAATATTTGTACCCTTCTCCAGATCGGTGCCTCCTCACAATCTTGTCTCTGAGCTCTACAAGCAGTTCTTTCCTCCTCATGGCTTGGTGTTTGTTATGTATTGTCAGCTATGAGACCTTAAATAGACAGCAGTGTGTCTTTCCCAATCACGTCCAATCAACTGAATTTACCACAGGTGGACTCCAATCAAAGTGTGGAAACATCGCAAAGATAACCAAGAGAAATGGGAGGCCCTCAGAGCTAAATTAAAGTGTCATTGCTAAGGTTCTGAATACTTATGTCTATGCGAAATTTTAGTTTATCTTCTTTTAATAAATTTGGCAAAAATTCTGTGTTAACTTTCTCATTATGGGGTATTAAGTGCATATTGATGGAGAAACCTTGAATATTTTGGGATTTTGGCAAAAGGCCTCAACATAAGGGTACTTTTACACTTGCGTTGGTGCGGATCTGTCTGTTTATTTGCACAGACGGATCCGCACCAATAATGCAAACGTTTGTATCCGTTCAGAACAGACCTGTTTGCATTAGTTTTAAAGAAAAATGACAAAGTACAAAACAGATCCATTTTGAATTACATTGAAAGTCAATGGGGAATGGATCCGTTTTCAAATGCACCATATTGTGTCATTGAAAACGGATCCGTCCCCATTGACTTACATTGTAATTTAAAACTGATCCGTTAGGCTCCGCATCTTCAGACAGACACCAAAATGCAACTGATGCATTTTGAATGGATCCTTATCTATTCAGAATGCATTGGGGCTTACAGATGCAGCATGGTTAGCACTCCTTTTTTCTGAGATTTCTGAGTTTGGTTATCTAATCTAAGCAAACACCCTCAATTGCTTTTCAATGGCTTTTTTCTCAAGATAATGAAATGAGTTAAGAAATTTGAGTTAACAGAGGGAGTGCTAACCCTGCTACATCTGTAACTGATCCGTTTTGGACCGTTTGTCAGAGCCCTGAAATGGGTCTCACAAACGGAATACAAAACGCTAGTGTGAAAGTACCCTAACAAAATGTGAAAAACGTGAAAGGGCCTAAAGACTTTCCAAATGTATTGTATTTATAGAAAGTATACAATTGCCAATATTAACCAATCATAGCTCTTAATTTTTCAGGCTACAAGTGATGAGTGGCATTCTTAAAATTTTATTTGGATCCAATTTTGCTGAATTGGTTAGAAAATAAATTTTACCCAGTTGAAAATATTCCAATTGCTCTGCAAAGTTGTGGATGGTGTTCTAGGGTCTCCTAGGAATGTATGCAATTCATGTCAAGCTCCAGGCCAGCATTAATAGTCTTATAGGGGTTATCTGCGGTTAACTAGTTCTTAGCAAATGCCCACAATTTGCCTTAGCACGCAGAAGATTCACACTTATTTGCTCCCCGCTGCTCTGGTCCTTTGCACTGTCTTCATTGTGTCCATGTTCCAGTTCCGGCTTGTTTACTTCTAGTTCAGCATGGGCATGGTCACATGCTCCACTGTAGCCAATGATTGGCTTCAGCTGTGACGTTAACAGCATATCACTAAATGCTGTTAACAGCAGCTAAGGCAAAATGGCTGTCCCGATAATCACATACAGATTATAAAATAAAAAAACTCCACAATCAAAAAATAGATTAGAAAAAGGAATATACATCACTTTCTGGCTTTAACTAGTAAAAAATAATACAATAGATGAATTCCGTTTAAGTCCTGGCACCTGTATGAAAGTTGATCAGACAAAAATAGGAATGGAATTCAGAAAGAAATGGAGAGGACACTATATTATATTTATGAACCTTAATAATAGTTGGGAAGATGTCCAGCAGACTCTCAAAAGAATCTTGTGGAAAGCTGCCTGAAAACTGTCACAGATGTAGACTTAAGCCACCGGGTTTTAAAACAATATAATTATATCTATGAGATTAGTATAAAAACATATTACATGTCACTGGAGCAAGAAGTGGGGATAAACATGTAATCCCCTTTCAGGTAAAGCAACTACTCCCTTTATTTGTATTGTGTCTGTTCTATTTAAAAAACAGATTGGTTGCCTGGTTCAAAAAGAACTGTGTATTTGGGCTGGTATATACTAGTGATGAGCAAGCATGCTCGGCCGAATACCTGTTCGGCTCGAGCATCAATATGCTCGACACATGGCGGTACTCGACCGAGTACCGCATGTGCTCGAGTCTCCACCCCGCACGTTTCGCGGGTTTTAAGCAGCCAATAAAGGTGCAGGTAAGTACTGCCAGGTTGGCTGCTGGCATTATAGTGATTGACTGGCCGGAACGCATCATCGGGTGCTAAATAGCACCCGATGACGCACGTTCGGCTCAGACGTAGACAGGGAGAGCAGAGTGTAGGAAGGGAAAGACAGTGTAGGGAGCGATTTTCACAGTTTTTATGGTGAGAAAGCTTTTCCAAGACCCAAAAGTCCTTTTAAGGACTACTGTGGGTGTGTTTTAGAGCAGCAATCTATTTACCTCCTGCAGTTTCAGGGACAGTGCATCGGAAGGGACAGAAGAAAATTTGCTGTTTTTGCTACCAAAAGCTTTTCAGAGACCCCAAAGTCCATTTAAGGACTACTGTGTGTTTGACAGCCGCAATATATTATTTTATACCCATTAGTGACATATACTGTACATCATCCGCAGATTGTGTCTTTAATATTCTGAAACCACATCTAGTATCCATAATCTGTGGTGTTCTGTAACCAATACTGTAGAACATCTGCAAACAGTGTCTGTAATACAAATTCCAATAATCTGGGCCACATCTAGTGTCCATAATCTGTGGTGTTATGTAACCAATACTGTAGAGCATCTGCAAACAGTGTCTGTATTACAAATTCCAATAAACTGCATCCGAAAAATGTGTCTTTTGCGGACAGTAAAACAATCTGCGCCACATATAGTGACAAAACCATTAATATGAAGAAGGCGAGCACTAAGGGACGGGGAAGTGGGTGTGATGCTGATGGTGCACACAGAAGCCCTGGCCCTGGGCGCAATGAAACTGTGCCTGCTGCCAGTGCACCAGAAAAAAAAACAACATCCACCGTACCCAGCTTCATGTCCAACTTTGCTGGGCGGCGCAGGACAACACTGTCCAAATCGGACCAGTGCAAACAGTTGTTCGGTTGGATTGCTGAAGATAATGCTTCCAGTCGATTAAGCACCACCCTCTCATCCAGTCTCTGTAGCCAAGAGTCTGGTTAACAGAATCCTCACTCTGATTATCCTTCCTTTCACCATGTGGAGGCTTGCCAAACGAGTGATCCCACACTTGGATATCCCCAGGAGCTCTTTGCAGCACCACTATTAGATTTGGCCCTCGCGCCCATCACACTTGAAGAGGTACCTGAGATATTGTGCCCTGATTCCCAACCTCTTGAGCCTTCACAGTCTCAAGAAGATGACGGTGGTGAACAGCAATCATTCGTTCACGAGATGGATGATGAAGAGACATATTTGTCAATCACTGAGGTTGTGGTTAGGTCAAGTCAGGAGGATGAGCAGAGTGAGGAAGTGGAAGAAGAGTTGGTGGACGATGAGGTCACTGACCCAACATGGGAAGGTGAAAAGCCGAGCGAGTACAGCAGTACAGAGGGGGAGGGATCCACAGCACCGCAACAGTCTGGAAGAGGCAGTGGGGTTGCAAAAGGGAGAAGTCGGCCAACACCAAACAGGCCCACAACCGTTACACCGAGCACCCCCATGCGTAAATCTATGTTGCCAAGGGGTAGGTGTTCCGCAGTATGGCGCTTTTTTGATGAAAGTGTAGACGACAAAAGAGTGGTAGTTTGTAACCTGTGCCTTACTGCCTTACTAAAATGAGCCGGGGCATGAACACTAACAACTTCCCCACCACCAGCATGATCCGCCACATGGCATCCAAGCACCCTAATGAGTGGGCCGAATGCCTGGGTACACAATCTGGGTCTGTGGGTCACACCACTGCCTTCTCTTCCCCTGTGTTACGCACTGCTGGCCAATCCCCTTTTGAAGGCGCAGGCCCGGATGCCCCTTGCCCTGCACCTGGTCCTTCTTATGAACCTTCAGCAACAACATCCACTTCCCTGTCCCAGCGCAGTGTCCAAATGTCAATAACACAGGCATTTGAACGCAAGCGCAAATACCCACCCACCCATCCACCCACAGGCCATAGCACTAAATGCGCACCTTTCGAAATTACTGGTCCTTGAAAAGTAACAATTTAGGCTTGTGGACACTGAGGCCTTCCGCAGCCTGATGTCAGCGGCCGTCCCTCGGTACGCAGTCCCCATCTGCCACTATTTTTCAGGGTGTGCCGTGCCTGCCTTAAACCAGGATGTCTCCCAGAACATCACCGTGCCCTGACCAACGCACTTACTGGGAAGGTCCACTTCACCTCGGAGTCATGGACAAGTGCTGGTGGCCAGGGATGCTACATTTCCTTGACCGCACACTGGGTGAATGTTGTGGAGGCTGAGAGTGAGTCGAACCCTGGCATGGAACAGGTGCTACCCACGCCCAGATTTGCAGGCCCTACGTCCATCAGGGTCTCCGCCAGCAGCTGAGTTACTGGCTTAAACCCCCACTTAGCCATGGTTATGTCTGACAATGGCCTTAACTTGGTGGCGGCTTGGTTGCTTAGCAACCTGACACACATCCCATGCCTAGTCCACGTCTTAAACTTAGTGGTTCAGCAGTTTATAAAAACCTACCCCAATCTTCAAGATCTACTAGTGAAAGAGCGCCGCGTGTGTGCCCATTTCCACATGTCGTCCACAGCTTAAGCCGGTCTGTCAACACTGCAGCAGCGCTTGCGGCTTCCAGCTCATCGACTGTTGGGCTACGTGAGCACGCGGTGGAACTCTACGTTCTACATGTTGGCCAGGTTTGTGAGCAGAAGAGGTCAGTTGTGGAATACTAGCTGCAACATGGTCGTTGCCTTTCCAGTCAACTGCCACTATTCACAAGCAAGGAGTGGGCATTGATGTCAGACCTACAGTTGTGTTCAAAATTATTCAAACCCCACTGAAATTGAGTGTTTTGACCAGTTTGACATTGATTTTGATCATTTCAGTCATCTTGTTTACAATTAAATCGAAGAGGCACTTGTAAGTCAGACAAATATAACATAACATTTATAATGAAATAACCACAAATGTCTTTTCTGTGCTCACATCATTATCAGTTTTATTCAACCCCCAAGTGACATTCAATCTTAGTACTTAGTACAACATCCTTTTCCAGTTAGAACAGCTTTTAAACGTGAAGCATAGCTTGACACAAGTGTCTTGCAGCGATCTATGGGTATCTTCGCCCATTCTTCATGGGCAAAAGCCTCCAGTTCAGTCACATTCTTAGGCTTGTGCGCTGCAACTGCTTTCTTTAAGTCCCACCAGAGGTTCTCAATCGGATTTAAGTCTGGTGACTGCGATGGCCACTTCAAAATGTTCCAGCCTTTAATCTGCAACCATGCTGTAGTGGACTTGGAGGTATGCTTGAGATCATTGTCCTGTTGAAAGGTCCAACGTCTCCCAAGCCTCAGGTTTGTGACGGACTGCATGACATTTTCATCCAATATCTCCTGGTACTTAAGAGAATTCATGGTACCTTGCACACGCTGAAGCTTCCCTGTATCTGTAGAAGCAAAACAGCCCCAAAGCATGATTGACCCCCCGCCATGCTTCACAGTAGGCAAGGTTTTCTTTTCTTCATAGGCCTTGTTCTTCCTCCTCCAAACATAGCGTTGATCCATGGGCCCAAACAGTTCTAATTTTGTTTCATCAGTCCACAGAACACTATCCCAAAACTTTTGTGGTTTGTCCACATGACTTTTAGCATACTGCAGTTGACTCTTCTTATTCTTTGGAGACAGCAAGGGGGTGCGTCTGGGAGTTCTGGCATGGAGGCCTTCATTACGCAGTGTGCGCCTTATTGTCTGAGCTGAAACTTCAGTACCCGCATCTGACAAATCTTTTTTCAGTTCCTCAGCAGTCACACGGGACTTTTCTCCACTTTGCGTTTAAGGTAGTGCACAGCAGTTGAAGTCACCATCTTCTTTCTGCCACGACCAGGTAGCGTTTCAACAGTGCCCTTTGCCTTGAATTTGCGAATGATGCTTCCTATGGTGTCTCTTTTATGTTTAACATCTTTGCAATCTTCTTATAGCCATTGCCCTTCCTGTGAAGAGAAATCACCTCTTCTCTTGTCTTCCTGGACCATTCTCTTGACTTCACCATGTTTGTAAACACATCAGTAAATGTCTAGAAGGAGCTGAGTATCACAGTCATTTTAAATCTGCCTAATTGGTGCTTATTATGCTTGATTGCTGCTCCTTGACATTCACAGGTGTTTTCAATACCTGATCGAAAACACTTGAATGAACCTCTGTTCTTAAGAGTGGTAGTCTTTAGGGGGTTGAATAATTGTGTCAATGAAGAAATCACAAAAAAAACATTTAATACTGTATTACAAAAACAATTTTTCATTCTGAACACAATTACAAATGTACACTAAATTCCCTAAAACCCTTTACAGCATTGTGGATTTAATAATTTTGAACACAACTGTATGTGAGGTTTTAAAAAACGTTGATGAATCTACACAGATGGTCAGTGACGATAACGCTGCTCACAATTAAGGAGTTCGCTCTGAATGTGGCAGACGAGGAAACGGGGAAGGGCATTACACAGGGTGATAGCCAGACCACCCACAGTTCGTCTTCTCAGCGCAAATTAGACCATGAAGAGGAGGAGGAGCTGGAGACATTTGCCTCTGCTACAGAGGGTAGTACCCATGGAACTTTAATTCCATCTGTTAAGTGTGGATTGGCAGAAGAGGAGGATGAGGAGATGGAGAGTCATCCCAATGTCGACATCTTGCCGGTACTCTGGCACATATGGCTGACTTCATGTTAGGCTGCCTTTCCCATGACCCTCGCGTTATATGCATTGCTGATAACACGGATAACACGACCCCCGCTACAAAGAGAACTTCTCATCTCTCATTCCTGTGGTGGAGAGGATGAGTAAAACGGTGCAATAACAGAAGTTACTTGAGAGATTGCTTCAAAATCCGTACTTCCTTAGGCAACCAAGGTAGTGAGACAAGGGGAAAACACAGCAGTTCCAACAAAGGCAGGGCAACACTCTCCAAGGGATGGGCCACTTTCATGACACCCCACCAGCAACCTCACCTTGAAGCGCGGCCTAGTGCTACAAGGAGGGAAAAGTTTTGGAAGATGGTGAAGGAATACAGAGCAGACCGTGTCAGCGTCCTAAATGATCCCTCAGTGCCTTACAACTACTGGATGTCCAAGCTGGACACGTGGCACGAACTTGCTCTCTATGCCTTGGAGGTGGTGGCCTGCCGTGCCCCCAGTGTTTTGTCTGAGCGTGTATTTAGTGCTGCTGGTGGTATTATAACAGATAAGCGTATCTGCTTGTCCACTGGCATTGCTAATGCTGACAGGTTGACTCAGATAAAAATGAACAAGGCCTGGATTGCCCCTGACTTCTCAACTCCACCAGAGGAGAGCTGAGCTGATGATGAACATAAAGGCAATTTCAATCTATCATTTATAATGTACTCAATCTACTGTAGTGTATTCCCAAGCACTTTTTCCACTACAAAAAAAGAGTATATGGTTGAATCATGTTTTCTCCTCCTCCTCCTCATCCAGATTGTATATATTCCCTCCACTGAATTTTTTTTATAGGGTCAGCTCAACTTCAGGCCCCTCAACTCAAATTTTTTTATAGGGTCAGCTGAACAGCATGCACTCGCATATAATGTTTTAGAGCGTCATCTCACCTGCAGACACTCGCATATAATGTTTTGGAGCATCAGCTTACCAGCAGGCACTAACATATAATGTTATAGAGTGTCAGCTCAGCAGCAGGCCCTCGCTCCTAATGTTTTAGAGAGTCACCAGCAGGCCACCAATCATTATTTTTCAAGGGTGTGTATGATGCCCTCCTTTATGTGTAAAAAAGGGTGTGTTGTAGTGCCTGTTCCTTGTAATTTTTGGCATCCCTTTCACATAGTGCATAGGCTTTATGAGTGTAGGAGTCCCACTACCTGATCAATTGTACCACAATGTGAATGAGGCCCTCTTTTATGTGATATACAGGCTGTTTCAGAGTGCCTCTTGCTTATAATTTTTGGCAGCACTTGCACTTTATATACAATTGAATATACAGGAAAGAATGTTTCCTAACAATTTTTCCTGTGAAATTGATTTTTTTGGAGGAGTTTCTTGCGTATTTTTGTCATTCTATAAAAGTGGGGTACAACTCGGACAACATGGTTCCCAGCAGTGACCTTGGAGTCCAAGATGCATCCAAACATCTTCCCCATGCTGTTCCCGATCCATTTCGGTGGTGTTTCTGTCACTTTCTCACCTTTTCCATTGGACCAGGCACACTTTCCTTTTCAGAGCTTGGGGTGCCTGTTTGTCTCCCATTGACTTCCATTATACTTGGGTGCTCGGCCGAGCACATGAATATAGCAATGTGTTCGGGCCGAACACCCGAATACTTTGGTGCTCGCTCATCACTAGTATATACCATGTAACTGTTGTATGGTATATTTGTGATGTTGCATAACTGTACATCTTTGCAGCCTTTTTGCAGCACTCAGGAACACTGCCAGTCCCTGAAATGGTTTATTTCTCCTTTGTCAACCAGTAAGGAGAGATGGAGCCAGCATCATTGTAGGCCCAGCAAGAGCCTGAGGCTGACATTGGTGCAAACAGTGCAACGCTGCAGTGCTGCACCACAAGGCTTATGGGAGCTACAGAGACTGACCAGATAAAATGGTTTGTCTTAACTCCAAAGGTGATACAGTTTTTATGTAGAGCTAAGCAAAACTGGGACTGGCATATGACACTAAATAGGCCTGAGTTCTGTTGATTGGAGAATCTTCAGTCAACTGGTTGACTAGAATCGGCTTTTCCACTGTGGAAGAGTCAGGGAACTGAGAGACTGAAATGGATTGTCCACTTTGGTGGAGATATTGGGCTTAAGACCAGAGCGCTTCATGCTGGTCAGGTCTACAGTGTGGCTGGACTTAGGGCCTTACTGGCCTGAATATGTTGGCAGCGGATTATTCAGGTCTCCATCAGGCGTAGCACGTTTTATTATTTTATTCAGAAATAACAGCTAAACATATGAATATATCTTTCAGTAAGATCAGAATCTCAGCACATCTGCTCCTGGCTTTCTTCTCTCTCATCTCTCTCTCTCTGTACATGTTCAGTAAGTCTCTGCCTCTTCCTGCCATTTCTTTTTAGCAGTACTTTATTAACAACATAGCCCTGTGTCTGGAAACAGGCAATCACATAATGTAGTTGTTGTATTGTAATACACAAAATAATAAGCATTATTCCAACAGCCCCGCTACTTATCCTGTAAGTCCCATAGCTGGCTTGAGTTTTTTAAACTTGTAGAATTGCTTTCAGTTATCAAAGAACTCTCCGGTCTCTTTGACGTGGTTTGCTTACGTGTCTGCAGAGAATTCCAACTGTTGCTGTGATATCTGGGTGAGTCGTGTTTGCTACATGTACATACAATAGTGCCCCCTTTTCTTGTCTTCTTTGTGAATTTCCATGTTTGAAGTTGATGAAGGGATTTCATTTCCTCATCAGCAGCTTTAATGTATTTCGGTCTTTCATGTGTAGGTAATCGTTGTATCTCTTCCCACGACTGTGGCTCTGACTCCAGAAGTGTCTTGACTACGTAAGATAACTGTTGAGCTGGAATGCCTTTGTTTGATATACTTGATCTTGTGACGTAGGGCTCTTTCGCACGAGTGGATCCCGTGTGGGTAATCCACTGCGTGAAAGAGATCCAAGCCCCGTTCCAGACAGCAGAGACTCAGAGCATTAACATGATTGTTAATGCTCCGTGCCTCTCTTTAACCTTTTAACTACAAAATCACAGTGAGATAAAGTTGTCCCTGTCCCTGACCTGCTGAGCGTGCGCACTAGGCTCAGCAGGTCATCTCAGGGTTGAGTGAAGTGCGTATCAGGATGGCGCATGTGCACTTCGCACAAGGAAGCCGCTGCCAGCAGTCCGCACGGGCGCATCAGGCTGAGCCTAGTGCACACACGCTGGATCTGGCAGAGAGACGAGTAGGATTGCGAGGCGGCGCTGAGGTGTAGTAGGCGGCTCTGAAGACAGGGAAGGAGGCGCTGGGCACCGAACGGCGAGGGATGCGGCCGGGCACCCTGAATCAACGGACTTCCCCTTGGGCACCTTAAGTAAGTGATTGACAGGTTATTAAAACCTATTTTTTATGAAAATAAAGCCACTGTTCGATTTAATAAGGCCAGCTTAGGAATCCTCAGATTACCCTGGACATGAGCATATGTTTAGGTTAGAGGGGTTATATGTGGTGACAGAATCCCTTTAAAATGGTTTGTGTCTTCTGTGGGGAGTCGCTCTGGTAGACAGCGGTGCGGGTGCAGTTTAGAGGCAAAACAAGGAGTCCAGATTGTGCAACAAACAGTGTTTTATTCACACTTGCACACAAAATGAAAAACAGTCTCTTGGTGACAGTTCACACACAACGGAAATAACGTAGCCAAACAAAAACAGTCCAACACAGGTTCAGTCACCTGGGAGGTGTAGGTGCAGGTTCGCACCACGCTGTCGGCCCAGCCGCAGGAGAATCCAGCTTCAGGTAGCCAGGAACAAAATACCTCCTTGCTGAGCTCTTTCCTCCTGGACAGAGAACTCCCAGCCCTGTTAGCAGCTCCAGGATAATCACACTCCCCAGACACAGCTGCTGGCTGCGTTTTATATCCAGCCCAAAACATGGACTGGACCGTGGGGAGCAGCCACCCACCCTACTCTTTAGCTGCTCCCAGTAAGAGCCGGCCCGGATCGGCTTTGCAGCCATGCTATTTAACAAAGTCAAACAGCACTAGCTGCTGCAGACAAAAACCCGGCTCTCACCTCACCGAGGCCAGCAACCTCGGTGACACGTACCTGCCATCACATATGACACCTTGCACCTTACCACACTTCTCATTTGTGTATTCAGTTCCATTGTCTGCATGTAGAATCTTTGGCTTTTTCCCAAACTTGTTACTTACTTCAGGTAGTTTTTGCTGTGAAGTAAATATACAACTGTATACTTTGGATAATAATCAATAAAAGTGAGAAAATATATTTTCTTGCCTGGGGTGAGTGCACTCATTGGACCACAAACATCTGTGTGTATTAAGTCAAGTGGCTGCTCTGATCTTTTGGCACTATTTTTAGGAAATGTTTTTCTAAACATTGCTATCTCTTCCTTTTTACTAGTTTCCATAGCAGCAAAGAAAAAATAAACAAGAACAACTGACCAATCCACGAATAATCCCTCCCCACAGACAGTCCATAAATAGACCCCCCACACTCTGGTAACTTCCTCTTTCTTGCAAAACTGTAATTCAACTACAGGACGACCGGAACCTCTTCACATGGCAAACAACTCCAATGGTAGGACAACAGAACCGTAACATCCGACCGAACACGCCGGAACATGGGTACCTGCCTAAGCAAGACCTATTAGAAAAAAAGATCCGACAGGAGCCAGCAGCATTAACCTAAAGAAAAAGAGAAAGAAATACATGGTAATAGTACCGTCAAGGTAACCAAAGCTACATAAGCAAACTCAACCACCATTATTTCAGCATAAAACATAAGTTAAACCCATATGCGGAGAGCTTCTGTAAACAGGGGGGGGGGGGAATAAGGGAAGGGCAATACTCGCCTCCGTGTCTTTAATAAAATCATGACTTTACGTCATAAAATAAGAAAATTATACAATTTTATAACAAGACACGGAGGCTCCTATTGCTAGTTCAAAGCGAAGGGATAACAGAAGAAAAGGCGTGAGGAGCAGGCCTAAAGTAAAACTCCCTGAATGTGGAAGCCCTAGATCAGTCGGCCAGCTTCAAGATATTCTCCAAGCGAGCCCCGGAGACCGCCATAGAAGTGGCAGAAGCTCCACGAACAGAGTGCGCAGTGAACACAGAAGTGTCGATGCCCGTTGAGGACAGAATCCACTTCACCCAGCGGGATAACGTAATACTAGTGACTGGGCAAAAGGTTTACGTAAAGAGATGAACAGTTGAGGCGCCGTAGGAGACCTTAGGGTAGAGGTACGTGCCAAATACTCCCTAAAGCACAAAACCGGACAAATAGCAGGAGATCCCGGGAATGAGGGATAAGAAACCGACCTGATGCCGTTTTTTGTCCGTCGAGAGATATCAAAAGAAATCCCTTCCGTATTGAAGGAAACCGCATCGATATCCAAAGCACGGATGTCTGAGACCCGCACAGGAAATCACAACAAGGTGACCAGTTTGGTCGAGAGTTGGCGTAGACTAAGTTCCGAATTGTCCGGCCAGTTGGAAATGAAATCAATTGCCACAGAAACGTCCCACACGGAAGTAAAACGAGGTCTAGGGGGTCGAGACAGCCGGGAACCCTTAAGTAAGCGGCACACCAAAGGGTGCTGCCCCGCTGGACAACCGGAGAAACCCTGATGTCAAGAGGAAATGCAATCTGAACAAATCAATAGTTCGGTATGCCTTACCCTCTTCAAACAGGGAGGATAGGAATTGGAGGACATCTGTCACAGGGGCCGTAGCGGGATCCAGACTCCGGACCACGCACCAACAAGACCAAGTTCCCCAGGCCGCCCGGTAAGCTCTTCTGGTACCGGGGGCCCACGCATTCTCCAGAAGGAATCTAGTCGTGTCAGAAATTCCAGAGACGTCCCAGGTACTCCTGAAATTCTGCAACCTAGCAGACAAAGGGAGCCGTCCCCTAGCAGTGAGTGTTTCTGACCCAAGGGACCCAGGAGTAAATCGGGAAGGGACGGGAGAAGACGGGGTCGTCGATCAAGACCTCCAGGAGCTGTGGAAACCATACCTGAGATTGCCAAAAGGGGACCAGCAAAACGATTTCGTCCGCCTGGCGACGCACCTGAGATAACACCCGAGGAATCAGGGCGAAAGGAGGGAACGCATAAGAGAGTGTCCCCGACCAGTCCTGGAGCACAGCGTCTACTGCTTCTGAATGTGGGTCGGGTCTCCAGCTGTAGAACCTGGGCAACTGGGCGTTCCAACGCGAGGCAAACAGGTCTAAGGAAAAAGGACCCCAGAGGGATTCGATGGACGAGAACACCGTTGATTGCAATCTCCAGTCGCTGGAATCCAAAATGTGGCAAGAATTCCAATCCGCATAGGAATTCTGAAGACCCGGGATATATTCCGCCACCACCGAGAAACCTTTGTCAAGGCAGAAAGACCAAAACTCCTTCGCCAGATGGGTCAACATGGTGGAACGCATACCGCCCATGGAGTTGACGTAACGAACCGCAGCCACATTGTCCATCCTGAGACGAATGCAAGCACATACCCTGCCGCTGGTGAAGCTCCGAATCGCGAAAGACCCAGCTAAAAGCTCCAACGCATTGATATGCAACGTCGACTCATCTGACGACCAGGGACCCCCGGTGGAAACGCCGCTGCAGCGAGCACCCCATCCGAGGAGGTTGGCGTCTGACTCTATTATCAAATCCGGTTGGGGACCAACGATGGCTCTGCCGTTCCATGCATCAAGGTTGGGAATCCACCAAACAATCTCGTCCCGTGTGGGCTGATCCAAAACCACCAAATCCGCATACGATGATCTGGCCTGTAGATGAGCATTCTTGAGCCGCTGGAGCGCTCGATAATGCAAGGGGGCTGGAAAAATAGCCTGGATCGAGGACAACAACAGGCCTATGAGGCGAGCGAGATGGCGAAGCGACATTTGAGGGAGGCGAAGCGCGTGCCGCAGCTCCTTGTGAATGGACCTGATTTTTGCCAACGGAAGAAAAAGGGTCAGAGCCTCCGAATCTACTCCGAAGCCCAAGAACTCTATAGACCTGGAAGGATGAAGACAGGATTTTTCCTGGTTGATCACAAATCCCAGTCCCGTGAGGAAGGAGATTGACAGGCGCAGATGGTCCATCAGGGTAGCCGGACATTGAGCCATGAATAGGAGATCGTCCAAGTAAATTTTTAGATGAACTCCCTGTCTGCGTAGCCAGAACACCACTGGTCTCATGAGCTTGGTGAAACACCAAGGGGCCGACGAGAGGCCGAAGGAGAGGCAGGTGAAACGCCAAAGCTGTCCCTGCCACAGGAACTGCAACAGGTTTCTGGACCTCGGGTCTATGGGAACTGTAAGGTATGCATCTTTTAGGTCGAGTTTGACCATCCAGTCCCCAGAAAGAAGAAGGTCTCTGAGTAGATGTATACCCTCCATTTTGAAATGGCAGTATCGGACAAATCTGTTTAATCCTTTTAGGTTTATGACAGGGAGGAACTGTCCGCCCTTCTTTTCCACCAGGAAGACCTCCCTGACAACACCCCCAGTAGTGCGAGGGGATAGTTCTATAGCCTCCTTTTCCCAAAGGGTAGAAAGCTCCACATCCATGAGGTTCTGATTCTCCACTGAAAACCACAAGGTGCAGGGAGGTGGGAGCCCTAGGGGTTCGGTCGTCAGCTCTATCTGAAAACCCCTGATGGTGGATAGAACCCATGGGTCGGCCGTGATGCGAGACCAGGCATGAAAAAAGAACCCGAGTCTGCCCCCTATGCAGTTGGGAGAAGAAAATGGAAGGAATGGAAGACTTACCAAGAGGGCGTCTTGAGCCGGATGCGCCTCTAAAACTGCGGGATCTACCGGATGTACCTCTGGATGGGAAGAAACTGGATTGCTGACGTTGGTCCTGGAACGACTAGCGTTGGTGGTAGGGACCTCGACCCGCCCCACGGGTCTGGAACTGGACGTGGCCAGCCCTGGAAGAGACTCTCCCGTGAAAAACTTTGCGCATGGAGGTTTGCGCTTTGTATAAGGCCGTGAAGGCCCCCACGAACTTGCCAAGATCTTTTGTAAAGGAGTCCCCAAAAAGGAGTCCTTGCGCCTCCTTGCCTGCTTCTGTTAATGCCATATTAGCTAATTTCGGCTCTATTTTCATAAGTATAGCCTTTCCACATTCAATGGCTAAGGATGTGTTCACATTTTCCACCATACAAATGGCGCGCTGCACCCATCCGCGGAGTTCCTCCGGGTCAACGGGTGTGCCGCCGGCTTTGGCTGCTTCCGCTAAATCAAAGATTTTGGCTAGAGGCCCCAGCATATCAGGAGCTTATCCTGATAGGCACAGAGGGCGGAGTCCAGGCCCCTGCGGGGGTTAAACCCTGTCTTAGACAAGAATTGGATCATCTTGGGATCCATGTTCGGGGTCTCACAGACCTTGTGCGGAATCAGGGGTCGGGGACACTGGGCCCTCAGTTTGCTCCTAGTCTCCTTACATAGAGGAGTTCTAATTCTGGCTTCTAGGTATTGAGCCACATGTGGGGCGGGAACCCATTCTGCAGACTTAGGGTGGTGGAGTTTGTCTGGATCAAATAAAGGCTCCCCCGTAGAGTCTGTAAGAGACTAGTCAGGAGCCAGACTAGTAGAGGGATGTGAGACAGGGACGTTATCTCCAATATCAGGGTCCACCATGATCCCTTCTAGGTTATCCTCAGATCCGCTATTGTGGCCTGGCCAAGCCTCCTCCTCAGACTCAACATCAGAGCTAGAACTAGGGTCGGGCTGGGCCGAGCCGATTTCCAAGGACGCGCTTTTTACGCCTGGCACGGGCAGGCTCTCTTGCGTGTGCTAGGCACACTCTCATGTGATAGAACCATGCTATCATTCATTTGGTTTCTGGAGGCAGTATTATCAGGTGGGGGCGCCAGAGTGGGGCCCTGGGGAATAAGTGCCTGAGAAATGGAGTGGGATATTATGGAAGTCATGGACCCCATGGCTGTAGCAATGGCGTTAGTGATCGATTGATGCAGGGATAGGGCCTGGGCATCCATAGGGGTTGTAGAACTAGCCCTGGGGGGAGTGGGGGAGGCAGCCTGGGTGAGAAGCAGCTGAGAAGCAGGCAGCCCAGCGGGGGTGGGTTCAGTAGGAAGGGACATACTTGAGAAAGGAGTTAGTCACTCCTGAAAGGTAAAGGAAGGCAAGACTGCATAGACGACCTGGAGCTGGAAGTACGCACGCCAGAAGCAGAGAGCCAAATCAAAATGGCGCCGAGATCTCGTGGGAACACCGGGAAGGAGAGGCCATGCCCCCTAACAGAGCTATAGACGATGCCTGCAGGGAGAAGGGGCCTAAGATGGTGTCCGAGACAAAACGGGATCTCGGGCGCGGAAGAAGGAGGCCAAGATCTCGCGAGAGCGGAGAATACCCAGCGGGACGTCAAGCAAAATGGCACCCGAGATCTGAAATCTCGAGATCTCGGGAGCACCGATAAAAAAGAAGAAGCCTACAGGCGGGCCGGGGGCAAGATGGTGCCCGAGATCCCGCTAACGCGAGATCTCGGACGCGCCTGCTGAGGAGAAAATACAGGCGCGCAGGAGAAGAATGGTGTCCAACGACTACCCGGCCAAGTAAGGGCGCGAGTATCCGAGGGTAAGAGGCGCAGCAAATGGAGTGACAGCGGGGAGCGCAAAAGTAGCAGAAGTTTGAAAAAGGGGTAAAGAAAAAGAAGAGTAACAAAAAAAAAAATCGGGGAAGGAAAAAAAAGCAAAGAGACACTCCAAAAAAAAATTGATGAATAAGGAGAAGGAATATATATATATATATATATATATATACATATATATATATGTATGTATATATATAAATGTAGGGAAAAGTATATATGTATAGCAAACTAACAATCGATATACTGACAATAAGAACAATACTTATCTGCTATGGAGTAGCAAAGAAAGAGGAAGTTACCAGAGTGTGGGGGGTCTATTTATGGACTGTCTGTGGGAAGGGGTTATTCGTGGATTGGTCAGTTGTTCTTGTTTATTTTTTCTTTGCTGCTATGGAAACTAGTAAAGGAAGAGATAGCAATAGGAGCCTCTGTGTCTTGTTATAATATTATACATAAATTTACAAATAAGCTTGCTGAAGGCATGACACTCCTCTGCTGGTATCTATAAGGATACCAAATTAAGTCACTGCTGGAGAGAGCAACAAAATCAGTTCAGTTTCTTAAGCATAAACCTCCTGTTGGATACAACGGATAATAACGTCTCTGGCCTGTGTGAGCTTGTCCACTGTATGGGCCTTGTGACAGTAATGCCAACCTTTGCAGTGCTCTTTTCCTGTAGGTGTGGCTCTAAAAGATTTGGCTATGTGGATCAAGCCAGCTATAGCTCTGTTCAGTGATTTCCATGTACAAAACTTGTTGAATCATTTGGATCCAAGTTCTCTGTTAGAAACGTTTGTGGTGAGCACAGAAACAAGAGGATGAATCTCTGCATCAACATTTGGTTCTAGCAGCTCAAATGAGTTTTTCTCAAGAGTGTCAATTACAGGCTTGTAGAGGAATGGTGGTCCTGTGAGCCACATGGTATCTTTAAGGTGGGCTGCAGGAACAGCTCTTGTAGCATGGTCTGCAGGGTTGAGGTCAGTTGGTATATAGCGCCACTGGGTAGGCTGTGTAGACCTCCTGATTCTTTGAACACTGTTATAAACACAGACATAGAATCTCCTAGTCTCATTGTAAATGTAACCCAACACTACTTTGCTGTCTGTATGAAACACTGTGCTATCAAGTTTTACATCTATTTCAGAGACAAAAAGGTCTGCTAGTTCTACTGCCAGAACAGCAGCACAAAGTTCCAGTCTTGGTATGGTAAGCTCAGGACTTGGTGCCAGCTTTGCTTTGCCCATTGTAAAGCCAATTTGGACCTGGCCTTTAATATCTATAGTTTTAAGGTAAGCGACTGCAGCGATTGCTTTTACTGAGGCATCACAAAATACGCACAGCTGCCTGGACTGAACCTCAGCAGAAGAGATGTGGGAATATGGCCTATGTATACACACATTAGATAATGCCTTTAGAGAGTCTCTTCATGTTACCCATACTGCCTCTTTCTCATGAATAAGAAGAAATGTTCCATAATCTCTGTTTTTTTCTGAAAGTTGCGTTGGAGTAAACAGAAGCGTTTAAAGGCTTGATCTCTGTTGTTGGGAAGACAGCGTCTCTATGTCTTGAAAGGCAGTGGGGCAACCCAGGTGTTCATTTTATCCTTGAAGAATCCTTGCTCTATTATGTTTAAGAAGGCCTCATCTTCAATAGAGGGAGCCATCTTGTGGTCTTCCTTTGTCCTCTGGAACACCTTGCACCCCAAGTGGTCTTGGTTTTCACCACAAGGATTTCTGTAAAGTCAGGATATAGTACACTTGCCGGTTTCTCTCTTACAAGGAACCTTTTAGGACAAGGCTGAAAGAGGTATGGATGTCTGTTCCCCAAGGTACTTGTGTAAAGAGAATTCACAGCGTTTAGCTTGTGAACATTTCCTAGGCAGACATTACCTATAATGACCCAACCCCGGGTCAAGCGTCTGGACTATTGGAGAATTGTGAGGCCTGTTTATTTGTATTCTCTTCTTGTGGACTCTTATGATGTCTCTTCCAAGCAGAAGTATTATTTGGGCCTCTGGGTCGAGTGCAGGTAAGAGATGTGCTATGGATTTTAGATGTGCATGATGTAATGCTGCCTCACACGGAGGAATTTCTTCTCTATCATTTGGCATCCGATTGCATTCGATAAAGGTAGGGATGCTTCATCATTTATGGATTCGATTTAAAAGCCAGTAGCTCTTCTGCCTTTTACTTCACTCACACCTGTGCAAGTTTTAAGTGAATATAGAGAACAGTGTCCTTTAATATTGAAGATATCAAAGAAAGTCGAGTTAGCAAGAGACCTATTACTCTGATGATCCAGGATGGCATACAACCTTACTGCTTTCTCTTTATGACCGATGGGGTAAACTGTGACAAGACAGATCTTGGAGAAAGATTTTTTACTAAGACCTTCTCCGCAGACTTCGGTGGACTGGGGTTGTCACTTAAGGAGGTACTGTGTCTCTCTCCTCCCCGCCATGCTCAACAGCCTGTTCTGAGGGTGTGAGAGTCCATGGAGCTAGTCCAGGGTGTGAGGCTGTATTGTGCTCTTCCCTATTGCATTCAGAGCATTTGGTGTTTACAGTACAGTCTTTTGCAAGATGAGAGGTTGATGCACAATGCTTGTAACAAATGTGGTTCTCCTTGAGGAAAGTTTTGCGGTCCCTGAGAAAATTTTCTATAAATCCTCTGCATTTCAGCAATGAGTGTGGTTTCTTATGTAGAGGACATTCTCTGCATCGGTCTTTGGTTGAGATCTTTTCAGACTCAGGGGTACTTTGGGTTTTGTTTGAGGGGTCTTTCGAAGATACACTGGTCTTGTGTACTGCAACAGGTGTAACTTTCATGTTACAAAGTGAGACAGGCCTACCTGGTTTGTGGTAATTGGTGTTAAACATTGAGAAGTCAAAGCTAGGATCATTCCTAGTCTTTGCTTGCTGGTCCACAAAGTCCACAAAGAATGAGAATGGAGGGAATAGGAAATTGTGCTGTTGCTTGTACCTGGAGCCTTGAGCAATCCACTTTTCTTGCAGGTTATAAGGTAGTTTTTGTACTATAGGGTTTACACCACGTGCAGTATCTAAGAATGCCAGACCTTGTAAATCTTTTTCAGCTTTGGCAACTTGGAGCTCTGTCAGCAGATCACTCAGTTCTCTCAGCTCCTGGAACCCCTTGTTTTGGATCTTGGGGAAATCCTCAATTATTTTGAAGAGTGCATTCTCTATCACTTCAGGTGAGCCGTAAGAGTCCTCAAGTCTCTCCCATATCATGTTTAACCCTGTGCTTGGGTAGTTAATATCAATGGCTCTAATCCACTTTGCATGCTCTGCCGACTCGTTTCCTAGCCATTTGACAAGATCAATTTCCTCACATGCAGACAGGTCCAGGTCTCTGATAGTATTTCTGAATGATGATCGCCATGACCTATAACTTTCAGGTCTGTCATCAAACTTGGAGAGCCCTTTGGTTATTAACTCACGTCGGGCAAAGAATTTAAGAAAACCTGACATAACTGGATGTCTGATTGGTGGATTGTTGCAGTAGTAGTCACCGTCTACTTGTTCCTTCTTAAAGGATTTGAATGCAGGTTGTATTGAGGGCATTGAGGGTTGATGTCCTATGAAACTGTTGTCTCATGCAAAGCAGGGGTTTTGGTTAACTGAGGTCACTTGTGTGAAAGGAGTCTGCTGGGGTTCTTCAGCAGGGGTTGACGCTGCTCTTGAACTTGAATTTAGGCCGTCACCTGACTTAGCATATGGCATGACGTAATCTGAAGTGCGTTGCGAGTTATCAGATTCAGGCCCAACTATGCTGCTGAGTCTATCACTTGTGGAGTTTGCTGCTTCTTCTAACGCCTATGCCTCTGCTACAGCAGCTGCAGCTTCCCTTTCCACAGTTAGTTTTTCCAGTGCTGCTTGTTGTTCAGCCAAGGCTGCTTCCATGTGTGCTTCCATGCTTGCTTTCTCCATTTCCATACGAATTTTCATTTCCATATGAGCTTTCTGCATTTCCATACGAGCTTTCTCCATTTCCATACAAGGTTTCGTCATTTCTATACGAGCTTTCTCTACTTTTAATTGTCTTTCTTGCTTGGCAAATGTCGCGCGGGTTTTGGCGGCTTCAGCTTGTGTGCGGGCAATAGCGACCGTGGAGCTGCTCACTGATCTCTTTGAACTTCTGGAGCTAGCCGAGATGCAAGACCTTGTCTCGCACAGTTCGGACTCTCTTGACGACATAATGACACTGTGAACAGGTTTGCACACTTGCAACTGTCGTGGGTGACGATGCTGCGCCTTGCAGGGTTCAGTACCATGCGGTCCAGCCGGTTAGAGGTTGTTGACTCGCAGGGTTTGAGGAATCGCAGTTTGTATCTTGTAAGAAGCCGTTATTTTACTGCGGCCAGGGAGTCGCAGTTCCTCGTATCTAGTTCGTTAGCAGACGCTGTTTTACTGTTCTGTCCTCCTTATGTGTGAAGGTAAATAGCTTGACAGACAGCTAAACCTTATCCTGGCAATGAATTGACAATGGAGTATCGTCCAACTTTATCTTTGTTGCAAGGATATAAACGCGCGGGTGCGGTAAAACTAAGGAACAGAAAAATAATACACTTACTAAAGGGGTCTGACATATGACAATGCATATAATAACATTATTGTGAATGACAATGATAAACATCCATGAAGTATACAGATATAAACCAGGAGCATGCTATCCTACCTGCATAACAAAGATAGTCCCTAGCCGCTAACTGAAGCTACTATAGAGAAGCAGGAGAAAGACATGCAAATATATATGTAACCAGATGCAAACAGGCTGTAATGTGGCTTACCAGCGATGCTACTGTGGGCTTAGATGTGGAGGATGACTCCAGAGGCTTCTACACCATGTGCTACCTGTGGCAGGGATTACTGTGAATAAGGAAAATGACTGCTGTGTGCAGGGATGAAGATGCCACTAAGGTATGGGAACTGAAATAGGCCAAACTTCTAATTTGAATAGCTGCAATGTATGTAAACGGCCACTAGATGGTGCTGTTACACAACAAATAGAGAATTATACAGAACATATATTGAATATGCATTAAAATTATATATAAATTAACAAATAAGCTTGCCGAAGGCATGACAATTATTGTATTGGCCCTTTAAGGTACCAGTATATTGCTTTCAAGAAAACACAGGTTGTCCAGCACATTTATCCCCAAATAATAAAGCCATAGTGTAGTGTGGAATACCCCTGGTTTTATAGGGAATGTAAAAGAGTGCTATAATGTTATGTGTAGTTAATCCAGACGAGTGAGGATTTGTATAGCATGTGTAGCCCCCCAAGGGGGTGCAATCAGTCTGTATGTGGAGCCTGTCACAGTGGCCTGGTAGCTGATTAGGGAGTGACATGTGAGTCCTAAACACAGCAGTAGCAGGAGTGTCTGCAAAGCCTGGTGGGGAAAACAAGCCAATAAGGCTCACACTCATGCCAGTCTTGATAAAACTGGGCTTTTATTACTTTTTAATGCACAAAAAAGGCATTGGGAGAAGGATAAAGTCCCTCCATTCCTGCCCACTCCAGTATACAGAGTGTAGGTGACTGTAATACATGAAGTATAGGAGGGTTAGATGTAGAGATGTCCCGAACTATTCCGAACAGTTCCCGGCGAACATCGCATGTTCACGTTCGCCGCGGCGGGCGAACATATGCGATGTTCGGTTTGCCCTCTATACGTCATCATTGAGCAAACTTTGACCCTGCACCTCACAGTCAGCAGACACATTCCAGCCAATCAGCATACCCTCCCACCCAGACCCTCCCACCTCCTATCAAAAAGCAAGGACAGCATCCATCTTAGATTCATTCTGAAGCTGCAGTGTTAGTTAGAGCAGGGACAGTGCTGCTGCTGCTGAAATAAAGGGGTTCTTCACTTTGTTACAACTGATAATCTATCCTCAGGATAGATCGTCAGCATCTGATCGGCCAGAGTCCGACACCCGGGACCCCCGCTGATCCGCTGTTTGAGAAGGCAGCGACGCTGCAGGAGCGCCACGGCCTTCTCACTGTTTACCGCTGCTCGCGCCCCCCCCCCTAGTGACGTCAAGACTTGAACAGAGCTCAGCCTCAGCCCACGTCATGACGTCACTGGGCGGGGCTCTAAACAGTGAGAAGGCAGCGGCGCTCCTGCAGCATGACTGCCTTCTCAAACAGCTGATCGGCAGGGGTCCCGGGTGTCGGACCCCGGCCGATCAGATGTTGATTATCTATCCTGAGGATAGATCATCAGTTGTAACAAAGTGACGAAGAACCCCTTTAATAGGTAAATCATTAGCTAGGCCAGTGTTCTGTGTCCACTCCAGTCCTCAAAGACTCATCTGCTGTAAGGACAGCGTCCTGACAGCACCCCAAAAAGCCCTTTTTAGGGCTGGCACATCAGTCTGCTTTTTTTTTAAATATATATATATATATATACATATATTGCAGTTGCCTGCCTGTGTGTAAGAGGTCGCAGGCCCACAGACTATACTGTGTGCACACCACTCATATAGGGTGGCACAGTACCTTGCAGATAAAAAAGTCATTTCATTTTTACCCTTTAATATAATTGCAGTTGCCTGCCAGTGTGTGTTTGGCCCACAGACTGTACTGTGCCCATTGCCCACCACCCATATAGGGTGTCACAGTACATTGCACGGCACACACGCAGTGACCTAGAATTCAAACGAAGCGGACCGAGCATTGGTCTTTTTCCATCTCCCGGTTCCAAAAATCTATTCACTACACCGGCCCTGGCCGGTATATATATATATATATTTAAAAAAAAAAGCAGACTGATGTGCCAGCCCTAAAAAGGGACAAAACAGAGATTAAATTGATAGGAATAGTACTTAGTTAACACTAGTTGCATTGGTGGCAAATTCCATTGCAAGTGCCCAAAATTAGAAGGAAGCGGACAGAGCAAGCTTTTTTCTCCATCTCCCCATGCAAGGATTCAGTTCAATACACGTCCCCTGATAGGGGACTTAACAAAGATTAAAATGGTAAGAATAGTAGTTCACACAGTACATTGCGCGGTGCATGCGCAGTGCCCCAAATTGGAAGTAAGAGGACCGACCAATCATCTTTTTCCATCTCCCGGTTCCTAAAATCTATTCAATACACCAGCCCCTGATAGGGGACAAAACAGAGATTAAACTGGTAAGAAATGATTTTTTTAATTTAAAAAAAAGAGGACAGCCTCTGCGGAGCTGGGTATTTTTTGGCCGCGTTACTGAACGCTCATGAAGGCTCATGCGTCCTTTTGCGGAGGTGACAAATCTGGTCAGTCAAACCCAAGGTAACATCTTCGACCTCATCCCATATGCATTTTTTCTGGAGCATGCCCTGTGAAGAGTGCTGGATCAGGCTGTAGATGAGCATAAAGAGGAAGAGTTGTGGTCACCATCACCACCAAAAGTAGCCTTGTCGTCGTAGATTGCTGGACCTGCGGCAACGCAGAGAGAGGAGTCTGAAGAAGAGGAGTCAGAGGAGGAAGGTGGCTTTGAGGAGGTGGAAGACCAACCACAGAAGGCGTTCCAGGGGGCTTGTTGTCACCTTTCGGGGACCCTTGGTGTTGTGGGTGGCTGGGTGGAGGAAGAGACCTTCAATGACGTCAGTGAGGACAAGGAACAGGACATGGCTAGCTTGGTTTCAAACCTTGCGCAAATGGGGAGTTTGTGGTTGTGCAAATGGACTGTTTGCGGTTGTGTGCGGTGCGTTAAACGGGGAGTTTGGTCTGTCAGAGTTTGGTCTGTCACTGTAAAGCGGGCGTAACCCTTACACTACCTGATCAATACAACATCATACCCGATCGTATACACACACTAAATATTTTAAAGCATGTTATTCCAAACAGTTTAGGAATGTTAGGTGATTTATGCCCTTTATGGATTAAAACCCGACTCTGCGTCAGCTACGTAAATGGATCCCCCTCCGGCATGCCACAGTCCAGGTGTTAGTCCCCTTGAAACAACTTTTCCATCACTATTGTGGCCAGAAAGAGTCCCTGTGGGTTTTAAAATTTGTCTGCCTATTAAAGTCTACGGCGTTTTGCCCGGTTGCGAAGATTTGCGGAAGTTCGCGTTCGTCGTTCGTGAACGGAAAATTTTATGTTCGCGACATCTCTAGTTAGGTGCCGCCAAACCACTTTAAATTGCATCAGCCCTGGTTTTGTGCATCATCCCCTCATCATAAAAGAAGATGAGCTCCAGGATACCATATCTTTTGAATGAACTTTTTAGCAATAAAAAAATCTTGCTATAAAGTCCCTGCATTGTATAATACACCCCTTAAAGGGGTTATCTGGTTTCATGATATTGATGACCTATACTTAAGATAAGTCATCAATGTCATATTGGCGTGGGTCTGAATCCTGGTGCCCCCACAATCAGCTTTTTGAATGGGACACAGGGCATGTGCGAGTTTACGTGCACGGTCTACTTTGTAGCAGTCATGCAGAGCTTTGGGTACATTACAGGTTCACTCATACTGCCCAACATCCCAAATGTAGCGGGATAGTCCCGCATTTCAGCGGTTGTGCTGCGGTCCAGGAACGGCAAAGGTATGTCCCGCTCTCAGCTGTCTCTGTGTCCAAAGGATAGCTGATTGCCATCCGCTCCCTGCTTCACTGTTCAGCTGCCATCACTCCCCAGTAGCAGCACGATGCACTCATACATCACATTGCTGATCTCTGTAGGAATCAGCCTGTGCTCCTCCTACACAGCACTGCGATGTGTGACAGTATCCTGCTGGGGAGCATCTGAAACTGAGTTGTGATAATCAAAGGTACCAGGTGATTATTTGCAGTTTTTTTTCTACTTCCTTGGTGTGGCAGATATCTGGCCATAACTACTGTGAGGGGCAGATATCTGGCCATAACTACTGTGAGGGGCACATATCTGGCCATAACTACTGTGAGGGGCAGATATCTGGCATAATTACTGTGAGGGGGCACATATCTGGCATAACTACTCTGAGGGATCACATATCTGGCCATAACTACTGTGATAGGGCATATATCTGTCAAAACTACTGTGAGGGGGCACATGTCTGTCATAACCACTGTGAGGGGGCACATATCTGGCATAACTATGGTGAGGGGGTAGCTACTATGAAAGGGGCACATCTGGGCATAGCAACTATGAGGGGCATATGTGGGCATAACTACTGTGAAGGGGGCACATGTGGGCATAACTACTGTGAAGGGGGATACCTCAGCATAGCTACTGTGAAGGGGCACATGTGGGAATAACTAATGTGAAGTGGGCATATCTGGGCATACCTATGGTAAAGGGGGCATATATAACTATAATATTAAAAAAAGACTTCGAGAACATGAGACACAGGTCACAGTAATGAGCCAGCACTACATATAGGAGAATACAGCACCACATACCTATTACATCCAGTGACATCTACTGTCTTGTCTTTCTTCTTCTCCTCCATTTTACCCAGACCTCCATGACAAATTCTTTCAGACGCATCTCGTCTCTACAGAGTTTGTTGCAGACACGTCAGATTTTTCAATTTTTCCATCTACCCTCCCCCCCCCCATCCTGGTGTCCTAACAATGTTATCCTGCTGCCACCCCCAATACTGTGCCCGTAGTGCTCCACAATGCTCCAGGTACTCTACTGCTGAAAAAATAGTGACCCTGCTAGAAATGATGTCCCTATAGTGTCTACAGCACTACAGTTATAAATGCCACCTAGAGTGCCCCTAGTAATAATAATAAAACCTTAGATTAATCCCCCCTCCTACGTTGCCCTCACATAGTAATTTCCCCCCCACACACACTGTCCACACATAGTAAATTCCCCACTCACTGCCCTCACGAAGTAATTTTCTCCCACACTGCCCCCATATAGTAATTTCCCCACACATAGTAATTACTCCCCCACTGCCCCCACAGTAGTAATATGCTCCACAGTAGTACTTTCCCCCCAACACTGTCCTCTAGTGCCCCTCTTATGGCTAGTAGTGTCTCCCAGTGCCCCCATTCCGGGAAGTAATGTCCCCCAGTGCCCTTTTTACGGACAGTAATGTCTCCCCCAGTGCCCCCCTTATGGCCGGTAATGTTGGCACTTAAAAAAAAAAAAAAAAGCTAAAATCTTATACTCACCTGTGTCCTTTTGCTGGCGCTCACCAGCTGCTGGTATGCCAGAAGCGCACCCCTCACTGTTGTGCGTCCCGACACAGGTGGGTGTGATGATGTCATCACGCCCGCCTGGGCTGGGATTTCACTACCAAATAGACCTCAGGCCTGTAGGGTAGGTGATCGTCGGCGTATAATGCCCCCTTATGTGATGGCACATAAGGGGGCATTACACTGTGTGGAGGCAAATAAGGGGACATTACAATTTGTGGGGACATTATACTGTGTGGAGGAAAATATGGAGGCGTCATACTGTGTGGGGGCAAATATGGGGGTGTCATACTGTGTGGGGGCACAAAAGTGGGGAATAATGTTGTGTGAGGACACATAAGGGGGCATTACACTGTGTGAGGGCACATAAAGGGGCATTACACTGTGGGGGCACATAAGGAGGCATTACACTCTGTGGGAGCACATAAGGGGGCATTATACTGCCTGGGGACATTAAACTGTGTATATACACACATACAGTAAAGTGTCACTATATTAAAATTTCCACAGCAATTCCGGTGAATGAGGATTGGACATACTGTAAGGAATATTACAGCTATTATAAACTAGTCACTTCCAGTGGGGACAGGTCTGTACTGTGCTACTGAATGTGGTGATATTTATATAAGTAGAATACAATATTTCTACAGGCAGACAAGTATGACGTAAGAACACACTGGAAATAAACGAGCAGAGCGGAGATGTGACGTACATAGCTGCCGCTCACCTTCAGGTAAAACACTAAACACAAAAGAAAAGCCTTAAAGGCATACCTTCCAACTGTCTCAGATTTCAGTGGCTGTCCCAAGGTCCCGCTACAGGAGAGGTATGTCCTGCTCTCTGGCAGCTGTCCCTGCTTCAAAAGAGACAACTGCCTGTAATGATGAAGCAGAGAGCCATCGGCTCCCTGCACAATCATTTCTCTTCCCTGCCGGCACTCCACACTGCTAGTCTGTGCAGGGTGCGTGGCCAGCTGGCAGTCAACCTCTGCTCCTCTTCCTTCACAGACCAGAACAGCTGATGTGTATCCTGCTGCTGCTGCTGAAGGAGGTGAGTATGTGGAGTTTTTTTTTATTTTTTACTTTCTGTGTGGGGGGCACAGTCCTGTGCATATTTCTGAGGGGCACAGTCCTGGGCATATTTCTGAGGGGGCAGTCCTAGGCATATTTCTGATGGGGCACAGTCCTGCACATATTTCTGAGGGGCACAGTCCTGAGCATATTTCTGAGGGGGCACAGTCCTGAGCATATTTCTGAGGGGGCACAGCTGGACATATTTCTGATGGGGGGGCACATAAGTGGGCATATTACTGTAAGGGAGCTCATAACTGGGCATATTACTGTGAGAGGGCACATAACTGAGCATAATTACTGTGACGGTGCATATATCTGGGCATTGCTACAGTGAGGGCGGCACATATCTGGGCATAACTACTGTGAGGGGGCACATATCTGGGCATAACTACTGTGAGGGGGCACATATCTGGGCATAACTACTGTGAGAGGGCACATATCCTGGCATCGCTACTGTGAGGGGGCACATATCTGGGCATCTCTACTGTGAGGGGGGCACATATCTGTCATAACTACTGTGAGGGGGCACATATCTGGGCATAACTACTGTGAGGGGGCACATATCTGTCATAACTACTGTGAGGGCGCACATATCTAGGCATAACTGCTATGAGGGGGTACATATCTGGACATAATAACTGTGAGGGGGCACATATCTGGGCATAACTACTGTGAGGGGGCACATATCTGGGCATCGCTACTGTAAGGGGGGACATATCTGGCACTCGCACAACTCCAGTAGTCCATCCACGGCATGACTGAACCATGTTGCTGTACTCTTAATGCCCAGCTTTCCCTAATTCCTGAATGGCAAATCTGTATAGATATGCGGAGAAAGTAAAGTAGTGTATACACTTGTAGAGGTAAGGAAAGATATTCTATAATATTCTGGAATAAATAAAATGAATAAATGTATGAATGAAAACGTAAATATAAACAACAGTTTTTCTTCCTGGAGTGAGCTTGTAAATGCTGTAGACAATAGGATGGTTAGTCAGCGAGTTTGTAGGAAAAACACAGAATGATGTAATTGATCATTTATCCACAAGAGGTCAGCATTGTAATTGTAATGCTTGCTGGAAATCCCTCCAGCATTGTATATAAGAGCACACACACTTTGGAAGCATGTATACTGACACATATAGTAAAAACTAAGATATGTCTGCCTTGCTAACTTCACTATATACATGTGCAGTTAAATACTGTACTTTGATCGCTGTCTCTCTTTAGCAAGCAGACAGAATTCCTGATACATAAAGTTCCACATGATCCAACATTGTGCTATGTCATACACAGTGGCTAGGAGCCAAAAAAGAATATAAGCTTAGTAAAAATGAGTTTTAAATGGAATATGTCACCAGCACATGACCTATTATTTAAATTATGTTTTTATGTTAAACATATTTTTTAAGACTTTTTGGTTATATATATATTTTTTTATTTTCCATGTTACTATCTATATTTAAAAATGTGTCCATAATCCTGCAATTTTCACACTGGCCACTAGGTGTAATAATAGGTCATGATTTCCTGTACTGTAAAGGTAACTTTTCAGTAGCCGTTATCATTATCAGCCCAGGCAGAAATACAATGACAAATAACACCTCTATATAGATAACACATAATCTACTATAATCTTATTCTTCCTGCACAGGTCACAGAGCATGCTTAGGCTGGGTTCACATCTGCATCCTTAATTCCGGCAGTCTGTTCCGTCGGGGGAACAGACTGCTGGAATTCACTCTGTCCGGCGTACACGTCGGCCCTCGGCCGGACAAAAAATGCTACATGCATTTGCCTGTCCATCGTGTCTATGGTCAAGGGGGACCTCATTGACTTCTATGAAAGCGTTTCCTAGGCATGCTCTGTAATCTGTACAGAGGTGTTTGTACTAGGAAACAATAGATACACTTTGATAATCACCTGTTGTAAATGGTGGATCCAGTCTTATCTGTCATTCTAATCCTGCCTGTAATGATATCACTTCTGTGTATAGATAAGCAGGTAACTGCAGTAAAGGGATCTGTACAGACCAAGAAGTGACGCCTATTATTAGGCTTAGTGGCTAGTGTGAAAACTGCAGGATTTTATGGTTTTTGTTTAAATATAGATAGCAACATGGATAATTAAAAATAGCATCACCAAAAATTCTTTAAAAATATGTTAAACATAAAAACGGTATTTAAACAATAGGTCATTTTCTGACGACACATTTCCTTTAACACATTTCAGGTCTAGTGGCCAGTGCAAAAACCGGATGACATTGTAATTTTTAATCAAAAATTCATTAACAATTCTAAACATGATTATGTCTAACATAGAAACGTGATTTAAAGGGCATCTGTCAGCAGATTTGTACCTATGACCCGTGCTGAAGGCATCTGTGTTGGTCCTATATTCATATGTGCCTGCATTGCTTTTTACCATATGCACATGAGCCTCTAAGAGCAACTGTTGCACCTAGATCCTCCTCTTTCTTTGCAATTGCCGCAGCCTCTCTACTTTGATTGACTATATGAGAAGTGATGGCCAGGGGTGATCATGTTTTACCTGCCCCGTCTGTCAATCAAAGTGCAGAGGGGCCTGCAGCTGCACAGAGAGCAGAGCCTCTAGGTGTAACTGCCCATTGCTCCTAGAGGCTCATTTGCATATATTAAAACTTAAAGGGGTTATACAATTTCACAAACACCCTCCATGTGCCAGGCCCCTTACAGGTAATATACCTACCCCGCTCTCTGCACCCTCCTGGTCAACGCACTGCTGCTTCTCCCTGTACACAGATGAAAACATCTGGTGTCGAGGGGGAGCAGCCAATGGCAGGCAGGGACGGGGACGAGCCTCCCTAAGGTCACCCGTGATGCTAGGGTGGCTCGTCCCCGTCCCCGCCTGCCATTGGCTGCTCCCCCTGATACTGGATGTTTTCAACTGTCTGCAGGGAGAAGCAGCAGCAGCAGTATGGGGATCAGGAGCGGTGTGGGGAGTGGGGTAAGTATATTGCCTGTGAGGTGCCCGGCACATGGGGGGGCTGTTTGTGAAATTGGATAACCCCTTTAAGCAATGTGGGCACATATGAACTTGGAACCCACAATAGATGCCTTCAGCTGCCAAATACACATGCAACAAATCTGCTGACAGATGTCCTTTAAACAGTAGGTCATTTTCTGATGACACCTTCCCTTTAAGGAGAAGAGAGGAGAGAGAAGGAAAAAGTGTGGTCAGATATTTAAGCCATTTTCAAAATAGGTTCAGAAAATTGATCCATGAAATGGTTATATCTCCCAAATGAAATCCACCATACAAGTCTTTAAAATATACCCATTTCTCCCCATTCCTGTGTAGCACCCGAAGCGATCCTTTCTCTGGCACCCCCTTCCCCGCCCCAATACTTGACCACATACCTCTTACATCCAGGGACATCTCCTGTCATGTAGAGCTTTTCTTTCATCTTCTCCTCCGTTTGACCCAGACCGGCATGGCAAATCTTTCAGCAGTAATTCTTTTGTCTCTAAAGTTTGTAACACAGAACACAGAACTGGATTTCCAAAGGAGCTGTGAAAAAGGAACGGTGGAATCTGATTGGCTGCTATGGGCAAATAAGCCAGTTCTACTTTACACCAGTTTAATAAATTACCTCAAATGTCCCTATAGTGTCCACAGCTAGTGTTGAGCGAACAGTTCGAGAATAGTTCGGGTTCGTACCGAATTTTGGGGTGTCCGGGACCCGGACCCGAACATTTTCAAAAAAGTTCGGGTTCGGGTTCGGTGTTCGTCGATTACTTCCCGCTTTCTGAAGGGCTGCACAGCAGCCAATCAGCTAGCGTTTTACTTCTTGCCCTAAGAGCCCATCACAGCCATGCCTACTAATGGCTAACTTACTGACTCAGTAAGTTAACGATATGGATGGAATTATTTAGCAATGCTAAGTTGAAATCGCAATGCGATTAAGCAAATATATAAGAATCGCATTGCGATTTCAACTTAATTCTCAGATCCGACAGTACATTCTACTGGAGGAGGCGTTCCCATGGTGATCGTTAGCTCAAAGTTGTAATCGCAATGCGTTTATTGCGGTATATTATCCCTCTGGGTGTCTTTTACAGCCTTTTTAGTGCCCAAAAGTTCGGGTCCCCATTGACTTCTATGGGGTTCGGGTTCGGGATGAAGTTCGGGTTGAGTTCGGATCACGAACCCGGACATTTTCCGGAAGTTCGGCCGAACCTCTCGAACCCGAACATCCAGGTGTTCGCTCATCTCTATCCACAGCAGAACAAAACAAAAACACGACCTCGAGTGTCTTAGCCAGGCAGTAGTCACTCTAATAGTGTGGCATATAAGAAGACACTCAATATATATAACAGGAAAAGCTCATAAATCAGACAGAAAACAAGAAGAAAACTAGAGCCCACAACTTTCCAAATTTAGAAAAATATATATATCTTTATTATCACATAATATAAATAAATAAATGTTAAAAAAGGGGATAGGGGACAGAAAACACCATCCCAGTGGCCCAGGTCATAATTACATTACATACAATTGGAAAAATACATGATTATTGAAAGGTAAAATATACGTATACAGATCACACAGAGTGTACATATGTTATAAATTAATAGTAAATGAATAGAGTGAGAGTCTGCAAACAGCAAGAGCAGAGGAGAAATCATCAATGCTAATAGTGCCACAAAAATATATACTACTGTCTCTGACATGACCAAGTAAGTCATGTCATACCTGCCCGTAGACAATATAAATAATAACACTTCTACTCAGGCAAGATGGTCAATATCAACAGATCTCTTGTGTATGGTATACCAAGTATAGACGACTCACCTCTATAAATCAGGGCCTGAAAAGCTGGGATGGCGTTGCCCGGCGCGTTTCGGCGTGCCTTCGTCACCCCCAGGCGAAGGCACGCCGAACGCGCGGCGTAGCGCCATCCCAGTTTTTCAGGCCCTGATTTATAGAGGTGAGTCGTCTATACTGGTATACCATACACAAGAGATCTGTTGATATTGACCATCTTGCCTGAGTAGAAGTGTTATTATTTATATTGTCTACGGGCAGGTATGACATGACTTACTTGATCATGTCAGAGACAGTAGTATATATTTTTGTGGCACTATTAGCATTGATGATTTCTCCCTCTGCTCTTGCTGTTTGCAGACTCTCACTCTATTCATTTACTATTAATTTATAACATATGTACACTCTGTGTGATCTGTATACGTATATTTTACCTTTCAATAATCATGTATTTTTCCAATTGTATGTAATGTAATTATGACCTGGGCCACTGGGATGGTGTTTTCTGTCCCCTATCCCCTTTTTTAACATTTATTTATTTATATTATGTGATAATAAAGATATATATATTTTTCTAAATTTGGAAAGTTGTGGGCTCTAGTTTTCTTCTTGTTTTCTGTCTATCCACAGCAGCTATAATGTCCCCCAGTAATAATAACACCCTATATTGTGCTCCAGGCAATAATCCCTGTATAGTGTCCCCAGAGATAATAGAATTGCTCCTACAGTGCTTTCCCAATAGCAACTCCCCCCACGCTGCCCCCATGTAGTTATTTCCCCCCAGACTGCCCCCCATAGAAATCCCCCCCCCCACATACAGTAATTTCCCATACACTGCCCCCACACAGTAATTCCCCCACACTGCCCCATATAGTAATCTGCCCCCCACAATCATTTGCCCCCACATAGTAATTCCTCCCATAATCATTTGCCACCCACACAGTATCCCATTATAATCATTTGCCCCCCACATGTCCTCCTGTGCCCCCCAACCCCCCCATGTCCCCCAAAGTTGGCACATAAAAATAAAATAAAAAAGATAGGAAAAACAGCGTCTGGCTATAGGGGTTATTGTGGTGTGTTATGCTCATGTACTGGAATCTAAAAGATGAAAGCATAGGCTGAGGGAGGGCCGGGGTGAGAGTGGTGGTCATAGACACTGTATGTGCACAATGTGTGTAAACCATCACAACAATGGGTTTTCTAAGTGTACAGATATAGCACAATTGTTTGTTTCATTCTGTTTCTTCTAAGCAACTCACAAACAGTATGTATTTGATTTGTGTCTTTTAATCAGATTATATTTTCATCTTCTTGACATTTCATAAATAAAGGCAGAGGGCAAACAGCCTTTTTGTATGGACAATAGACTGCACACTGCTCGGATGTCATCTGCAGTACATGTGCAGCCAGCACTGTATTCATTTAGTAGATACGTATTTATTTTTCACTTTCATTGTGACAAATATACATTTCTTTTGAAAAGATCACATGCAAAAAATGGTAAACACAAGAATAAAATGTGTAAATATTTATCTTACATATTGTAAATATCATCTGTGAATATTAATCAGAAGCAATATGGAGCAGATTTGTATGACTGCTTGCAGTCATGTAATTACCCTATAAGTCATTTTCAAGATGTATTCTAATTAACACTTCCATGATAAGTACATAGAATTCTACATATTGTATTTTTCGCTTTATAAGGCGCACCTGAAGATAAGACGCAACTAGGTTTTTGAGGAGGAAAATAAGGGAAAAATATTTTGAACTAAAAGGTATGCTTTTGGTGGGTTTTGAACTAATGGGGGATCTGTGGATGATGCACTGTTATGGGGTATCTGGGGATGACGCACTGTTAGGGGGGATCTGTGGATGACACACTGTTAGGGGAGATCTGTAGATGACACTGTTAGGGGAGATCTGTCGAGGACACATTGTTATGGGGGATCTGTGGATGACACACTGTTATGGGGGGGATCTGTGGATGATGCACTGTTATGGGGTATCTGGGGATGACGCACTGTTAGGGGGGATCTGTGGATGACACACTGTTAGGGGAGATCTGTCGAGGACACATTGTTATGGGGGATCTGTGGATGACACACTGTTATGGGGGGGATCTGTGTATGATGCACTGTTATGGGGTATCTGGGGATGACGCACTGTTAGGGGGTATCTGTGGATGACACACTGTTAGGGGAGATCTGTGGATGACACTGTTAGGGGAGATCTGTCGAGGACACATTGTTATGGGGGATCTGTGGATGACGCACTGTTATGGGGGATCCGTGGATGACACACTGTTATGGGGCGGATCTGTGGATGATGCACTGTTATGGGGTATCTGGGGATGACGCACTGTTAGGGGGGGATCTGTGGATGACACACTGTTAGGGGGATCTGTGGATGACACACTGTTAGGGGAGATCTGTGGATGACACTGTTAGGGGAGATCTATCGAGGACACATTGTTATGGGGGATCTGTGGATGACACACTGTTATGGAGGGGATCTGTGGATGATACACTGTTATGGGGTATCTGGGGATGACGCACTGTTAGGGGGGGATCTGTGGATGACACACTGTTAGGGGAGATCTGTGGATGACACTGTTAGGGGAGATCTGTCGAGGACACATTGTTATGGGGGATCTGTGGATGACGCACTGTTAGGGTGGGATCTGTGGATGACACACTGTTATGGGGGATCTGTGGATGTTATGTCATTATACCCCCATCATCCTAAAGAATACACCAATGTACTGCAGGTACTGTACATTAGTGTAAGGATGAGGGGAGTTATAGTCATATTTAAAATAAACACTGTCCAAGGACTGTTTTTTAATTACCATGTGTCTATATTAAATATGACTATAACCACCCTCATCCTTAGGAATCAACACATACACTGCAGTACATGGGTGCATTCCTATGGATGAGGGGGGTTATAGTCATATTTAATATAGACAAAAATACCAATTAGAGAACATTGTTTATTTTAAATATGAATATCACCCCCCATATCCATAGGAATCTAACTACTCCAGTACATGTGTGTATTCCTATGGATTAGGGGGGTTTTAGTGATTTTAATATTCGATATTTAAGAAGCTCATTGGTGGAGGGGGAGTTAGAGGTGGGGGTGGGGGAGCAGGACGCTGGATGCTGGCAGCAGAGAGGAGAAGGGGATCCTCCTGCTGTGCTGTGGTAAGTGAAGGATGCCCAACGATAGTGCACATGGAAGGGCGGGCTGCCTGCATCATTCAGCATTTAGTGAAGCCGCCAGCCCGCCCATCAGTGCCGCGATGTATGCGCAGGCTGGAGGCTTCACTAAAGGCTAAGTGCTTCCAGCCTGTGCTCCATCTGCCCACCCATCCTCCTGCATTGAGTCCCATATGCACGCCCGCATGAGTGTGACAAGGCCGTCCGTCCACATTCTCAAGGCGAAAAATACCTATTATAAAAAAATACGTCTTATAAAGCGAAAAATACGGCACGGTAATATACTGTGAAGCCAGCCATACACATTAGACATTAGTTGTATTCCCAACTTAGATATTTACGGCATATCTATAGGATATGCTATTAATGTCCAATAGTTGCAGGTCCCACACCCGCAGCTATATTCAGAATGGGGCCCCTGACCTGCATCCCGTCTGGTAAAGCCCCTGCTGGCTAGTTCATCCAAGTGGAGAGTATTGTCTGGTACAGTTCTTTGAGGGGTCACAAAAATGGTTCTTCCTATAGAAGTGAAGGGAGAGAGCTACAGACAAAAGCAGCCACCTCTCCATTCCTGTCTGCGTGTTGTGTCCAGCTATGGTTCACCCAGTGGTATGAGGGTTGGAGGACCCCTATTCTGGAGTTAAGTGCAATAGACAGAATCCACATCTGTCAGATATGTACGGCATATCCTGTGGATATTAGGTTTGTTATTTGTAAAATATATGTTTATTTTATACTAGCTTTTTTTTAAAATAATCAAATATTGTTACACTCACATTTATTTTATTTTTATATTTGCTATCATTTTGATATATTACATGCACATTTTGTGGTAATTGGGCCAGTGCTAGCACTGTAGCAAAAAGGGGGAAATCACAAAGGTCAAACAGGTGAAATAGGACTCTGCTGGGTGTCGACAGACACAGCAGCTACCTCTGTATGCAGGATTCCAGCCATTGTATGATCAGCCACATGTCCATTGTCCACTGCTGCCTGTCTTCTATACACAGCACTAGTTGAGCACAGAGTATGGGAAGTCAAGGAAGACAGAAGCAGTCAAAACAGCCGAGCACCTGATCACTTGAGCGGCTGGCCTTCATACACCACATAAATATACAGTGTTGTGGGTTTTAAGTATGAGGATCTTCCTCTGTAAATATACATGGTTGCTCAATAAGTAGTTTATAGTTCAAAGTATTTTTAAATTGTTAGGAATTATGCATATAGCAAAACCTTGTACTGAAAGCCTGCACGACTCCTGAGTAATAAGCCATGTTCTGCAGTACAACTAGGTGATGTATGCACAGATACATCCTACCATAGAAGTAGTGCACAATTGTTTCAGACTTGTACAGAAAGTCCTTTTAAAGGGCATCTGGCAGCAGTAAAGATGAGGGAACTGGTTCTACCGGTTAGTGATTCGGTCCGAATTTTTGAAAAAGTTTGGATCCACTCAAAACCAAATTTCTGGGAGAGAGAGACAGAAAGAGAGAGGCAGAGAGAGAGAGAGACAGGAGAAGCAGAGAAAGAAACAGAAAGAGAGAGTGAGGTGTTTCTCAACAATATATATATATATATATATATATATATATACAGATCCCAAATTTAAATTCTTCTGGCATTAGATAGCATATCCCCTCTGTTCTGTCAGGTAATCTAATTTGCATACCTTTGGCTTTCTGGGAAAGATAGTCAAATTAGCTTTTCTAACAAAACAGAAAAGAATGCTAATCATTTTTCATGCCAGCGGAATTAAGATAGGTGATTATATTTATTATTTTTAGAAATTAAGAGCAGTGTCACCTGGCATATAATACTCATGCATTTTTCTTTTTTTTGTCTCCCTAATAATAAAGTTCACCCCACCTGGTCTTCCTGGTTTGTCTATAGTTGCTCCAAAATTTTGAATTAAAATTGCTAAAGGTGTTGTCTGTTTTTTTATACTGATTGTGTATCCTCAGGTGAAGTGAATTGAGACAGCAGGAGCTATAATTATACCTACTTGCAACTGCACAGCAAGTAGGCTAACAGTAAAGAGAAAGCAACAGCAATGTGAGTAATCTATTATTTTCAGACAGTAGATTGGTAGAGATGCAATCCCTGCCTTTTAATCATGCATATGTAGCAAAGCTAGAAAAATAACCAAGCCAGCATCATAGCTGCAACTAGCTCTTTGAGGACAAAAGCCCTTTATCACAGTAAAGCAGATGAGAACAGTTTTTTAAGTTGCAAGGTCTTAGGGGGAACCTCTGGGTGGGTTATATTTATATTATGGAGACCAGTTAATATATGTTGGAACTATTGTAGGTTCGACAATGCTCCTATCTGCTGGCATCAGATCGGCTTACGAAAGCTAATTTGAATATGTTTCCCAGAAACCCAGAGGAGCATCGCCTGGTCTAGAATACTGCGTACAAGTACTTGACATACTAGGAGCTCTCCATAATGAGAAAGAGTATCTCTTAGACCACGCATATATATTGTTCAGATTATCAGATACACACATTCATATACTAAGCTATCTCTCTCTCTCTTTCGTTGGTTTCGTTCAAATATATGGTATGGTGAACTTGGAACTAACCAAATATTGCTAGGTTAACTCACTTCTAGTCAGCAGATTTGTACCTATGTACAAGTGCAGTTGGCAGCTGAAGGCATCTGTGTTGGTCCCATATGTGCCTGCATTACTGAGAACTATTTGACACACAGATGCCTTCAGCTGCCAAGCAGTTTCATAGGTACAAAATAAATCAGCTGACAGATACCCTTTAATGCCTTTTTATGATGCTTACAGAGATAAAGTAGAGGCCCTATATACCTCTATGGCAGCCCTATTATGGATGAATATAATGAGCATGAGCATTTGGTCTAATAAGATTATTTCATTGAAGAGGATTAGAAATTAAACTTAATTAAAGATCCTACTTGTTACTTAATGGGGACCTGCCACGTTGAACATGGTGTCTGGTCTGCAGGCAGCATAGTATAAGGCAGAAAAAACTATAGTGAGTATGGTCCTCATATTGAATCATTATTTGCCGGCAGCAGATCATGATTAGACAGCACGATCTGCCCCCGGAAAACAATGACTTTTAAACCAGCTGAAAGATTACAATTACATCGGGTAATTGGCAGCAGTATTACACAGACAGATTATCGCTAACGAGCGTTCCCACAAACGCTTTTTAGCAATGATCTGCACAATTATCTGCTAGTGTAATAAAACCAATAATTAAACAGATCTGCAAATAATTAAAATGTGCTTGCAAATTCATTAGCAGAGTACAGACTGTCATTTACAGTAATCTGCATTCAGTTTACCAAGCAGCGGCTCAGTCTAGCAAATCTGATTTGATCTGCAAATACAAATTATGTGATTATACTGAGTCCATTATATTTTTGTTATTTTTGATATTATGTCATTGTGCTGAAAGATGTAGGAGATATCAGAAAGGTATGATGAATACAGTATAGCTAGCCCAGCACATCATTATATGTTTGTTCATTTGTGAATAGCTGCTCCATGGACTGAACGTGAATTTTGTGTAATCTGTGACAAGGCCAGACATGGGAAACAGCTGCTTCACCATATTACAGAGCCGGCCATTTCAGAAAGCCCTGGTGAATTCTCCCTGCAAATGTGACTAGATGAGAAATAATGCAGAGTGAAAACAGAATACCAAGCCAAAGTATAAGAGCACCGTCTACACTTCTGAAGAAGATAGACACAAATTTGATGACTCAAGTGCTTTTAAAACCTCTGGCTGTATTATTTTTGGACAGGTCGGTGCTCTTAATAAGACAAGTGCAATCACAGTTGATAGTAACATGAGTTATTATCAGTTATAGTGCTGAGAATATATTAAATTGTAGATTTTGGTACATACAGTATAATTTTTTCATCTATTTTTCAATTGTCCATCATAACACAGAATAAATGCCACATTATTCTGATCCTAGAAGCAATCCATTTACCCGGCAAGTATTGTTCTACAGTTATCCTCTAGTCATATACATGTATACATCGTACTTGCAGACTTGTACCATGGTGTGCAATTTTTTCAACAACTCATTATTATTTATTATTAAAGCACCATTCATTCCATTGAGCTGTACATATGATAAAGGGGTATACATACATATTTTACAAAAAAAGTACAATAAGCATGAACAAGACGAGTTACAAACTGGTACAGAAATAGAGAGGACCCTGCTTGCGAGGGCTTACAATCTACCAGGTATGGAGGAAGGACACAGTAAGTAAAGGTAAAGCTGGTTATGGTAGTATAGGGGGCAGCAGGGTCACTGGTTGTAGGCTTGTCTGAAGAGGTGGGTTGTCAGGTTTCTTTTGAAGGTTTCCACAGTAAGTAGTGTCTGATATGTTGCGTTAGAATGTTCTAGAGTACAAGGGATGCACAGGGGAAATCTTGGAAGCAATTGTGGTAAGAGGAGAGAAGGAGGTCTTGTGAGGATCAGAGATTACTTGTAGGAAGGTATCAGATCACAGATGTATGGAGGGGACAGGTTGTGGACGGCCTTCTATGACATAGTAAGTGTTTTTACTGGATTATCTAGGCAATGGGGAGCCAGTGAAGGAATTGAGAGAAGAGACAGGAGAGTAACGGGGAAAGGGGGATTAGTCAGGCAGCAGAGTTGACGATAGATTGTAGAGGTGCGAGACTGCTAGATGGGAGGCCACAGAGGAGGATGTTACTGTAGTCTAGGCGGGAGATGATGAGGGCATGTACAAGCATTTTTGCACACACTGGATTGAGGAATGTGCGAATCCGGGAAATATTTTTGAGTTGGAAGCAGCAGGAGGTGGAATGGGCTTGGGTGTACGGTTTGGAGGAACTCATACAAACTGATGCCTTAATATGATAATCGATATATTACATTGGATATATCTAGATGGTACAGAGGCCTACACACCATAGACGCAGACCATGCCACTGTTGGAGGACCTGTGGTGAGAAGAGGAGCCAGCTCTGAACTCCTCCTGGTTCCACACACAGAGTCAGAGCATTTTTTTGAAGCCAGCACTACGTTGAGCTAAGTGCACAGAGAATCTTCTATTGAGTTCAACATTGGCTGCATAAATGTCCATGCACTGAGTTGCCCCTAAGGGTGGTACTGCTATCAAATGTTATCATCTACACATGAAGCAGGGGATCAAAGGTTTTTTTCACACCTGGAATATTGATGTGCTATACTAAGGATATGGCATCATTGTCAGATCGGTGAGGAAAAGGACATACACAGATCTCACAGGGCCCCATCCCACCCAATTTCCCTATATCTGTGTGTCAATCACACAGGTGCTTCACAACTATGGCACTTATTCTGAGCACCATATTTCACACCATATATAGTAGTTTCCTTGCAGAGTTCGGGCTTGTTTTCCTCCAGTTCAGTGTATAGCAAAAATCTTCATCATGAAGCAACATGTGGGTGGGCACTGCGGACGCAAAGACAAAGGGACTTCATAAATCCTGACTGCAGGAAGCTATATAAACAACACATCCCTTTACATGGGCTGACAATCGGGTCAGTTATCAGGAAGGAGCATTTGGCTCCATAGACACGTCCGCAAAATGGGTCCGCATCTGTTACGCAATTTTGCGGAACGGGTGTGGACCCATTTATTTCCAATGGGGACGGAAAAGATGTGTGCTGTCCGGACAAGATTAGGCACTTTCTATTATAGTGCCAGCGATGCGCGGTCTGAAAATTGCGGAACACACATTGTCGGTGTCCGTGTTTTGCGGATACGCAAAACACTTACGGACGTGTGAATGGACCGGCTTGTTTCCAATAACTGCCCTGTATAAAGGTGTCACGATCACCTGATGAATGAGCAAACGCTCGTTCCTTGAGTAAACCTGAATGTATTGTTGATGTGGACACCAAAGTCATTATTTCTGGGCAACAGATCATTCTATGTAAACAGTGATCTGCTGCCCAGAAACAATGAATATATATGCAGATTAGCAGCCGCTTGTCGCATAGAGTGCTAAGGATTGCTGCACGTAAATGAAGCTCTCACAGTCGTTTATGGGAACGAATGTTCCATGCAAAGGGGCCTTAACTACATATTTCAAAAAAGAGTTAGGATCGCACACCCACAAGCTCAGCTTCTGATCTATAACTGCTTCTCAAAAAAATTAATATCGCCTCTCGGCACAATATTTACTATACTGCCCCCTATACCGTTAAGGGGCCTTAACTGTTTTGTGCAAGGGTTAAGAAAATGTTGCGCTCCTTATGTCATTTGTCTGTCTCTTACCTTATCTGCTCTGATATAACACTGTAGCCCTGCAGAGAGCATGCAGTTAGGAGAAACCTCTCCTCTCCAACAACTAGTAGCAGAGAAAACGTATGCAGCATCTCTCAGGGCTGGATACAGAAATTACATGACAATAAGCTGCGACTGAATATTTTGTATTCTGCAGTTTGCTTGCTGATAAGGCTTGCATTTACATGCCGAGGAGAAGCAAATGTCAGGAAGGAAGCGTTCCTTCCCAACAGTCAGCGGCTCATTAAGTTGAGGTGAAGCGCTGCATTTTATGCAGCGATCACCTCCACAGTATGAGGACGAGGGATCGCTATTGCAATCGCTCTTCCTCACAGAGCTGCATTGTTTCTGGGCAGCAGAGTGTTGTTTAGACAGTGTGATCTGCTGCCCAGAAACAATAATTTAAATGCCTGATCAGCTGCACCTTCAGACGAGCAGATTGTTGGGAAAGAGTGTTCGCAGAAACGTTCGTTCCCAATAATCTGCCCGTGTAAATCCACCTTTTTATAAGAAGTTCATAACTGGAGGTGCACTTTAAATAAACATATTAAAGCTGAAATTGAATAAACCAAAAGTTTAACAATGTTTTTTTCAGTAGCTTTCTGGGATAGATAGATAGATAGATAGATAGATAGATAGATAGATAGATAGATAGATAGATAGATAGATACTAATTGATATGAGTAGTTTGCAAACACAGACCTCACAAAAACCACTTTGTTTTGCTTTAATGATTAAGACAGATTGGTTGTAAGGAATGGCCTGGCAACGGCACTCTACTGTCTTATTTATACAAGGGATCTTATTTCTAGGGTTATATGAGGCCAATGTTTCTAAAAGTACGATTGTGTTGTTATATATCACTTCTTTTATCACTAGAGGAATTTTCATGTGGGAAATGGAATGTGTGTATAAACCTGGCTCATTAATCCAGTAAAAAGAAATCTGAGATTAACATGGATAGGGAATATAGAAAGTGATATCATATAGCCTAAAATAGGCTAATCATTTGGCTGACTAATAATGTAGAAGGCAAAGATTTCTGTTATATTTTCTTTGTGTCCTGAATTGAATATACAGGATGGCCTACGAAAAAGTAGCCCACCTCCAGCAATAGTATGAGAAGATGAACGAGCAAGTGGATTGTTTTTTTTAATTACCCACAAGTCACAAAAGATGCTGAAAGTGGTCCCGATTCACATCTATACATCTTTGGGTATGCCGGACTGTGTTGGCTGATCCTACTTGCAGCTCTTCAGCAGTGATGCTGCGGACAGTGTTTGGGATGTTTTCCTTGAGTTCATCCAGGGGATGTGGATTGTTAGTGGACATTTTCTGTTTTAAACTTCCCCACAGATAGAAATCGCTTGTGGACAAGTCTGGGGGACGTGGTGGCCATAACCCCTTGCTCACCTCTGCTCTCTCCTCTGTAAACAGTTCATGAACCCGTACCAGTGAGTTTTGTGAGGTGCGGCATATTGCCCCATTTTGTTGTAAAAATCAGGATATATTTTTCTTCTGCAACATCACTGTTGACGAGCTGCAAGCAGTATCAGCCAACATAATCTAACGTGCCCAAAGATTTATAGACGTGAATGGGGACCACTTAGAGCTTCTTTTGTGACTTGTGGATAATTTAAAAAAAACACAATCCACTTTCTCTTTCATCTTGTCATACTATCACAGAAGGTGGGCTACTTTTTTGTGGGCCACCCTGTACAATAATTCTGCAATAGTGCCAGTTGTTTGAAAAATGACAGAACTTGACTTTACCTTTAGCAATTGCCTTTCCCAAGTCCTAACTATGGCCCTTGGTACTCAGATACCCCTGGTATTTGAGTGCAGAAGAATTACATACCAACCCAGACAGTCACCAGAAAAGATATAAAAAGCACATATGAGACTGATAGGCGACAAATTTAGATAGATAACAGAAAACTGGATAAAAGTGGCAATGGATGAGAAAGTTGGAGTCTGGCAATGAATCTGATGGCAGACACAATGGCATACAGGAGAGTAATGAATTTAAGTAAGAGTAGCAGAAATTGATCTGACCTGCTAAGTTCAACAAGACAGTAGAAATTCAAAACCCAATCTGCAAACAGTTGAAGCCATAAAGAATACAACTACAATATAGACAACAAAAGTACTATGGATCTACAAAGCCCAAGATGCACTCAAAGTCAATGGACTAAGACTGAAGACGCTGGAAATAAACTACTCAGAGCTATTACTATACCCAGCAAAGAGGCACATAAACTAGATGTATTAAAAGGTATAACAATCAAAAAGTCCACTAATCAATCATCTGACAAACAAGTTGAAAACAGAACCAGATTCAGGTGTTGCATAGCAATCGCCTTATACATACTTGGTGAGAAACTGGCAAGTGATTCCTGTTGCCCTCAACATCACCCCCACTTCAGGGAGAGCTGAACCTCCCTTAATCTTGGGTTTATCTGGGTTGGCTTAATGAAAACTTTTTATCAATATGTCAGCATGTATGTTACTTGTTGGTTCCTTGGACCTTTCTACTGGACCACATTACTGCTAATAAACAAGATAATACAGATGTGCACCATGCCACTTAGAGTCAAGCATATGCTAAAGCACATACTCAGGCTGACCAAGGACCAGAATAGGTGGGCATCTATGGAAAAACCTTCTAAAAAGAAACACAGTCGGAGGTGTGTCTTTTGCTGGCGGCGGTCCCCTCCATCACCCCCATCATGCAACACCATATGTAACAGCCAAAATAGGTTTTTATTTGAAGTGGACCTCTTGCTCTTGTTGTAATGCTTACTTGCTTTGTTTGTATACTATTTGAAATTGTTTCTCCAATAAAGCCTTTTTGAAACATAAAAATAAACACAGTCTTGAACAGGTAACAATGAATGGTCTTCGGTATTCTCATGTTTTATGGAAACTGTAACAGGAGACTTGATTAGATCAATATCAGATTGGCAGGGGGCTGTCGACATCGCAGCGGCAAGCAGATGTAATTACAACTTCTGTGTATGATTCACTTCAATGGGATGGCTCCTTCCTTTTCAGTTGAACCACTGGAAACAAGCAATATATAATGTGATGGAAAAATGTAACAAGCCAGCAAAGGAGATGAAATAGACACACAGACTTAGTGATGAGCGGCAGGTGCCATATACGATTTCGACGAAATTCGCGAATATTTGACAGAATATTCGTTTCATATTAGTCGAAATCTAATATTCGTCATTATTCTAGTTATCGCGATTAATATGCGATTTAAATAATCGCGTATTTGCGATTTTAACTTAGGCTAATTTCCTATTGGTTTCATATCTAGAATTATAGCGAAGATGATGAATATGACGAATGTATTCGTCATATTCCTCAAAACGAAGATAACGAAGTATTCTCCATCTTCGTTTTAGCAACCTATTCGTCAACTTCGCTAATTCTAGCAATCAAATAGGAGGGTTGAATGACTATAGAGAGTGAGACAGCTGTGTTTAATTCGCTATGCGATTATATTACTTAGCTTTTTTTAATAGAATAATTATATTACTTGATAATTATTATAATTATTCTATTTATTAAAAAAAAAAATTATATAATCGCATAGCGAATTAAACACAGTTGTCTCTATAGTCAACCTTCCTATTTGATAGAATATTGCTAGAATTAGCGAAGTTGACGAATAGGTTGCTAAAACGAAGATGGAGAATACTTCGTTATCTTCGTTTTGAGGAATATGACAAATACATTCGTCATATTCGCTAATTCTACCAAGCCAAGAACGTCTCCATACTAAAATGTACTGTCGGATTTGAGAATTACGTTGAAATCGCAATGCGATTAATATAACTTGAATTAATCGCATTGCGATTTTTACTTAGACCTGGTTTACTATGGCTGGCTTGGTAGAATTAGCGAGTATGACGAATGTATTCGTCATATTCCTCAAAACGAAGATAACAAAGTATTCTCCATCTTCGTTTTAGCAACCATAGTAAACCATGTCTGTTGAAATCGCAATGCGATTAATTCAAGTTATATTAATCACATTGTGATTTCAACTTAGAGCTGAGTTTATAATGGGTAAGCTTGCTAGAATTAACGAAGTTGACGAATATGGAATATATTATAGCAGTGCTAATTGAAATCGCAATGCGATTAATGTAACTTGGAGTAATCGCATTGCGATTTCTACTTAGCACTGCTGCTATATTCCATATTTGTTAATTCTAGCCTAATATGTAAGATAGCAGTGCACTGCTAAGTTGTAATCGCAATGCGATTAATATAACTTGAATTAATCGCATTGCGATTTTAACGTAATTCTCAAATCCGACAGTACATTTTAGTATATGGAGAAGTTCCCATGGTGATGGGGACGCTCCATGAGCACGGAAGTGGGCAGAAGCAGCAACGGGCACTGACTGGAGCAGCCAGGAAGCCAGGAATCCTCAGGACAGGTAAGAACTACTTTTGGGAAGTGGGAAAGAAAAAAATATAACTAAAAAAAAACAAAAAAAAACGAATATTCGAAATAGCGAATTTATAGCGCTATATTCGAAATATTCGCGAATTAGCGAAGTGCCGATATTCGCTAAAAAAATTCGCTATTCGAATATTCGCGCTCAACACTACACACAGTATCCCAATACATTAGTAAGTGCCTTGTATTAACTTTGTCTACATGATAAATGCCATTTGCTGAAGTGAGACAACCCTTTTAAGCAATATATATGTACCCAAAAGGGTGCAATTAAAAAATACAACTTATGCCACAAAAACCCAGCCCTTATCCATACCCTTTTACCATATCCATACCCGATCCATAATGTATATGTCAATGGCGGATTATCATAGCAACATGTCCAAATACATGATGCACATTGCAGCTTTATTGCATTTTTTGCAAAAAGCTTCTTTGTGCAATAATTGAAAGGACCTGCAGATGGTCACATAACCTCAGCAGGTCCTTAAGTCACAGGGTAGAGCAGCAAGGAGGTTGAAGAGGGGAGTGTCTGCTGCTACATAAGTGTATGAGGCCTGGTCTGGGGTCTGGATTAGTTTTAGTTTAGGGGGACTGTTTTGAGAGGGCATGTCATCTAAATTTATATTAGGGGGGTGTCCTGTGTGAGTCATTATTTAGGGGTCTGCCCTTAGTTCCATAGTTATTTAAAGGGGTCTGGTTTGGGGTTCGTACTAGTTTAGAGTGTCTATTTGGGGATGCTTTTGGAGTCTAAATTTATTTAGGGGTATGTTCTGGGGTCAATATTTATTAAAGAGGCTCTGTTTCAAATATACCATGCTAGATATATAGTGAGGTAGGGTTCCAAACGCTGTTCACAAACATACCTTTATTTCCCTTATTTCAGGTCCGATCATACTGTAAAATCCACTTTAAAAAATATGCTAATGAGCAAACGGAGCACTCGGAGGCGAGATTATTGCTTCTGAGCACCACATGTTCGACACCCTCCTGCCTGTTAGTTCCACCATTTATGTAATAAAAACACCCCCCATTCATTTGATTGACAGCGCTAGACTCACTGGTCTAGTGCTGAGATCCCACGCGTGCACACTCCAACATGCACACTACACTTTCACCGTCGATCTCGGCAAGTCCAATTTCTCTAGTGCGCACGTGCCGTCATACATTGGAGTGTGCACAAGCGGGATCTCTTTATACAGGGCGGCACTAACAGGCAGAAGGGTGTCGGAGATGAGGTGCTCGGAAGCAATAAGCTCACCTTCGAGTGCTCCGTTTGCTCATTAGAATATCTTTAAAAGTGGATTTTACAGTGTGATCGGACCTGAAATAAGGGAAATAAAGGTATGTCAGTGATCAGCGTTTGGAGCCCCACATCACTATATATCTAGCATGGTATACTTGAAACAGGTGACAGAGCCTCCTTAGGGGAGTCTGTTCTGGGATGGGGTCTGTAATACCTTTGGGGATCTCTGGTCTATATTTTTTGGGTGAGTCGCATTTATTTCTAAGTCTGTATTTATTCTGCTGTTTGGCCTTGAGACAGAATTTATATGTGTTGCTATAGATGCTAGATATGGCTGCAGAAGTGAGGGACCAAAGATATATGTGGTGCAAACTCTGCAGTTGTCATGGTGTTCTGGACTAGATAGAGAAGAAAAGAGAATGTATATGCTGAGAAAATCACCTGTGAGTCCCCAGATTTTTAGTAAAGCTGTTATCTCTCCTGGCATGTGTGTTGTAGTAGGCATTCTGCAAAAGATCTCCATGTAACCCAAGCCTAATTAACAACTGGGTGCCACCCAGTGGCGTAACTATCGGGGAAGCAGGGGAAGCGGCTGCTTCGGGGCCCGGGCTGCTTCGGGGCCCGGCACCCGGCAGCATGACACCAAGTTTCTCTAGAGTTAATTATAATAAAGTTTGTCAGTCCAGGCCGGGCCCGGGCCCCTTCACATACAGTGCACCGGCCTGTCCATCATCCGACCAGGCGAACCCCCGCTAATGAACCCATCCCCCCCGCCCCCCCCCCCAGCGGGCCCCCGCCCACTAAGTAAGTCCTGACCTGAGGGAGTGGCAGGCGGGAGAAAGAGCGCGACTACAGGCAAGAAGAGGTCAGGAGCAGCATGGTAGGAAGCAGAGCAGCGAACGGACATCAGTCATTGTGCTGGGCTTTTCAGGTACAGTATGTGTCTATGCCGGCTGTTCTGCCTGTGTGCCCACTGCCCCCCTTGCCTTTGTCATCTTGTGCTGCTGCGCTGTTCACCTGTCATGGACTCCTGTCTCCTGGTTGCTTATCTAATAAAGTTTACACATACAGTGCGGTGCCCCTCCAATGACCCCCCCAATGCTGCCGCTCCTCCATTCACCTGTCCTGGCTCTCAGTGGTGTGGACCCACCATCTTTTCCCAGCCCCTAGTTCACAGGCCCCCCTGCCCTTGTCAGCTCTGTCCCCTGTCTGTGCATCCCCCTGGCTTTTTCAGCACAGCCCCTGACCCGACTGCGCCCCTATGGGCCTTGTCTGTACCCTCCCTGGCCTGTGGCTCCCCCAGGCCCCTGTCTGCGCCTCCCTGGCCCCTGTTTGCGTCTTTATGGCCCCTGTCTGCGCCCCCTGGCCTTTGTATGCGCCCCTGACCCCTGTCTGCGCCTTCCTGGCCCCTGTCTGCACCCCTCTGGCCCTTATCTGTGCCCCCCCCCAGCCTTTGTCTGTGCCCCCTGGCCCCTGTCTGTGCCCCTCTGGCCTCCGTCTGCGCCTTCCTTGCCCCTATCTGTGCTCACCCTGGCACCTGTTTGTGCCTCCCTGGCCCTTGTCTCTGCCCCCTTGGACCCTGGGAGCGCCACCCTGGCCCTTTCTGTGCCCCCCCGGCCCCTGTCTGCACCTCCGTGGCCCCTGTCTGCACCCTGGGCCATGGCCCTTATCTGTGCCCACACAGGCTGCGAAGCGCAGGGGGGGGGCCCATACAAAAATTTGCTGTGGGGCCCAGTCACTCGTAGTTACGCCCCTGGTACCACCATTCCCCTTATCAATAGGATGTGTCCATACACAATCGGATACTGTCAGCAATGATTGGACCCTGTCAGTCTGTAAGTCAGAGACATTGAAGGGGCATTGTAATTAAAGAGCCCTGTTACTGAGTAGGGGTATTAAGGGAGCACTTTTACTATGTAATGGCAGTAGGGGAGCATTGTTACTGTGAATTAGCACACCCACAAACATTGAACAAATTAAACAGCTCCGATGCTTTATACTGCTTCAGCCATTTTTTAATGAGATCCCTGTTAAGCAGCAGCTCTATATGACTGCAGAGCGGCAGCCAGACAATCTCATTTGCTGCTGTCCAGGAATATAGTGGTGTGGGGCTGAAGGGTGGGAAACAGAGGGTCATTTATATAATAAATGCATTGTTGCTGGATCACCATCTCCTGGAGCAGACATGATTATTACGAAAAATGTAGCCCTCTCCAGTCCTGGGATAAAAAAAACATAAATTCACAATACATGTAATACTTAAAATACAAAAAATAAATAAAGAAGACCTATTATTAGTGCTCTGTGTCACTCTTTCACTAATAGATTATTTTACACTTCTTCATAGGGGGCAGCCGACTGATAGTACTTGCTACTTTTCCTGGACCTCCTTCCACCGCTTTTTGGCTTTCTGTCCTGAAAAAGACAAATTGTGTTGTTCTAAAGAAATAATAGGCATAGCATTTCATGATCTTGTCAGGTTATTATATTATAGGCTGAAGTTGGTGGCATCATCAAGAGTAATTCACTGGTCAGGGACCCTGTGCTCCACTTTAAAGGAGGTGTCACCTCCAAAATCAGTTTCCAAGTAAGCATGCCACTATGTAGAGTAGGAATGCCACAAAACATAACTATAATTTTCTTGTGAAACCCAGAGCCCTAATCCTGACAAAAGCCTCTCTTAGTGTAAGATTTCTTGTGCACTATGGGCAGGGTCACTACATTTGGTACACCTGGTGGTGCAGTATGGGCAGGGCCACTCTATTCGGTACACCTGGTGATGCACTATGGCAGGGCCACTCCATTTGGTACACCTAGTGGTGCACTATGGCAGGGCCACTCCATTCGGTACACCTGGCTTTTCCTATGTCATCAATACTGGCTCCAAAATCTCAGGGACTGTCAATTATACTAAAGGGGGAGGCTCTAGACTGCCTTACCTGGGAAGTAATGGTACACCAAATAGAGTAGCCTGACCCTTAAGGCATCCAATGCCTTATTTGCATAAAAATAAAGAGAAGCATTTCTCGGGATTAGAGGATAAGATTTTAACAAGAAAAGTATGGTTATGTTCCAGGGCACCTGCCCGTTTGCTTACTTTAAAACCAATTTTGGAGGTGAGGTCCTAACCTCAAAAACTGCATCAAAAAACCTGCATGTGTGGCCATATCCCTACTGGCATATTTGTCAACAAATTACAGCAAATCACTGAATATTGTGATACTTTGTATCAGATTATTGTCCATTAACCGTTCTACATAGTAACATAGTATATAAGACTGAAAAAAGACATTTGTCCAACCAGTTCGGCCTGTTTCCTACAAGTTGATCTAGAGCAGCGTTTCTCAAATAGTGGGGCGCGAGGCTCCGTAAAGGGGGGCTCCAGGTGACAGGAGATGAACGCTTCCACTGTGGAAGCGTTCATCTCCATAGTGATCTGTATCGCCGTCCTCTGGACAGCGATACAGATCGCTGTGCTGTGCGGCAGGGGAGGGAGAGGCGTCTCCCTCCCCTGCACCTCTGATAGGCTCAGAGCGGTTCAGGCGGCGCGATGACGTCATGAGCAGACTGCAGAGCGGGACACAGGCCGGAAGAGGCCTGCATCCAGCGCTTCCAGGGAGGTAAGTATTGGGTGGGTGGGGGACCCTAGACCCTAGACCCTATTGGGGGGAGAGCCTGCACATAATTTGGGGGAGAGAGCCTGCACATGATTTGGGGGAGGGGAAGCCTGGACCCTGCACATAATTTGGGGGGAGAGAGCCTGCACATGATTTGGGGGAGAGGGGAAGCCTGGACCCTGCACATGATTTGGGGGGAGGGGGTTAATGTAGCCTGCACATGATTGGGGGAGGGGGGTTAATGAAGCCTGCACATGATTTGGGGGAGTTAATGGAGCCTGCACATGATTTGGGGGGGAGGGGGGGTTAATGGAGCCTGCACATGATTTGGGGGGGGGGGTTAATGGAGCCTGCACATGATTTGGGGGGGAGGGGGGGTTAATGGAGCCTGCACATGATTTGGGGGGAGGGGGGGTTAATGGCCCTCACCTGTGGGGAGATTGGTGTACTTATAACAATTTTATAGACAAATGATACTATTTACAGTCGCGCGGGGGGCTCGAAATGTTTTCTTCTTCCTAGGGGGGGCATGACCAGGGCTGTGGAGTCGGTAGATAAATTTTCCGACACCGACTCCTCAGATTTTGAAACTTCCGACTCCGACTCCGACTCCTCGACTCCGACTCCTCTGTATTTAATATGCAAATACGAAGCTGTTCCACCAAGTTCTTCTAATCTCCTCTAGCACAGAGAGGTAGTTGAGCAGAAGCTGCTGCCTTCTCCTTTGTGTGCTGATCTTCTGCTGAAGATAGAGCAGTGGAAGGATCCAGGAAGGGGCAGGGAAGGGGCATTTATTTTAAAACATGATTTTCCTAGTAGAATCCCATAGTCATGTTTAAAATTTAAGCTAACAATCTGAGTTTACATGTTTTATAGCCTTAGCTGAATGATAGCAGTTTTTCAAATGGTTTACAGCTTCAGTCTTGAACTATTGACTATCCATTCCCTTCACTTATACAAGTGTCTCCAGTCCTTAATCAGTTATCAGTGAGAGGCTAGGATAACCATGGGTTCCCTGTAATAGCAGACCACAAGACGATGGAAAGTGTAAGTATTGCCGCTCCTTAAAGGGACACTGACAGGCTGATTTTCCAGCTAAAGATATATATATACTGGTATTCATCAGAGAATTAGGAATAAAACTATACTAATGTTACCCCCAGTTAAGATGTACTTGTGTTTAAAAAACATTTTAATCTGTATGCAAATTCACTATCCTTGTGCCCAATGGGGCAGCGTCTCCTGCGGCTTTGTGCCCAGCCGCGCCCAAAGTACAGCTTCCCAGCGCTGTTCCCCTCGTTATTATTCACTGCACTGGCCTTTTTTTTCAGGCTAGCCGAACGCTGAATTCCTGCGCAGGCGCACGTGTAAAGTGCTGGCAGCAGCCTTGTCTGGCTATGCTGAGGCTGTGCCAGCTTTCTCTCTTCCTCCTCGCTACCTAGTCCTGTCTAGTGCTGCCAGTACTCTACATGTGCGCCTGCCCCCTTGGGCACAAAGGTAGAGAATTTGCATATTGATTAAAACGTTTTTAAACACAAGTAAACCTCAACTGGGGGTAACAGTCGTCTAGTTGTATTCCTAATCCTCTGATGAGTACCAGCAGATATATCTTTAGCCGGTAAATCAGCCTGTCAGTGTCCCTTTAACTGCATAGTAAAGCATATGAAAAGCGTGCTTCTTCACGGTCACTTAACGTCTTTGTTTATCGGTAACGTGACGCACTGCATGCATTGGCCTTTATTCTTACAGTAGAGAAGTAATTAATTATAACTTTATCTGAATTGGGACATTTAAACTTGCTTTTTTTTTATTCCAATTTTTTTTTTATTCCAATTTAAATCTAGTAGGAGTCGGAGTCGGAGTCGGTCCATTTTTTTCCGACTCCGACTCCAGGTACCCAAAATTGCCTCCGACTCCGACTCCTCGACTCCGACTCCGACTCCACAGCCCTGGGCATGACAGAAAATAATTGAGAAGCACTGATCTAGAGGAAGGCAAAAAACCCCTGTGAGGCAGAAGCCAATTTTCCCCACTTAAGGGGAAAAAATTCCTTCCCGGCTCCAATCAGGCAATTAGAATAACTCCCTGGATCAACGACCCCTCTCTAGTAGCTGTAGCCTGTAATATTATTACACTCCAGAAATACATCCAGGCCCCTCTTGAATTCCTTTTTTGTACTCACCATCACCACCTCCTCAAGCAGAGAGTTCCATAGTCTCACTGCTCTTACCGTAAAGAATTCTCTTCTATGTTTGTGTACAAACCTTCTTTCCTCCAGACGCAGAGGATGTCCCCTCGTCACAGTCACAGTCCTGGGGATAGATGATGGGAGAGATCTCTGTACTGACCCCTAATATATTTATATATAGTTATTAGATCTCCCCTCAGTCGTCTTTTTTCTAAAGGGAATAACCCTAATTTTGATAACCTTTCAGGAAACTGTAGTTGCCCCATTCCAGTTATTACTTTAGTTGCCCTCCTCTGAACCCTCTCCAGCTCTGCTATGTCTGCCTTGTTCACAGGAGCCCAGAACTGTACACAGTACTCCATGTGTGGTCTGACTAGTGATTTGTAAAGTGGTAGGACTATGTTCTCATCACGGGCGTCTATGCCCCTTTATTCCTTTCCATGTGCATAAATTTACATTTGTCAGTGTTAAACGTCATCTGCCACTTCTCTGCTCAAGCCTCCAATCTATCCATAGCCCTTTGTAGCAGTATACTGTCCTCTTCCGTGTTAATTACTTTACACAGTTTAGTGTCATCTGTAAAAATTGATATTTTACTGTGCAAGCCTTCTACAAGATCATTATTAAATAAATTGAAGAGAATAAGGCCCAATACTGACCCCTGAGGTACCCCACTAGTTACAGTGACCCAATCTGAGTTTCTACCGTTAATAACCACCCTCTGTTTTCTGTCACTCAGCCAGTTACTTACCCACATACAGACATTTTCTCCCAGTCCGAGCATCCTCATTTTATATACTAACCTTTTATGTGGTACAGTGTCAAATGCTTTGGAGAAGTCCTAAGCAAGTAAGTATTGTCCAAAGTGTAGATCCCCTTTAAATTAGTAGTAGATGAATTAATGAATGAAGTGAAATTGTCACTAAAAATAATTATTAATTAACTGCAACTTCATTCGAATGATACGACCTAAGCTCTAAGCCATACAGTGGGTAGTCTTACCTCACACTGCTTTAAAGGTATCTAAGGTAAGCAAGTGTTTCCATGATGAATCATGGGTGTTAACGGTAAATTATTGCAGAGGTATCACCTATTAATTATTCTTAGTTCTGAAAGGGGACAAATTGGTTGTATGGGAAGTTAATCCTCTGAAAGTTCTCGGCTAATATGTGATTACATCATGACCTCTGCCTCTGGAGGTTACATCAAAGCAGCTGTCTGCATCTACACTGGTTTACATCAATAAGCAAATCCCCACTTACTGCCCATTTGATGTGGTGGCTTTGATGATTCAATTTCAGGGGTGCAGGTGCAGGGCCAGGCGTGCACACAAGGATGTGAAATTGCACATAAAAGCTGCTCCCAGAGGCTTGGTAGATTTAAGAGAGCAAATCTAAGTACACACAGTTTGAATAATGGGGAACACACAAATGAAGGGAATACAAATATATTGGTTTCTAATTAAGCTGTGAAGGACAAAAGGAAAGAAAACTATTCACAACTAAGCATTGTACAGATTTCAAAGGAGAAAACTTTTTTTTATAGATTTATAGTAACTTTTACACATAACGCAGCCAGACTGACACGTACAAATGGTGACTCACGTTTTCAAGCCGCTTTAGAAATTGAAGTAACGTTTCAGATTGTGTTCAGAATTCACAATATAAGGTGTATTCTTTACTATGCTAATGTCAGAAATGTTTTTAATGATCAACTTTGTGATTCATTGCAGTTCCATAATAGTAATGATTCACTTACCATTGAAGAACATAAGTGTTTTCTAAGCTGTCAAAACCATTCACAAAATAAACAATGGGCCTGTGACAAACATGGAAAATAATGTCTGTACTTCGGTAGTGAATCATGGTTTGGAATCATTTATAATGGGGATTAGTTTATGCATGACCTCCAACATGATAAGATGGATGGATGATGGATAGATAGATTTAAAAAAACATAACTGAGGATAGCTTGCACTCAGGAATGATACATTGTAACAATCTACCTGCACTGTGCTGTTTACCCAGCACACAGGACCGGCAGGAGAAGACAAACACTGGTCTGGCAATTGAGGATGGCAAGGCGTGGAATGAAGTGGGAGAACTGAGCCTCTAGGAGCAGGAGCAACGCCCCCCACCCCTCCCCTGATCCTAGAGGCTACTTTGCATATTACAAAAGTAAGAATTCTGCTGTAAGGGGGGCATCAATAAACATAACAAAAACAGAGTTAAATTCTGCTGACATTAGCACATTATGTTAGCCAGTTTAAGAGGGGTAATTATGGTGACAAAAACCCTTTAAATCTTGTATTATTGGGCCTCTGGGTATATAGGATACACAGGATTAGACCCTAGAATTTGGACTACAGGAAAAGTATAGCCTTTAGTCGGGATTGGTATGATATAAAGAAAGAATCTAAAGGGGGCATAGTGCTTAATTTTAAGGTTAATGTACTTGTGTCTGGCTTTGTTTCTAGCAGGACAACATGAATTTTCTTTTGATACCATATTCAGTTACATACACTACTCACAAAAAGTTAGGGATATTTGGCTTTCTGGTGAAATTGATGGAAAAAGTGGAAAGATCACCCTACAGTGATATTATATCATGAAAGTAGGGCATTTGAGTAGAAGCATGCAATGGTGATTTCCCCATCTAAAACAATTTATTAAAACAAAAGCCAACAGCAGTGGTAGGTATACCCTCACAAAAAATGTAAATGTCTCAACAACTTGTCATGTGACGTGGAGCATCAATTACAGGTTGACAACAACGTATCATGCTGTTCACAAATTGACTTATTGTCTGCTGAGGCATGGCATCCCACTTTTCTTGAAGGGCAGCCCTCAGGTCATTGAGGTTCTGGGGTACAGATTTACGAGCCTCTACAAGGCGACTCTGCTGATCTTAGGTTTTCAATGGGATTCAGGTCTGGAGAAAGTGTAGGCCACTCCATTTTAGGTACTCCAGTCTCCAGCAGCCGTTTCCTAATGATGTGACCTCAATGAGCTGGTGCATTGTAGTCCATGAAAAGGAAATTAGGCCTGTGTTGTTCATGCAGAGGCACAATGACTGGATTAATGATGTTATTCAAGTAGTATGAGATTGTCACTGTACCATTCACAAAGTGTAGGGCAGGTCTGTATTGACTAGACACACCTGCCCACACTGTAACACCACCACCACCACCACCAAAAGCTCAGCTGGTGACAACAGTGGCTGATGCATAGTGCTCTCCTTGATGTCTCCAACATCACTGGCGGCCATCATTTCTGCTCAGTGTGAATTGAGTTTCATCAGTGAACGGCACTGGTCCCTCGTCCGGCGTAGACGTTCCCTGACGGTCATGACGCCTGTGGTCAGGTACCCATGCAGATCGTCTAGCGCACAAACCACACTGATGTAAATGGTTTTGAATGGTCTGATCTGACACTTCACCTCCCTTAAATGTGCCTGGAGTTGTGTGGCATTCATCATCCCCTTCCGCAGGGCATTGTTCACAATGAAGCGGTCATCAGTGTGGAATGTGGCCAGAGGACATCCACTTCTATGCCTTTCTGTGAGTCTTTCAGTTTCTCTGTATCTCTGTTGCAACCTGCTGATGACACCCTAAGCTCAGTGGCCACTTCCATCTGAGAATATCCTGCTTGAAGCCTCACAATGGCGAAGTACTGTTCATCAATTGTTAGCTATTGTCTTGGTGTGATGATGTCAAAATGTGACCAGCATGATGAGGAGGACTGTTTAAATACCAATTCTAATCGAACCAGGAAATGTATTGGGTGATTCATGGATCAAACACCTATTGTGAATTTTGGAAGAAAAAGGAATGGGGGGCACACATAAATATAGGGATCAGATGGACCCAATGTAGATATACATGCATTTATTACATTTACACAAATAACTTAAAAATATAAAATACTAAAACAGTAATACACCAGTGGTTCGGATAAGTCCAAGACTCGGAGGGGGGACCACTGGACAGTCCACTAGCAAAAAGTATGGTCCACTCGCTTGAGATGTAGTGATATAGTGATTGAGGATTGAGGTAAGCAGTTGATACTGGTGTTGGAGTAGAAGTACTAGAGGTATGGAATATACACAGCGGTCCTTTTACTCAAGTTTGATATATACAGTGCCCATAAAAGTACTTTACCGCATCCTGTTGATATCTCTGACCAGACTGCGCGTGGCGTCCCGTGCTGGCTTCTCGGTCTGGTGCGGTGTCTCACGTGATCAGCTGAATCCACGTGACTGTAACGTAGTTGGAGTGGGCGGTGTTTTCGCAGGTCCTTGTGGAAGGACGATGTGAATGCGACTCAAATTTGAGGCCGCTGTGGGCCGTGTTTTCGCAGGTCTTTAAAGAAAGACAATGTGGATGGAACTCACATTTAAGGCCGATATGAGTGCGGATCACGGCACTATTGCGCGTCACTCCTTTGATTCAAAAGAGGGCATAAGACTCATAAGCCTTGGTGGGCTTAGTCTCCGGAGACAAGTCTAAAAGTCCAAATATGCTGCAGAACACACCAAACGCGTTTCGGGGTACGCCCCTTCTTCAGTGCATGCCAGTACTTTTATGGGCACTGTATATATCAAACTTGAGTAAAAGGACCGCTGTGTATATTCCATACCTCTAGTACTTCTACTCCAACACCAGTATCAACTGCTTACCTCAATCCTCAATCACTATATCACTACATCTCAAGCGAGTGGACCATACTTTTTGCTAGTGGACTGTCCAGTGGTCCCCCCTCCGAGTCTTGGACTTATCCGAACCACTAGTGTATTATTGTTTTAGTATTTTATATTTTTAAGTGTAAATGTAATAAATGCATGTATATCTACATTGGGTCCATCTGATCCCTATATTTATGTGTGCCCCCCATTCCTTTTTCTTCCATTATTAATGCTTTCTGGCCTGGGTGTTGCCAGGGGTGAGCACCATAGCATATTGTTTCACCAAGTGAGCCACTGTACACTCATATTATTGTGAATTTTGCTATTAAGCTCCTTGTTAGAGAACAGCAAGTTGGGCACAAAGTACTAAAACACTGAACAGTTGGACATGTGCATTCAAAAGTTTAAAGAAGGTCACATTAAGTTCACCTGTAAAGGTTAGAGTGTATTTTAGGTTCATCCTGAAATTTCACCCACAAGCCAAATAACCTTACCTTTTTGTGACTAGTGTATATGTAATTAATTTATGATCATTTTTATTTTTTTATATATTCTTTATTTTATCAGTTTTCATAATAAAGTCATAATCTGGACATTACCATGTACAATCGAAGAACAAGGTGAATGAAATGTCACAAAAGGAGAAGCAGCAAATAGCTAAATACACAGTGATGACAACTGAAATACAGTACAATTATTCAAAGGCTCTCTCTCACAATGAGCACTGCCGAAGAAGAATCCTCAATACCAGTACTCTTAAGCACAATATGTTAATTAGAGCTGTCCCGAGATGATCATTTTTATTTTGACAGCCCTATTCACTAGTCACCTTATAGCAAGTGGTTACCATTATTTATAACCACCATTCATTTGGTGTTTTGTAACAACTACGAAATAAAACACATTAACTCCTTCAGGACCCTGCCATTTTTCACCTTAAGGACCAGGCCATTTTTTGCAAATCTGACATGTGTCACTTTATGTGGTAATAACTTTAAAACGCTTTTACTTATCCAAGCCATTTTGATATTGTTTTCTTGACACATATTGTACTTCATGACAGTGGTAAATTTGAGTCAAAATATTACTTTATTATTTATAAAAAAATACAACATTTACCAAAAATGTGGAAAATTTTGCTAATTTCAAAATTTCTATTTCTTTGCACCTTTAAAACGCTTTTACTTATCCAAGCCATTCTGAGATTGTTTTCTTGTCACATATTGTACTTCATGACAGTGGTAAATTTGAGTCGAAATATTTCATTTTTATTTTTTTTAAAATACAAAATTTACCCAAAATTTTAAAAAATTCCGCAATTTTCAAAATTTCAATTTCTTTGCTTTTGAAACAGATAGTGATACCTCCTAAACTAGTTATTACTTTACATTTCCCATATTTCTACTTCATGTTTGGATAATTTTATAAATAACATTTTCTTTTTTTGGAATATTATAGAAGGCTTAGAAGTTTAAAAGCAAATCTTAAAATTTTTTAGAAAATTTCTGAAACCAAATTTTTAAGGACCAGTTCAGGTCTGAAGTCACTTTGTGAGGCTTACATAATATAAACCACCCATAAATGTCTCCATTTTAGAAACTACACCCCTCAAGGTATTTAAAAATGACTTTACAGGATAATACTCTTACCCGCAAAATTAGAGAGGGTATGGATAGAATTAGGTCATCTATTAGCAGTGAACAGTGGAGGGAGACCCAATACAGAATCATACACAGGGCAACCTATGCCTTTAATTTGTCATATACCAGCGCACCAGCACATTACCTTAGACCAGGGATGGCCAACTTGTGGCTCTCCAGCTGTTGCAAAACTACAACTCCCAGCATGTAAAGACTGCCTACAGCTATGAGCCTACAGCAGGGCATGGTGGGAATTGTTGTTTTACAACAGCTGGAGAGCCACAGGTTGGCCATCCCTGCCTTAGACATTGTCCCAAATGTGGCCTGCAGAAGGCAGACTTATTGCATGGGCTGTGGGGGTGTGACCTTTTGAGGACATATTGGGAACATATATGTAAATTTGCTAAGGAAACTTGGGAGGTCGAAATAAGAGATACGCCTCAACAGTGTATATTTCAGTTTATCCCTAAGGTTCAAGAGGCTGACTCAAATATAGTGAACACTAAAGGACCACACATTTTATTGATGGCCGCAAAAAAATGTGTCTTAAGAAAGTGGCTTCAGCCCCAACTACCTACCCTAGATGAGGTAATAGGAACAATGAAAGTGCTTATGTACATGGATAGACTAGACGCCGAAAGAAATAAAGAGAAAGACACAAAAAATGTATTTCACAAGTGGAGACGGTTTATTGAAAAATCGCTTACATCACAAGAAACAAAGGAAGTACTGAAACCTTTTGTTGATACAACTTGGTACAAAAAGGAAAAAATAGCTAATAGACTAGGTAAACCACTAGTTTGATCTGCTGGAAGGATTTACTCAGTGCTGTGCGTAAGAGGTTACGAAGTTCTGGTTGGGGGAAAGGGGAGTTGGGAGGGGTCTGAAATTCGAAAAACAGACTCGGATGGATGTCATGATGTACTGTTTATTTGCTTGTCATGATACATCTCCAAGTGTTTGGAGAACATGTATGATGGAATTTTGTATGCTTTAATGTAACTGAATACTGGTATCTGTCTGATCCAAATAAAAGTTTATTTAAAAAAAAAATGACTTTACAAAATTGTTAACCCTTTAGGCCTCTTTCACATGAGTGTGTCCTGATTAGGTCTGGATGCATTGCGGATGCCATCAGTGAAAACTGTGCGATTTCACAGGCAAAGCCATTCAGTTTTGCCTGCGATTGCGTTCAGTTGTTTAGTTTTTTCCGCACGGGTGCAATGCGTTTTGATGCGTTTTTCATGCGCGTGATAAAAACCTGAAGGTTTACAAACAACATCTCCTAGCAACCATCAGTGAAAAATGCAACACACCTGCACTTGCTTGCGGATGCAATGCGTTTTTCACGCAGCCCCTTTCACTTCTATGTGGCTAGGACTGCGTGAAAAACGCGGAATATAGAACATGCTGTGATTTTCACGCAACGCACAAGTGATGCGTGAAAAAAAACGCTCATGTACACAGACCTATTGAAATGAATGGGTCAGGATTCAGTGCGGATGCTATGCATTCATGTCACGCATTGCACCCGCACGGAAAACTCGCTCGTGTGAAAGGGGCCTTAGGTGTTCCACAAGAATTAAAGGAAAATCTAGTTGAAGTTTCAAATTTTTCACTTTTTGGGCAGATTTTCCATTTTAATCTATTTTTTCCATTAACAACGCAAGGGTTAACAGCCAAACAGAACTCAATATCTATTACCCTGATTCTGTAGTTTACAGAAACACCCCATATGTGGTCGTAAACTGCTGTACGGGCACAAGGCAGGGCACAGAAGGAAAGGAACGCCATATGGGTTTTGGAAGGCAGATTTCACTGGGACATTTGAAGACCCCCTGATGCACCCCTAGAGTAGAAACTCCAAAAAAGTTACCCCATTTTGGAAAACTACGGGATAAGGTGTCAGTTTTGTTAGAACTATTTTAAGGTACATATGATTTTTGGTTGCTCTATATTACACTTTTTGTCAGGCAAGGTAACAAAAAATAGTTTTAGCACTGTTTTTATTTTTTGTTTTTTACAATGTTCATTCGGCAGGTTAGATCATGTGCTATTTTTATAGAGAAGGTTGTTATGGACGTGACAATACCAAATATGTTTTGTTTTATATTTTTTTGGTTGTTTGTTTCAGTTTTACATACTAAAGCATTTTTAAAAAAAATTATTTTTTAGTACCTCCATATTCTGAAAGCCATAGGTTTATTTATTTTTTGGGCGACTGTTTTATGTAGGGGCTCATTTTTTTTTTGGTATGAGATAACAGTTTGATTGGTAGTATTTTAGGGTGCATATGACTTTTTGATCGATTGGTATTACACTTTTTGTGATGTAAGGTAACAAAATATGGCTTTTGTGACACCGTTTTTTTTTCTTTCCGGTGTTCATCTGGGGGGTTAGTTCATGTGATATTTTTATACAGCAGGTTCTTACGGATGCGGCAATACCTAATATGTATACTTTTTTTATTTAATTAAGTTTTACACAATAACAGCATTTTTAAAACTAAAAAAATCATGTTTTAGTGTCTCCATATTCTGAGAGCCATAGTTTTTTTATTTTTTGGGTGATTGTCTTAGGTTGGATCTCATTTTTTGCGGGATGAGATGACAGTTTGATTGATACGATTTTGGGGTGCATATGACTTTTTGATTGCTTGGTATTACGCTTTTTGTTATGTAAGGTGACAAAAAATGGCTTTTTTGACACAGTTTTTATTATTTGTTTTTTACGGTTCACCTGAGGGGCTAGGTCATTTGATATTTTAATATTTTAATAGACCTCGTTGTTATGAACATGGCGATACCTAATTCCATATTCTGAGAGCCATAGTTTTTTTAATTTTTTGCCCGATTGTTTTATGTACTGGCTCATTTCTTGCAGGATGAGGTGACTGTTTGATTGGTACTATTTTGGGGGGCATGCGCCATTTTGATCGCTTGGTGTTGGACTTTTTGTGATGTAAGGTGACAAAAAATGAATGTTTTAGCACAGTTTTTATTTTATTTTTTTCTAGTGTGTTCAGGTGAAGGGGTGGATTATGTGATATTTTTGTAGAGCCAATCGTTAAGGAAGCAGCAATACCCAATAGGGCTGGCTTTCTTTTTTTTATATATATAAATTTTTTGTTTAACAATTTTATGTGGTTTATTTTGGGAATTGTTTATTTTTTTTTACCTGAAACTTTATTTTTTTTAATGAAAAGCACTTTTTTTTTCTCCCACTCTGGGCCTTCAATTTCTGGGGTGTGATCGACCTGTATTGTAATGCATTAGCTTTTATGCTGACAGCCTGCCTGTGAGACCCAACCTAAGGGCTGTATCTCACAGGCTTCCGTAGAAGGCAAGCTCTGATGCCTATGGAAGGTATTGGGCTTGCCTTCCCAGCCATCGGGTCCCTGCGACTGCAGCACAGGCAGGGAGATGCCCGATGGCGAAGCAGTGGGCATCTGGACCCTCCGTGAACCCTCTGCATGCCAGGGTCAGCTTTGACCATGGCATACAAGGGGTTAACAATCCGGCATCATTTTTTTCACCGATGCCAGCAAATGCAGCAGGGGCCAGTGTGTCAGTGACTGCTGCGTCCGTACCGCTGATCGGGCGGGTGCAGCTCTTGCACCTTCCCGATCAGCCCACCGTAGATGTACTGCACTGGTCCTTAAGGGGTCTTTCACACTTGCGTTTTTGTTTTCCGGACAAAAATGGGCGTTTTTGCTCCGGCCAAAAATCCTGAACACTTGCCGCAAGGCCGGATCCGGAATTAATGCCCATTGAAAGGCATTAATCTGGATCCGGCCTTAAGCTAAACGTCGTTTCGGCGCATCGGCGGATTCGACGTTTAGCTTTTTCTGAATGGTTACCATGGCAGCCAGGACGCTAAAGTCCCGGCTGCCATCATAAAGTGTAGTGGGGAGCGGGGGAGCAGTATACTTACAGTCCGTGCGGCTCCCGGGGCGCTTCAGAGTGACACCAGGGCGCCCCATGCGCATGGATCACGTGATCGCATGGATCACGTGATCCATGCGCGTAGGGTGCTCTGACGTCATTCTGGAGCACCCCGGGAGCCGCACAGACTGTAAGTATACTGCTCCCCCGCTCCCCACTACTACTATGGCAACCAGGACTTTAATAGCGTCCTGGCTGCCATAGTAACACTGAAAGCATTTTGAAGACTGATCAGTCTTCAAATGCTTTTAGTTCACTTGCGTTGTTACGGATCCGGCGGGCATTTCCGGTGAAGTGTGAAAGAGGCCTAAGTCACGTCCACCAACGCTGTACTTGTACAGCGCAGGTCCTCTACGGGTTAAAAGAAAAAACATTAGGGGAAAAATAATTAATAATCCTGGCGTTACAAAAGCCAGTTTTAGTATAAAGTCCGTTGGCAGTGTATTTATTAAATTTATTAAGTGGCATGCCACTTAATAACTTTGGTGTATCTCCAGGCAATCTGTGTGCCAGACTCTCAAATCTATGCCAGCGAGCGATATTAATATAAGGTATGGGTATAAATCATGTCACAGGTCTCTCCTGTGATGCATAGGGTGATCCTCTATGCTTTTCACCTAACATGATACAATCAACTTTTCAGCGGACAAGGGGTTAAACTGTGGACGTCACTAAACTATGTACTCTACTGTTAGGCGACATTAGTGGCAGCCTTCACTATAATGGGGGCAGGTCGGAGGTCTGGCTGCAGCTTGGCAAACATGCCGAGAGGAGACCCGAATAAAACTATGACATGTCGTAGTTTTATTCCAGCTGCCTCTTGGCATGTTTGCTGTGCTGCGGCCTAACCTTCGGCCCGCCCCCATTATATTGAATGGGGCTGGAGTGTACTTCTGGCGGCACACTGGCACTAGCGGCAGCACAGATCCGACAGTCTGTTCACCCGCCGGAACAGCTTGCTGGAGAAGGCTGCTGCTGGTGTGAAGGTAGCCTTAGAGTTGGTCTGCTTTTCTGCTTCTGCTCGTGTTGTCGCAATTGCAGAACACTGCAGTGGTACAAATGACTCCTGGCTGTGCAGTACTATTGAAGAACGGAATAGCTTTCTAAATCATCATGTTTTCCTACATCTACACTGGCAAATTAGCATTGCAATTAGGGATGAGCGGATCGACTTCAGATGTTTCTTGATTCATATAAAACTTTGTTTCAATACTGTACGAAGCGAGCTGTTTACACTGGCTAATTATTGTTACAATTTTAATGTTTCCATTTGATTGCAATTAGGGATGAGCGAATTGACTTCGGATGAAACATCAAAAGTCGATTCACATAAAACTTTGTTTTAATACTGTACGAAGCGAGAATGTATTGGCTCAGATGAGCCGAAGTTATTACTTTGTGAAGTCTCGCGAGACTTCGCATAATAACTTCAGAAATTGATTGATACTGTAAAAAAACATTTTCCGAACTCTGGTTCGGTTACAGTACCTTGGAACCGAACCGAGTTCGGGAAATGTTTTTTTACAGTTTAATTTCTGAAGTTATTGTGCAAAGTCTTGCGAGACTTTGCGAAGTAATAACTTCGGCTCATCGGAGCCAATACATTCTAATACTGTACGGAGCGCTCGCTCCGTACAGTATTAATACAAAGTTTTATGTGAATCGACTTTTGAGGTTTCATCCAAAGTCAATTCGCTCATCCCTAATTGCAATCAAATGGAAACATTAAAATTGTAACAATAATTAGCCAGTGTAAACAGCCATATATAAAATACAGTCTTTTTGACCTATCAGACGGTAAAAAAGACTGCTGGTTAATTATTAGGGTCCTCTTATATGGCCTAGTCCTGGGCAATAAATGAGAATGTTGCTTATGATTCTCGGCCAGTGTAATTGGGTCCTTACACTGAGGTCCCTATACTAGAAACACTGACATAAGCGTCATGCTTCATTGTTTTATCTTGTTATTGAGTTCCATTTTTTGTCGACATTTGAAATCTTCCGAGGGATCGTAATGGTGGATTTACATGTCCCGACTGTCGGGCATATTATAGCGAACGAATGTTCCTACAAATACAGATATCGGGAAGGAACAGTCCCTTTCCAATAATTGTCTGCTCCGTCGGGCTGTCTAAATCCACCTTAAGGGTATAGAACCTTTATACTAGGGTTATACTCAAGCGCAGCCCTGCACAATCCTTACACAATGTAATGTTATAGTTAGAGAATTATAAGGTAGTCTATTTTATAGGCCACACTAAGAAGATTTGCTAATCTATAGCACACATGGCTGCACATGCTGAAACAATTAAGTGAAAACAAAAGTGCAAACGTTATTGATGGCTTTATTGTGACTATAGACCAGCCTGACCCTGGTAACAGCTGAAAAAAGCTTTTTAACTGCTGGCCTTGATCTTTATCTTTTTCAGGGCAGCAAGGGCTAAGGTAGCAAATTACAAGTCACTGTTGTTTTTAGACTTTCCTTTTTTCCTGGTCTTGGCAATGGTGGCACTCGATAATATGTCAGCTATTGTCTACAGCAGAAGTAATTTTCATGGTTTCTCTGCTCCAACCATAATCTGCATTAAGGTACCCTTAATAAAGGGTTAACTAATTAAATAATTAAGGTACCCTTTATAAACCTGTTACCTATAAAAAAAGCTTTATAATGTCAAGTCCAAAGTAATCATCTAAATGATTATGGAATGTATGATGTGAGTTTCTATGATATGCAACTGAAATAAACTGTTGACTGGAGAAATAAACACAAGACTGAATCAAATGGCATTGAGAAGACAGCTATTTTTTTATGCCAGGATGGCTTCATCTTGACATAAAGGAACATTCTGGGTAGATCTGTGTTATACCTGAGGAGGACATAAGATACTTTCTATGGCATTTTTTAACAAGCTATATCCTGCATCTCCCCCACAAGTAATGTGCAGTGACCCAGCGGATCACTGCTAAAGAGTTTATTCCATGCTAAAAAATTTAAATGTTGCGATTTACTGGTTAAGCACTCACATGTTAGGGTATTCTCTTTTAATTTGTGCACAGTGAATCCCTAATGATTATGTATGGGCAGCATATAGTTAAAACTGTCAGTCTTAAGGCGGATTTAGGCAAGACGATTCTGCAGCCGATTGTTGGGAAGGAAGTGTTCCTTCCTGACAGTTGGCTGCTTTTTCAGTGAAAAAGTCTGCTGCATTTGCATGCAGTGATCTGCTTCACAGTATCAGGACGAGGGATCGCTATTGCAATCCTTCATCCTAATACAGATTCATGGTTTCTGAGCATCAGATTGCTGTTTAGACCACACAATCTGCTGCCTAGAAATTGTGATCAGTGGTGCCTGCATGAATGACAGGATTACCCGATGAAGGAATGTTTAATTCATTCAATGGGTGATCTGCGGTCGTTCCCAGTAATTTGCCCGATTCCCGAGATGACTAAATGCACCTCTAGTTAGGTTGCTGGAGATATGCTGGTCCTGCCTCTTGTGGCTCGTTGTGGCTGGTTTACAGAACAGTCTGCAGCATCCTTATACTGTGCACCATATGTGTTGCTAGTTTAGTGTACACAGTACACTGCCTGCCTAATTAAGCAGGTGTGAACCTCCATATGGATTTTATTCTTGTTGGCATTTTATCTTTATTTTTAATTTTGTAATCCTATTTGTCATCAATTTTACTGCTATTTCTAAACCTATCGTATGTATGCATATATTTAATTACTTGTTAATCTATAGATTTTTTTATGAATGAGTTTAAAACTTAGGCGTGTCTTTCTCCTTACTGGAGTGAGTGCCCGATGTCGATAAAGCTTTTTAAAAAACAAAATATAATAATAAAATAAGCCACTCCCCTTTTTCTCCTGCAAGGCGCCAAAACAGTTTTAAAGTCAATGCATGTTCTAATCAACACTCTGTAAAGCATACTGTCCTGAGGAAGAGGGCTGTACGCCCTTGAAACATGTAGACAGCTATATTACCATTAAATAAAAAGAAAAAAGCATCCAAGATCGATTTACAGTTGCAAGAAAAAGTATGTAAACCCTTTGGAATGGTATGGATTTCTGCACAAATTGGTCATAAAATGTGATCTGATCTTCATCTAAGTCACAACAATAGACAATCACAGTCTGCTTAAACGAAATAAATGTTACCATGTTTTTATTGAACACACCATGTAAACATTCACAGTGCAGGTGAAAAAAGTATGTGAACCCTAGACTAATGATATCTCCAAGAGCTAATTGGAGTGAGGTGTCAGCCAACTAGAATCCAATCAATGAGATGAGATTGGAGGTGTTGGTTACAGCTGCCCTGTCCTATAAAAACACACACCAGTTCTGGGTTTGCTTTTCTCCAAGAAGTATTGCCTGATGTGAATGATGCCTCACACAAAAAAACTCTCAGAAGACCTACGATTAAGAATTGTTGACTTGCATAAAGCTGGAAAGGGTTATAAAAGTATCTCCAAAAGCCTTGCAGTTCATCAGTTCACGGTAAGACAAATTGTCTATAAATGGAGAAAGTTCAGCACTGCTGCTAATCTCCCTAGGAGTGGCCGTCCTGTAAAGATGACTGCAAGAGCAGAGCACAGACTGCTCAATGAGGTGAAGAATAATCCTAGAGTGTCAGCTAAATACTTACAAAAGTCTCTGGCATATGCTAATATCCCTGTTAGCGAATCTACGATAGGTAAAACACTAAACAAGAATGGATTTCATGGGAGGATACCACAGAGGAAGCCATTGCTGTCCAAAAAAAACATTGCTGCACGTTTACAGTTTGCACAAGAGCACCTGGATGTTCCACAGCAGTACTGGCAAAATATTCTGTGGACAGATGAAACCAAAGTTGAGTTGTTTGAAAGAAACACACAACACTATGTGTGGAGAAAAAGAGGCACAGCACACCAACATCAAAACCTCATCCCAACTGGGAAGTATGGTGGTGGGGGCATCATGGTTTGGGGCTGCTTTTCTGCGTCAGGGCCTGGACGGATTGCTATTATCGAAGGAAAAATGAATTCCTAAGTTTACCAAGACATTTTGCAGGAGAACTTAAGGCCATCTGTCCACCAGCTGAAGCTCAACAGAAGATGGGTGTTGCTCGAGAGTCCGAAACGCACGTCACGCTGCGTGAGAATGCAAGAAAGCGGCTACAAGATTTTAACTAGGTGGCATATGACACCAGTTCTTTTACACAAATTTAACCCAAGATATGACCCCACTTGCTGGAGATGCGGTCTTCATCCAGGTACTTATTACCATATGTGGTGGACATGTCCGCGCATTATGCCATACTGGTCGAATATCATAGCCCAGATAAATATCATAACTAAAGCACATTTGCCCACAACCCCCGAGGTATGCCTATTTCTTCTATTTCCGGTCAACCTGTCCAAAAATACAACAAAATTACTGAGACCTCTTTTAGCCGCTGCACGCATCCTCATACCCACTCTGTGGAAGGCAGCTCATCCACCCGCGCTCACCCAGTGGGTAGACAAAGTTGACTCGCTATACCGTTTGGAGGAACTTGCCAACTGGGAAAGAAAAACACACTGCACTTTCGAACAGATTTGGGCCCCTTGGGCCACTTTTCGCTATCTCAACAAGTGACTTAACTGCATGCAAGGCGTGGGTCCCGGCTCTCCCCTTCCCCCTCTTCTACCCTTCCTTCCTCTCGTGTCTGTCTCCCCTTACCCCCCCATTTTTACTGTTTACATATTGTATTTTTATTGTATATTGTGAGGAGATCTGTTACCTGGGCTCTCAAGTTCGCAGCCCATTGTATTGTTCTGTTATCCTCTTGACTGCTCAACAGAAGACTTACTACTGATCTCCTTCTGGTGATGTTAATTTTACGGTATAATGTGCATCCGTGTATAACCATACTGTATTGAAACTTTCTCTTTAATATAAAATAATAAAAAGAAATTTGAAAAGAAAAGAAGATGGGTGTTGCAACAGGACAGAGACCCAAAGCAAAGAAGTAAATCAACAACAGAATGGCTTAAAGAGAAGAAAATACACCTTCTGGAGTGGCCCAGTCCAAGTCCTGACCTCAACCTGATTGAGATGCTGACACTGAAAAACAACACTGTAGTGCACCCTCCAAACTAGGTACTGATAAAGGCAGCAGTATAACTCAGTGGACCGCACCACCAACTAAAGGTAACTAGAAACAGTATAAATATATCGTATACCGTGCCAAAAACACTATCGACCACTAAAGTATGCGCATGCTATAGCCACCTATACCAACGTGAAATAAACCAGGCAACCACTCTCAAACATGTACCATATGGAGCCGGCTCGTGACGTCACTACTACAGCTACGGTGTGCTGCAGTTGCCACTGTGCTGTGTGTGGCATGACCTCAAGAAAGCGATTCACACTAGATATCCCAAGAATATTGCTGAACTGAAACAGTTCTGTAAAGAGGAATGGTCAAGAATTACTCCTGACCCTTGTGCACGTCTGATCTGCAACTACAGGAAAAGTTTGGTTGAAGTTATTGCTGCCAAAGGAGGTTCAACCAGTTATTAAATCCAAGGGTTCACATACTTTTTCCACCTGCACTGTGAATGTTTACATGGTGTGTCCAATAAAAACATGGTAACATTTAATTCTTTATGTGTTATTAGTTTAAGCAGACTGTGATTGTCTATTGTTGCGACTTAGATGAAGATCAGATCACATTTTATGACCAATTTGTGCAGAAATCTATATCATTCCAAAGTGTTCACATACTTTTTCTCGCAACTGTATATGCCTACAGCGCCAGAAAGTGGTCCTATTTTTCTTCAAACCGTCGAATCTACCTGCATCCTTGGGAGTAGTAGCATCCTATGAGTCTGACTGTAGCCTAAAGAGCAAGGACGTGCTAGTGTGAGCTCCTGAAAACTAGGCCTATTCCAGGTAAAATTCTTCTTTGAGACTGACATTTATGGAAGCTGCAAAAAGAGTTAATGGGACCAGTATTGCCATGCATGTGGTTATTTGGGAAGCTTGCAAAGTGTACTTAGAGATAGACTCAGGAAGTATTACTTTCATGATTGCTGCTGCCTATACACAGCTATTGGGTAAAGCCTACTCTGTAATATACTTTGGAACTGTGCCTATTGCTCCAATATATACTGCAACTCCCATTATCTATTCGGTAAAGACTTTATTGTACACAAATGGGCCTGGGCATTGACTCCACCACCTATCCAAAAGCCCTAAATCTGCTCTCCTGGCTTGCACCCTGCCAGCCATCCACCATCAAGTGCAACCCAACTACCACCAGGCCCCAAAGGTCCAGGGTGTGACCCCAGGAAAGAAAGGTTGTGACCTCTCAACACTACACGGTGCAGGGAGCACCAGGGTGAGTAGTGCCACCATGAGAGCTACTACCCTCATCATTGCCACTAACGTAACTACTCTCCTCCCTCTCGCTCTCACCTCCTGGGCTCGCTGCTCAAGTATGAGCGGCTCCTGTTTTAGCAGAATCAAGCCGTCCTTGTATCACAAAGATAGCCTTTTATCTTAATAAATACCTAATTTTCTCTGCAGCGACTGCTAATGGATAAATACCAGGCTGTTCATCAATTGTTTGCTGGGAATGCTGGGAGTGAGTCCGCAGCTAATCGCTCTGAGGAGACAAACCCCTTAACTATAACTGAAAGAACTGGGGGCCACAATTTCTGCTTCCTGTAATGTAGTCTAATGTCTAATAGTTCCGTAATGTAATCTATCTATCTATCTATCTATCTATCTATCTATCTATATCTATCTATCTACAAACATTCCCCAATCCCTGCAGGCTTCTTAGTCGTTCACAACCTAGTTATTCTCTCATTTAAAAATGTAACAGTATTTTAATGTTTCATTCTTTTTATTGTCTTTTTAGGCCTGTATTCACTCAGTGTCAACCGTTGAGCTCTGACCTCACAGCTATTAGATGCAAGAAAATTAAGCTCAATAGATCCTCCCAGAGCTCCTTGTTGATTACTACAATTACCAGCCTGTACACATTTGGAAATAGAATATTAAATAAAATAAAAAAAGTCTATCCATAAAGATTAATAAAACAAGAACTGGGATTTCAGTAGAACTTTTACAAGGGGATGTGAATGACATTGTGCATGCTGATTGGCTAATTTATAGATACCAGATATAAATACCATTTATAAAAGGATATAGTGAAACACTTTTTTTTAGAACTAGTAGTTCTCTGTTTATGGAGTTATGTCACCTTATTTGAATGTGGATGATATCTTTATGTATTAATTTTGATTTTCTACTCTTATGTCTTATTTTATTTATAAAGTTACAAATTAAGTTATGCTTTCTTGTTTTATGAGAGTTTCTAGCAGCGGAAGTATGTGCATTTTTTTTCCTTTCATTTATGAAGTGTAACCCCTCCATGACCCTACTGTGACCATTTGATTTCATCTAACCTCAGCTTACTGGCTTTAAAACAAGCAGCCATAAAGCTTCCAATCAGATATGCCTTGCTTAGCATCAAAAGAAAGGAAAAGGGGGGCATGCTTTATCTGGATCTCATCAGAACACTTGTGCTTCACAGTCTACGCATTGTATCTGTGTCATGAAATAACATAGTGTTATATTGCTTTTCATTAGTTCCTACACACTGATAATAATTGCTTTATATACCAAGCACTATTCAGCATTCCAAGTATAGGGCAAGGCTAAAATTGTAAAATATAATTAAACAAACTAATTATTCCAATGTGGACTTGGATTTCAATTAGAGCTTGTTGACATCTGCATTGGAAGCTCTGTTTGGGGCCTCCATCACAGTTTCCCTCAAAAAAATCTGGATGCAGTGAAAATGGTGTCCATTGTAGTCAACTATGGTATGCATATTTTGCCTAGTGTAACTCAGTTTGCAAGAAAGTAAAAAGAGTATATTTATCAAGAGCTTTGTGGTAGCCGATTTCTTTTTTAAGCAGGAAGGGAAATGGCCTGAAACATTTTTAACATTACTAAAGCTTGAAAATGGCACAAACTGTCCCATAAATCTACGCATAAGCCTTTTAATATTTTCAGTACATTTTACTCCAATGTCCTTTTTATGACTGGTGTGTGAAATGTCAGTCTTGGTAGGTGGACTTTGTGCACTGCCACTACATTAATCTGCATGAGAGTTCCACAAATAGCTAGGTGGGAAGAGCGTCTTAATCTTATTTAGGAGACTTATAGGCCATACGTGCTCCTCTGGAATTCTGGGAAGAAAGGGATGCAAATGAGCTCTTAACAAGCTCTGCCACCAGATGTAAGGCAGCTATCCTATAAGTCAATGATTGACCCTTTAAATAGGCCTTGAGAGATGATAAGCTGCTGTACTACTTCTTGATTGCTATCCCTGATATTGTTTTTTTTCTTTTTTTTTACACTTGTCTTGATTGTTTATATGTCTGGACGACTCTTCCTTTGTTTTCTGCACAAACTGCTCTGTACCATTTTATTGAAAAATCTAATTAACACCTTTGAAACATAAATAGGCCTTGAGACATGACTTGTATAATAAATAAGCCAGGTTCTCATCTGCAGACAGCTGTTTTGAAGTGATTGCCCCTCATCAGTGCAGAGCAGAGAGTACTGGCTTAACTGGGTGAGAGACCTAAGTCAGGATTCAGGGGGTACTATCTCTTCTTATAGCTGCCTTACATCTGGTGGCATTAGAGGCAGAGCTTGTTAAGAGGGCATTTGCATCCCTTTCTTCCTAGAATTCCAGCAGAGTCTGTATGGCCTATAAGCCTCCTCATCCCGATTAATGTAATTCGGGTTGGGTGGCGCCCTGCCTAATAGGTGTGGGTCACAGGGAATGGTTCCCAAGCCAAGTATTTACGTAGAGAAAAAGATGGTTCCTGGACACCACTAGTCTTGCTTAATCAATATTTATTATACAAATACAGAAAGTGACGTTTCAGCACTAGCCTTTATCAGGACACTGGATGTGTCGCAATAAGAGAAAAGTGTGTGTGTGCTTCCTAATTTTCTCTTACTCATTTAGAAGCAGCCCAAGGATCATTAAGAACATTAAAAATAAGTACTGACCTGTATGGATATGAATAAAGCACTTGGGTTACAACAGAAAGTCCATGCAATCTCTATGAGTTCCTGCTCACTCCTCCCCCTCTGCTCTCCATAGACTTGTAATAACATGTGTAATTTGATCTTTTGGTGAGCTGGTCCATTTTTCAAGGTTTCAAGAGAATTTGCCAAAAAAAAGCACTTGGCAAGGTGGGGGGATCGGGAGAAGGAGAGGTAAATAGCTAATAATAACAGGAGAACTAGACATTTCTTTCTGATAAAATATATTATAATGTTTCTTATATTCGCTTATACCATTGATTTATGCAAAGACTGCTATTGTTTTTTTGTTTGTTTTTTGTTCATTTGAAGCCATCCTGGATTAATATCCCAGCCAAGACCACTGTTACATGTTACTTTTCTTTTTCACATCACGAGCTACTCAGCTGCTATTTTCCCTTAGGCAGTTGTGTCCTGTACTTTAAATGAGCTTTCCATTCAGCAGCAGTCCATTACAAGCTGTCTTGCAGCAAGTGCTCTTAATTATTTTTCTAAGATGATATAGTATGTCTATTGATGTTTAGAAGGAAATCAGACAGCATGGAAATTGTCCTATGGGGATGTATTTTGTGCTATTTCTATAGTGTCAGATTTTGCTGGTTCGGGAACTGACTAAATGATTCATGAATTAAGTCACATTTAATTAGATTCTTCTAGAAATGACAAAATTAGAGATTTTTAAATACTTTTACCAATAATATTGTACACTGTATACATTTTATAAATATGGATGTTTTGCTCAATAGAGAAATCCTAGCACGACTCTACAGTTCAGTATGTTTTCTCAAGCTGACAGTTTAAAGTCTGTATTCAGTAAAAAACAATTCCCATGAACTTTGCCCAACTTTGCTGATGTCTCATAGGATAATGCACTGCAGTCAGTGAAGGCATAGAGAAAAACTAATTTAACATCTTTCCAGTACTAATTTTTAACATGTCCTCACCATGAGACCAAGACCACCAGCCTGGATAGAGTTCAATATACGTACTGAGCTTGGCCTGACAACATGTCAAAGAAATCATATACCTTTAATAAACCATACCAGTTTATCTCTTGTGAGAACTAAGCATCTAGCATGTTGAAAATCTTTCTTCGACACCTCTTGTTGGAGAAGAGTTGGCACAGCCTTATACACGCAAGATGGTTGTCTGTTCCCACCAAAAAGCGGTTGGTTTGAAAGATTTGGCTCTTATATGTATGGGCATGTATAAAGGAGAGGGTCATTTTATGGAGTAGTGATTTGAATTTCAAGTCTGTGCATTTACTTTTGCTTAAATGCAGAAACAAGATGTTACTCAAGGATGTTTGTATAAGTGGCAGTGAGAATTCAGTTTCAGTGAGTGTTTTTTTTTTCTCTACAGAAAGAATTACAACCCTTTTGCCATCAAAAATAGGCTTGAATTCTCACGATCTGGATCAGGATCTCGAGATCAAGTTTCATTCCTACATTTCTAATTGAACTATGGAATGCACATCTTGTGATTCTTGTCCTCTTATAAATGTCAATAAAATAAACACAGAATCAATAATAAAGTTGCAGTTTGAAAGTCTATTTTTCTAAGTTCATGCCATATAGTTTCCAGTATATGTCAGAAAAAACAACAAATTATATACTTTGTTCATCATCCGTTCACTTCTATGAGGAAGATATATGGCAAAAGATTCATTGTAATACACAGTGGCTACAATGGACATCAGCCAGTGAAAATATTACCAGTAAAGCCTTATTCACACATCAGTGTTTTGATCAGGGATTTCCATCAGTGACTGTGGGCCAAAACCAGTAATAACTTTGGTTCAACTGAGCCAATACATTCTTATACTGCACTGAGCGCTCACTACAGAGTTTTTTGGGGGGCTCATTTTTTATGAGCTGGTCTGTAGTTTTTAGTGATAGAGTTTTGGAGTGTCTGACTTTTTAAACACTTTGTTTAATTTTCTTTTTGGGAGGAGAAGCGACCGAAAATGGTAAATCGGCAATTTTGACTTTTTTTCTGTTATGGCATTTACTGTACAGGATAAATACATTTATATTTTAATAGTATGCGGCGATGTTTATGATCTTTTTTATTGCTCATTTTTATTATGGGGTGATTAGAAATTTTTATTTTTTATATTTTTAAAAACTTTTATTTTACTTTCTTTTTAAAACTTTTTTAAGTCCCCTTATGGGGCTTGAATGTGTGATCTTCAGATGTCTTCTCCCTTACCCTGTAATGCAGGCATCCTCAAACTGCGGCCCTCCACCTGTTGCAAAACTATAACTCTCAGCATGTCCGAACAGCCTACAGGTATCAGCCTACAGCAGGGCTTTGTGGGAGTTGTAGTTTTACAACAGCTGGAGGGCTGCAGTTTGAGGATACCTGCTGTAATGAATTACCATTGTAGTGTATGGGACGTACGGGTACATCCTGTGTTCGGTCTTTATAGACCGGCCTGATGTGGGCGCCATAGCCACGGTGGCTGTCTGCTTCTTGAAGCAGACACCCCGACTCATTCCCGCGATCGGGACCTTTAACCCCTCAGATGCTGTAGTCAATCCTGACCACGGCATCAGAGCACACACAAACCGAAAGCTTTAATTTCGGTTTGCGCTCCAGCTCTCCCGTGTGGAGATCGGAGGAGCCGGAGCGTGCCTGTAGCAGCCTTTGTCTCTATGAATGAAACCCAGGCTGCTACATAGTATTTTCTATGGAGCTTAAACTGTAATAGGCTCCATAGGAAATATGCCATTTTTTTATATATACTTGAATGCTATTGCATTGGAGTATATGAGAATAGCAATCCAATCATTGATTGTTATAGAAAGTGTAAGAAAAAAAAAAAAGTTTATAAAGAAATAAAAAAAAAAAAGTTCAACTCACCCCCCTTTTGCCAAAATGAAAAAAAAAAATAAATACACATCGTGGGTGTTGCAATGTGCAAAAACGCCCATACTATAAAAATATAAAAAAAATATTCCCCATACGGTGAACAGAAAAACGGAAAAAAGCGTCCAAATGGCCTATTGTTTGTAGTCTTGTCTGTTCACATTTCACAGCTTTCAGCAAACTGGTTGCAGCTTTTTCTTTAAATTAAAGTTGGTAAAAATGCCAGAGTAAGCTATGGAAAAAATGATCTGCGTGATAAAGCTATATGTAACCCTTATCCCCTTATGAGGATGCCTGGAAAGGACCTCATAGGGTTGTTCCTTGGAGTAACAATTGGTTCTTTTTGAACCTTTAGGCCTCTTTCACACGAACCTGACGGATTAGGTCCGGATGTGTTCAGGGTGCGTTAAGTCAAACTCGCACCATTTTGCAAGCAAGTTCAGTCAGTTTTGTCTGCAGTTACGTTCAGTTTTTTCCAGTGCAATGCGTTTTGATGCGTTTTTCACGCGCGTGATATAAAACTGAAGGTTTAGGCCCCTTTCACACGGGCGTGAGGTGAACGCATTGCACCCGCACTGAATCCAGACCCATTCATTTCTATGGGGCTGTGCACACGAGCGGTGATTTTCCCGCATCACTTTTGCTTTGTGTGAAAATCGCAGCATGTTCTATGTTCTGCATTTTTCACGTAACGCAGGCCCCATAGAAGTGAATGGGGCTGCGGGAAAATCTCAAGCATCCGCAAGCAAGTGCAGATGCGATGCGATTTTCCCACATGGTTGCTAGGAGACGATCGGGATGGGGACCCGATCTTTATTATTTTCCCTTATAACATAGTTAGAAAGGAAAATAATAGCACTCTCAATAGAGAGTGCAAAGTAAAAAGGACAATAGAGGGTTAAAAATAATTTAAAAAAAAACTCACCTATTCCATTTGATCGCGTAGCTGCCGGTGTTCTGTTCTGTCTTCAGCAGGAGGGGGATGAAGGACCTTCAGTGATGTCACTGGGTCACATGGTCCAATCACCAGCTTCCATGGTGAAAGCTCAACCCGAAACCGGACTTCAGTGATGAAGTCCAGCTTCGGGTCTGGGTACCAAACATGCCGATTTTTCGCACGCGCGTGCAAAGCGCATTAAAACGCTTTGCACTCACGCGGAAAAATCGCTCATGTGAAAGGGGCCTTAAAGCTCTGTTAGAGTGTAGAACCTTGGACCGACAAGACGATATTATTTCTTTGGTGGGCCCACCATCAGCTATACAGAACAACTGAATTTCTCAATTTAGTTGTCTTGTGTGCTATGTTGTCACTGTACCATTTAAATTAACAATAAGGATTAGTAGGTCATAACTCACCAAAATGTAATAAACCCCTCCTCTACTGGTGTCATTTAAGACTAGGGTTTTACCAAAGACTCCTATGGGGAGCCAGACCAGCCCAATGCAAAGCCACTACTATTAAAACACATAGGCTCAATGATAAAGTAATTCAAATGAAAGAGTAAAATGTATATGGTAAAAAACTCTAAAACCTATTCTCTCAAACAGCAAATTGTTAGTCCTTTTCTGAACCATCATGATCAGAGTTTACTCATCAAATTGGATTCGAATATAATGCCTGCAGCCATGCAGTTCATCAAGTTTCAATCAATGAAAGATAAGGTTACTGTGAAAGTACTGAAGTGTTTATTGCTTGCAACATCTGAAGAAGTGTTATAAGAAGAAAAGACCAAAAATAGTATGTCTTCACTGCTAGGTCAAGTAACAATGCTAAACTGAGAATTTACTTTCTGTACCTGAAAGGAAACTTACAGGTTTCTTAACTAAAGAAAGTATAGGCCTTATGCCTCATGCAGACGTCCGTTAAACACGGACGTGAATGGTCGGTGGTATCCTGGCCTGGATTCCTGCTGAGAGCAGGAGCGCACGGCATCATTGGTTGCTATGACGCCGTGCACTTCCTGCCGTCGCTGCAGTACAGTAATACATACCAGTGTATCACTGTACTGCAGCGGCGTCAGGAAGCGCACGGTGTCATAGAAACTAATGACGCCGTGCGCTCCTGCTCTCAGCAGGAATCCAGGCCAGGATACCACCGACCATTCACGTCCGTGTTTAACGGACATCTGCATGAGGCATTAATCTGCACACACCATATGTTGCACAATGAAACATATTAACTTATGTTTTACAGCAATCTTAGGGTACTTTCATATTAGCGGCAGGAGAATCCGTAAGTCTGTTCCGGCGGGTGAACAGCCTGTCGGATCTGTTCTGCTGCTAGTTCACGTATGCCCCCAGACTGCCGCTCCGTCCCCATTGACTAAAAGTACGACATGCAGTCCGGGAGCACACGTGAACTAGCAGCAGGACGGATCCGACAGGCTGTTGATCCGCCGGAATAGCCTGATGGACTCCTCTGCCGCTAGTGTGAAACTAGCCTTAATTAAAAAAATATATATATGTTGGTGTAAGACACACCAAACTTATTAGCAAGTGCAGCATAAATGAGATGAAATTTCCTGCGCATCTATTCTGACTAAGCTGTGGCCAAACGCATCGAGGGCGCTCCTGTGACACGCGCTGTCTGCTCATCCCTTTATCATGGCACATGGTATGTAGGCAGGGTTAGATAGGTTCTCTACAAGCTGACTGTATGAGGTGGGGTGGGTGGTGGTTATACCCCTTGATACATGTACTTGTTTCCCCCACTTCTAATGGTTAAGGTTACATCCTTTGCTGTGTTATTATTATGTAGAGTCCACTTTGCTGGGGCCAGTTGTGGCATGTTTAACACCTCATTCAGGGATTGAGCACACACGTGTGTTAGGATTAATGCATTTTTTCCCTGTGTTTGACATCAAATATACTGTTGGTAGCATTTTTGTACAGTGTATCTGAATAAATAAAATGGTATTTTAATACATATTGGCATGTGTCTGTTCTTGTCATATGGGACAGTGTCGTAGGGTTGTAGTTCAGTGTGAGCACATGCCAGAAAATTGAACAAGCTGAGGCTTTTTGTTGGTTTTTGCATCTATTCTGGTGCAGGAGGTTTGACAAATTTCCCCCATTATGTATAGCAGATGATGTTGATATTGAAGAACAATGGAAGGTAGGTTAGATATATGTATATGTATTATACTGTATATATTATTCAGACAAGAATATTGGTACACACCTCTAAATTAGAGATAAATTAATCGATTCTAATAAATTGATTCATCTCATCAGCATGATTTCTTCACCCTTAAAGGGCTGTCCCCGCAGAAGAAGCACCCACATGCTAGACTTATGGGGTTGAACATTTAGCCTGTCCCTGACAATTTCTTTCCAGCGCCACTGCTCCGATTAGCAGATGAAGGACACAAGCTTATCTTCAGCTTTGGAGCTGCGACTATGCAGGAGTCAGTGGTAGCAGCATCTGTGCAGCTCTGTAGCACACAAGTCGTTCTACAAAAGAATGGTCAAAGAATAATAAAGTTAACATTTTAGAATGGCCAAGTCATATTCTTGACCTTAATGCACAAGAAATTTTGTGGAAGGACCGGAAGTGAGCAGTTAATGTGAGGAAACCCACCAACATAAGAGTGTATGCTGTTTTGTGGGGAGGAATGAGCTAAAGTTCCTGCAAGCCAATGGGCAGGACTAATCAACAATTACTGAAAACATTTAGTTGCAGTTATTGCTGCATAAGCAGGTCACACCAGATACTGAAAGCATTTTCCTCAACAAATAAACAACCAAGTCTATTTTTGACTCATTTGTTCAGTGTTAGACTGGGATTCTTAGGCCCCTTAGGATTCACGGGCGAGAATTCTGCGCGGGTTCAATGCATGACGTGAACGCATTGCACCCACACTGAATCCGGACCCATTCACTTCAATGGGGCTGTGTACATGAGCAGTGATTTTCACGCATCACTTGTGCATTGCGTAAAAATCGCAGCAAGCACTATATTGTGCATTTTTCACGCAACACAGGCCCCATAGAAGTGAATGGGGCTGCGTGAAAATCGCAAGCATCCGCAAGGAAGTACGGATGCACTGCAATTTTAACGCATGGTTGCTAGGAGACGATTGGGATGGGGCCCGATCTTTATTATTTTCCCTTATAACATGGTTATAAGAGAAAATAATAGAATTCTTAATACAGAATGCTAAGTAAAATAGTGATGGAGGGGTTAAAAATAAGAAATAAAAAATAAACTCACCTCATCCACTTGATCGCGCAGCCCGGCTCGTCTTCTTTCTTTTTCTTTGAGGACCTGGAAGGAAAAGGACCTTTGGTGACGTCATCACACTCACCACGTGGTGAGCGAGTTGACGTCAGCGCAGGTCCTGCTGAATGACATCACCGCGCTCACCACGTGGTGAGAGTGAGGATGTCACCAAAGGTCCTTTTCCTTCCAGGTCCTCAAAGAAGAAGAAATAATGCTATTATTTTCCCTTATAACCATGTTATAAGGGAAAATAATAAAATCTACAGAATACTGAACCCAAACCCGAACTGTGAAGAAGTCTGGGTTCGGGTCTGGGTACCAAACATACCGATTTTTCTCACTCGCGTGCAAAACGCATTAAAACGATTTGCACTCTCGCGGAAACGCACCCGCATCTTGTCCGGCCCTCACGCGCGACTCCCGTGTGAAAGAGGTCTTAGGCCCACCAGCAAAATTTCTGGTGACCCACTGTGCAGCTTTATACAAATAAATAGAGAAGTTATTCGAGAAATTCAGTTTGTTCCAAATTAATTTGTCACTCTGCCTATTTATATGCATTCCACTAGGTGGCCCAATCTCATTGTGAAGGCTTGGAACTTAAGCTGCAGGGACAGTGCAGCGAGAATGCAGGGTGAGGGTATTGCCATGTGCATTACATTCTAGTGCACCTACATTCATAGTTAATCTGTTCTGTAGGTACTGTACCATCAGTATTACATGAAGTTGTAACATATTGTCGTCTACATTACTGTGCGTGGTACCAAGATTCATATATGATACCTTCTGACCTGTGGAATTACTGTGCATCAGTAATACATGTCAATAGAAGTGTCAGGTCTAATTGGGGCAGTGCTTCAAGATATAAGTAGTGAGTCCATGACAGATTGGGGACGGTGACAGCAGCCGCAGCGGCACTAGTGACCCCATGACAGAGTAAGGAGTGTGACATCACCATTTACGTTTACATTCTTCTGATCCATCAGAAGAACATAAAACAGAACCAAAAAAAAGAACAATCCTGTATTTTGAGCATCGATAAAGCTTCAGTCAGATGCTCAACATCTTGTCAGTGTTTTGCATGAGTATTTGATCACTAATTGTAAGCCAAAAACAGGAGTGGTTCCAAAACAAAGATATCCATCCAGCAAGTTCAGGCCATCTGCTTTTAATCCTAATACATGTTGAAAGCAAAATACCTTTAAGTTCATAGAATGGAGGGATCCCGGACCTACGGAGGGATCCACATGGGCAGTGGCGTACTGCCAATATAGGCAGACCACGCCGTTGCTATGGGGCCCGCAGCGCATGTAAGGCCCCGCCCCTAGGTCTACTCTGCACAGACAGTTTATTTATAGCTAAGGCATTGAGGCGGCCGTGGCCCGCCCACTTGTGTTCTCCCTCGGCCCCTCTCTTGGGTTCACGCAACCGCTCCCTGTCTGACCTCTCCATGATCCCGGCTGCGGGCTCCTGCTGCATTTCACACTGGCCAATCAGCATTTAGCAGCTCAAAGATCCTGCTGCTGATTGGCCAGTGTATTGCTGGCAGGCATCAGGAGCAGGCACTGCTCAAGCACACAGAGGCGCTCACCCAGAGTAGCATCCTCTGCGCTCACGTCCGCCTCAAGTCATCAGCCCTGCTCTTCTTGTGGCACTGTCATATAGCAGCACTTCATGTCGCTGCTACATCACAATCACCAGCATTTCTGCAGTTCTCACACACTTCACAAGGCAGTATGGAGGTGCCCAGGGATGATGATTACACGGTGTTCACCGGGTCCTCAGAGCAGGACGTGATATGCAGTTAGACTTTCTGGAACTTGGTCACCCTGCAGCTGCAGCTGGAGTCCAGGCTGGTGTCCGTGGATGTGGCTCAGAGCTGCCGGGGAAGCCAAGCCACGTGAGAAACAGCATGTTCACACCTGCCATTTCTGTCCTCTGATTACGATTGATAAGATCAGCCAGGAGGAGGTTTTACTGATCCAAGCCTGGAAGTAGTGTCTAGTGTGGAAGTGATGCTCTGTCCTACATAGTATGATGGTAGTCCTCTGTAAATCCTCTTGTACAGCACAGTTACCCCCATAGTGGTTCTCTATAAATCATCATGTACAGCACAGTTACCCCCATAGTGGTCCTCAGTAAATTCTCATGTGTGGCACAGTTACCCCCATAGTGGTCCTCAGTAAATCTTCATGTGTGGCACAGTTACCCCCATAGTGATCCTCTATAAAGCTCATGTACCGCACAGTTACCCCCATATTGGTCCTCTATAAAGATGAGGGGGATGGACTATGTCAGGCTTTAGCACAGTGGACACAGGCAGAAGGAAGGATGTGTATGCGGGCTCCTGCCCTGCACTCATTCAGCTGTGCTTGCATACATATGGCGCCCTGTGTCCACTGTCCTGTGCCCACTCTGCTAAAGCCTGACATAGCCCATCTATACCTGGCTTTACCAAAACAGACAGGGAGGAGCAGTGATGTGTGCTGTACATGACTCACTGCAGCCCCAGTGAGATCCTTACTCCCATACAGCACTGTCATATCAGCGGTGTATGAGAGTAAAGAGTTAGTTAATAAAAATAAATAAATAAAAAGATTTATCCCTAATGGTTTCAAAAGTTCATGTATACATTTCTTTATTGGCAAATGGGGGTGTGGCAAGGGAGGAGCCAGGATGGGAGGTGGGATGGGCAAGGGGTGGGTAGTGGGCAGGGTTAGGGGGGCCCAATTCAGATTATTGCTATGGGGCCCAGTGATTTCTATATACGCCCCTGCACATGGGCTAAAATCTCATTGCACAGTGACATAGAATTTGTTTCAAATGTATTGTAGCTGTAAGAGTGACACCAAATATAAAATTTTCCGTAACAGAACATGGTAGCCAGGAATGATGAATTTGGGTCCAGTTGGTGGAGCAATTTGTCTGATAATACTAAGTTCTGACTATAAATGATTGAGAATTAGGATTCTGACAATTTTTTTTGCTCAACGAACGTATTAGCTATGATGAATTTGGGTCAAGTAGGTGGAGAGATTTGTGTGGTTCATTCCAATAACCAACGGCAAACCTCATGTATAGCAATAATCCAGCTGCCATGTTTGATCCATCCAGCGAGTTCGTCCCATCTGCCCACAGAGTGTTAAATAAGACCTCACTATAACACAAAATCACAGTAACTGTTTGGCTAACAGAAGCGATTAAATATTAATGTGGACACATTAGTAGAATTGCTTATCTATAAGTAAAATTGCTTTTACAAACAGTAGTAGTATTTATGAGACAGGTGTATCACCCAAATGTGTGAATCAGGGCCTAATAGAATTGCTTATCTATTAAACAAGGTTGACCCCCCCAATACCAGTGGTACTAGACAGCTTATTCACCCTATTTTGGAAATCAAGGTGTAATAGAATTTCTTATCTATTAAACAAGGTGGACCTCATATTAACAGTTAAATTAGACAGGTTATTCACCCTAGTTTGAGTATCAAGGCATCAAAGCATCTGTTTAACAAGGTGTGCACCCAATAATAGGTGCATTCCTGGGCTTCTTAATTTCACTTTGTAATACGTGTAGCCACCATTTTAGGAAAAAATAATTCCACTGCAGATGCTTTGGTTCGCTCATCTCTACAAAAAATGTCAGCTCACAAAGTGGCAGGCAGCGGCAAGATGCTCAAGACGACTGATTTTTGGGGCCCCTGCTGAGACTTGGAGAAGGCAGGTCCCTGATAAAATGATTATACTGGCTAGCCTGCCTCTACAAGTCATCTCAGCCATCTGATGTATCTATAACATAATACCAAAATTTTTTATGTACAAACAGGCTAATTGAGATGCTGTACGCTGCCTATCTATATGTAATGCAGTCAGTCTACTGTGTTATGTGCCACTTGTGCAAAAAGTGGGGGACTAGAGGTCTACCTTGCTCAGGGGCCCACCGGGGGATTGACCTATTCAACCTGTTCCATCCTATTTCTCCCGATAATAAGTGATGCAGTCGTTTTCTGGTAGCCACTAATCTCTACCTTTAACATAAACATGACAGGTATGGTATGTTCAATGAACCCAATCTGTCAGATAAACACCTCTGAGAGGGGCGAATGTGCTGCCAAATAAGTGGAGAGATATGAGGTATGACAGAAAGTGAACAATTACAACCAGAAAATGTGTCAACCATGAGAAGACGGATTTAATTTCTGCACATTAGATTTAGTGTTAAGTGAACTGAAGCATTCAAAGCAGAATTTAGTCCGAAGTTTAGTAAAACTCTGATTTGCAACAAATCCGTGGTAACGAATCAGGTTTTCCTAAAATGTCCCTGCCATTTTCCTGTGAGCTAAGCATAGGGAGAGACGTGGCTAATGCTCATGTGCTAGAGACAGTGTTGCTGAAAACGATTAATAGAAGAATATTGGAGAGGGAGAGTACAGGGAGAGTGCAGGGAGACTTAATCTGCACCAGTTTTATTTATTTATTCCTACATTTACCTATTTCTACATCAGCCGTAAACTAAGATATGTAATTCAATACCAAAAAGATGGAAGCCTTTATTATTCCAGTGGCCAGTGTGCCAACCAATACTATCCAGTCTGCACCCCTTAGGCCAGTCTTAATGATGACAATCGTTATATTTTGCTGGCTTTGCTTCCTAGAAAAGTCAGCAAGGTGCAGAGAGAGGAGGAGCTACATGTTCCTGATGACATATTCTCATCGATATTAGATGATATGGAAAAGGAGGAAAAGCAGATGGCAGAAGAAAGGCTCCCATCTGTAGAGCAGGAGAGCACTGGGGTTGGAGAAGTAGGTATGTCAGCATATTGTGTCCCCAGCAAAACAGCTAAACCCCATACCCGCAACAACCTCTAAAGGTGCCGTGTACGGCCATTAACAATGAAGACCGACTATACAGTGCGGTCTTTATTACTAAATTAAAGGAAGCTTCAGGCTAATTGGCTGCGAGGTTCTTCATCCCCACATGGCCACAACCCACTCACAGCATGGCCACTCCATGTAGCCATACTCAAACGCAAAGTGGCCCTGGTATACCTGAATTCATTCGGAACAAATCAAATTTCTTGGGGAACTTCAGCGAAGCTGCTGAATTGAAATTATCAAAACTTCACTCTCTACTTAGATTGTAGCTTTCACTGGCCCTGTTTTTTTATTTTTTTATCTAGGAACCTCATTTTTAATTACATCAAACTCTTATATGGTGTGGATACAGTAGTAAAAATAATATTGATAAAAATGTATATAGATGCTAACTATAGATTTCTGTGACCACTTGGGGAAGGAGGTATGACTAGTGATGAGCGAGCATGCTCGGCTGAGTATTAGTTCGGCTCGAGCATCGCTATGCTCGGAGCTCGGCTTTGCTCGGCTTTAAACAGCCAAGCACCACGTGTATTCGTCGCATTGCTCGAGTCTCCTTCCCGCACGTTTGACGCCTTCTAACCAGCCAATGAAGGTCCAGGTAAGGAATTCCCCTCAGTGTAAGGCCATAGCAATGTTAGCTGTAAGCCTTACATTGATTGGCTGGCCGGAACACGTGATACCATTTCATATAGTAGCTGAGGTACGGCGCTCGGCTCATTCAGCATCAGGGAAAGCAGACAGTAGGCAGGGACAGATAGCGTTTTGCTCTAAACTTACTAATTTCACTCCAAAAACCTTTTAAAAGACCTAACAGTCCTTATATAGACTAAAGTGTGTATTTAACAGCAATGCAGCATTTGTTTTTTTTTTCTAAGAAGGGGTTTGCTTCAGCACTATCAGGGACAGGCATCACCAGGAAGGGACAGATAGTGCAGGGCTTGAAAATCGCTTTTATAACTTCTAAAAGACAGAAATATTTCCGATTTGTGAAATCTACAATACGCCATCATTAAGCAGTGTGTTGGGCAGGAAGGAGGAAAAAAGGTTTGTACACAAACATAGAAGAGGATTCTTTACGGTAAGAGCAATGAGACTATGGAACTCTCTGCCTAAGGAGGTGGTGATGGTGAATACAATAAAGGAATTCAAGAGGGGACTGGATGTATTTCTGGAGTGTAATAATATTACAGGCTATAGCTACTAGAGATGGGTTGTTGATCCAGGGAGTACTTCTGATTGCCTGAATGGAGTCGGGAAGGAATTTTTTACTCCCCTTAAGTGGGGAAAATTGGCTTCTACCTCACAGTTTTTATTTTTTTTCCTTCCTCAGGATCAATTAGCAGGATGACAGGCCAAACTGGATGGACAGATGTCTTTTTTCAGCCTTATGTACTATGTTATTATAAAAAGGGGCTTATTCACTACAGTATTTCTTGGTACTGGGATATACACTGCACCATCATAAAGCAGTGTGTTGGGCAGACATTATAACAAGGACTTATTCACTACAGTGTTCCTGCTACCGAGATATACACTGCACCATCAGAGAAATTATTTGTTCTGGGGAAATTAACCTAACTTTAGCCACGTCTTTGTGTGCATTCAATCCGCAACCGTTATATTAATTACTCCAGCAGAGAGTGATTTATATTTTGGCCATAGTTAACTCGTTTTGGGCACATCCGTGTGTGCGTTTAGGCCGCAACCGTATATACAGTATTCCCGCAGAAAATACATTTTATTTGGGACAAATTTGTATCCAATATAGAACTACACATTACACTATATATTACATTATCTTTGGGCTAGTGTAGTTTCGAAAATTTGTATTTTTCTGTATTCAGTACCTTACTAGAAGCCAATACAGTGTGTACTGTACAATATTTAATTATCTGTGGCCTACCGTAGTGCCGAAAATTTGTATTTCTCTGTCTCCAGTACATTACAGCAAGCCAATACAGTGTGTACTGTAAAAAATTCATTATCTGTGGCCTACTGTATTGCCGAAAATTTGTATTTCTCTGTCTCCAGTACATTACAGCAAGCCAATACAGTGTGTACTGTAAACATTTCATTATCTGTGGCCTACCGTAGTGCCGAAAATTTGTATTTCTCTGTCTCCAGTACATTACAGCAAGCCAGTACAGTGTGTATTGTAAAAATTACATTATGTCTGGGCTAGTGTACTCCTGAAAATCTTTATTTTTCTGTATTCAGTACATTACAGAAAGCCAATACAGTGTGTAAAGTAATAAATTCATCATCTGGGGACTACTGTATTGACGAAAATCTTTATTTTTCTGTATTCAGTACATTATAGCAAGACAATACAGTGTGTATTGTAAAAATTACATTATCTCTGGGCTAGTGTACTCCTGAAAATCTTTATTTTTCTGTATTAAGTACATTACAGCAAGCCAATACAGTGTGTACTGTAATAATTTCATCATCTGGGGTCTACTGTATGGCCGAAAATCTTTATTTTTCTTTATTCAGTACATTACAGCAAGCCAATACAGTGTGTATTGTAAAAATTACATTATCTGTGGTCTACTGTATTGCCGAAAATTTGTATTTCTCTGTCTCCAGTACGTTACAGCAAGCCAATATAGTGTGTATTGTAAAAATTTCATTATCTCTGGGCTAGTGTACTCCTGAAAATGCTTATTTTTTTGTATTCAGTACATTACAGCAAGCTAATACAGTGTGTATTGAAAAATTACATTATCTCTGGACTACTGTACTCCTGAAAGTCTTTATTTTTCTGTATTCAGTACATTATAGCAAGACAATACAGTGTGTACTGTAAAAATTACATTATCTCTGGGCTAGTGTACTCCTTAAAATCTCTATTTTTCTGTATTCATTACATTACACCAAGCCAATACAGTGTGTACTGTAAAGAATTCATTATCTGTGGTCTACTGTATTGCCGGAAATTTGTATTTCTTTGTCTCCAGTACATAACAGCAAGCCAGTACAGTGTGTATTGTAAAAAATAAATTATCTCTGGGCTAGTGTACTCCTGACAATCTTTATTTTTCTGTATTCAGTACATTACAGTAAGCCAATACAGAGTGTACTGTAAAAATTAATTATCTGTGGCCTACTGTAGTGCCAAAATTTTGTATTTCTCTCTCTCCAGTACGTGACAGCAAGCCAATATGGTGTGTATTGTAAAAATGTCATTATCTCTGGGCTAGTGTACTCCTGACTATCTTTATCTTTCTCTATTTAGTACATTACAGAAAGACAATACAGTGTGTACTGTAAAAATGTCATTATCTGTGGTCTACAATATTTCCAAAAATTTGTATTTCTCTGTCTCCAGTACATGACAGGAAGCAAATACAGTGTGTACTGTATAAATGTCATTATCTGTGGTCTACTGTATTGCCGAAAATTTGTATTTCTTTGTTTCCAGTACATGACAGTAGGGCAGTATAGTGTGTATTGTAAAAATTACATTATCTCTGGGCTAATGTACTCCTGAAAATCTTTAATTTTCTGTATTCAGTACATTAAGGAAAGACAATACAGTGTGTAATGTAAAAATTACATTATCTCTGGGCTAGTGTACTCCTGAGAATATTTATTTTTCTGTATTCGGTACATTACAGCAAGACAATACAGTGTGTACTGTAAAAATTACTTTATCTCTGGGCTAGTGTACTCCTGAAAATCTTTGTTTTTCAGTATTCAGTACATTACACCAAGCCAATACAGTGTGTCCTTTAAAGAGTTCATTATCTGTGGTCTACTGTACTGCCAAAATGTTGTATTTCTCTGTCTCCAGTACGTTACAGCAAGCCAATATAGTGTGTATTGTAAAAATGTCATTATATCTGGGCTAGTGTACTCCTGAAAATCTTTATTCTTTTGAAAATCAGTACATTACAGCAAGCTAATACAGTGTGTATTGTAAAAATTGCATTATCTCTGGACTAGTGAACTCCTGAAAATCTTTATTTTTCTGTATTCAGTACATTATAGCAAGACAATACAGTGTGTACTGTAATTATTACACTATCTCTGGGCTAGTGTACTCCTGAAAATCTTTATTTTTCTGTATTCAGTACATTACAGCAAGGCAATACAGTGTGTACTGTAAAAATTACATTATCTCTGGGCTAGTGTACTCCTGAAAATCTTTATTTATCTGTATTCATTACATTACACCAAGCCAATACTGTGTGTACTGTAAAGAATTCATTATCTGTAGTCTACTGTATTGCCGAAAATGTGTATTTCTTTGTCTCCAGTACATAACAGCAAGCCAGTACAGTGTGTATTGTAAAAAATACATTATCTCTGGGCTAGTGTACCCCAAGCAATCTTTATTTTTCTATATTCAGTACATTACAGCAAGCCAATACAGAGTGTACTGTAAAAATTAATTATCTGTGGCCTACTGTAGTGCCAAAATTTTGTATTTCTCTGTCTCCAGTATGTGACAGCAAGCCAATATGGTGTGTATTGTAAAAATGTCATTATCTCTGGGCTAGTGTACTCCTGAAATTCTTTTTTTTTCTGTATTCAGTACATTACAGCATGCCAAAACAGTGTGCATTGCAAAAATTTCATTATCTCTGGGCTACTGTACTCCTGAAATTCTTTTTTTTTCTGTATTCAGTACATTACAGAAAGACAATACAGTGTGTACTGTAAAATTTCATTATCTGTGGTCTACAGTATTTCCAAAAATTGGTATTTCTCTGTCTCCAGTACATGACAGGAAGCAAATACAGTGTGTACTGTATAAATTTCATTCTCTATGGTCTACTGTATTGCCGAAAATTTGTATTTCTTTGTTTCCAGTACATGACAGTAAGGCAGTATAGTGTGTATTGTAAAAATTACATTATCTCTGGGCTAGTGTACTCCTGAAAATCTTTATTTTTCTGTATTCAGTACATTACAGAAAGACAATACAGTGTGTACTGTAAAAATTACATTATCTCTGGGCTAGTGTACTCCTGAAAATCTTTATTTTTCTGTATTCAGTACATTACACCAAGCTAATACAGTGTGTCCTGTGAAGGGTTCATTATCTATGGTCTACTGTAGTGCCAAAATGTTGTATTTCACTGTCTCCAGTACGTTACAGCAAGCCAATATAGTGTGTATTGTAAAAATTTCATTATCTCTGGGATAGTGTACTCCTGAAAATCTTTATTTTTTTGTATTCAGTACATTACAGCAAGACAATACAGTGTGTACTGTTAAAATTACATTATCTCTGAGCTAGTGTACTCCTGAAAATATTATTTTTTTTGTATTCAGTACATTACAGCAAGCCAATACAGTGTGTACTGTAAAAATTACATTATCTCTGGACTAGTGTACTCCTGAAAATATTATTTTTTCTGTATTCAGTACATTACAGCAAGACAATACAGTGTGTACTGTAAAAATTACATTATCTCTGGGCTAGTGTACTCCTGAAAATCTTTATTTTTCTGTATTCAGTACATTACACCAAGCCAATACAGTGTGTCCTGTAAAGAGTCCATTATTTGTGGTCTATTGTAGTGCCAAAATGTTGTATTTCTCTGTCTCCAGTACGTTACAGCAAGCCAATATAGTGTGTATTGTAAAAATTTCATTATCTCTGGGCTAGTGTACTCCTGAAAATGCTTATTTTTCTGTATTCAGTACATTACAGCAAGACAATACAGTGTGTATTGTAAAAATTACATTATCTCTGAGCTAGTGTACTCCTGAAAATCTTTATTTTTCTGTCTTCAGTACATTACAGCAAGACAATACATTGTGTACTGTAAAAATTACATTATCTCTGGACTACTGTACTCCTGAAAATCTTTATTTTTCTGTATTAAGTACATTATAGCAAGACAATACAGTGTGTACTGTAAAAATTACATTATCTCTGGGCTAGTGTACTCCTTAAAATCTTTATTTTTCTGTCTTCAGTACATTACAGCAAGCCAATACAGTGTGTATTGTAAAAATTACATTATCTCTGGACTAGTGTACTCCTGAAAATCTTTATTTTTCTGTATTCAGTACATTACAGCAAGACAATACAGTGTGTACTGTAAAAATTACATTATCTCTGGGCTAGTGTACTCTTGAAAATATTTATTTTTTTGTATTCAGTACATTACAGCAAGACAATACAGTGTGTACTTTTAAAATTACATTATCTCTGAGCTAGTGAACTCCTGAAAATCTTTATTTTTCTGTATTCAGTACATTACAGCAAGACAATGCAGTGTGTACTGTAAAAATTACATTATCTCTGTGCTAGTGTACTCCTGAAAATCTTTTTTTTTGTATTCAGTACATTACACCAAGCCAATACAGTGTGTCCTGTAAAGAGTTCATTATTTGAGGTCTATTGTAGTGCCAAAATTTTGTATTTCTCTGTCTCCAGTACGTTACAGCAAGCCAATATAGTGTGTATTGTAAAAATTTCATTATCTCTGGGCTAGTGTACTCCTGAAAATCTTTATTTTTTTGTATTCAGTACATTACAGCAAGCCAATACAGTATGTATTGTAAAAATTACATTATCTCTAGACTAGTGTACTCCTGAAAATCTTTATTTTTCTGTATTCAGTACATTACAGCAAGACAATACAGTGTGTACTGTAAAAATTACATTATCTCTAGACTAGTGTACTCCTGAAAATCTTTATTTTTCTGTATTCAGTACATTATAGCAAGACAATACAGTGTGTACTGTAAAAATTACATTATCTCTAGGCTAGTGTACTCCTTAAAATCTTTATTTTTCTGTCTTCAGTACATTACAGCAAGACAATGCAGTGTGTACTGTAAAAATTACATTATCTCTGGGCTAGTGTACTCCTGAAAATCTTAATTTTTCTGTATTCAGTACATTACACCAAGCCAATACAGTGTGTCCTGTAAAGAGTTCTTTATTTGTGGTCTATTGTAGTGCCAAAATGTTGTATTTCTCTGTCTCCAGTACATTACAGCAAGCCACTATAGTGTGTATTGTACAAATTTAATTATCTCTGGGCTAGTGTACTCCTGAAAATCTTTATTTTTTTGTATTCAATACATTACAGCAAGCCAATACAGTGTGTATTGTAAAAATTACATTATCTCTGGACTAGTGTACTCCTGAAAATCTTTATTTTTCTGTATTCAGTACATTACAACAAGACAATACAGTGTGTACTGTAAAAATTACATTATCTCTGGGCTAGTGTACTCTTGAAAATCTTTATTTTTTTGTATTCAGTACATTACAGCAAGACAATACAGTGTGTACTGTTAAAATTACATTATCTCTGAGCTAGCTTACTCCTGAAAATATTAATTTTTTTTGTATTCAGTACATTACAGCAAGCCAATACAGTGTGTATTGTAAAAATTACATTATCTCTGGACTAGTGTACTGCTGAAAATCTTTATTTTTCTGTATTCAGTACATTACACCAAGCCAATACAGAGTGTACTGTAAAACATTAATTATCTTTGGCCTACTGTAGTGCCAAAATTTTGTATTTCTCTGTCTTCAGTATGTTACAGCAAGCCAATATAGTGTGTATTGTAAAAATTTCAATATTTCTGGGCTAGTGTACTCCTTAAAATCTTAATTTTTTTTGCATTCAGTACATTACAGCAAGCTAATACAGTTTGTACTGTAAAAATTACATTATCTCTGGACTACTGTACTCCTGAAAATCTTTATTTTTCTGTACTCAGTACATTACAGAAAGACAATACAGTGTGTACTGTAAAAATTACATTATCTCTGGGCTAGTGTACTCCTGAAAATCTTTATTTTTCTGTATTCAGTACATTACAGCAAGGCAATACAGTGTGTACTGTAAAAATTACATTATCTCTGGGCTAGTGTACTCTTGAAAATCTTTATTTTCTGTATTCATTACATTACACTAAGCCAATACAGTGTGTACTGTAAAGAATTCATTATCTGTGGTCTACTGTATTGCCGAAAATTTGTATTTCTTTGTCTCCAGTACATAACAGCAAGCCAGTACAGTGTGTATTGTAAAAAATACATTATCTCTGGACTAGTGTACCGCTGGCAACCTTTATTTTTCTGTATTGAGTACGTTACAGCAAGCCAATACATAGTGTACTGTAAAAATTAATTATCTGTGGCCTACTGTAGTGCCAAAATTTTGTATTTCTCTGTCTCCAGTACGTGACAGCAAGCCAATATGGTGTGTATTTTAAAAATGTCATTATCTCTGGGCTAGTGTACTCCTGAAAATCTTTATTTTTCTGTATTCAGTACATTACAGCAAGCCAAAACAGTGTGTATTGTAAAAATACATTATCTCTGGGCTAGTGTACCCTGGCAATCTTTATTTTCTGTATTCAGTGCGTTACAGCAAGCCAATACATAGTGTACTGTAAAAATTAATTATCTGTGGCCTACTGTATTGCCAAAATTTTGTATTTCTCTGTCTCCAGTACGTGACAGCAAGCCAATATGGTGTGTATTTTAAAATGTAATTTCTCTGGGCTAGTGTACTCCTGAAAATCTTTATTTTTCTGTATTCAGTACATTACAGAAAGACAATACAGTGTGTACTGTAAAAATTTCATTATCTGTGGTCTACAGTATTTCAAAAATTTGTATTTCTCTGTCTCCAGTACATGACAGGAAGCAAATACAGTGTGTACTGTATAAATTTCATTCTCTATGGTCTACTGCATTGCCGAAAATTTGTATTTCTTTGTTTCCAGTACATGACAGTAAGGCAGTATAGTGTGTATTGTAAAAATTACATTATCTCTGGGCTAGTGTACTCTAAAAATCTTTATTTTTCTGTATTCAGTACATTACAGAAAGACAATACAGTGTGTACTGTAAAAATTACATTATCTCTGGGCTAGTGTACTCCTGAAAATCTTTATTTTTCTGTATATAGTACATTACACCAAGCTAATACAGTGTGTCCTGTGAAGAGTTAATTATCTTTGGCCTACTGTAGTGCCAAAGTTTTTTATTTCTCTGACTCCAGCATGTTACAGCAAGCCAATATAGTGTGTATTGTAAAAATGTCATTATCTCTGGGCTAGTGTACTCCTGAAAATCTTTTTTTTTTTGTATTCAGTACTTTACAACAAGCTAATACAGTGTGTACTGTAAAAATTACATTATCTCTGGACTACTGTACTCCTGAAAATCTTTATTTTTCTGTATTAAGTACATTATAGCAAGACAATACAGTGTGTACTGTAAAAATTACATTATCTCTGGGCTAGTGTACTCCTGAAAATCTTAATTTTTCTGTATTCAGTACATTACACCAAGCCAATACAGTGTGTCCTGTAAAGAGTTCATTATTTGTGGTCTATTGTAGTGCCAAAATGTTGTATTTCTCTGTCTCCAGTACATTACAGCAAGCCACTATAGTGTGTATTGTACAAATTTAATTATCTCTGGGCTAGTGTACTCCTGAAAATCTTTATTTTTTTGTATTCAATACATTACAGCAAGCCAATACAGTGTGTATTGTAAAAATTACATTATCTCTGGACTAGTGTACTCCTGAAAATCTTTATTTTTCTGTATTCAGTACATTACAGCAAGACAATACAGTGTGTACTGTAAAAATTACATTATCTCTGGGCTAGTGTACTCTTGAAAATCTTTATTTTTTTGTATTCAGTACATTACAGCAAGACAATACAGTGTGTATTGTAAAAATTACATTATCTCTGAGCTAGTGTACTCCTGAAAATATTATTTTTTTTGTATTCAGTACAAAACAGCAAGCAAATACAGTGTGTATTGTAAAAATTACATTATCTCTGGACTAGTGTACTCCTGAAAATCTTTATTTTTCTGTATTCAGTACATTACACCAAGCCAATACAGAGTGTACTGTAAAACATTAATTATCTTTGGCCTACTGTAGTGCCAAAATTTTGTATTTCTCTGACTCCAGCATGTTACAGCAAGCCAATATAGTGTGTATTGTAAAAATGTCATTATCTCTGGGCTAGTGTACTCCTTAAAATCTTAATTTTTTTTGCATTCAGTACATTACAGCAAGCTAATACAGTTTGTACTGTAAAAATTACATTATCTCTGGACTACTGTACTCCTGAAAATCTTTATTTTTCTGTACTCAGTACATTACAGAAAGACAATACAGTGTGTACTGTAAAAATTACATTATCTCTGGGCTAGTGTACTCCTGAAAATCTTTATTTTTCTGTATTCAGTACATTACAGCAAGGCAATACAGTGTGTACTGTAAAAATTACATTATCTCTGGGCTAGTGTACTCTTGAAAATCTTTATTTTTCTGTATTCATTACATTACACTAAGCCAATACAGTGTGTACTGTAAAGAATTCATTATCTGTGGTCTACTGTATTGCCGAAAATTTGTATTTCTTTGTCTCCAGTACATAACAGCAAGCCAGTACAGTGTGTATTGTAAAAAATACATTATCTCTGGACTAGTGTACCGCTGGCAACCTTTATTTTTCTGTATTGAGTACGTTACAGCAAGCCAATACATAGTGTACTGTAAAAATTAATTATCTGTGGCCTACTGTAGTGCCAAAATTTTGTATTTCTCTGTCTCCAGTACGTGACAGCAAGCCAATATGGTGTGTATTTTAAAAATGTCATTATCTCTGGGCTAGTGTACTCCTGAAAATCTTTATTTTTCTGTATTCAGTACATTACAGCAAGCCAAAACAGTGTGTATTGTAAAAAATACATTATCTCTGGGCTAGTGTACCCCTGGCAATCTTTATTTTTCTGTATTCAGTGCGTTACAGCAAGCCAATACATAGTGTACTGTAAAAATTAATTATCTGTGGCCTACTGTATTGCCAAAATTTTGTATTTCTCTGTCTCCAGTACGTGACAGCAAGCCAATATGGTGTGTATTTTAAAAATGTAATTTTCTCTGGGCTAGTGTACTCCTGAAAATCTTTATTTTTCTGTATTCAGTACATTACAGAAAGACAATACAGTGTGTACTGTAAAAATTTCATTATCTGTGGTCTACAGTATTTCCAAAAATTTGTATTTCTCTGTCTCCAGTACATGACAGGAAGCAAATACAGTGTGTACTGTATAAATTTCATTCTCTATGGTCTACTGCATTGCCGAAAATTTGTATTTCTTTGTTTCCAGTACATGACAGTAAGGCAGTATAGTGTGTATTGTAAAAATTACATTATCTCTGGGCTAGTGTACTCCTAAAAATCTTTATTTTTCTGTATTCAGTACATTACAGAAAGACAATACAGTGTGTACTGTAAAAATTACATTATCTCTGGGCTAGTGTACTCCTGAAAATCTTTATTTTTCTGTATATAGTACATTACACCAAGCTAATACAGTGTGTCCTGTGAAGAGTTAATTATCTATGGTCTACTGTAGTGCCAAAATGTTGTATTTCTCTGTCTCCAGTACGTTACAGCAAGCCAATATAGTGTGTATTATAAACATTTCATTATCTCTGGGCTAGTGTACTCCTGAAAATCTTTATTTTTTTGTATTCAGTACATTACAGCAAGCTAATACAGTGTGTATTGTACAAATTACATTATCTCTGGACTACTGTACTCCTGAAAATCTTTATTTTTCTGTATTCAGTACATTATAGCAAGACAATACAGTGTGTACTATAAAAATTACATTATCTCTGGGCTAGTGTACTCCTGAAAATCTTTATTTTTCTGTATTCAGTACATTACATCAAGCTAATACAGTGTGTATTGTACAAATTACATTATCTCTGGACTACTGTACTCCTGAAAATCTTTATTTTTCTGTATTCAGTACATTACAGCAAGCAGAGGCTGTGGCCCTGGGCTTGATGCTGATGGTGCAAGCAGAGGCCGTGGCCCTGGGCGTGATGCTGATGGTGCAAGCAGAGTCAGTGGCCCTGGGCGTGATGCTGATGTTGTAAGCAGAGGCTGTGGCCCTGGGTGTGATGCTGCTGGTGCAAGCAGAGGCCGTGGCCCCGGGCGCAATGAAACTGTGCCTGCTTCCAGTGCACCAGAAAAAACAAAAAATCCTCCTTACCCAGCTTCATGTCCAAGTTAGCTGGGCGGCGCAGGACAGCACTGTCCAAGTCGGACCAGTGCAAACAGGTGGTCGGTTTGATTGCAGAAGATAATGCTTCCAGTCGGTTAAGCACCACCCTCTCTTCCACTAAGTCTAGTTTCTGTAGCCAAGAGTCTGGTCAACCGAATCCTCACTCTTATCCTCCTTTCTCCCACCATGTCGTGTCTGGCCAAACAAGTGATCCCACACTCGGATATTCACATGACCTCTTTTCATCGCCAGTACTTGGTTTGTCTCTCTCGCCAAGCACACTTGAAGAGGTACCTGAGATATTGTGCCCTGATTCTCAACCTCTTGAGCCTTCACAGTCTCAAGAAGATGACGGTGGTGAACTGCAATCATTCGTTCACGAGGTGGATGATGATGAGACACAGTTGCCAATCACTGAGGTGGTGGTTAGGTCAAGTCAGAAAGATGAGCAGAGTCAGGAAGTGGAAGAGGAGGTGGTGGACAATGAGGTCACTGACCCAACATGGTTAGGTGAAAAGGCAAGCATGGACAGCAGTACAGAGGGGGAGGAATCCGTAGCAGTGAAACAGTCTGGAAGGGGCAGTGGGGTTGCAAAAGGGAGACGTCGGCCCACATCAAACAGGCACGCAACCGTTACACCGAGCACCCCAATGCATAAATCTACCTTGCCAAGGGTTAGGTGTTTCGCAGTATAAAGCTTTTTAAGGAAAGCGCAGACGACAAAAGAGTAGTGCAACCTGTGCCGTACCCAAATGAGCAGGGGCGTGAAGACTAGCAACCTCACTACCACCAGCATGATCTGCCACATGGAATCCAAGCACCCTAATAAGTGGGCCGAACCACTGCCTCCACTTCCCCTGTGTTACGCACTGCTGGCCAATCCCTTGTCAAAGGCGCAGGCCCGGATAACCCTCGCCCTGCACCTGGACCTTTGCATGAACCGTCAGCAACAACATCCACTTCCCAGTCTCAGCGCAGCATCCAAATGTCGATAACACAGGCATTTGCCCTTGAAATGTTGCCATTTAGGCTTGTGGACACAGAGGCCTTCCACAGCCTGATGTCGGCGGCCGTCTCTCGGTACGCAGTCCCCAGCCGCCACTATTTTTCACGGTGTGCCTTGCCCGCCTCACACCAGCATGAGTCCCAGAACATTACCCTTGCCCTGACCAACGCACTTACTGGGAAGGTTTACCTCACCATGGACACATGGACAAGTGCTGGTGGCCAGGGACGCTACATTTCCCTGACCGCACACTGGGTGAATGTTGTGGAGGCCAGGAGTGAGTCGGACCCTGGGATAGCACAGGTGCTACCCACACCCAGGATTGCGGGCCCTACGTCCATCAGGGTCTCCGCCAACAGCTATGTTACTAGGTCCAACCCCCACTTCTCCTCCTCCTCCGCCTCCTCCTCCACTTGCATCTCCAACAGCAGTCAGCCATCAGTCGCTAGCTGGAAGCAGTGTAGCACTGCTGTGGGTAAGCGTCAACAGGCTATGCTGAAGCTGATCTGTTTAGGGGACAAACAGCACACCGCCGCAGATCTGTGGCAGGGTATAGGGGACCAGACCGAGCTGTGGCTCTCGCCACTTAACCTAGAAACAGGCATGGTTGTGTCTGACAATGGCCGTAACTTGGTGGCGGCTTTAGAGCTCGGCAACTTGACACACATTCCATCCCTAGCCCACATCTTAAACTTAGTGGTTCAGCAGTTTATCAAAACCTACCCCAATTTGCAGGAGCTACAAGTGAAGGCGCGCCGCTTGTGTGCTCATTTCCGTAAGGCGGATGTCAACGCTGCAGCAGCTCTTCTGGCTTCAAGCTCACTGACTGTTGTGTGACGTGAGCACGTGGTGGAACTCTACGTTTTACATGTTGGCCAGGCTATGTGAGCAGCAGAGGGCAGTTGTGGAATACCAGCTGCAACATGGTCGTTGCCTTTCCAGTCAACTGCCGCTAATTACAAGCGAGGAGTGGGCATTTATGTCAGACCTATGTGAGGTTTTATAAAACTTTGATGAATCCACACAGATGGTTAGAGGCGATAACGCTATTATCAGTGTAACCATCCCACTGCTGTGTCTACTCAAACGATCGCTGCTCATAATTAAGGAGGATGCTTTGAATGTGGCAGACGGGGAAATGGGGGAGGAGATGACACAGGGCGATAGCCAGACCTCCCCCAGTTCGTCTTCTCAGCGCAAATTGGGCCATGAAGAGGAGGAGGAGCTGGAGACACTTGCCTCTGCTACAGAGGCTAGTACCCATGGAACTTTAATTCCATCTGTTCAGCGTGGATGGGCAGAATAGGAGGAGGAAGATGAGGGTATGGAGAGTCATCCTAAAGTTGACAGCGACGTCTTGCCCATTGGTACTCTGGCACACATGGCTGACTTCATGTTAGGCTGCCTTTCCCGCGACCCTAACTTTATACACATTTTAGGTAACACAGATTACTGGGTGTTCACCCTTCTTGACACCCGCTACAAAAAGAACTTCTCATCTCTGATTCCTGTGGTGGAGAGGACGAGTAAAACCGTGCAATACCAAAAGGTATTTGTTGACAGATTGCTCCAAAATTTTCCATCTGACAATGCAGCCGCTAGAGTCCTTACTTCCTTAGGCAAACGAGGAAGGGAAACAAGGGGAACACACAGCAGTGCAAGCAGAGGCAGGGCAACACTTTCCAAGGCATGGGACACTTTCATGACACCCCGCCAGCAACCTCACCCTGAAGTGCGGCCTAGTGCTACAAGGAGGGAAAAGTTTTGGAAGATGGTGAAGAATACATTGCAGACCGTGTCAGCGTCCTAAATGATCCCTCAGTGCCTTACAACTACTGGGTGTCTAAGCTGTACATGTGGCACGAACGTATGCTCTACGCCTTGGAGGTGCTGGCCTGCCCTGCCGCCAGCGTATTTTCTGAGCGTGTATTTAGTGCTGCAGGTGGCATTATAACTGACAATGCTGACAGGTTGACATAAAAATGAACAAGGCCTGGATGGCCCCTGACTTTTCTACTCCACTAGAGGAAAGCTGAGCTAATGAGGAACAAAAACGCAATTTAAATGTATGCTTTATAATGTACTCAATCCACAAGATTCAGATGCACCCTTTTCACTGCAAAAAAAAGGATATATGTTTGAATCTTGTTTTCTCATCCTCCTCCGCCTCCTCTTCCATACAGAATATATATGCCCTTACTACAATGTTTTGTAGGATTCGCTCGACTTCAGTCCCTCACCTCCAATGCTTTATAAGGTCTGCTCACCTGTAGCCCATCACTGCAATGTTTTATGGGGTTCACTTGGCTTCAGGCCCTCACCTCCAATGCTTTATGCCGTCTTCTGACCTGTAGGCCATCACTGCAATGTTATATGGGGTTCACTAGGCTTCAGGTCCTCACCTCTAATGCTTTATAAGGCCTGCTCACCTGTGGCCCATCACTGCAATGTTTTATGGGGTTCACTAGGCTTCAGGCCCTCACCTCCAATGCTTTTTTTACCATCTTCTCACCTGTAGGCCATCACAGCAATGTTTTATGGGGTTCGCTAGGCTTCAGGCCCTTGCCTCCAATGCTTTATAAGGTCTGCTCACCTGTAGCCCATCTCTGCAGTGTTTTATGGGGTTCACTAGGCTTTAGGCCCTCACCTCCAATGCTTTATACTGTCTGCTCACCTGTTGGACATCACTGCAATGTTTTATTAGGTTCACTAGACTTCAGGCCCTCACCTCCAATGCTTTATAAGGTCTGCTCACCTGTAGCCCATCACTGCAATGTTTTATGGGGTTCACTAGCCTTAAGGCCCTCACTTTCAATGCTGGCTGGATCTCCTCAGCCCCCATAGAAGGCAGGTCATGATGACATGCAAGGCATTGGGCAGCCTGTGCATGGCATCAGGCTGCCTTGTCACCCATCGGGTCCCCGTCACAGCAACGCGGGGACCCGATAGGGTCCCTCACACGCTGCATGCACCTTCTATGCCGTGGTCAGTGCTGACAGCAGGGGCCCGGTTATCGGGGACTGCCGGGCCCCTGCAGTGATTGGGTCGCACCACTCCAGTGCCTGCCCGATCACCATGACGTGATAGTACGTCAAAATGCTGTAAGTCACTTGCCGCGATGACGTACTATTACATCATATGTCGGGAAGGAGTTAAAGGGAGTCTGTCACCATAATCTTGGACTATTATCTGCAGTAATATATGAGTAGTAGAGAAGAGCGAATCGAATCCCATGAAGTTGAATTCAATCCGAATTTCAGGATAAATTCGATTTGCTTCGTAGCTGAATTTCCTCATGCTTCGTGTCATCGAATCGATTTAACCTGAAATAGTGTAAAAACCAAAAAACATCCCACTTACCTCCTCTATTTGCTTGCCACAGGCCGCCATGATGTCACGTATGCTGTCACCACGCTGGCCGGCATAGTGACATTAGCTCGCGCCACGCGAGATTTCGCTCCACATCTTCAAGCAAGATGGCGGCGGATGGCCGTCGAGCGCAAATGGTGATAAGTTTGATTTACATTTTATTTTTTGGTAATTTTACACTGTTTTTCCATTCAGATGGCACGATCATGTATGAACGCGGAATCTGAGGGGCACAATGACAGGGGCAGCACTATAGCAGCTCCCTGTCATTGCACCCGCTACTAAGTAATTCGTCACGAAGCAGATTTTTTTGTAAAATTCGCCAAATCAGCCGAATCAAACTTTTTAATTATTCGCTCATCTCTAATGATTAGTACTGCAAATAAAGAGTCCAGATGTCTTCTTTTTATTTTTCTATAGCCTCCGTTCTCTGGTGTCAGCGTTTAAGAGTGCGCTGAAATACATTGTCATGACTGCTGTGCATGTGCACGTGATCTCCATTATGTCAGCAGAGCACAGCAGTACTCACTGTGTATTTCACTGCAGCTTTGAGTGCTATGTGACCTAAGATATCCTTAAGGGTCCATTCACACATCCGCAAAATGGGTCCGTATCCATTACGCACTCGGTGCGGACCCATTCATTTTCAATGGGGCCACAAAAGATGCGGACAGCACACAGTGTGCTGTCCACATCCGCAGTTCCGTTCTGCGGCTCCACAAAAAAATAGAACATGTCCTATTCTTGTCTGCAGACGCGGACAAGAAAATGCATTTACATTATAGTGCCGGCCATGTACGGTCCGCAAAATGCGGAAAGCACGTGGCCGGCGTCCGTGTTTTGCGGATCTACAATTTGCGGACCGCAAAACACTTGCAGACAAGTAAATGGACCCTTAATGTTTTTTTATGGATTTTCCAGAACTTCAATATTGATGACTTACAGTATCCTTAGATAGGTCATCAAAGTCAGATCAGTAGGAGCCCAACTCCCTGCACCCCTGCAAGCAGAATTGTTGTAAACTGGAATTGATACATAAAGTATAATGGAAAACTGTTTAGTGCACACAGAATGAGCTTTATTTGATGAAAAGGTACTTTCACACTAGCGGCAAGGAACCCCCGGCGGGTGAACGTGCTGCCGCTAGTGCCCCCAGACTTTTGACATGTCGTACTTTTATTCCGGCCGCCTCTCGGCATGTTTGCCATGCTGCCTCCGGAACTCCGGCCTGCCCCATCACAGTCAATGGGGCCGAAGCAGTAGTGTGGGGGGCACACGTGCACTAGCGGCAGCAGGGATCCGACAGGCTGCTCACCCGCCGGAACAGCCTTCCTTGCCGCTAGTGTGAAACTAGCCTAAGAGTAGAAATGTTGGATACTGGCTGCACCTCTGACAATCTTAGGCTGCAGCATCAAGTAAACTTGCCAATTACAGGATTTTATGTGTTAGCGGCACATACTGTATATGCTCATTAGCATATGTAACACATTTTGTTGCAGTCCCTTGCTACTTGTTTCTTAAACATTTCTTTGGAGAACGGTGTATTGTTCTACAGTATTTGGTTGTTTAATGTCCAAAATGTATTAAATCCAAGTAAGGCTGGGTTCCATTGTAAAAAATAAAGGAATACGCTAAAGGGGTTGTCTCACTTCAGCAAATAGCATTTATTATCTAGAGAAAGTTAATACAAGGTACTTACTAATGTATTGTTATTATCCATACTGCTTCCTTTGCTGGCTGGATTCATTTTTAAATCACATTATACACTGCTCATTTCCATGGTTACAGCCACCCTCCAATCCAACAGCGGTGGCCATGCTTTCACACTATAGGAAAAAGCACCAGCCTATGTAAGTGTCAGGGACATTCCCGTGACAGGTGCCAGGAGATCAGTGAGACTGGCAACACGTGGTTTAATCTGACAGGTTCCTTGTGGATCAATTTGTGTCTGTGTTGTTTCTGGTAATGGCCACACCCCTTGCCTCAGTTGTTGCTTTTGCGGTCATTTAACCTTCCTTATTTATTGTGGCTTCTCCCACGATGCTGTGCGGTTTATAGCTTCAGTCTTGTTGTGGATCGCTGGTGTTTGGATCTCGGCGGAGTTCCTGTGCTTCTAAAGAAAGCCATTTAAAGTTAAGTGTCTTCTTCCCCTTTTGTTTATTGTTTGGGTTTTCTTGTTACTCTTTTCCCTGTCATTTGTGTTTAGGCCTGAGGGAGACTCCTGTTTGTCCTACTGTTTGGAGGAACAGGTTGTCTCTTGTCCTGACATTAGTACCAGAGTCCTATAGGGTGAGTTAGCACTTTAGGTTCCTGTGTATGAACATACATTCCTCTGGGGTCAGTTCATACTTGCAGTCAGTCAGGAATTTGATTAGGGTTTCTCTAGGAGGTTACCTGCTCCTTTCCCTAGTTTCCAGGCCCTTTCCCTCCTACGATCGGAGTGGGTTTTCCTCCCACACCGAAGCGTGACGGTGAACTTCCACATTCTCGGGTACCAGAGGCTGGCACTTTTTCCTATTGTGTGCAAACATGGCCACCACTGATAGATTACAAGGTAGTCGTAACCATGGGAACAAGCAGCTTATAATATGATAGAAAAATGAATTGAGCCAGGAAAGGAGACAATATGGACAATCACAATATATTAGGAAGTGGCTTGTATTAATTTTCTCTACATTATAAATGCTAGTTGCTGAAGCAAGATAACCCCTTTAACGGATACCTCAGACAGATTCCATACAGTGGCATCTATCACCATAAAGTTCCATTCTAAAAACAAAAAGTATACGTTAATGTATATACTTTTTTTTACTGGACTCTGCAGTATGGAAAAGTGTGGTATACTACACTTTTGTATTCTTTTTCCCCCAAACATATATATTAAACATAGGGCAAAAACCTGATGTGAACCCAGCCTAAAAGTTTTTCTTCACCTAAAGGATGAGTAAAAATGTTTTATAGGAAAGGATTTTAATATGGCAAATGAACACAATATAAAAATTACTAATCCAGCTTGGCCCCAACTGTTACATTAGCTGATGAAGAACAGCCATTTCTGAATTGCTTTAAAATAACATGGAACAGTCATTTAAATTCCAAAACAGTTCCTGCCAAAGTATGACCACAAGACTCCAAAAAAAGAAAAATCCCTCATGAAATAATTATTGCAGCTCTAACTTTACCATTGCTCCAGGCGCTAGCTCACATGTTGTCTATTAGGTTTTGCATGAATTTCAGGAGCATTGCTAGTTACTGTTAAATAATGCATGGGGCCACATGCATGTCACACTGGCCTCATGCTTTACATATCTTCAAATATGTGTCTTGATGGCCTTAGCAATGTTTTAGTAGTGAATGTTTTTCCCTTTTGCATCACAGGTAGGCAAACGGACAGCTAAATCAGTCCATGTTCAAGGACTCAGCATACAGCAGCTCATACTTTCTGAGGCAACAATGTCAAATTCATTGGAAGTGTGACTGGACCCATAATGGGATTGACCATTATCTATTTGATTACTGCTGAAAATAATTACCCTTCTCAAAACCAGGTTATTTTTAGGTTCCAACATCACTGCACTGGGTCCAGAAGCCATTCAGCAGCACTGTGGAATGTGCAGTGGTGCACAGATGCCCTGATGCTGCTCATGTCAGCAGCATGTGTTTTGTGGTGCCAGGGCTAAAGAAAGGTCTTTGGATCAAGGAAGGGTCTGAGGTCTGAATATTTTCTTTTTCTGGCCTCATGTCTGAAGTTAGGGGGCTAGGAATTTAGTTAATTTAGAGGTCTGAATTAAATGGTCTGGTCTGGTGTCTGAATCTATTTTTGGGTCTGAATTAATGTTCGGGTCTGGTCTATGGTCTTATATTTTTTGTGTGTGGTCTAGTCTAGGTTTTTTATAGTGCATATTGCAGGGTCTGGTCTGAATCAATTTAGACATCTAGTCTAGGGTCTGAATTTACATAGTTACATAGTTAAATAGTTAATACGGTTGAAAAAAGACATAAGTCCATCAAGTTCAACCAAGGGATAGGTATAAACTATTTCTCCAGTCGGAGGCAGTGCCCCCCTTGTCTTTTGAGGGAATTTTACATGGAACAGTTTTTCACCATATTTTTTGTATGGTTCATTAATATATTTATATAGGTTAACCCTTTCATGCCTGGGCAAGTGTTTAAAGATGGTGCCCGTTCCTGCCCGCTGCGGGCGCCATAGCCGCGGGTGGCTGCCTGCTTCCATCTAAAACATTAGGGGTGAGGGCCTGCTGCCGAGCTGACCATCTAAAACATTAGGGGTGAGGGCCAGCTGCTGAGCTAACCATCTAAAACATTTAGGGCGAGGGCCTGCTGTTGACCCTCAAAAACATTATGAACAAGGGCCTGCTGGTGACCCTCTAAAACATTATGGGCGAGGGCCTGCTGGTGACCCTCAAAAACATTGAGAGTGAGGGCCTGCTGGTGACCCTCAAAAACATTATGGTTGAGGGCCTGCTGGTGACCCTCAAAAACATTAGGAGCAAGGGCCTGCTGGTGACCCTCTAAAACATTAAGAACAAGGGATTGCTGGTGACCCTCTAAAACATTATGGGTGAGGGCCTGCTAGTGACCCTCACCCATAATGAGGACGAGAAAAGGGAGATTGAACCATATGCCCTTTTTAGTGGTGTAAGGGGTGCATGGGAATACAGTGTATTCAATACACCATAAAAGCCACATTTAGAGTGCATTTATGTTCAGCCGCTTTACTCTGGTGGAGTAGAGAAGTCAGGGGCATTCCAAGCCCTGTTCATTTTTATAAGAGTTAACCGGTCAGCATTTTCAATTGACAGACGGATGCGCTTATCAGTTATTATGCCCCCAGCAGCACTAAATACACGCTCTGACAAAACATTGGCAACGGGGCAGGCCAGCACCTCCAAGGCGTACAGCTCCAGTTCGTGCCATGTGTCCAGCTTGGACACCCAATAGTTGTAAGGCACAGAGGGATCACTGAGGACGCTGACACGGTCTGCTACATACTCCTTCCCCATCTTCCAAAATGTTTGCCTCCTTGTGACACTAGGCTGCGCATCACATTGAGGGTGCTGGAAGGGGTGTCATAAAACTGTCCCAGGCCTTGGAGAGTGTTGCCCTGCCTCTGTTGGAACTGCTGTGCGTTCCCCTCATCTCCCCTTCTCGGTTGGCCAAAGAACTACGTACTTTGCAGCCAGCATTGTCAGCTGGAAATGTTTGGAGCAATTTTTCCACAAGGACCTTCTGGTTTTACACCATTTTTCTCGTCCTCTCCACCACAGGAATGATAGATGAGAAGTTCTCTTTGTAGCGGGGGTCTAGAAGGGTGAACAACTAGTAATCGGTGTTGGCCAAATGCGTACAATGCGAGGGTCACGGTTAAGGGAGCCTAACATAAAGTAAGCCATGTGTTCCAGAGTCCCAACAGACAAGACTTCTCTGTCCTCATCAGGAGAATGACTCTCAATCTCCTCATCCTCCTCTTCTACCCATCCACACTGAACAGATGGAATAAAACTTCCATGGGTACTACCCTCTGTAGCGGAGGGAACCGTCTCCTGCTCCTCCTCCTCATCATCCAATTCACGCTGAGAAGATAAACTGAGGGTGGACTGGCTATTACCCTGTGTACTGTCTTCCCCCATTTCCACCTCTTCCTCATGCAAAGCGCCCGCCTTAATTGTGAGCAGCGAGAGTTTGAGTAGACACAGAAGTGGGATGGTTACGGTGATAATAGCTCCGGGCCTCCACAACATTCAACCAGTGTGCCATCAGGGAAATGTAGCGTCCCTGGCCAAAAGCACTTGTCTATGTGTGAGTCGTTAGGTGGACCTTCCCAATAAGTGCGTTGGTTAGGGCATAGGTGATGTTACACATGCTGGTGTAAGGCTGGGACTGCACACCGTGAAAGATATTGGCGGCTGGGGACAGAGTAATGCGGGACGTAAGCCTCAGTGTCCACAACCCTAAATGGCAACATTTCCAGGGCCAGCAATTTTGAAAGGTGTTCATTTAGTGCTATGGCCTGTGGGTGGGTGGTTGGATATTTGCGCTTTTGTTCATAGGCCTGGGGTATAGACGTCTGTTTGTTGCGCTGGGACACATAAGTGGATGTGCTAGCTTCTTTTATCATCCGCACTTTTACTCAAAAAAGCACCAGACTGCAGAACACCTACCCCTTGGCAAGTGAGATTGTCGCAAGGGGATGCTCCGGCAACAGTTGCGGGCCTGTTAAGTCTGGCCCGCCTCCTCACTTTTGCCACCCCACTGCCTCTTCCAGCCTGTTGCGGTGCTGCGGATCCCTCCCCCTCTGTATTGCTGTCCTCGCTCAGCTTGCCACCTTCCCAGGTTGGGTCAGTGACTTCATCGTCCACCACCTCCTCTTCCACTTCCTCACTCTGGTCATCCTCCTGACTTGTTGACCTAACAAAAACCTCAGTTATTGACAACTGTGTCTCATCCTCATCATCATCCACCTCGTGAAACACTAATTGCCGTTCCCCACCGTCATCTTCTTCTGACTGTGGATGCTCCAGAGTTTGGGAATCAGCAAACAAGAATTCCTCATGTCCCCCTTCAAGTGGGCTTGTCGAGAGGCCCAAATTAAGAAATGGCGATAAAAAGAGCTCCTCGGAATATCCGAGTGTGGGATCACTTTATTCACTTGTTTGCCAAGACTCTCCATGGTGGGTGGAAGGAGTATCAGGGTGAGGATTCTGTTGACCAGACTCTTGGCTACTGAGACTGGACTTTGTGAAAGATAGGGTGGTGCTTAACCGAATAGAAGCATTATCTGCTGCAATCCAACCGACCGCCTGGTTGCACTGGTCTGACTTCGAGAGTGGTGTCCTGCGCCACCCTGCAAACTGGGACATGAAGCTAGGTATTGTGGATGAGTGCTCTGGCAGCAGGCACAGTTTCACCGCGCCCAGGGCCAATGCAACACGGCCACTTCCCCATCCCTTACTGCTCACCTTGCGCATATTAAATGGTATATATGCTTGCAAGTATGTCACACGTACAGTAGCGCAGGTTTTGTAAGTGTATGCGCAAATAAAGTACACAAAATGTCACATATATTTTTAGGATGCGCACACGTTAGACAGGAGATGTAGCACAGATAATGTCGCTGTCCGCAGCGTCTATGAAAAAAGTACACATAATGTCACAGATAATTTTAGGATGCACAAACATTATACAGGAGGTATAGCGCAAGTAATGTCGCTGTCACCACCGGCTAATATAAAATTACACTGAATGAATGTCACTGATATTTAGGATGCGCAAACATTATACAGGAGTAGAGTCGACTGGTTCGGCCGAACTTCACAAAAAAGTTCGGGTTCGGGATATGAACTTAACCTGAACTTGAGCCCATGGGGACACTTGAAGTCAATGGGGACACAAACTTTTGGGCACTAAAATGGCTGTAAAAAAGTCCTGGAAAGGGCTAGAGGGCTGCAAAAGGCAGCAAAATGTGGGTAAGTGCCCTGTAAACAAATGTGGACAGGGAAATGACCTAAAATAAAATAAATTAAAATTTAAAATAAAAATCTTGATCTAGGAGGAGGAAATGGATGTGGAGTAAGAGGTTGAGGAGGTGTCAGGTGGGAATGCCATCAGCAGCGCTTCTACTAGCTTGCATTTGTAGTCACGCATCTTTCGATCATTAACAAATGTTTTGACCAAATTTGGTTCCCTGTCAGCAATGCACAGCAGGGGTTTTTCAACGGCAAAAAGGGGTTCATATCACCCACCAATGGAACAGACGATTTTTAAAAACTTAGGCCCCTGGTACCCAGGCAGGAGGGGTTAATTCACGGCAAAACGGGGTTCATGTCACCCACCAATGGAACAGATGATTTTAAAAAATGTAGCCCCCTGGCATCCAGGCAGAGCAGGGGTTTTCACCGGCAAAACTGGGTTGATGTCACGCACCGATGGAACAGACGATTTTTAAAAATGTAGACCCTTGGCATCCAGGCAGAGGAGGGGTTTATTCATGGCAAAACGGGGATAATGTCACCCACCAATGGAACAGGCGATTTTCAATAATTTAGGTCCCTGTCACCTATGCAGAGCAGGGGTTTATTCACGGCAAAACGGGGTTCATGTCACCCACCAATGGAACAGGCGATTTTTAAAAATGTAGGCCCCTGGCACCCAGGCAGAGGAGGGTTTTATTTACGGCAAAAATGGTAATATTGCACCTAACAATTTAAAAGAAAATTTTAAAAAATTTCGGTACCTGTCACCTATGCAGAAGAAGGGTTTGTACCCGGCAAAAATAGTAATATTTCACTCAACAATTTAAAAGAAAAGTTTCCGCATTTTCCGTCACTGTCACCTATGCAGAGCAGGGGTTTGTACCCGGCAAAAATGGTAATTTTGCACCCAACAATTTAAAAGAAGATTTTTAAAATTTTCGTTACCTGTCACCTATGCAGATTAGGGGTTTTTACCTGGCAAAAATGGTAATTTTGCACCCAACAATTTAAAAGAAGATATATACAAAAAACTGGGTACACCTGAGGATATAGGATCTATATTTTAATGTTCAAAAATTAGTGCAACAAATAACGCTACTGTGTTCCAAGGATACCATTAGTGGGTTCAATAGATGCAATATTCAATCATTTCAAATATACGCAATATTCAATACTTGCACATAATCGCCATTAGTAACTAGATAAAAAAATTCAACTGGGCTTTTTTTTCCAAAAGGCTTGGAGACCCATTCACTATCCAAGCACTTTAAAGTGGCCCACAATAGTGACCCATCAAATTTGAAATTCGTTACTATAGTTAAGGTCCCTAAAAGTTTGAGGGGCAGAAACCACATCAGCAAGATGTCGAGGTTGGAAACACAAAGAATTTTTGAGTTAGAAACTATGATCCCGGGTGGATTGAATGCGGAATAAGAATTATTTGGATTTCTGTAGGGGTCTGTAGGGGGGGGGGGGGGCCCATTGAGGGTGAGCCCCGCCGAGTAAGGTTCTATCTCGGCGGGTCTCTCCCTTGACGGTGGACCTTCACTATCACGCATTCAATTTATTCCATTGTCCTATTTCATTTATTTATTATGGAGTTTTATGATGTATTTTTACTTACTAGTCATTCATTACTATTACTATTAATTTTTATTATCCTGGGATAGTGCATATACATGGTATTATAGGCTTGTGGATCTTATACCAATAAAGATAGTTCCCATCACATTTGTAAAGGATTTTTTTTAAAAATTCGTTTATTTTTGCGTTCACCCACCAAACTAACAGATGGTTTAAATCCGGTGACAATTTAACTGCCAATAGTCAACAATTAAGTTCAATATACAGTAAGGCAGTGCCTGTGTCATAAACAGAATACATTTCTTTGGGTCACACAACAGTGTAACGGAGCAATTCAATACAATTACTTCACTATCACCAAAAATTTGATTTTTCAAACCAACAATGTAAAAGCAGAAGTTAATGGTTTGATTTGTCAGAAATGCAGTGTACACCACTAATGTGCTATCTACCACAAAACCTGTGTGTTTGCAACTAACTTTGTAAGTGATGAGTTCAAAAGGTTACTTACAATGACTGAAATACAGGAAGGCCTTAGATCTGCTTTGTAGCACAAAACCAGTGTTTATTGCAACAAACTACAGAAATGCTGTATGTCACTGCAAAATTGTTAAATAGGTTTTTGTGCATCGTATGCTAAACTGCTCTGTTGAACAACAATACGGGTTTATTTCCCCCAAATACAGGAGTGCAGTATGTCACTGCTACATTTTAAAATAGGTTTTTCAGCGTTTTATTCAAAAGTGCTCTGTGGAACAACAATATGGGTTTATTTCCCCTAAATACAGGAATGCAGTATGTCATTGCTAAATTTTAAAATAGGTTTTTCAGCGTTTTATGCAAAAGTGCTCTGTGGAACAACAATATGGGTTTATTTTCCCCAAATACAGGAATGCAGTATGTCACTGCTAAATTTTAAAATACATCTTTGTGCGTTGTATGCAAAACTGCTCTGTGGAACAACAATACGGGTTTATTTCCCTCAAATACACAAATGCTGTATGTCACTGCTAAATTTTAAAATAGGTTTTTCTGCTTTGTATGCAAACATGCTCTGTGGCACAACAGAACGGGTTTATTAACTCAACTACAGAAATGCAGTTTTTCACCGCAAAATTTTAAAACAGTTTTTTCAGAGTTGTATGGAAATGTGCTCTGTGGCAAAACAGTATGGGTTTATTAACCCAACTACAGAAATTCAGTTTTTCACAGCAAAATTTTAAAACAGTTTTTTCAGCATTGTATGCGACGTGCTGTGTGGCACAACAATACGGGTTTATTAACACAACTACAGAAATGCAGTTTTTCACCGCAAAATTTTAAAATGGGCTTTTCAGCGGTGTATGCAAACGTGCTCTGTGGTACGACAGTACGGGTTTATTACAGCAACTACAGAAATGCACTATGTCACCGCAAAATTTTAAAATAGGTTTTTCAGCGGTGTATCCGAATGTGCTCTGTGGTACGACAGTACGGGTTTATTCCACCAACTACAGAAATGCAATATGTCACTGCAAAATTTTAAAATAGGTTTTTCAGCGGTGTATGCGAACGTGCTCTGTGGTACGACAGTACGGGTTTATTCCACCAACTACAGAAATGCAATATGTCACCGCAAAATTTTAAAATAGGTTTTTGAGCGGTGTATGCAAATGTGCTCTGTGATAAGACAGTACGGATTTATTCCCCCAACTACAGTCTAAAATAATTAGACTGGTGTCCCTGGCAGGCTGGCACACATGCAGGTCACATGAAGTTCCAAGAACACTGCAGTTGATAAAATGGCCGCCGACCCCCACCTCAGTAACAGATGGATTAAAAATTATTTTGCAGTATCACTGGGCTCAGGGCTGGGTACAAATATGTAGCATAGCACCCTCAATAATTGCTGTAGCCAATAGTAGGGATGGCTGTGATGGATTCTTAGGGCAAAGTAGTGAAACGCTTGTTGATTGGCTGCCCTGCAGCCTTTCAAAAAGTGGGACGAAATCGCCGAACAACGAACCCGAACCCGAACTTTTACGGAAATGTTCGGGTCTGGGTGCAAAAAACCGTTAATGTTCGGTACGAACCCTAACTTTACAGTTTGAGTTCGCTCAACCCTATACAGGAAATATAGCGCAAGTAATGTCATTGTCATCACCGGCTAATAAGAAATTACACTGAATCAATGTCACTTATATTTAGAATGCACAAACGTTATACAGGAGTTGTGTCACTAGTAATGTCGCTGTCACCAGCGGCCAAACTATTGCGCTGAATGTCACAGATATTTAGGCAGAGGTTGTGTCACTATCATAAGCGGCACTAACAATTGCACGCAATTTAGCACAGGTTGCGCTAATAATTATATTGCTGGCAGATACAACAATAGTCCTTAAAAGGACTTTTGGGTCTCTATCTCTAACAATTTTTTTCACTAAAATATTACTATTTCACTCTCTACACTATCTGTCCCTTCTTCAGCACAGCTCTCCCTGACTAAGACTGAGCTGAACACATGTCATCGGGTGCTATATAGCACCTGATGACGCGTTCTTGCCAGCCAATCACTGTAATGCCAGTAACCAACATGGCTACGGCATTACAGTTAGTGGCAGTACATACCCCCGCGTAGCAGCCAAGAAACGTGCGGGGAGGAGACTCGAGCATTATGCTCGTGCACATGCGGTGTTCGGCCGAGCATGCTCGCCCAACACTAAAGGGGACCTATCTCTTTGAAAATTCGGTGTAATTTGCAGGCAGCATGTTATAGAGCAGGAGGACCTGAGCAGATTGATATATGGCTTTGTGAGAAAAGATTCAGTGCAACTTGTATTTCTGCGCTTTGAAGTCAAGGAGGCAGTTCTATCAGTGATTGACAATTATCTCTGTATACACAGTCATAGAAGGAAGGCTGTGATTCACTGCTAGGACCACCTCTTTAACTTCAATGCTCAGATCAGAATAAACAGATATTTCAAAATACAAGTTTAAGGAATCTTTTCTTATAACACTATACATCAATATGCTCAGCTCCTCCTGCTCTAAACATGCTGCCTGCAAATTATTCTGCATTTTCGTGGTGACACGTTCCCTTTAACAACCTCATGTCATATAGAGATTTATATTCTAACTTCATATGGAGCTATATTCTTACATGTGCCCACATACATGTATTTATAAATATTAATCTATATACTTTGTTAACATACGTTATTGTGTTCACAATAATATGCTTTCCTTTATAACTTATTTTATGTATTGAACATGTGTGACTGTATTTTATTCTTGTTCAGCATCTAGGATCAGTTTGTTACTATGACATTGTGCATTCTGTTCCCAAATGTTTTAATTGCTACTTAGGTGTTCCTAGGTGCATTTGTGCCTATTATAGCCCAATTAGTTAATCGAGACCTAGCATTTCTACAATGTAATTTGATTTTTTTTTTTGTACTGTAAGCTGAGAATGTATCCAGGCAGCCATTGTAATGTAAGAAGAACTCCTTGTGTAATTAGCACCTGTCACAGGCAAGAAAAACTCAATTACCTTCCCTCTGTTGAGAATTTGCAAACAGAAGACACATTTTGACACATCGTGTTTCTTACTTTGTATTATACATTAATTGGCTTGCAACAGCTTCACTTATACTTACTGTTTTATTAAAATACTTCGATGATTATCCGTGTTGGTCAGCTTGAATTATCTTGAGGGCCCATACATCTATACACTGATAGGAACTAATAGGTTATTTATTAAAAATGAAAAACCTCAGCAGTAAGTGATCTCTCCCACCATCAGAACTACATAGCATTATGTTGGAGCTATATGACAGTAGCTGGCATTACATGGCACTATGTGGACAAGTTATTGAACCATATAAACTTTTTTGGGGCACTGTAGTACACTGGGTAATATATGTACAATGTATAAAGGAACTGTCTTCTAAAAATATTCGCCTGGACATGCATGCACTATTTTTCCAGGCACCCTATGGTTGTATTATTTTGCCATTGTGTATGGGTATTATTTGTGCACTATGTGGTGGTATTTATTTTAATAAGATTTAAAGTAATGGTTCACTTTTGTACACATTTTAACATATCATTGAAACTAAAAACATGAATTAAGATCACCGTTGATCACTAGACTGAAGAACACCATGGTGCTACTCCATGACCTGATTTTTCTATTCTGTGGCTCTGAGATCTATGTATCATCAGTTCTGTAGTCAGGTGTTCCCATTCAAATAATGAGTACAGCTTTTGCAAAATCTCGTTGCCAAAATGGCTGTTAACAGTATCCTGTAGAAAGGACCGAGAAGAGATCACGGTTGCCTTGGCTCTATTTACCCTTGTGTTTGTCTATATCAGGGATTAGCAACCTTCGGCACTCCAGCTGCTGTGAAACTACAACTCCCAGTATGCAAACATGCTTGGCTGTTCTCAAAACTCCCATACAAGTGAATGGAGCATTCTGGGAGTTGTAGTTTAGAACATCTGGAGTGCCAGAGGTTGCTGATCCCTGGTCTACATAGTATTCTGTACTGTTATAAGTGTCTCTATTGAATTCAATGTGGCATTTCAGATGCCAGTTTTGTCAGACTTTCTATACAAATATTTTTTTCAACCAGTCCTCAAATACTCTAAACAGGTGTCCTTCACATTACAGATAAATGATGATGCATCAGGCATTGGTACTGGTGTTCTCTCTATGGGATGTCCTCAATTCATGAGCTGTTGGCGTACTTGATGGCTCGGGTTCAGATACAAGGCTCTAGATCTCTGAACAGTTTATGAAAACGTTAAACTTTGAAGTGGTTATCCCATCATTTACAAGCAATAGGCCATCACTATCTGTTTGGCAGGATCAGACACCAGGCACCCCTCCTCCATTTGCTGTTCTGCAGTCAATGAAAGGAGCTGGTTAGTGCAGTACTGCTTCCATTGACTTCAATGGAAGCAGTGCTGCAGCAACCAGCTCTATTTACTACATAATGGATGGCGCTGTTTAGTATTGGCGCTAAGTTCTGGCATTGGAGCTACTAGAAACAGCTGATTGGCCAGCCTGAATAGTGTTGGACCCCCACTAATGGCTTATCCTGGGGCTAGACCATCACTTGTAAAGGGTTGCACAGCCCATAAAATTTCCTAATCTAGAGCAGAATTTCCACCATCAAAGTGCTGATGCCAGTTGGGAAACTTTTTTAAACTTTAAGTGCTGTCCGATCATACAGATGTAACAGAAGTGATGTATTTTTATATTTATCGTTTTAATAACATAATTGATTCCATATGAATTGCTGTACATCTTGTAAAATTGAGGCTTATCGCTATTTACTATTGTTCAGCTCCTTTAATATAATACGATTGTGATGTCAGAACAACAAATGTATATAGTGAATAGGTATGAGTGGACTGCCTGCTGCCTGTATTACTCATATGAATTAAATGGAAACCATTAGTGTATTCTCTGCCTTCTGGAGTCTTTCTTTCCTCACAGTGGGAGAGCCACATAGTAATTACTTCCATAGCACCAGACTAGTGACCAAAAACAAAGAACTTCTTTAATTTAATATTGAGGTGAATTACTGAGAGGGAAAACAGATTTTATGACCTTGAGACTTTTCCAGTGTCAAAAAGAAGTAATATTTTCATTTTCACTTTTGTAAATATTCTTCTTCGATTGTATGTCTAATAATAATCAATACTCCAATTAGCACCTCCTGGTGCACATCTATCACCTCTATATGTCACCATGTGTTCAGAGCACAATCAATGAAGACTTAATGTGACCATACATTTTAGTTTAAGGTTGTTCAAAACAGGCAATTTCAACCAAAACAACCATTCATTGTGTGAAATTTACCAAAAACAATCATTTTTGTTGACCGATGACAGATTGTTCTCTCCTATCTCGAAAAGGACCTTAAAGTGAACAGAGAACACACCAAGCATACGCGGCATCTTTCCCATTCACTGCTAGGGGACTGAACATTTTGAAAGTCCCATAGTGGTAAATGGAGGGTGGCCAGACATGAGCAGCTTATTCTCCCTTCCTTTCAGGGCCCTTTTCTTGAGATAGGATTTGCTCCAGGAGGTGGGACCCGCACCTATCTGACATTTATTACATATCCTAGCGATATACTATAAATGTCCCAGATGGGACAACGTTAAACAGTGGTCCAAATGTATTTAAAGGGAATCTGTCACAAGGATCTTGGAATAGTGTCTGCCCATTTGCACTGATGAGCAAAAGGGTAACATGCTTTAAACTTTTGACTTTCAGGCACCATATCTCACCATCCACGACAGCGTTGAACGTGAGACTACCATCCTTTTATATACAATCTCATACATAAATTGGACTTGCAACTATTTAGAATATGATTAGTTATGCAACCAGTGGCGTAACTAGAAATGACTGGGCCCCACAGCAAATTTTTAAATGGGGCCACCTCCGCCAGTAATTTTTTCACAACCCCTTCCTTTCATGCCGCCCCCTTTCCTGTGGCTAGTAAAGATCGTTCTCTCAGACAAGGCCCGGCAGCTGTTCCATCTGTTTTCTACACTGTCTATACTGTGACTGTCTATAATTTAATTGTGTAATAATGTTGAGGGGCCCTGACAAAATCTTTTAGTACTTCTCCTCCTCTTGGATGGGCCTCTTCTGGGTCAGGGCCCCAAAGCAGCCGCTTCCCCTGCTTCTCCTATAGTTACGCCCCTGTATGCAACCCAATGGAACACTTGTAGGTAGAGTTGAATTAAAAGCTGAATTCCTACCCAAGTGAGTCAACCAGCATTCACCAACATTGAGAACATGTAGAAGACATCAGGGAACAGATTTCGGTTGAGACATGCTTGAATCTGCTAGGGAGCATGCCCAAAAGGATTCAGGAAGTGTTGAAAGCCAAAGGTTGATTTACAAAATACTAGCAAAATATTGAAAATTAAAATTTATGAGCAAAACAGTAACAATGGAAAAAAAATGGGGATTTCAGTCAGCACAACCCAATACGCAGGTGCACGTTGCTATGGTGAAATACACATACAAACGTAAAAACAAAGGTGCAATGGCACACTGCAGCTGGAGCTCCGTCCTGCCTCTATGCTGGATGTTAGAAGAGGCATTAGTTTATATTTTGGCCAAATTATGTAAGCCACCTACCACGTCACGGTTGCCTCTATGAGTGGTCCCTAACATTAATTCTTACCTTTTATGGACCATATCAGCCACACAAAATCCAGGAAGTGCAGGTGCAGCATGCATGCCAGATACACTCTGCTTGTAACCCCGTCTGGTGCCATACAGCGTTCATCAGATCCAGGGATGCAAATACCAACATGCATGCTGAGCCCACTAGTACTTCTGGAACCAAATGGCTTCTGGTAAGTTCTATAAAGCAGAATCAGTTTTATACTGACTTTAAAACCAGCCTACAGGGCGGATCCACTAGTCAGGTGTGCATGACTGCATGGAGGTCACCGCGCCTCCAATATATGCTACAAAGAAAAAAAAAAGGGGAATTGAGTCAGCACAACCCAATACGCAGGTGCACGTTGCTATGGTGAAATACACATACAAACGTAAAAACAAAGGTGCAATGGCACACTGCAGCTAGAGCTCCGTCCTGCCTCTATGCTGGATGTTAGAAGAGGCATTCGTTTATATTTTGGCCAAATTATGTAAGCCACCCACCACGTCGCGTTTGCCTCTATGAGTGGTCTCTAACATTAATTCTTACCTTTTATGGGCCATATCAGCCACACAAAATCCAGGAAGTGCAGGTGCAGCATGCATGCCAGATACACTCTGCTTGTAACCCCGTCTGGTGCCATACAGCGTTCATCAGATCCAGGGATGCAAATACCAACATGCATGCTGAGCCCACTAGTACTTCTGGAACCAAATGGCTTCTGGTAAGTTCTATAAAGCAGACTCAGTTTTATACTGACTTTAAAACCAGCCTACAGGGTGGATCCACTAATCAGGTGTGCATGACTGCATGGAGGTCACCACGCCTCCAATATATGCTACAAAGGGAAAAAAATGGGGATTTCAGTCTGTACAACCCAATACGCAGGTGCACGTTGCTATGGTGAAATACACATACAAACGTAAAAACAAAGGTGCAATGGCACACTGCAGCTAGAGCTCCGTCCTGCCTCTATGCTGGATGTTAGAAGAGGCATTAGTTTATATTTTGGCAAATTATGTAAGCCACCCACCACGTCACAGTTGCCTCTATGAGTGGTCCCTAACATTAATTCTTACCTTTTATGGGCCATATCAGCCACACAAAATCCAGGAAGTGCAGGTGCAGCATGCATGCCAGATACAATCTGCTTGTAACCCCGTCTGGTGCCATACAGCGTTCATCAGATCCAGGGATGCAAATACCAACATGCATGCTGAGCCCACTAGTACTTCTGGAACCAAATGGCTTCTGGTAAGTTCTATAAAGCAGACTCAGTTTTATACTGACTTTAAAACCAGCCTACAGGGCGGATCCACTAGTCAGGTGTGCATGACTGCATGGAGGTCACCACTAGAGATGAGCGAACATTTAAAAAAAGTCCGTTGTTCGGGGTTCGGGTGGTGGTTAATTGCGCATCCCGTTATGGATTCCACAATAGCGCATATGGAATCCATAAGGGGCGGCTGCCACCAACCCGAACTGTAGAACAGCTGAAGGACCTGGCGTGACGTCACTGTCATGTGATCAGTGCAGGGGGCGTGGCTCAGCACGGGATTTGATCCCGTGCTGAGCCACGCCTGCACTGATCACATGACAGTGACGTCACGCCAGGTCCTTCAGCTGTTCTACAGTTCGGGTTGGTGGCAGCCGCCCCTTATGGATTCCATATGCGCTATTGTGGAATCCATAACGGGATGCGCAATTAACCACCACCCGAACCCCGAACAACGGACTTTTTTTAAATGTTCGCTCATCTCTAGTCACCACGCCTCCAATATATGCTACAAAGGAAAAAAAATGGAGATTGCAGTCAGCACAACCCAATACGCAGGTGCACGTTGCTATGGTGAAATACACATACAAACGTAAAAACAAAGGTGCAATGGCACACTGCAGCTAGAGCTCCGTCCTGCCTCTATGCTGGATGTTAGAAGAGGCATTAGTTTATATTTTGGCCAAATTATGTAAGCCACCCACCACGTCACAGTTGCCTCTATGAGTGGTCCATAACATTAATTCTTACCTTTTATGGGCCATATCAGCCACACAAAATCCAGGAAGTGCAGGTGCAGCATGCATGCCAGATACACTCTGCTTGTAACCCCGTCTGGTGCCATACAGCGTTCATCAGATCCAGGGATGCAAATACCAACATGCATGCTGAGCCCACTAGTACTTCTGGAACCAAATGGCTTCTGGTAAGTTCTATAAAGCAGACTCAGTTTTATACTGACTTTAAAACCAGCCTACAGGGTGGATCCACTAGTCAGGTGTGCATGACTGCATGGAGGTCACCATGCCTCCAATATATGCTACAAAGGAAAAAAAATGGGGATTTCAGTCAGCACAACCCAATACGCAGGTGCACGTTGCTATGGTGAAATACACATACAAACGTAAAAACAAAGGTGCAATGGCACACTGCAGCTAGAGCTCCGTCCTGCCTCTATGCTGGATGTTAGAAAAGGCATTAGTTTATATTTTGGCCAAATTATGTAAGCCACCCACCACGTCACGGTTGCCTCTATGAGTAGTCCCTTACATTAATTCTTACCTTTTATGGGCCATATCAGCCACACAAAATCCAGGAAGTGCAGGTGCAGCATGCATGCCAGATACACTCTGCTTGTAACCCCGTCTGGTGCCATACAGCGTTCATCAGATCCAGGGATGCAAATACCAACATGCATTCTGAGCTCACTAGTACTTCTGGAACCAAATGGCTTCTGGAAGTTCTGGTAAGTTCTATAAAGCAGACTCAGTTTTATACTGACTTTAAAACCAGCCTACAGGGCGGATCCACTAGTCAGGTGTGCATGACTGCATGGAGGTCACCATGCCTCCAATATATGCTACAAAGGAAAAAAAATGGGGATTTCAGTCAGCACAACCCAATACGCAGGTGCACGTTGCTATGGTGAAATACACATACAAACGTAAAAAGGTAAGAATTAATGTTAGGGACCACTCATAGAGGCAACCGTGACGTGGTGGGTGGCTTACATAATTTGGCCAAAATATAAACTAATGCCTCTTCTAACATCCAGCATAGAGGCAGGACGGAGCTCTAGCTGCAGTGTGCCATTGCACCTTTGTTTTTACGTTTGCATGTGTATTTCACCATAGCAACGTGCACCTGCGTATTGGGTTGTGCTGACTGAAATCCCCATTTTTTTTCCTTTGTAGCATATATTGGAGGCGTGGTGACCTCCATACAGTCATGCACACCTGACTAGTGGATCCGCCCTGTAGGCTGGTTTTAAAGTCAGTATAAAACTGAGTCTGCTTTATAGAACTTACCAGAAGCCATTTGGTTCCAGAAGTACTAGTGGGCTCAGCATGCATGTTGGTATTTGCATCCCTGGATCTGATGAACGCTGTATGGCACCAGACGGGGTTACAAGCAGAGTGTATCTGGCATGCATGCTGCACCTGCACTTCCTGGATTTTGTGTGGCTGATATGGCCCATAAAAGGTAAGAATTAATGTTAGGGACCACTCATAGAGGCAACCGTGACGTGGTGGGTGGCTTACATAATTTGGCCAAAATATAAACTAATGCCTCTTCTAACATCCAGCATAGAGGCAGGACGGAGCTCTAGCTGCAGTGTGCCATTGCACCTTTGTTTTTACGTTTGTAAAACAGTAACAATGCAGTTACATGACAAGAATCGGCATAGCTAATCATATGCTAAATAGTTGCAAGTAGTGATTTCGCGAACATAAAATTTTCAGTTCGCGAACAGCGAACGCGAACTTCCGCAAATGTTCGCGAACGGGCGAACCGGGCGAACCGCCATAGACTTCAATTGGCAGGCGAATTTTAAAACCCACAGGGACTCTTTCTGGCCACAATAGTGATGGGAAAGTTGTTTCAAGGGGTCTAACACCTGGACTGTGGCATGCTGGAGGGGGATCTATGGCAAAACTCCCATGGAAAATTACGTAGTGGACGCAGAGTTGGGTTTTAATCCATAAAGGGCATAAATCAACTAACATTCCTAAATTGTTTGGAATAACGTGCTTTAAAACATCCAGTGTGTGTATACGATCAGGTATGATGTTGTATCGATCAGGTAGTGTAAGGGTTACGCCCGCTTCACAGACATTGACAGACCAAACTCCGCTTTTAATGCACTGCAAACAACCGCAAACAGTTCATTTGCACAACCCCAAACTCCCCATTTGCACAAGTTTGGATACCAAGCTAGCCACGTCCCGGTGATGTCATTGAAGGTTTCTTCCTCCACCCAGCCACGTACAACACCAAGGGTCCCCAAAGGTGAATTTAATTGATTTTTCGAACGGGAGATGGTTAAAAAAACTCTGGCTCCCTCCCTTTGTTTTTATCCACGGTCACTGCGTCTGCGCCGTGCAATTTACTGTCACACCCGATATGAGTGGTATTTTCTGTAGTACTATTCTCATCAGTTTAATCCTCTAACGTCCCCAATCTGGGGGCCATTTATTGAATAGATTTTTCGAACGGGAGATGGTTAAAAAACGCTGGCTCCCTCCACTCTGTTTTAAACCACGGTCACTGCGTCTGCGCCGTGCAATTTACTGTCACACCCGATATGAGTGGTATTTTCTGTAGTACTATTCTCATCAGTTTAATCCCTCTAACGTCCCCAATCTGGGGGCCATTTATTGAATAGATTTTTCGAACGGGGAGATGGTTAAAAAAAACGCTGGCTCCCTCCACTCTGTTTTAAACCACGGTGACTGCGTCTGCTCCGTTCAATTTACTGTCACACCCGATATGAGTGGTATTTTCTGTAGTACTATTCTCATCAGTTTAATCCCTCTAACGTCCCCAATCTGGGGGCCATTTATTGAATAGATTTTTCGAATGGGGAGATGGTTAAAAAAACGCTGGCTCCCTCCGCTCTGTTTTAAACCACGGTGACTGCGTCTGCGCCGTGCAATTTACTGTCACACCCGATATGAGTGGTATTTTCTGTAGTACTATTCTCATCGGTTTAATCCCTGTTACGTCCCATATCAGGGATTGCCTTTTTTGAAAAAAAATTTCGTCCGGTTACCTTCCACTGTGGTGTCCCAATAGCGACAAATTTTTTGAAGGCCTCAGACTCTACCAGCTGGTATGGTAAAAGCTGGCGGGCTAAGAGTTCTGTCAAGCCAGCTGTCAGTCGCCAGGCAAGGGGGTGACTTTGTGACATTGGCTTCTTATGCTCAAACATGTCCTTGACAGACACCTGACTGTGGGCAGATGAGCAGGAACTGCTGAAGGTGAGAGATGGAGTGGCGGGTGGTTGAGAGGGGGCAGGGAGGACAGCAGTGGTTGACGTGGCTGAAGATGCTGGATCAAGAGGAGCATGGTGGCTTTGAGTTTGTGTGCTGCTTGTACTCATGTGTTGATCCCATAGGCGTTTGTGATGTGAGATCATGTGCCTTCGCAAAGCAGTTGTACCAAGGTGGGTGTTGGACTTCCCACGACTCAGTTTCTTTTGGCACAGGTTGCAAATGGCATTGCTTTTATCAGAGGCAGACACACAAAAAAAATGCCACACTGCTGAGCTTTGCAATGACGGCATTCTGGTGGTGGCAACAGTATGCGTTGACTGGCGTGCTGTCTGGCTGACCCCAGGTGCCGATACATGCTGTCTGACTGTGCCACTAACTCCTTGCGACGACCTCCCCCTGCTTCCAACTCGTCTCCTCATTCTCTCTCTCTCCCCTTCAGAACTTTCCCCCTCTTCTTCTCTTTGTGGCATCCATGGACACATCGTCATCATCAACCGCTTCACTTGAATCTGACACCTCAGCAAAGGAAGCAGCAGCGGGTAAAACATCATCATCATCATCATCACACTGTACGTCCATGTGTGTAATCCTGCCTGACTAAGACATATCCCTGTAATCTACATCATCTGGCAATAATGGTTGCGCATCACTAATTGCATCCAACTGATGTGTAAATAACTCCTCTCACGGATCAAGTGAAGCGGCTGTGGTGGCTGTGGTGGTAGTGGTGGTGGTGGCGATGGGCGGGTGCGTGGTAACTTGAGAGCAGGTGACCGAAGCTGAGCTGGAGGAGGATGGTGCGTCAAGGTTCTTAGCGGAAGCTGTTGAAGATTGGGTGTCCTGTCTAAGCCAGTCAACTACGTCCTCAGAATTTTTCGGGTTCAGGGTACGTGGCCTCTGAACACTGGGCATTATTCCAGGGACAGTGGAAATCACAGCACCACGACCACGACGGCCCCTGCGGGGTGGCCTGCCTCTGCCTGTCATTGTTTTTTAGATAAGTGGTACTACGCGTGCTAGGTACTGTGCCACCCGGTATGAGTGGTGGGCACTGGCAGTGGGCACACTACAGTCAGTGGAAGAGGGCCTGACACACACTGGCAGCAGGCAAGCAACTGAATTTAGACTACTGTCTAAAAATTAAATGCCTTATTTATCGGCAAGCTACTGTGCCACCCGGTATGAGTGGTGGGCACTGGCAGTGGGCACACTACAGTCAGTGGAAGCGGGCCTGACACACACTGGCAGCAGGCAAGCAACTGAATTTAGACTACTGTCTAAAAATTAAATGCCTTATTTATCGGCAAGCTACTGTGCCACCCGGTATCAGTGGTTGGCACTGGCAGTGGGCATACTACAGTCAGTGGAAGCAGGCCTGACACACACTGGCAGCAGGCAAGCAACTGAATTTAGACTACTGTCTAAAAATGTAATGCCTTATTTATCGGCAAGCTACTGTGCCACCCGGTATCAGTGGTTGGCACTGGCAGTGGGCACACTACAGTCTGTGGAAGTGGGCCTGACACACACTAGCAGCAGGCAAGCAACTGAAATTACACTAAAGTGTAAAAATTAAATGCCTTTTTTTGATGCAAAGTACTGTGCCACACGGGATGACAGGGGTGGGCACTGGCAGTGGGCACACTACAGTCAGTTGAAGTCGACCTGACATACACTAGCAGCAGGCAAGCAGCTGAAATTACACTAAAGTGTAAAAATTAAATGCCTTTTATGCAAAGTCCTGTGCCAGCCGGTATGAGTGGTGGGCACTGGCAGTGGGCACACTACAGTCAGTGGAAGTCAGCCTGACACACACTGGCAGGCAACTAACCTTAGATTAAAGTGTAAAAATTAAGTGCCTTTTTTTAAGCAGAGTCCTGTGCCACACGGGATGACAGGGGTGGGCACTGGCAGTGGGCACACTACAGTCAGTTGAAGTCGGCCTGACACACACTAGCAGCAGGCAAGCAGCTGAAATTACACTAAAGTGTAAAAATTAAAAGCCTTTTTTATGCAAAGTCCTGTGCCAGCCGGTATGAGTCGTGGGCACTGGCAGTGGGCACACTACAGTCAGTGGAAGTCAGCCTGACACACACTGGCAGGCAACTAACCTTAGATTAAAGTGTAAAAATGAAGTGCCTTTTTTTTATGCAAAGTCCTGTGCCACACGGGATGACAGGGGTGGGCACTGGCAGTGGGCACACTACAGTCAGTTGAAGTCAGCCTGACACACACTAGCAGCAGGCAAGCAGCTGAAATTACACTAAAGTGTAAAAATTAAATGCCTTTTTTATGCAAAGTCCTGTGCCAGCCGGTATGAGTGGTGGGCACTGGCAGTGGGCACACTACAGTCAGTGGAAGTCAGCCTGACACACACTGGCAGGCAACTAACCTTAGATTAAAGTGTAAAAATGAAATGCCTTTTTTGATGCAAAGTCCTGTGCCACACGGGATGACAGGGGTGGGCACTGGCAGTGGGCACACTACAGTCTGTGGGCCTGCAGCTCCTCACACACAGGCAGGCCAGGCAACTGCAATATGTATATAAAGGAAAAAAAAGCAGACTAATGTAGCAGCCCTAAAAGGGCTTTTTGGGGTGCTGTCAGGACGCTGTCCTTACAGCAGAGATCAGATGAGTCTTTCAGGACTGGAGTGGACACTGAATTCACTAGCCTAGCTATCGATTTCCCTATTAAATCAGCAGCAACTACACTCTCCCTCCTCTCACTAAGACTGCAGCTTCAGAATGAATCTAAAATGGATGCTGTGCAGGAGGTGGGAGGGTCTGGGAGGGAGGGTATGCTGCTGATTAGCTGGAATGTGTCTGCTGACTGTGAGGTACAGGGTCAAAGTTTGCTCAATGATGATGTATAGGGGGCGGACCGAACATCGCATGTGTTCGCCCGTTGAGGCGAACGCGAACAAGCTATGTTCGCCGGCGGATAGTTCGGGCCATCTCTAGTTGCAAGTCAAATTTATGAGATAGCCAAGATGATTGTCTATAAAATGATGGTAGTAGTCTTATGTTTAAAGCTGTAGTAGATGGTGAGATATGGATCCTGAAAGTCAAAAGTTCAAAGCATTGTTAACCTTTTGCTCATCAGTGTATGTTCCTTTTTTATTTTTAAATGGTTGAGATAAAAATGTTAAAAGGCAGGAAAGGTTTCAAAACAATAAAAAAAAGTTGTACTCACTCGTTAATACCCAACCATTCTAGTGCTGCCACTCCAATCTTCCCCATTGCTGCAGCCATGACGTTATGGCCTTAGTTGCAGCTATGATGTCCCATATATCTTATAAGATCACCGCAGTCAAATCATTGGCCTCAACTTAAAACAGCACAACCCCTATTAACTTGGACAACCCCTTTCATGTATATTTATGCAGTACTAATGCAGGATTCGGCTTCTGAATTTAAACAATCAATGGTCACACTATCTACAAGCAAAGGTATTGAAAATGGTAATATGATATTAAAACGAAGAAGGTTGCATAACATCTTTTGCAATGATTAAACTTTACTTTCATAAACCTATACAACCACCCTAGACTATGACTACATTGTCAATTGCAGAGGTGTAGCTGAAACTGTGTTAACACATCTATAATAAGTGGTCAACCAAACTATTTCCAAGGGAGAACAATGTGGCTCCATATTCACATTATGCATTCGTCGGGCGCACTATTTGGGGTCTCTTAAAGTATATGTTTGTAGTGATGCCAGTTGCAGTGAAGCAACAAGGGCACAGGGTCCCCTCTAGTGATTCTGTAGATGGTTCCCAGATGTAGGAATGCCAGAGTGGTGTATGGTAGCACACAATGTCCCTCTAGGTGTTGTGCACGTGTCACGGTGATCATACCTGGATACGCTGGACCCCAGGCATTGCCCTCCGAAAGCAGAAAAATAGGGGGAATAATTGAGGGATTTAAAGAAATAACTGAGTCCAGACCTTGTGATGAAGTTGATAACAACTTTACTTGGCATAAACATTCCTTCCAACAGTTTACAGGCTTTATCTTGGTTCCCAACAGGCTATGGCATTAACTGTGGCAGGCAAACTACTCTCTGCTACATCTGTTGTTCTCTAGCTATTCTGTGCTGACAGGCAAGCTATAGAACTCAGCTTCTTCTTTATGATGTACTTAACTTTTTAGTCTGGTCTGTCTCTGGATTTGTCTAGGCAACACTTTACTCCCGGTTTCTTAAGGCTTTCAAGATATGGCCTCTATATCCAGCTGAGCTGAAGGTGCTCTGGCTGGTCGAGGCAAGGCCCATCCAACAGGGACAAACACTTGCTGCCTTCCCTAGCAGGGGGTAAGCTAGATCTTCCCCTAGAAGGGGGTAAGCTAAACTAGCTCTAAACTGAACTCCACCCCCCCCCCCCCGGCAGCAAGTGGGACATGCCCACTACACCACAAAGGGGGTTAGAATAGAAAGGAAGGTTCCACTCTAAGTATGATAGCTCTGCCATTTATGCTGCCACATGCTGAACCAGGCATAATACACTTGAACAGTCACATAACATTGCACATTATACAGGACCTGGAAATACATACATAGGGTGACACTATATTGGCCCATAGGAGACAGTAGCGGGGTGCAGAAGTGGTAATGCCACTCTGGGGCATTACAATTATAATATAGATGCTTATCATGTACAATCGTATACAACGGTTGTCACAGTGCGGTTCACTGTGACAGTTGTTGCCGTGTAGGCTGGCTGCATGCCCTCTCGCGTACTGGCTGAAGTCTCCTGTGTATGCTGGTTGCTTAGGGCTGTGTGCTGGCTTTGGTTTGGTGTGTGAACTGTGGCCTATGTTTGTAGCTTCTGTGTCTGCATCTCTGTGGTGCCTGTCACCGGTGCCATGCAGGCTGGTTACGTGCGCTTTGTGTACTGGCTGTGGGTGTTCCCATGTATGCTGGTTCTGCAATGCATGCTGGCTGCTGCCTTGTGTGTGAACATGACATGAGTATGGAAGTCTGTTTGTATCTCAGTGTTTTTCCGTTACTCGTTGTTGTGTAGGCTGGCTGCCTATAACCTTGTACTGGCTACAGTTACCCTGTGTATGCTGGTTGTCATTCGGGCATGCTGGCTGCAGCATTCTGTGACTGGTATGAACTGATACTTGTGATTGTGTGTTCTGTGCTTCTGGTTACTGATTCTGGTGGGGTTAACATTCCCTGGTCTGTTACTCGGTTTGGCTTATCTGGTGCCCTCCTAATCCAGCTATATCTATCTGTAAGCTGTGAGGCTTGTGGTCAGTCTATCTTCTGCCTTGATGGGTGTAGCACCTTGCTGCTCACCCAGGAGGTCAGTTTGTCCTTTGCCTTACTGGGTGTAGCCCCTTGCTGCTAACCCAGGGGGTTTTGCCATCTGTTTATGGTGTCGCCTGGTAATGCATTGATGTTATGTTCCTGTCTGTTCTTCTGTACCTGTCCTGTGATGATGTTGTTATCCTTGTCCATGCCTGCCTGTTCTTCTGTACCTGTTCTGTGTCTGGATCCACTATGTTCCATGTGTAGCCTAGCAGTGCTCTAACTGTGTCTGATAGCCTGGCAGTGCTAAACTGCTTCTGATCCTGTCCTATGTCCAGCCTGGCAGTGCCTACTGCTTCTTATCTAGCCTGTTCCTTGTCTGTCCTGCGTGTTTCTCCGCAGGTGTCAGCCAACTGTACCGGGACCTTCTTGGAGGTTCGAACAGTGAGCCCTCAGTCCAGTTCATCCCCACCACCAGGGGCTATGTGAAGAACGGGGCCCACTGACTCCCCGCCTTCTGGGTTTTGCCTCTGGTCTGCCGGTGCACTTGGTTCTGTGGTAGTGCTACCACTTTTGCTTAACCGCTTCAGCCCCCCTAGCTTTAACACCCTTAATGACCAGGCCACTTTTTACAATTCCGCACTACACTACTTTCACCGTCATGCAACTTACCACCCAAATGAATTTTACCTCCTTTTCTTCTCACTAATAGAGCTTTCATTTGGTGGTATTTCATTGTTGCTGACATTTTTACTTTTTTTGCCATTAATACAAATTTAACGACATTTTTGCAAAAAAATGACATTTTTCACATTCTGTTGTAAAATTTTTCAAAAAAAACTACATTTCTATATGAATTTTTCTCTAAATTTATTGTTCTACATGTCTTTGATAAAAAAAAAAGTCCAATAAGTGTATATTTATTGGTTTGGGTAAAAGTTATAGCGTTTACAAACTATGGTGCAAAAAGTGAATTTCGGCATTTTGAAGCAGCTCTGACTTTCTGAGCACCTGTCATGTTTCTTCAGGTGCTAGAATGTCAGGATAGTATAAATACCCCCAAATCACACCATTTTAGAAAGAAGACACCCCAAAGTATTCGCGGAGGGGCATGGTGAGTTTATGTATCATTTCATTTTTTTCACAAGTTAGCGGAAAATGACACTTTCTGAGAAAAAAAAAAAAGTTTCAATTTCTGATAACTTCTGGCAAAAAAAAAAAAAATCTCAGACGGACTCACTATGCCCCTCAGTGAATACCTTGGGGTGTCTACTTTCCGAAATGGGGTCATTTGTGGGGTGTGTTTACTGTTCTGGCATTTTGGGCAGGGCTAAATTGTGAGCCGCCATGTAAAACCTAAAGGTACTCGTTGGAATTTGGGCCCCTTGCGCACCCAGGCTGCAAAAAGTGTCACTTATGTGGTATCGCCGTACTCAGGAGAAGTAGGGCAATGTGTTTTAGGGTGTATTTTTACATATACCCATGTTGGGTGAGAGAAATATCTCTGTAAATCGACAACTTTGTATAAAATTTTTATTCAAAGTTGTCGATTTACAGAGATATTTCTCTCACCAAGTATGGGTATATGTAAAAATACACCCTAAAACACATTGCCCTACTTCTCCTGAGTACGGTGATACCACATGTGTGACATTTTGCAGCCTAGATGCTAAAGGGCCTAAACCAATGAGTACCTTTGGATGTCAGGCATTTTTACGCATTTGATTCTTCTTCTCACGCTTTAGGGCCCCTAAAATGCCAGGGCAGTAGAAATACCCCACATGTGACCCCATTTTGGAAAGAAGACACCCCAAGGTATTCCATGAGGGGCATGGCGAGTTCATAGAAGATTTTTTTGGCACAAGTTAGTGGAAATTGATTTTTTATTGTTTTTTCTCACAAAGTCTCCCTTTCCGCAAACTTTTGACAAAAAGTTTAATTTTTCATGGACTCATTATGCCCCTCAGCGAATACCTTGGGGTGTCTTCTTTCCAAAATGGGGTCACATGTGGGGTATTTATACTGCCCTGGTATTTTAGGGGCCCTAAAGCGTGAGAAGAAAAATGCGTAAAAATGCCCTCCTAAAAAGGTACTCGTTGGAATTTGGGCCCCTTTGCGCATCTTGGCTGCAAAAAAGTGTCACACATGTGGCATCGCCGTACTCAGGAGAAGTAGGGCGATGTGTTTTCGGGTGTATTTTTACATATACCAATGCTGGGTGAGAGAAATATCTCTGTAAATTGACAACTTTGAATAAAAAAATTTAAAAAGTTGTCGTTTACAGCGATATTTCTCACACCCAGCATGGGTATATGTAAAAATACACCCCAAAACCCCATCGCTGGCAGGCTGTAGCCTAACTGCCGTGCCGCGCTCCTCTGTGAACGCGCGCGCGCACGCGCGCGCGTTCACAGGAAATCTCGGCTCTCACGAGATGACGCGCCGACGCGTCATCTCAGAGCTACAGGACCGACCCGCAGGACGCATCCCTGCGTTAGGCGGTCCTGTACTGGTTAAACTGCTTTACTGTCATTTTCTTTTCTTACATGTGTAATAAAGTTCTCTATCGGTCCCTGGTCCGTATCTTGCCTTTGTCCTGTTTTCAAGACGTCCCGGAGGTCTGCCTTGGGCCTCCGGCACGTGACAACGGTATACCATAAAAAAAGCATTTACTGTGCAGTCTATATACTTTTTATTTACAAAGGGGTCTTTGGGTGGCTCATCCCACAGTGTGCTTACCATGGGAGGTATACATTATGTCAGGAATGTTTTCTGATATATGTATCCAATGCAGGAGCGGACTGGAAACTTAAAGTGGTCCTGAAAAAAAAATAAAAGTGCCCCCATTTTGTAGGCAGGTCCAAATCAACAGAAGGTGGGACAACACAAGTAGGCAGGGTAAACAATACCATAGTGCAAAATACTATCCCAGCAGAACCATATACTACAGTGTAGCACAATATAGTGCCCCAAAAGCTGTCCATCTGTGGTGGCTATCAATAGCTCCCATCTTCTGCCCCCCTCCTCGAGTTGTCTATGAAGCAGGGGCTTAGGAGGTGAGGTGCCTGCCACAGCGGTTGAATTCAGGAGGGCATATGCGGTAAACAGATGGGTACATGAGTACCTAATTCTCACAGCATTAATTACTGTTGAGATCTCATTACGTACCCAGTCAGTGGCAGAGAGGAGGACTTGAGTCGTCCCCTGGGGCATCGTTCCCCTGAAAAATTTACCTGTAGGGTCTATGGCCAATTTCTCTGGTCCGGAGTTTGTCTGTTTCATGAATGATATAAATAGCCTTCCATGGTCACTTAACTCTGATCCACTGAAGAAGGGGGCTAACCCCCGAAACGCGTTTGGGAGCAGAGTAGTGACTGGGTATAACCCAAACATCTACGGGATAAACAAGAAGCCCCTCCATCATTTGCAAAGGCCGCTGTAAATTGAAAAGTACGCCAGTGGACACACGCAACCAAGAGTCAGCACTAAGACCGAGTGGTGTTGCTCCCCGCAGGTGCGTTCCCGTCTCTCCCTAAGGTCACGTGGGACACCACTCAGAGACCAGCGCACCACGTGGGATGCCAGTGGTGCCGGGAGTCAGTACGGACGGACGCATCTCGTATCGCCGCGGTGGAGTGAAGGTAAGGTGCCCAAGTGTGCTTCTAGGTGGGCGGCCAGCGGTGGAGGAGAGGACACTTGCAAGTTGTTCATGTGAATACTCAGACTGTTTGTTTTAAGAGACACATTACACGGAGTGACTGTTGCTTCCAATCTATCTGCGAAAGGGGATACAAGGACTGCAGCCTCCAACACGCTTCTTGTTAGGGAGCCGGTCCCTAGATTGTGGATACTCTTTGGGACTCAGTGTTTTTATATATATAATCTTTTTTTTTTTTATTGTTTGTAGTTGACAAACATCTTACATACTTCCATTAAATTTATACCTACAACTGTTAGTCCTTGGTTCCCATAGCTGTGAGTGCCCCCCTTCTGTTTATTCTTGACCTTCATTTTTACGGATCTTTTTGGGTGAGATCTTTGGGGTGTGCACCTCATTGTCCACTGCCATCACAGGGTGTAGCCGCTTTTTGATTTTTTCCAATGAGTACCTAATTCTCACAGCATTAATTACTGTTGAGAGCTCATTACGTACCCAGTCAGTGGCAGAGAGGAGGACTTGAGTCGTCCCATGGGGCATCGTTCCACTGGAAAATTTACCTGTAGGGTCTATGGCCAATTTGCCCATGATCCAATGGAGGCTGAAATCTTGTTGTAAGCATGGCCTTACATAGCACTCAAATTAGTTCTGTGCACACAATAGAAGAAGCGGAAGTACCATCACTAGTCCTAGCAATCACCTGGTCGCTGGCAGACTGGTCGTGTGGCTGAGCTTCTGCACCTGACCAGCTCTTTGAATACAGTCACACACTACTTTTCTTTAGTTTAGTCTCAAAATAGTTTCTCCAATTAGGACATGTTATATGTGGAAACAAACTGCAGACAATGACAGATCAAAATAGAAATTCCATTATAATGCATATTAACAAAATGAAAAAGGAATTGTCCTCATGTGAAAAATATCTTTCCTATGCACTACCAGTCAAATAATTCTAAAATTATAATGACTAGATATGTCTAAAAATGGTAAAGCAATAATGCCCAAGTTGTCATAAAATTTTTTCAAAGACCAGTTGGCAGCATTCTCTCCAGGGTCCCGGGTCTCTGACTGTCGGCCATCTGACAATTGCTCCCACTGAGTGTCTGCAGGAAGAATTGATGCAGAAGGATATTGGAGATATTGGAGAATTGGAAAACATTTCACGATACAATACTTTTTAAGGATGAAAAAAAAACCTAAGCAATTAAGGAGTGAAAGGAAAGAAAACTCTAGTGTACAAGAAATCAATTTTAGATAACATAAACCAATTGAAATACAATTTAAATACAGCCTGTTCTTCCCAGTATTAACGATGCAAATTAGAGACATTTACCAATTATACATTCATATTTTTACACTCTTGAAATATGCTGTAGTTAGAGATGATGATGTAAAATCTGTGAAGACATTAGTCATATCCATTTCTAGACTATAAATGATTCTGCTTTCCTGATTAAACTATAAATAGATAATGTGTATTCAGCTGCAGCTAGAAACATTGATTTTATCCAGGGCAAATGATAATGAATATATCTAAAGTTATTATAGAAAGTGCTACCTTTGATTAACATTAGCTGTATCGTCAGCAAATATATCATGTAGCATCTTGTACTTTACAAGGATGCACATAGAAAAGTAGCAGACTTGTCGACGGCAACTTTTTGTCAGTCAATCAGGGATGTAACTTGAAGCTCATCCCATGTAAAAAACTGTTAATAGTATCCTACTGTAACGGATCGACGGGCACCCTGTGTGGGTACCTCCGTTGAAGGATGCTCCTAGTGCTTCTAGAGGATTCCAAGCGCTCTAGCCGACACCACAACCACCAAATCGGAGAAGCATATGAATGCTCTCAAGCATATGAGTGCTGTAAACAGCCGAATAGGAAAAACCATACGAACAGGTTTACACTCCTAGCAGTCAAACTTGAACAGCATACAATAAATCCCCGCCCCCAATAACGAGACGACACTTCGTTTTGAGGGTCAAGCAGGAACTGACTGTACTGGCACATACAGCCTCTTTTATTCACAAACCACAAACATAGTACGGCCCACAGGGTTTTGAAATACAACCAATCAATCCGTACAATACACACAGACACTCCCAGACAAAATCCTCACCTCTGCCTGTGATATGATTACTGAACACAATGGCAGAGTTAAACAGGTGAGTTAAATGGCTGCCATCCATTGTTCTCACCATGTGTCTCTGATACATGAAATGGTGGCCACCCAGTAACTCCACAGTATGTCCCCAGTTGGTTCTTAAAGGGCCAGCAGCATAATAAAATACAATATGCCCAAATGCTGGTTTAAAAGGGTACAATCTCCCAGGGGCCATAGTCGGGCAATCAGTCTTCTCCAGTGCCCAGTGGCGAGGTTGGTTTCGCCACACCTACCTACTATGGACGGAGATAAAAATACAACATGCTGCGCTTTTATCTGCGTCCAAAAAACGTGAAAAGACTGAACTGAAGACAAAATGATGCAAACTGAACGGATTGCTTTCCATTCAGAATGCATTAGGATAAAACTGATTATTTTTTTCCGCTATTGAGCCCCGAGGACGGAACTCAATGACGGAAAACTTTGACGCTAGTGTGAAAGTGTGACTTGCTCAACAATGACTGTATTATGTAAACTGAAGACAGAGGGGTGTTGCTATGGCTCAAAATGGGCCGCTTTACAGCTATTTTTCTAATAAAATGTACGATTTCAGTAATTAAAGTATATTACCATAATGGTCAGTATCAGTGCCCCTATACATTACAAAAAAAAAAGAATGACAGTTACACTTTAAGACCTCATGCACACAAACGTATTTTGGGTCCGCGTCCGAGCCACATATTTTGCTGCTCGGGCGCGGACTCATTCACTTCAATAGGGCCGCGTCCACACTCCGTGTGCTGTCCTTTGCTCCGTTCCGTGGCCCCGTAAAAAAAAATATAGCATGTCCTATTCTTGTCCGTTTTGCGGACAAGAATAGGCATTTCTACAATGGGCCGCGTTCCGTTCTGCAATCGCGGAACAGCTTCCGTGTTTTGTGGATCCGCAGATTGCGGACCGCAAAACACCTACGGTTGTGTGCATGAGGCCTAAAGGAAATGTTACCTATGCACCCATTATAGCAGAGATCAGCAACCTTTAGCACTCCAGCTGCTGTGAAACTGCAACTCCCAGCATGCACATTTACCCGGCTGTTTTTGTAACTCCCACAGAATTGAAAGGAGAATTCTGGGAGTTGTCGTTTCAGAACAGCTGGAGTGCCAGAGATTGCTGATCTCTGCACTATAGCTAAGCCCCTGCAGACACAAGAGGAGTTTTCCATATTGCATTAGACTTGTGGTCACATGCTTAAACTGCCACTCTTTTCATTTCTAGAGTTGATCGCAAATTTTTATTGCAAATATTGGCACTTAGAGAATCCGCGAAGCTCTAGAATATAGTGCTATATCTTCGTAATCGCGAATATTCTATGTTTTTTTTCATCAGTACCCTAACTGCTTCTTGCTTGTGGGCCAATGAGAAGGCTGCAATATTTTTGTCTGAGCTTAGCAACATCCCTAGCAACCCATAGGAAACTTGCCTACCCCTTACTATATAGGAAACTCCCCAGCAGCCATTTTCTGCTGTTTTTTGCAGTTCTGAGAGAGAGCAATGTTATTGCTGTGCTCTGTGCTTTGCCGAGTCATATGGATCCTTATTCAATTACATAAGATAGTTAGTTAGCTTATATATATATATAATACAGATAGTTAGTGTGAGATAGTCCGTGTAGGTTAGATAGTGTTATAGTGTATCTGATAGGTTCCAGTGCAGGGTGTTAGGTAGTGTGATAGGAATTACTGTGCTGTGATAGCGAATATATTGTAGCATTCTATCTGCATGTAAAGCTATTGTTCTTCCCATCATGCGAAATGCAATCAAAAACAGTGCTTTAATCTAAAATTACTTACAGTGATCAGGAGTTCTTCCTCACAGCCCCAAAAGTTGCTGCCAACCATTTTCTCTGGTCTCAGGAAACTTCTAGCAGCTTTAAAAAAGGAAGCAAAAGTGAGCCACGTTTGTATTGTGAATAGTGTTGAGCGAACAGTTCGAGAATAGTTCGGGTTCGTACCGAATTTTGGGGTGTCCGTGACACGGACCCGAACCCGGACATTTTCAAAAAAGTTCGGGTTCGAGTTCGGAGTTCGGCATGTTCTCTCGGCGCATTTTGAAAGTACTATATAGCAGAATAGTACAGGCTTAAAGCTGAAATCGCATTGCGATTACAACTTTGAGCTACCGATCACCATGGGAATGCCTCCTCCAGTAGAATGTACTGTAGGATGTTTGAATTACGTTGAAATCGCAATGCGATTCTTATATATTTGCTTAATCGCATTGCGATTTCAACTTCTCAAATCCGACAGTACATTCTAGCATTTTTCCCATGGTGATGTAGACGCTCCATTAGCACGGAATCCGGCTGAAGCAGAAATCGCAATGCGATTCTTAGAACTCAAATAAATCGCATCACACTACACGTTCTAATTGCATTCGATTTTAACTTTACTGTTTGGTTTTGTATCGCGATAATACAAAATTTGAATAATCGTGTGCGTGCTGTTCTAGCACACAGTGCTATTCGTATCCCACTATTAAGTTCTAATCGCATTCGATGTTAACTTATGCATTTTTTTTTTTGCCAGGCATCAGCAGTAAGTTAAAATAGAATGCGATGCCTGTCAAAAAAGCATAAGTTAAAATCGAATGCGATTAGAACTTAAGAGTGGGATACGAATAGCACTAGTGTTGTTGTTGAGCGCACATTTCGAGAATAGTTCCGGTCCGTACAGAATTTTGGGGTGTTCGTGACACGACCCGAACCCGAACATTTTCATAAAAATTCGGGTTCGGTTTTGTAGTTCGTCATTTTTTGTGGCGCATTTTGAAAGGCTGCAAAGCAGCCAATCAACATGCATCATACTACTTGCCCTAAGATGCCATCGCAGCCATGCATACTATTGGCAAGGCTGTGATTGGCCAAGTGCAGCATGTGACTCAGCCTCTTTATAAGCTTGTGCGCACGTCGCGATGTGCTCACTCCCGCTGTAATTAGACCAGGGATAGATGCAGCTGCTGTGAGGGCGAGATAGGCAGGGATAATTGAGGAAGAAAACCTGATAAGAAGTGAATGATCTAAACCTGTGCATCAGAACAACTCAGCTGAGCTGTTCACTGAAAGTTTATTTTTTTTTTACACTGGCCAGATCGATTTTTACCGGCACATGTAACTGGGCTGACCAGCGGCGGCCATTTTGGGACCTGTGGTGCGCCAGCTCAAGCTGCCACAGAGTCCAAAGAAAAGCTCCAAAGAATTGAAAAATCTACTCCTGTGACACAGAACAACAGCGATTCAGCTGCTCAGTCAAAGTCAATTTTTTTTCTGGCTGGGCAGACCATTTTCTGGCACATGTTACTGGGCTGATAGGCGGCGGCCATTTTGGGACTTGTGGTGCTACAGCAAAAGCTGCCACAGCGTCCATTAGGCTCCATTCACACGACCGTATGTTGTCTGCAAAAAAACGGATCTGTGTCCGTTTTTTTGCTGATCCATAGACTTCAATAGGGCCATGTCCTATTGAAGTCTATGGATCAGCAAAAAAACGGACACGGATCCGTTTTTTTGCGGACACGGATCCGTTTTTTGCGGACAACATACGGTCGTGTGAATGGAGCCTTAATCTCATGTAATAGTCGATTTTTTCATAGATATACTACATCAGGGGTTTGGCTGTGCTTGTGTCACCCCTACTAACTGCCAATATATTTAATATATCAGTGGTGAAACTGAAAGTAACCCACTTGGATAGCAAATCCCATGAATGTGCTGTTCCAGCTAGGCTAGCCAGTGTCACTACAGCCAGGTCCAATACTGTCAGCCAGAAATTAATTTTTTATTTTTTTTGCCAGAAATATAAATTAAAAAAATCTTTCCCTGCAACAAACATAATTCTGGTGTTAGACCAGAAGAAGCACTCCTTCAGTAAATAATACTGTAAAAAGGTTTAGGCAATAATTCTCCCAGTGTGGGCAATTTATGTACCAAAACGAGCATTTTAAAAATTCCGGTGTTCTGAAATACCAGCAGTCCACTTGTAATTAATACCAGAAAAAGGCATTATAGTGTCCAGTGTTGTCATTTTGGTTCCAAAAAGGCCAATTTAATCAATCTGGTGTTGGTGACACCCGAAATAGTAGGCCGCACGTTGTTACTCCTTTAAAAAGGAAATAGTTCTCCCACTGTGGGAATTCATTTAACATAAGTAGCATTTAAAAAATTCTGGTGTCCAATTTGCAGCAGTCCTCTTGTAATTAATACCAGAAAAAGGCATTATAGTGTCCAGTGTGGTCATTTTGGTTCCAAAAAGGCCAATTTAATCAATCTGGTGTTGGTGACACCCGAAATAGTAGGCCGCACGTTGTTACTCCTTTAAAAGGAAATAGTTCTCCCACTGTGGGAATTCATTTAACATAAGTAGCATTTAAAAAATTCTGGTGTCCAATTTGCAGCAGTCCTCTTGTAATTAATACCAGAAAAAGGCATTATAGTGTCCAGTGTTGTCATTTTGGTTCCAAAAAGGCCAATTTAATCAATCTGGTGTTGGTGACACCCGAAATAGTAGGCCACACGTTGTTACTCCTTTAAAAAGGAAATAGTTCTCCCACTGTGGGAATTCATTTAACATAAGTAGCATTTAAAAAATTCTGGTGTCCAATTTGCAGCAGTCCTCTTGTAATTAATACCAGAAAAAGGCATTATAGTGTCCAGTGTTGTCATTTTGGTTCCAAAAGGCCAATTTAATCAATCTGGTGTTGGTGACACCCGAAATAGTAGGCCGCACGTTGTTACTCCTGTAAAAGGAAATAGTTCTCCCACTGTGGGAATTCATTTAACATAAGTAGCATTTAAAAAATTCTGGTGTCCAATTTGCAGCAGTCTTCTTGTAATTAATACCAGAAAAAGGCATTATAGTGTCCAGTGTTGTCATTTTGGTTCCAAAAGGCCAATTTAATCAATCTGGTGTTGGTGACACCCGAAATAGTAGGCCGCACGTTGTTACTCCTTTGAAAAGGAAATAGTTCTCCCACTGTGGGAATTCATTTAACATAAGTAGCATTTAAAAAATTCTGGTGTCCAATTTGCAGCAGTTTTCTTGTAATTAATACCGGAAAAAGGAATTACGGTATATCTTCCAGTGTGTGAATTTTGGGGCTAAAAAATAATATATTTTATTGTGGTGCGAGTTGAATCGCAACAATGAGAAAACATTCTATTAAGGGACGAGGACGCGGTCGTGGTGGGGTCCGTGGAGTCTCTGTTGCTGGCAGAGGACGTGTCCGTTCGGCCTCAGACGCACAAAGTAGTAAACCAACTCCCTCAAGTAGCCGGCAGAATTTACAGCGATATTTGGTGGGGCCCAATGCCGTTATGAGGATGGTAAGGCCTGAGCAGGTACAGGCATTAGTCGATTGGGTGTCCGACAGTGCTTCCAGCACGTTCACCACATTGTCTTCCGCCCAGTCTTCTGCGGAAAGCGCACAGGTGGCACCGGAAAACCAAGCCCATCAGTCTGTCACATCACCCCCATGCATATCAGGGAAACTGTCCGAGCCTCAAGTTATGCAGCAGTCTCTTCTTCTGTTTGAAGACTCTGCTGGCAGGGGTTCCCAGGGGCGTCCACCTAGCCCTTCCCTAGCGGTGGAAGACATACCATGCACTGACGCACAACCACTTAGGTATCCAGATGATGAGGACATGGGAATGCCACCACAGCAGAGTGACCGAGTGTCTGATGATGACGAAACACAGGTGCCCACTGCCGCGTCTTATTGCAGTGTGCAGACTGAACAGGAGGAGGTCAGGGAGGAAGACTGGGTGGAAGACGATGCAGAGGACGATGAGGTCTTAGACCCCACATGGACTGAAGGTCGTGCCGCTGACTTAAATAGTTCAGAGGAAGAGGCAGTGGTGAGACCGAGACAACAGCGAAGCCAAAGAGGGAGCAGGGGGCAAAAGCAGAACACCCGCCGTCCCGAGAGTTCGCCTGCTATTGGCCAGCGCCAACAGGGACCCAGCACCCCAAAGGCATCTTCAAGGAGTTCCCTGGCATGGCACTTCTTCAAACAATGTGCTGAGGACAAGACCAGAGTGGTTTGCACGCTGTGCCATCAGACCCTGAGGCGAGGCATTAACGTTCTTAACCTGAGCACCACCTGCATGATCAGGCATCTACATGCAAAGCATGAACTGCAGTGGAGTGCACACCTCAAAAACAAGGAACCCGCTCAGGCTCCCCTGCTCCCTCTACCGCTGCTGCCTCGGCTTCCGCCTCGAGAGGAATGTTGCCACCTGCCGAGCAGCAAACAGAGGATGTGCCACCGACACCACCACCACCACCGCCACCGTCACCTTGCGTCTCCACTATTTCACACAGCAGCGTTCAGCTCTCCATCTCTCAAACCTTTGAGAGGAAGCGCAAATTCCCACCTAGTCACCCTCGAGCCCTTGGCCTGAATGCCAGCATTTCTAAACTACTGGCCTTTGAAATGCTGTCATTCCGGCTGGTGGACACAGACAGCTTCAAACAGCTGATGGCCATGGCTGTCCCCCAGTATGTGGTTCCCAGCCGCCACTACTTCTCCAAGACAGCCGTGCCTTCCCTGCACATGCAAGTGTCTGATAAAATCAAGTGTGCACTGTGCAACGCCATTTGTGCCAAGGTCCACCTAACCACAGATACGTGGACCAGTAAGCACGGCCAAGGACGCTATATCTCACTAACTGCACACTGGGTTAATGTAGTGGCGGCTGGGCCCCAGGCGGAGAGTTCCTTGGCGCACGTCCTTCCGCCACCTAGGATCGCAGGGCATCATTCTCTGCCTCCTGTAGCCTCCTCCTCCTACTCGGCTTCCTCCTGCACTGCTTCCACCAGCTCCCCCTGTCAGCCACACACCTTCACCACCAACTTCAGCACAGCCCGGGGTAAACGTCAGCAGGCCATTCTGAAACTCATATGTTTGGGGGAACAGGCCCCACACCGCGCAGGAGTTGTGGCGGGGTATTGAACAACAGACGGACGAGTGGTTGCTGCCGGTGGGCCTCAAGCCAGGCCTGGTGGTATGCGATAATGGGCGAAATCTCGTGGCAGCTCTGGGACTAGCCGGTTTGACGCACATCCCTTGCCTGGCGCATGTGCTGAATTTGGTGGTGCAGAGGTTCATTCACCACTACCCCAACATGTCAGAGCTGCTGCATAAAGTGCGGGCCGTCTGTGCGCGCTCCGGCGTTCACATCCTGCCGCTGCTCGCCTGTCTGCGCTACAGCGGAACTCGGCCTTCCCGCTCACCGCCTCATATGCGACGTGCCCACCCGGTGGAACTCCACCTTGCACATGCTGGAGAGACTGTGCGAGCAGCAGCAGGCCATAGTGGAGTTTCAGCTGCAGCACGCTCGCGTCAGTCGTACTGCGGAACGGCACCACTTCACCACCAATGATTGGGCCCCCATGCGAGACCTGTGTGCCCTGCTGCACTGCTTTGAGTACTCCACCAAAATGGCCAGTGGCGATGACACTGTTATCAGCGTTACAATACCAATTCTATGTCTCCTAGAGAAAACGCTTAGGGCAATGATGGAAGAGGAGGTGGCCCAGGTGGAGGAGGAGGAGGAGGAGGAGGGCTCGTTTCTAAGACTTTCAGGCCAGTCTGTTAGAAGTAGCTCAGAGGGAGGTTTTTGAAGCAGCAGAGGGCAGGTTCACAAGTCGCCAGCCAAGGCACTCTAATGGAGGACGAGGAGGATGAGGAGGAGGTGGAGGAGGACGAGGATGAAGCAGGTTCACAGCAGGGTGGCAGCCCACACAGCTCAGGCCCATCACTAGTGCGTGGCTGGGGGATACGGTGGACGATGACGATACGCCTCCCACAGAGGACAGCTTGTCCTTACCTCTGGGGAGCCTGGCACACATGAGCGATTACATGCTGCAGTGCCTGCGCAGCGACAGCAGAGTTGCCCACATTTTAACGTGTGCTGACTACTGGGTGGCCACCCTGCTGGATCCCGGTACAAAGACAATGTGCCCACTTTACTTCCTGCACTGGAGCGTGATAGGAAGATGCGCGAGTACAAGCGCACGCTGGTAGACGCGCTCCTGAGAGCATTCCCAACTGTCACAGGGGAACAGGTGGAAGGCCAAGGCCAAGGCAGAGGAGGAGCTAGAGGTCGCCCACGCAGCAGTATCACGGCCAGCTCCTCTGAGGGCAGGGTTAGCATGGCAGAAATGTGGACAAGTTTTGTCTCCACGCCACAGCTAACTGCCCCACCACCTGATACGGAACGTGTTAGCAGGAGGCAGCATTTCACTAACATGGTTGAACAGTATGTCTGCACACCCCTCCACGTACTGACGGACGGTTCTGCCCCATTCAACTTCTGGGTTTCAAAATTGTCCACGTGGCCAGAGTTAGCATGTTATGCCTTGGAGGTGCTTTCCTGCCCGGCGGCCAGCGTTTTATCAGAACGCGTATTCAGCACGGCGGGGCGTCATTACTGACAAGCGCAGCCGCCTGTCCACAGCCAATGTGGACAAGCTGGCGTTCATAAAGATGAACCAGGCATGGATCCCACAGGACCTGTCCCTCCCTTGTGCAGAGTAGTCCTTAATAACTGCCTAAAACATGTCTTGTTGTACTACGGGCCACTTCTTTATTTAATACAAATTTTATGTAACCCACAGTTGAATGAAACTCTCCTCTGTCTGGGCGCCGGGGCCTAACTAGATGAAAGTGGCCTGTTAAACTATCGGGTGACATAAAGCCATAACCTCTGCCATGCTACCTCTGTCCTCTGTCTGGGTGCTGAGGCCTAAGTCAAATAAAGCGGTCTTCTGCTGTGCTGGGGGATATGAAGCTAATCTCTGACCTCTCTCCTCTGTCTGGGTCCAAAGGCCTAAGTCACTGAAAGAGGCCTTCTCCTGTGGTGTGTGATATGATGCCTGAATTTGTGCTGTGGGACCTCTCTCCTCTTCCTGGGTGCAGGGGTCAAAGTATCTAAAAGTGTCCTTCTCTTGCGGTGGTTGATATGATGCCTGAATATGTGCTGTGTGGCCTCTCTCCTCTGTCTGGGTGAAGGGGTCAAAGTAACTAAATGGTGGCCTACTCCTGTGGTGGTTGATATGATGCCTGAATATGTGCTGTGGGGCCTCTCTCCTCTGTTTGGGTGAAGGGGTCAAAGTAACTTTATGGTGGCTTCTCCTGTGGTGGTTGATATTATGCCTGATTCTCTGCTGTGGAACCTCTCTCCTCTTCCTGGGTGCAGGGGTCAAAGTATCTAAAAGTGTCCTTCTCTTGCGGTGGTTGATATGATGCCTGAATATGTGCTGTGGGGCCTCTCTCCTCTGTTTGGGTGAAGGGGTCAAAAGTAACTTTATGGTGGCTTCTCCTGTGGTGGTTGATATTATGCCTGATTCTCTGCTGTGGAACCTCTCTCCTCTTCCTGGGTGCAGGGGTCAAAGTATCTAAAAGTGTCCTTCTCTTGCGGTGGTTGATATGATGCCTGAATATGTGCTGTGTGGCCTCTCTCCTCTGTCTGGGTGAAGGGGTCAAAGTAACTAAATGGTGGCCTACTCCTGTGGTGGTTGATATGATGCCTGAATATGTGCTGTGGGGCCTCTCTCCTCTGTTTGGGTGAAGGGGTCAAAGTAACTTTATGGTGGCTTCTCCTGTGGTGGTTGATATTATGCCTGATTCTCTGCTGTGGAACCTCTCTCCTCTTCCTGGGTGCAGGGGTCAAAGTATCTAAAAGTGTCCTTCTCTTGCGGTGGTTGATATGATGCCTGAATATGTGCTGTGTGGCCTCTCTCCTCTGTCTGGGTGAAGGGGTCAAAGTAACTAAATGGTGGCCTACTCCTGTGGTGGTTGATATGATGCCTGAATATGTGCTGTGGGGCCTCTCTCCTCTGTTTGGGTGAAGGGTCAAAGTAACTTTATGGTGGCTTCTCCTGTGGTGGTTGATATTATGCCTGATTCTCTGCTGTGGAACCTCTCTCCTCTTCCTGGGTGCAGGGGTCAAAGTATCTAAAAGTGTCCTTCTCTTGCGGTGGTTGATATGATGCCTGAATATGTGCTGTGGGGCCTCTCTCCTCTGTTTGGGTGAAGGGATCAAAGTAACTTTATGGTGGCTTCTCCTGTGGTGGTTGATATTATGCCTGATTCTCTGCTGTGGAACCTCTCTCCTCTTCCTGGGTGCAGGGGTCAAAGTATCTAAAAGTGTCCTTCTCTTGCGGTGGTTGATATGATGCCTGAATATGTGCTGTGTGGCCTCTCTCCTCTGTCTGGGTGAAGGGGTCAAAGTAACTAAATGGTGGCCTACTCCTGTGGTGGTTGATATGATGCCTGAATATGTGCTGTGGGGCCTCTCTCCTCTGTTTGGGTGAAGGGGTCAAAGTAACTTTATGGTGGCTTCTCCTGTGGTGGTTGATATTATGCCTGATTCTCTGCTGTGGAACCTCTCTCCTCTTCCTGGGTGCAGGGGTCAAAGTATCTAAAAGTGTCCTTCTCTTGCGGTGGTTGATATGATGCCTGAATATGTGCTGTGGGGCCTCTCTCCTCTGTTTGGGTGAAGGGGTCAAAGTAACTTTATGGTGGCTTCTCCTGTGGTGGTTGATATTATGCCTGATTCTCTGCTGTGGAACCTCTCTCCTCTTCCTGGGTGCAGGGGTCAAAGTATCTAAAAGTGTCCTTCTCTTGCGGTGGTTGATATGATGCCTGAATATGTGCTGTGTGGCCTCTCTCCTCTGTCTGGGTGAAGGTGTCAAAGTAACTAAATGGTGGCCTACTCTTCTGGTGGTTGATATGATGCCTGAATATGTGCTGTGGGGCCTCTCTCCTCTGTTTGGGTGAAGGGGTCAAAGTAACTTTATGGTGGCTTCTCCTGTGGTGGTTGATATTATGCCTGATTCTCTGCTGTGGAACCTCTCTCCTCTTCCTGGGTGCAGGGGTCAAAGTATCTAAAAGTGTCCTTCTCTTGCGGTGGTTGATATGATGCCTGAATATGTGCTGTGTGGCCTCTCTCTTCTGTCTGGGTGAAGGGGTCAAAGTAACTAAATGGTGGCCTACTCCTGTGGTGGTTGATATGATGCCTGATTCTCTGCTGTGGGACCTCTCTCCTTTGTCTGGGTGCTGGGGTCGAAATAATAGTAAGTGACCTTCTCCATTGGTGGGTGACTTGAAGCCTGATTCTGTGCTATGGGACCTCACTCCAATTAATATTGTTTAATTTTTATTTATTTTATGTTAACTCATCATTTCCCTATCTACATTTGTTTGCAGGGGATTTACCTACATTTTGCTGCCTTTTGCAGCCCTCTAGCCCTTTCCGGGTGTGTTTTACAGCCTTACCAAAAACCTTACCAGATCTAGCACATAAACCAGTTGAACTTGAAACCCTTGAAAGATTACAGTAATGAAAAATAATTATTAATATGGGCAACACTATCTGTATCCTTTGTTTCCAATCAAACAAAACGCAATAAATTTGATTTAACATTATAGTTTTATAAAATAATCTTTAACAAAATAGAATTATTTTTAACATAAATATATAAATAACCAAAAAAATTAGGGTAATTTTTAAATTTTCTCTGCTCCTCCAGCAGATCATCGATGTCCTTAAGATGAGCCTCCTCCATGGCTCGCATTTGGTGGGAGAACTGCATCTTGAGCTGCCTCATCTTCCTGGTTTGCTGCTCCCTGAACTGCTGCATTCGCAGCTGGTGCTTCCTTCGCATTGTTTTTATTTTTTTAACATGATGTTGTCAGCTGTAAAATAAATGAAATAAAATTTGAAATGTACATTAAAATACAATCATTAATTGTTATATAAAGCAGATGATATTTTTTCTTGAAATCTGTTATATATTGGTTTAGGTAGGATTAATAATAGTTCCTTTTAGTTTTGGGTTATTGACTTAGTAGTTACGTTAATGGTTTTGATGTTGATCAATTACTTTTTAGTGTTTATTTTTATATTACTGTTATGTGTTGTACTTTATTTGTTGCCTGTTTTATTATATTTTCTTCATTTAAAAAAATAATATAGTTTGTTAAAATATATTCTTAGAAAAATTTATATATTGCATGCTTGCTATATCGTACTTCCAAAAATGTATGTGTCAGTTAGATACGTTATGGAAATCAGTACTCCCACCCGTAACATTAGCTTTCTGGGACACTGAATAAATAAAAATATCCACATCATCCATTTACCTTCTTGTCGGGGGTAGTGACCATCTCCTCTTCTGCCTCCTCAGAGTCATCACCCTCCTCCACTGCAGCAGGTGGGCTATGGGCCCGATAGCCTGATGGCCCTGCCTCTTCCTGCTCCTCCTCGTCCGAGTGGTCTGTCTCCTCCTCCACCTCCACCGCCTTCTTCTTTTTAGAGAGCTTGGCTCTCACTTTGGGAAGCGGAGCATCTGTAATGATGATGACCAAATTTTTAAAAATGCCAAGATAAACAAGTAAAACCAAATTACAGTTAAAGGTACACAAATTAATCTATGGTAGTGTCTGGATGGCATAATAATTAACTACACCTATCTTTCTTCTCCTTTTGGCTTAGATCAAGTGTAGTATCATCAGTGTCTGCCTTGACCTGCCGGACCAGGACCCTGTGGGTACCCCCTGCACTCTGCCTTTGAGCATCGTTGATTAAGTTCAGCTTCAACTCACTGCTGCTATTGGGTGTTGGGCCACTCCCCAGGGAACAAGAGTGATTCGAGTCTATGACTTCATTTGGGCATGTGGCCTAATTGTCCTGATCGATGCTTGTTGTCTACACTCGTCCAGACGTGCGAGGAGTTTGGACAAGCTTCAGGGGCCAAAGTCAACTGTGTAAAGTCAAAAAACATATGTGGCCCAGTAAGAGGTCTCATATTGCCACCTTTAGCACCCTTTCCCATCAGTTCAACACCACTGTACTAAGTGATTTATTGTAAAGGGTTAAAAATACTTATTTCTCTCACCAACATATTGTTATCTATCTGCTCAGTTATGCAAATAAGTATTGTACCTGGAAAAGATTTATCTCGGATCTTAGTGATCAGATCCATCCTGTGGCGCTTCAGATCTGACCACTTTTTAGAATCGCATCCTTCCGATGAGTGCACCCATGCTTCTGCCACAGATGGAAAGCAATTCTCCGCACTATGGCCTGCTTTTAGCCCCTTGACCTTCTGCGGTCGTACCCCTTCTCCAACATTTCCTGCAAGATAACAATTAAATCATGTAATCCCACAGTTCTAAAATACAATTATTAGTTATCATAGTCATAAGAACCATCAAAAATAACATTTAATATCAAAACAGTCAAAGAGTAGAACATCGCCATCCCTTTAAAAGTGACTTGAACATTGCCGCCCCTTTAAAAGTGACTTGAACACTGCAGCCCCTTTAAAAGTGACTTGAACATCGCCATCCCTTTAAAACTGACTTGAACATCGCCAATTCTCCATCCCTTTAAAAGTGACTTGAACATTGCCGCCCCTTTAAAAGTGACTTGAACACTGCAGCCCCTTTAAAAGTGACTTGAACATCGCCATCCCTTTAAAACTGACTTGAACATCGCCATCCCTTTAAAAGTGACTTGAACATTGCGATCCCTTTAAAAGTGACTTGAATATTGCCGCCCCTTTAAAAGTCACTTGAACATCGCCATCCCTTTAAAAGTGACTTGAACATTGCGATCCCTTTAAAAGTGACTTGAATATTGCCGCCCCTTTAAAAGTGACTTGAACATCGCCATCCCTTTAAAAGTGACTTGAACATCGTCATCCCTTTAAAAGTGACTTGAACATTGCCACCCCTTTAACAGTGTCTTTCACTAATCACTCATGTAGTTGTGCAGTCTGCTAAAGCCTGTGATGAGTTTATGTCACCAAGCAGTAGGACATGTGACAGTGTAAGGCAGTTATGAGATCAGTGAAGGCCTGCAGGCTTCTTGGCTAATAAAAATCATTAATAAGTTTAAATCACATTACTGAATTACACACTAACTAAGTTCAATTACTTACAGTTATTAAGAAATCCAGCTCTTCTTTAGAGAAATTACTTTTCGCCATAATCGCTGGGACAGTCACCAATCTCCACTCTCGTCTCTCTCGATCCGATCCGAGGTAACGCACACACGTACAGACGCACGTACACGATTCTTGAATAGTTGTATTATCGCGATAATAAAACTAACAGTGTAAAGTTGACTGTATTGCTCTAAGTTATATTCGCGTACGAATGTAACTTCTATTACAGCACACCAATACTAAAACTGACTAAGTGACAGCTTTAAGTTCTATTCGAACACGATTATGCGATTATTATATATCTGCTTAATCGCATTGCCGTTTCAACTTAGCATTGCTAATTCTAAATAATTCCATCCATATTCGTTAAAGGGAACCTGTCATGAAAAAACAGCATGTAAATCTGTTCACAGTACCTCCTAGTGCCCTCCAAGTGTCTCCAGAGGGACCTTTTCTTCCGAATGTCACATTTTTTGTCTTTGAGAAAATGTAGTTTTATTCAGCCGCTGCCCCGTGCTTCAAGTCAGGCTTGAAGTCATGGGGGCAGCGACCTAAGCGTCTTCACTGGTCCTCTCCCGCCCCTGCTTTCTTGGTGACAGCCCAGATCGTTTGCCGGGACCGCGCTCTACGGCCGCATGCGCAGTAAAGGGCGGCTGGAGCGCGGTCCCGGCTGCCGCGCGTGCCAGCGCCGTCTTTTTGCCGTACAGCGCATGCGCCCGACAGGCTGTAGCAAGCGCGGAGATCACGTAGGCTGTGCACAGATGCCGGGCGCAGGCGCGTTTGCTACAGCCTGTCGGGCGCATGCGCTGTACGGCAAAAGAGCGGTGTCGCATGCGGCAGCTGGGACCGCGCTCAGCCGCCCTTTACTGCGCATGCGGCCGTAGAGTGCGGTCCAGCAAGCGATCTGGGCTGTCACTCAAGAAAGCAGAGGCGGAGAGACCAGTGAAGACGCCTAGACGCTGCCCCCATGACTTCAAGCCTGACTGAAGCGCGAGGCAGCGGCTGAATAAAACTACATTTTCTCAAAGACAAAAATGTGATATTCGGAAGAAAAGGTCCCTCTGGAGACACTGGAGGCACTAGAGTACTGTGAACAGATTTACATGCTGTTTTCATGACAGGTTCCCTTAACTTACTGACTCAGTAAGTTAGCGATATGGATGGAATTGTTAGCAATGCTAAGTTGAAATCGCAATGCGATTAAGCAAATATATAAGAATACGCATTGCATTTCAACTTAATTCTCACATCCGACAGTACATTCTACTGGAGGAGGCGTTCCCATGGTGATCGTTAGCTCAAAGTTGTAATCGCAATGCGTTTATTGCGGTATATTATCCCTCTGGGTGTCTTTTACAGGTTAATTTTTATTTATTTTATTTTATTTTAATTCATTTCCCTATCTACATTTGTTTGCAGGGGATTTACCTACATTTTGCTGCCTTTTGCAGCCCTCTAGCCCTTTCCGGAAGTCTTTTACAGGCTTTTTAGTGCCCAAAAGTTCGGGTCCCCATTGACTTCTATGGGGTTCGGGTTCGGGATGAAGTTCGGGTTGAGTTCGGATCACGAACCCGGACATTTTCCGGAAGTTCGGCCGAACCTCTCGAACCCGAACATCCAGGTGTTCGCTCATCTCTAATTGTGAACACAATATGCGCATATTACATTGCCGATTTTCGCAATCAAGAAAATAATGACTGGAGATCACGAATTCTAGAATTTGCTAATTTATGGCAACTATTAGGCCAAAAATTCTCGAAATATCGCGAAAACTAATATTGCCTATGCTGCTCATCATTATTCATTTCAGAGGGATGAGGCACCTAACATATAATTGCATCTACCCAGAATATCCCCTTAAAGTGATTATGTCACCAAAAAAATTCACTGTTTGTAGGATTTGCTCAGTTGATTGCACTGATACCTTTCACTTAGCGAGCCATGATTTCATTCTGGAGAAAAAAGTAGTGTTAATCCATATGCAATTGAGCAGTCAAGTGCACAGAGGGTGGGCCCAAACCACTCTGTGCACCCTTGCTCTTCCTGCTTCCTCTGACAGCCCATCACTCTCCATTTTGATTGACAAGGTCAAGTTTCTGCATAGTCATCTCACCTGACCCTGTCAATTAAGAAGCAGAGGAAAGGGATGGCAGAGGAAGGAGGAGAAGCAAGGGTGCACAGAGTGGCGTGGCCCTTCCTTGCTGCACTTATTGCTACCATTTGTTCTGTTGCCCGATATGCAAATGGAGGAATTTTTGAAAATAAAATGTATGTGAAAACAGGGGAGCAAGGGGCATGGTATTTTTTCACACTTTTTGGGTGTTGACAGGTATACTTTAAAGAACACCAAAGAGATATTCTTTGCCATGTAGTATATAATAATGCAGTATATAACTTTTGCTCAGAGTTTCTTTATAATTGTTTCTTATTTACAGAGATAACTTTCTGAGTAGGACAACTGAGTATAATGACCTCAAGATCTGTGCCAATCCACCTATAACATGTTGGGGCATATTTGCTAATACAAACTAGTGCACTGGCGAGTTGAGCACCAGTATTTTTTTCTATGTAACATGCGCTATACCTATAAATTACACAAATATCCACTATTATTTGTCTTCTGTTTGGCATTTCCCGATATACTATGATGGAGGATGAAATACAAAGCATTTCAACCTTCAGCATCTCATATTTGTAGGAAATTTGTCAAACATTGGGAAAGTAGATTTTCACAGACTCACTCATATACTTCACTCATAATTCATTTCTGGAGTAGAGCGGTGATCACTATTTGAAAGTTATCACCTAGTTTCATACCTTCATCCCATATGAGCCATCATGTAGGATGACTTCTTTGGAGGTGAATAGACATTTTACATTTTTTATTATCAGATGTTCTTCCTCAAAGTTCATATTTAAGGCTTGTTCTGAAATTTTATTTTACCTCATAAAGTAGCTGGCAAAGTCACTTGCTGCTTAATTATAATAATCTAGAAATTTCTAAACCATTAAAAAATAGTATAGTAACTGGAATATGTGCCCATCCTGACAGAGGCTAATTTAATGATAAGCTGAATTGGCGTCCTTATCAGTGGAGCCAGGGCATTGCTCTGTAGACATTTGTATTCATTCCATTTTTCAGATAAAGAAAATGAATGTTTATATGGAAAGGTGAAAGATTTAAGCCTACAAATTCTACTGTCTCATTTTCAAGGATGTGATATGGTGTGTGTAGTCTAAGGCTAGCGTCATTCACTTATTTTGATAGAAATAATTGTTGTGAATTACGTAGACAAGGCCAACTGTTGTACTATGATGAGATGACACAAAGAGAGCAGTAAAAACCTGCTGTGCGAGGGGCAGTAAGATCCTCCCCTAGAGAGGTGATAAGTGTTACATTTAGGGCCGGGGCTTTCATATAGACAAGGGGGGCAATTGCCCCCGGTCCCCTGAGTCCTTAGGGGCCCCCAAGCCCACCACCCGCCCGACAATATTAGGGGGCCCGCGGCCGCTCTGAGCCTCTCTCAGCCTCTTTAAGAGCACTGCAGACTAAGGGGCGTATTGAGCAGTCGGGCACTTTGGACGTGGTCCGAGGGCCCGGCCGGGAAGGGGGCCTGCGGCAGGTCACAGGGATATGAACGCTTCCATTGTGGAAGCATTCATCTCCATAGTCATCTGTACCGCCGTCCTCAGGACAGCGATACAGATGGCTGTCCTGTGGGGCAAGGGAGGGAGAGGCGTCTCCCTTCCCTGTTCCTCTGATAGGCTGCTGGCACAAGGCCTTCAGCCTATAAGAGGCCAGTGCAAGCGGTGCGATAATTTCATCACGCCGCATCTTACGTCACCGTGCACGAGATTTCACGCAGGATCTTCAAGCAAGATGGCCACGGCGGCCTCTTCACGTTTACATGAATGAGGTGAGTATGATTACGTCCCTACTTCTTTCATACAATTTCCAAATACATAAACTATATTACAGTTCTTGCTATAAAACTTTTCTGGCAACACAGCAACTTTTAATTTATGATACATTTCACAGTATTACTGCAGAAAGCGTGTTTGTATATGCATTATTCAACAGCAAGCTCTTGCTTTGTCTGCCTGTCTCTATCAGGAGTTTTCTGCTTTGGTGAATGGAGATGCTGCCCCTGGAGCATTTTATATAAATGCATAAACAGAAAGTGATTTTGAAATGCAAAATAGGAAGATGAAATAACGTGAGACAAAAGATGAAACATGACAAGGTAGAATAGAGGAAGCTGTGATATAGGTGTCAGAACAATGCAATGTAATCAAGAAAACACAAAGTCTAAAAGTGACTAGCGCAGACTAGGAGACTGCTGCTTATACTAACAGGAAAAATACACTCAAAAGTTATAGATCCTCCTGCTTTTCGGTATCTTGGAGAGAAAAACAAGAGCCAGGGAGCAGATTTAATCAATTCGGATTGTTAGTATGATTGTATGGGGTTAGAGAAGCATGGCTATTTTCTTCCAGAAATAGTGAGACACTTGACCATGAGTTGTGTTTGGAATTGCAACAAAGCACCATAGAGGTACATTAGTCAGAGCTCTGTAATTCCTCACACAAGCTTTAGAGAAATATGACACCAGAAATGTGCACAGGATTTTGTATTTGAAGGGCTGCCTTATAAAAAAGGCTCTCAGAGGCTACTTTTGGGTAGTGTACCTGCTGTCCTCTGCAGATGTCTTCTGCTGTTCTCTGCGTTGACTGGTCAGGCAGCTTGCTACTGAGAAGGTGTGTATAATTGTGTCACAGTATACATACAGTAATGTGAAAACGTTTTAGGTAGGTGTTAAAAAATACTGCAAAGTAGAAATGCATTAAAAATATGTGTTAATAGTTTAGATTTATTTTTATTTTTTTGCAGCAGGACAACAACCCAGACACACAGCCAGTCATTAAAGGGGTTATCCAGGAAAATACATTTATGACTTATTCTCAGGGTAGGTCATCAGTATCAGATCTGTGGTGGTGTGAAACTTGGGACCCCCGCAGATAAGGTGTTAGAAGAGGTCTTGAGCACCGCAGACTCTTCCTAGACCAGTGACATCACTGTACATTGGTCACATCGGTTCGTTGCAGTTCAGTCCCATTCAAGTCAGTGGGACTGAGCAGCAATACCAAGCACAGCCATTATCCAATGTACAGCGCTGTCCTTGGAAAACGGCCGGGAGCCTGCATTGTTCACCAGAGCTCCAGTGAGCATAGCTGTGCCCTAAAATAACTGATTGGTGGGGATGCCAGGACTTGGACCTCCGCTGATGTGATAATGATGACCTATCCTGAGGGTAAGTCATCATTATCTTTTCCAGGATAACCCTTTAAATATCTTCAGCATAAAGAAGAACACAGAGCACTGATCTCAACTTCATTTTGTCTGTCTGGGATTACATTAAGAGACAGAAGGATTAGAGAAAGCCTACATCCATAGACTATTTATGTGATTTCTGTGAAAGTGTACCTAGAGGCATTGATGCTGTTTTAAAGGCAAAGGATCGGCACAGCAATAAAATTTGCATAAAACTTTGTTAGAATACTGTACGGAGCGAGTGCTCCATACAGTATTAGAATGTATTGGCTCCGATGAGCCAAAGTTATTACTTCGTGAAGTCTTGCAAGACTTTGTGTAATAACTTCGGGAAATAATTTTTACTGTAAAAAGCCTTGATACAGAACTCAGGTTTGGTTCCAAGTGGTACGTTGGAACCTAACCCCGAGTTCTGTATCAAGGTACAGTATTAAAACAAAGTTTTATGCGAATCAACTTCGGATGAAGCATCCGAAGTCCAATCGCTCATCCCTAGCTGAAACGTTTCGTTTTTATGGATACAGAGGAATAAATCAACTATTTTTTCACATTACTGGGGTGCTGTGATCCCTTCTACATGCTATTTGGGACAATTTGATCAAAGTCTGGATTGTGTGCACCATACTTTGAATACTTATTTTGTATATATATATATATATATATATATATATATCACCGTACTGTATACTGTACATACATAATATATAGGCACTGATTGACAAAAAAAAATAACACACCACACAAGAAGGAGCTGTTGGATGATTTCAGTGACTACACAAACGATCATATTATTTGCTCGTTCACTTGTTAGCGATAATCTAGATGCTTGGACAGTGTAAAGGGGCCTTTACACTTAGACTTCTGCTAAGGATTGACTTGAATCTGCACAAGGATTAGCTGCAAGAATGAACATCCTTATTAATCTCTGTGCTGATTTTTTCAGTCTGTCTGTGAATGTGGTTGATGGAATCTTTTAACTTCCATGGAGGCAGTTTGACCGTGGATTTGATGCAGTCATCTGTACAAATTCTGCCCAAAATTCCCATCTACTTTTTAATGTGTGATCTTAGCTGTACAAACTAGTCCTTTCCAAGAACCTCTTCTATTACCTACATTCACTTGTATTGCACTACCAGTCAACTATTGACTAAAAACAGAATGATGTTACAGCCTGTGTCCTTTAGGTAGGTGGCAATTTCACAGGGAGAAGATAATGTATGTAGCTGTTCTTTCCTAAGAGAAGATTTGTATTACAATCACATAGCATTAGATAGCTTTCTATTTTACTGTAGCTGAAAAGAATATGCAGTGGTGCTTGAAAGTTTGAGAACCACTCAGAAGTTTCTATATTTTTAAATAAATTTGACCTAAAACTACATTATATTTTCACATCTCCTAGAAGTAGATAAAGATAATTACTGTATATCAAATGAGTCAAAAATATTAGACTTGGTCATTTATTTATTGATGAAAATCATTGTGAACCTTTGATTTCAGTATCTGGTGTGACCCTCTTGTGCAGCAATACTTTTCTAAATGTTTCTGTAATTGTTGATTACTAGTCCTGCACATCAGCTTGGAAGAATTTTAGCCCATTCTTCTGTATAAAACAGCATTATGTGTTGTTTTGGTGGGTTTTATCCTATCAACTGCTCATTGCAGGTCCTTCCACAACATTTTTATTGGATTAAGCTCAGAACTTTGACTTGGTGATTCCAAACCTTTAACTTTATTCTTTATTACCATGCACTGGTAGAAAAACTTGTGTGTTGGGCAGAAATGATCTTTTTGGAGCACCACTATTTTCCTTACAATCCTGTCATGCACACCGATATTGTTCAGTGTCCTCCTGATGGTGAACTCATGAACATTAGCTAATGTGAGAAATGCCTTTAGTTCCTTAGAGGTTACATTGGGTTCTTTTGAGACCTCACTCTTGGTGTTATCTTTTTTGGTTGACCACTTCTGGGGAAGCTAATAATGGCCTTGAATTGTCTCCATTTGTACACCGACTGTGGAGTCCAAAATTTTTAGAGTAATTTCTAACCTGTTCTAGCCTGATGAGTATTAACATCCTCAGAAATCTCATTTGTTCATTCTATGATACACTTCCACAAACATGTATTGTGAAGATCAGACTTTGAAAGATCCCTGTGCTTTAACCCCTCACTGACCATTTGAACATTGTTTAAGCATTCAAGACCATGGTTTTGGTCTTGTTTCAAACCAACCTAAGCTTTAACACAAGACCAAGATCGCAACACTTGTCAAAATACATGACAACTCGGAGCCCTTAGAAATGGGGCCCAGTAAGAGCTGCCATATCTACTGTTTTCACTCCGGACCTGATTTCTAAAGGCTGTATCTCTCCATAGACCTCAGCTAGCATAGAAATCTTGACCTTGTTTAAAATCAAAATGTCAGCAAAGACATTTTCTCTCTTTGACTGTCACCATCCTTTTCTATCAGTTTTACAAAACAAACCAGCATGACAATCTAGGTCAAACTGGACTGCTGCATTGGGCTACATGGTTCTCTTCTCTTCCCCCCATCCCGGCAAAATTTCTCGTACAGCTAAATTAAAGACAAAGTAAAAAGAAGAGTTATGACCGATAGAATACAAAGGCGAAAAATGCTGCCGGTCCTTAAGACTACAAATAGTTGTTTCACTAGGAGTTAAAATGCACTTCAGTCACCAACTATTTTTACTAGAGGCTTAAATTCAAAATCTCCAATAAAAATTTGTTTACCTTTACTGAAGGATTTTTCTAATTTTGATGTGATTGTTTGGGGCTTAAAGAGAACCTGTCACCATGACAGGCAGTATGTTTTACAGCAGGGGTGCTGAGCAGATTGATATATAGTTTTGTGGGTAAAGATTCAGTAAAATTTTAATTTATGCATTTAAATCTCTGCTTTTTCTGCTATCATTGTTTATGGGGGAGGTCTTATCAGTGACTAACAGTTATCTCTATATACACACTTACACAGAGATTGCTATCAATCACTAATGACATCTCCCTGTGTGTTACTGAATATTTTCCCACCAAAATATATATCAATCTGCTCAGCTCCAACAACATAGTCTACAACATTCTGCCTGCAGACTGCATTGCCTATCGTGGTGAAGGGTATTCTTTAACCATTTCATGCCCGATGACATACATGTCATGTCTTTAAAGATGGCACCCGCTCCTCAGCACTGCGGGTGCCATAGCCGGAGGTGGCCGCCTGCTTCTTATAGCAGACACTCGCAGCTCATGTCCGCAACGGCAGTAATAGCAATCGCGGACATTTAACCTCTCAGATGCCGTGGTCAATCCTGACCACGGCATCTGAGCACGTGAAACACCGGAAGCAAGCGCTTCCGGTGAAGCTCCGCCTCCCCCATGTGGCGATCAGAGGAGCCAGAGCGTGTGTGCAGCAGCCCCTGTCTTTGTGAATGACAGGAGGCTGCTGCATAGTATTTCGTATGGAGCCCTTGCTTGTAATAGGGATCCATAGGAAAGTAGTAAAATCAGCATAGATTCCAATGCAATTGCATTGGAGTCTATGATAATAGCAACCTAATGATTGCATGTTATAGTTCCCTATGGGAACTTTAAAAAAGTGTAAAAAAAAAAAGTTTTTAAAGATAAAAATTCTAATCATTTTCCTAAAATAAAAATAAAAGAACTAAAAAAATTAAAAAAATACACATCATGGGAGTTGCGATGTGCAATAATGCCTATAGTATAAAAATATAAAACTATATTCCCCATAAGGCAAACAGCAAAACTGAAAAAAGCGTCCAAATGGCCGATTCGCCATTTTTCGTCGCTTTATTTTCTACAAAAATAAATAAATAAAAAGTGATCAAAAAGTCATACACACCCCAGAATGGTATCAATGAAAAGTTCAGATTGCTCTGCAAAAAACGAACCCCCATACAGCTCCGTACACATAATTGCAAAATAGTTATAGGGGTCAAAATATGGCAACAAAACAATAAAACAGATTTTTTCCCACTTTTAAATTTTTTATCACTATCAAAACGCAAGAAAAAATATACAAACAAGGTATCGCCGGATTCATACTGACCTGTGCTAAAAACGATTAATAGAACAATATTGGAGAGGGAGAGTGCAGGGAGACTTATGCTGAATCAGTTTTATTTATTTATTCCTACATTTACTTATTCCTACATCAACCATAAATTAAGACATGCAATTCAATACTAATAAGATAGAAGCCTTTATTTTTCCAGTGCCAGCTTCAAAACCATTACCATCCAGTCTGCACCTCTTAGGGGGGATCAGGTCTTAATGACGACATCCTCAGCTTTACTTCTTCCAAATCATCCTTCAAAGTCTCCATGTCCTAAAAAAGTCAGTAAGGTGCAGAGAGAGGAGGAGCTGGATGTTCCTGATGACAGAATGTCATCAATATTAGAGGATGTGGAAATGGAGGAAAAGCAGGTGGCAGAAGAGCTCCCACCTGTAGGGCAGGAGAGCGCTGAGGTTGGAGAAGTGAGTATGCCAGTGCTGATTAATATTCTGTGCTTACTATCAAATAACCTGCAGGAGATTGCAGGCCCTGAACAGTAATAATATGCATATTGTCCCCCCACTTAACCAGCCAAACCCAATACCAGCAATAGCCCCTATTTAAAGGTGTTGCGCCGCCAAGAAGGACTGTACAGGGCGGTCTTCATTATTATATGAAAGGCAGCTGCGGGCTAATTGGCCGCATGGCTCTTCACCGCAGCATGGCCCTTCACCGCAGCATGGCCCCTCCGTGTCTCAGTACCCTAAGGCAGAGTGCCCTGAGTATTCCTGATTTATAGCGATTTGTGACAAATTAAATTTGTAACTAAACAAATGTTTTGGCGAACTTCGGCGAAGCTGGCTAATCAAATTTTTCAAAACTTGATTATAATTAGAAATTTTGGGAAAAATTTGGTTCGACCCAAATTTGTTCGCGGCGAATTTAGTTAAAAAACGGCAATTTCCTGTCTGCAGAGAGCCTTTATAGTGGTGTAGAACACTGTGCCTTGCAGTAACATGCATAGGGAGTCAGCTTTGGTAGTGAAATAATACTGTCCTTTTGATATGCAGATGACAGGCGTCGCTTTGGGTAGTCACAGGGCCAAAACTGACCAAATAACTCAAGTATAAACTCAGCCTTACAAGTCAATATTAGCGTCAGGAAGAAGTGCACTCCTTTTACACTGCCGTCAGCGGATTCCACGTACATGTCTGCAGAACCTGTTCTATTAAACGCTTACACAAGTAAAGCCCCCCGACAGAGTGGAAAGGATGTCAGCAGTAAATTTGTGTTGACGTCACTGATTATTTTGCGCTTCCTCTGATCCGTCAGAACAGGCATGCTCAACCTGCGGCCCTCCAGCTGTTGTAAAACTATAACTCCCACGATGCCCTTCTGTAGGATGATAGCTGTAGGCTGTCAGGGAATGATGGGAGCTGTAGTTTTGCAACAGCTGGAGGGCTGCAGGTTGAGCATGCCTGCGTCAGAACAATAACCCCCAACAAACGGATCCTGTATGTTGAGCATTCGCATTTGCATGTCTTCTGTGTTTTGTACCCACTCCTGCTTTTGGCTACCAAATCACAATTCAATTCTTATGGGACAATACAGGCTTACAGCTGCTACACAGACAGGATCCATTGTGTGTCTCTTTTTCCTTATTTCTGATAGATCAGAAGAAGGGTCGAATAAATTATGATGTCAGCCAGGCCGAAAGGCAAAATAGTGTCCCAGTCATGAAGTGGGGGAGGGTGAAAACAGCATGAGAAGTCCACAGAGTAGCCCTATGACATATTGGTGAGGTGGAAGCAGCATGAGGAGGCCACAAAGTGGCACCAGGACAGCGTGAAGGCAGCAGCAGAAGCATCAAGAGGAGGTCACAGAGTGACACAATGACAGTGTGAAGGTGGCGGCAACATCAGGAGACCAGATAGTGGCAAGGTGACATAGTGTGGAGGTGGCATCAGCATGTGGAGACCACAGAGTGGCAAGGTGACATAGTGTGGAGGTAGCAGCAGCACGAGGAATCCACAGAGTGACCCGGTGATAGAGTGTGGAGGTGGCAGCAGCAAGAGGAGACCACAGAGTGGCAAGGTGACATAATGTGGAGGTGGCAGCAGCATGAGGAGGCCACAGAGCGGCTTGAAGACGAGAGATTGCAGAGGTGGCAGGTGGCAACAGCATGAGGAGGCCACAGAGTGGCACAACGAGAATTGATTGTGGAGGTGGCAGCAGCATGAGGAGGCCACAGAGTGGCCGCTTCATCTATTCATGTATAGGTAATATGGGACAGAACAGAAGGTTCAAATTTCTCAACTTTATAAAGTGTTGCTTAAACCACGATTTAAGTTTACTTTCTTATAATTTTAATCAAGTTTTGGTTCAATTTTATATTAAATATTTAATTTAAAAAAATGAAGTGTTGCCTAAGACAGGAGAGAATCGGCCAGTCTTCTGTTTATTCGACGATGTGGTTGCAATGGAGAAAGCATTCCAAAAAACTATTTCTCTCCACCTGGAGACAAATCCTGTCAAGACTGATGCAAGTGTGATATCGGCTGCTCATTGAGCCAGATACTTCTGGGGGAACCTGCCTGGCATGAACATGCCTCTAAGTAGCTGCAGACAATTAGAAGGCAAAGCTTCAAGATTGCTTGGAGCTCGGAAGAGTCGCGAAGTTCACCAAGATTCAAACCATAACTACCAGCCTACTACCAGCCTCTGGTCTCTTCGTCAGGAAAAACATCACGGGTTCTCAGTCATCATGGATGGGAAGGAGGACATCCTGCAGATTTATCATGGAGACACCGGATTTTATAATATTGCATTATTATATAAAGAGAAAAAAAATTAAGCCCCTTCGTCACCTGGCTTTTAAGTGCGATCAGCTACATCATCATCATTGAGTACTGTCTTCACGTCACTGATGTCCTCCTCAACGGTCTCTGGGTCAGGAGCCTGAATGCTCGTAACACCAGCTCCCACGCCACTCTCCTCATCACTACTTGCCCGCCTAGTGGAGTAAAGGACAGAGGCAGGTTGAGGACAGTTGAGTGCACAGGGCCTGCTCCCGGGCCATGCCAACTAAGGGTTGTGTCTGACAAACCCACTGACTCTTGGCTGGGGTTGTCTGATGTCACTTGCGACGAAGTCGAAGATCGAGTCAACTATTCAAGAACCGCTGGGTTGATGGTTATGACATGACTGCTAGCTGACACTGGGAGCTCAGGCCTCTCAAAGTGACCCTGCTGCCACGGACCCTTACTCTGCTGCGACCTCTGCCTGCGCCAGAAACATTTAGGCATCTGCCACTCCCCTGTGCAGGGCCTGGCACTTCTCTGTCTGACATACTGTTAGATCAAATAATCAAATGATAGATCAAATATTTTTTTATTTTGCCACTAATACACGGCAAACTGAGTTTCAGAATATATGACTGCAACGTTGACCTGCAATTAGGCCCTAAATTTTTTTCTACTTTTACACAACACAAAAGGCTTTTCAACAGATGAGTGCAACAATGAAGGTCGAATATATTTTTATTTCGCATTTCGCCACTAGTACATGGAAAACAGGTCTTTAGAATATATCACTGTACCGCAGAATGGCAATTAGGCCCTAATTTTTGTTCACCTTTTACACAACACAAAAGGCTTTTCAACAGATAAGTACAACGCTGAACGACGAATATATTTTTATTTCGCCACTAATAAACGGCAAACTGGGCTTTTGAATATATCACTATAACACACAAGGGCAAATATATTTTTCTTTTGCCACTAATACATGGCAAAAAGGGCTTTAAAACCTATAACTGAACTGCACAAGGGCAAATAAGACTTACTGTAGAAATTGTAATAAATAGTAATAAATCCTTGTAATAAACCCTATTAATGGCTGTATCAAACAGCACTTGCATCCCAATAACAAGAACGGTTTGCTGGAATGACAGAGCTGTATAATCGCAATTTGGATCCCCAGTCAGTGCACCAAGGTAATCGTTCCTATTACCCAGTTTGTAACCTCCCCTACTGAACCCCATTCTACACAAATGCTCTGGAACGATTCCTCCCTATCCTTTCCCTGAACTTATAAATCGTTTTTTCACCACAATAAAATCTTTCCTATCACTGTCCCTAGCGCCTGCAGACATGTCTCTCCCTGCACTAAGTACGCTGGTGAATGGCAGAATCTAAGATGGCTATTTATAGGGCTGTGACATCACAGGGCTGGCTGGCTGCATGCATGCCAGTATGGGTGATCCCGCCTTCCCAGAATTCCTTTCTCCATGTCCTCACACATGCAGCAGCCATTTTAGGAATAAATGCGATTCGTTACCACGAAGCGCGATGAAATTTGGCTTTGGTGTGAATCAAATTTTTCCTGAAATTCGGATCGAATTCCACTTCGTCAGCTTCGATTCTCTCATCTCTAATTATAACAAATCAGATGGCATTTTGAGGAGATCTGCTAGTTCACCAAGAATCACCAAGAAGTTTGAAAGGCTTCACAAACCCTAACTCATGGTGATGCATGGTTACTGGGCTTTACTCCTGAGAGCAATCATAAGCAGCACAATTTATATTAGTATCCACACATCACATAAGAACATTTATTGAGTAAGTCACACTGACTGCAAATCAGAAAACAAAAGCAATATGGTAGAAGTCATAGTCCTTAACCTTTAACCCCTTCAGTACCGAGCCACTTTTCACTTATGTTGGCATCATTTTCTAAATGTCATTTAATTTTTTTAGGATGTTAGAAGGCTTAGAATTTCAGAAGCCATTTTTCAAATTTTCAATAAAATTTCCAAAGCCATTCTTCTAAGCACCAATTTAGTTATAAATCGAATTTTGAGAGGCTTCTGTAATGGAAACCACCCATAAGTGACCTAATTTTAGAAACTTTTTTTATGTTACTCAATTTTTTTTCTTACAACACAGCAAGGGTTAACAGCAAAATAAACCTCAATATATATTACTCTGATTCTGCAGTTTACAGAAATACCCTATATGTGGCAGTAAACTGCCCTATGGGCACATGGTAGTGGTCAGAAGGAAAGGAGCGCCATGTGGATTTTGGAGGCAGATTTTGCTAGAATGGTTTTTAGGCACCATTTTGTATTTGAAGAGGCCCTGACGTACCCCTACAGTGGAAACCCTCAAAAAGTGACCCCATTTTGGAAACTACACCCCTTAAAGAATGTATTAACCCCTTAAGGACCCAGCCCTATTTCACCTTAAGGACTCGGCCATTTTTTGCAAATCTGACAGTGTCACTTTATGTGGTGATATATTTTAAATGCTTTTACTTATGCAGTCCATTCTGAGACGTTTTTTCGCCACATATTGTACTTTATGACAGTGGTAAAATGGAGTCGAAAAATTAACTTTTTATTTATAAAAAAAATACCAAAGTTACCAAAAATTTTGAAAAATTTGCAATTTTCCAAGTTTCAATTTCTCTACTTCCATAATACATAGTAATACCGCCAAAAAAAATTATTAATTTACATTCCCCATATGTCTACTTCATGTATCGATCATTTTAGGAATGCCATTTCATTTTTTGGGGACATTAAAAGGCTTAGAAGCTTATTCAAAACTGATTCTACAAACCTCGTTAACCCTTTACGTTTTCCACAAGAGTTAGTGGCAAATGGAGAAAAAATTTCTGAATTCCGATTTTTTGGAAAATTTTCAATTTTTATCAATTTTTTCCAATAACAAAGCAAGGGTTAACAGCCCAACAAAACTCAATATTTATGATTCTGTAGTTTGCAGAAACACCCCCTATTGGTCGTAAACTACTGTATGGCTGTTAACCCTTACTTTGTTACTGGAAAAATTGATTAAAATGGAAAGTTTGCAAAAAAAATAGCTGTTTTGGGACGGTTTTTATTTTTTGTTATTTAAATCTTTGATCTGACAGGTTAGATTGTGTGCTATTTCTATAGAGCAGGTTGTTACAGACGCGAAAATACCAAATATGACTACTTGTTGGGTTTTTTGTTTCAGTTTTTCATAACAAAGCATTTTTGAAAAAAATTTTTTTAGTGTCTCCTCATTCTGAAAACCATATTTTTTATTTTTTATTTTTTGCCCGACTGTCTTATGTAGGGGCTCATTTTTTGCGGGATGAGATGACGGTTTGATTGGCACTATTTTGGGGTGCATATGACATTTTGGTCACTTGCTATTACATTTTTAAAACGGTATTTACATTATGTTTTTTTTCTGTGTTCACCTGAGGTGTTAGGTCATGTGTTATTTTTATAGAGCAGGTTGTTACGGACGCGGCAATACCTAATATGCATACTTTTTTTTTTTTTATTTAAGTTTTAGACAATAATATCATTTTTGAAACAAAAAAAATCATGTTTTAATGTCTCCATAGTCTAAGAGCCCTATTTTTTTTTATTTTTTTGGGCAATTGTCCTATGTGGGGTATCATTTTTTGCGGAATGAGATTACGGTTTGATTGGCACTATTTTTGGGTGCATATAACTTTTTGATCGCTTGCTATTACAGTTTTTGAGATGTGAGGTGACAAAAATGTTTTTTTTCACGTTGCTTTTATATATTTTTTTACGGTATTTACCTGGGGGGGTTAGGGGTTAGATCATGTGGTGTATACTTTTCTTAAATTTATTTCACTTTAACACAATAACAGCATTTTAGAAAAAAAATATAATGTTTCAGTGTCTCCATAGTCTGAGAGACATATTTTTTAAATTTTTTGAGCGATTGCTCTATGTAGGGGCTCATTTATTGCGGAATGAGATGGCGGTTTTATTGGTACTATTTTGGGAGGCATACGCCTTTTTGATCACTTGGTATTACGCTTTTTGTGACGGTTTGCGTGAGGGGTTAGGTCATGTGATATTTTTATAGAGCAGATTTTTACGGACGCGGCGATACCTAATATGTGTTGTGTATTTAATTTTTTTAATTTTTATTCAGTGATATGTGGCTTTTTTATTCTTACTTTTTTTTCACTTTTTTTTAAATTTTTTACCCAGACCCACTTGGTTCTTGAAGATCCAGTGGGTCTGATGTCAGTATAATACTGTATTTTTTACTTTACATAGCCTTTAGCAGAAGTCCAATTAGGCCCTATTCACACGTCCGCAATGTCGTCCGCATGTATTCCGCAATTCTGCGGAATACATGCGGACCCATTGACTGTTAATGGGGCACGGAACGATGCGGAGAGCACATACTGTGCTCTCCGCATCAGTTTTTGTGGAGCGCGCCGCCGAACTTACGGCCGCAGCTCCGCAAAAAAGTAGAGCATGTCCTATTCTTGCCCGCAATTGCGGACAAGAATAGACATTTCTATGGGGCTGCCGGCCGGGTGTGTTTATGGATCCGCAATTTGCGGATCCATAAACACTACGGACTTGTGAATAGGGCCCTAGACTTACATCACCATGGCAAGCAGGACGGCTCTGAAAGCATCCTGCTGCCATGGTAACCATCACCCGCTGCCACAACAGAGCAGCGGGTGATGGGGAGGGAGGGGGGACTAATAACCCTCTGCGATCCCATGAAGAATCGGGGACTGCAAGGGCACAGCAGCCCCAGATGGGAGAGGGAGGGAGCTCCCTCCCTGTTAACCCCTTCCATACAGCGGTCCGTATGGTCCGCGGTATGGAAGGGGTTAAACTGCTGACATCTGTACGGCACAGATGTCAGCAGTTTATAGCAGAGGGTCAGCAATGTGCTGACCCTCTGCTATAACCACTAAACACCAGGGAAGAATACAGAGGAGGCAGGCGGGGGATCGCGATCCCGCCTGCCGCACTGCCCGCCTCCCGCACTGCCCGCCTGCCGCACCGCCCACAATTCCTCCTATCTACCGCCCGCTAGGACAGTAATATTGCGGGGTGCAGGGGGGGGTTAAAAATTATAGATTTGGGGCATTTTTTTAGTCTCTGTGACCGCGGGGATCAGAGATTGCAGAAAGCGCAGAATTGAACTGCGGTTTGCTGCGATCGCCGCTACATGGGGGTCACATGACCCCCCTCGGCATTGTGACAGGATGCCAGCTGAATGTTTTCAGCAGGCATCCTGTTCCGAATAACCCCTGAAGCGCCGCAATTTACTTTTAAAGATATGACGTACCGGTACGTCATGCGTCCTTAAGGGGTTAAGGGGGATACTGAGCACTTTGACACCATAAGCGTTTTACAGAATTTGGAAACATGTGGCTGTGAAAATGAAGTTTCATTTCTTCCTAGAAAATGTTCCAAATTTCTCATTTTCACATGGGGTAACATAAGAAAAAGCACCCCATAATTAGTTTCCCATTTTCTCCTGAATAAGGCAACACCCCATATGTGATGGTAAGGGAAGGAGTGCCATATGGCTTTTGCAGTGCAGATTTTTATGGATTGGTTTATGGGTGCCATTGGTTTTTATTTTTTAAGTAATTGTCTCATGTGGGGGCTCATTTTTTGCGGGATGAGGTGATGTTTCCATTGGTACCATTTTGGGGTACATAAGACTTTTTGATCGCTTGGTATTACCCTTTTTGTGAGGCAAGGTGAAAAAAATGGCTGTTTTGGCACATATAGTTGTGATGTTGTTATAGAGAAGGTTGTTAGGGACCCGGCAATACTGATATGTCTATTGTTTTTATTTTTGTTGTTTTACACAGTGAAAGCCTTTTTGAACAGAATAAAATCTTGTTTTTGTGTTGCCATTTTCTGAAAGCCATATTTTTTTTATTTTTTGGGCGATTATCTTAGGTAGGGTCTGATTTTTGCAGGATGAGATGACGTTTTGATTGGTACCATTTTGGGCTAAATACTCCTTTTTGATCACTTGGTATTACACTTTTTGTGAGGCAAGGTGACAAGAAAATGGCAGTTTTGGCACTGTTTTTATTTGTTTCTTTTTTTACGGCGTTCACCTGATGGGGTGGATCATGTGATATTTTTATAGAGCCGGTCGATACTCAATATGCTTACTTTTATTTTTTTCCCTTTTTTTTCACAATTTGTTAACTTTATTTTGTAAAAGGACGCTTTTTTTTTTGCAATTTTTTTTGTAAAACTTTATTTTTATTGCATCTTTTTTAACTTACTTTTTTGTCCCACTTTGGGACTTTAACTTTTGGGGGTCTAATCCCCTTTACAGAGCATTACAATACTGTAAGGTTGGATTCACAAGTCCGTTTAACACGGACGTGAACTGTCCGTGGTATCCTGGGCTGGATTTCTGCTTAGAGCAGGAGCGCACGGCGTCATTGGTTGCTATGACACCGTGCGCTTCCTGCCGCCCCTGCAGTTCAGTAATACACTGGTATGATCTATATGAGTGTATTACTCTACAGCAGCGGCGGCAGAGAGTGCACGGCGTCATAGCAACCAATGACGTCATGCGCTCCTGCTCTAAGCAGGAATCCAGCCCAGGTTACCACGGACAGTTCACGTCCATGTTAAACGGACGTGTGAATCCAGCCTAAGTGTATTACCAGTGTAGTACACTTACAGCTTCCTGCCTGTGAGAGCCAGGGGGCTAGATTTGACAGGCTCACATGGATGGCAGCCACGATCAGGCTGCCATCCAAGCCATCGGGTCCCCGTCACAGCAGCGCGGGGACCCAATGGCCACCCCACACCTGGCAGGATTCGCACGTGCCGCGGTCAGCACTGATCGTGGCAGTGCAAGAGTTAATGTGCCGGCATCGATGTTTTCACTGATGCTGGCACATACAGCAGGGGTCTGGCTACCAGTCACTGCCAAACCCCTGCAGCTGATCGGTCGGGCACAGCTCCTGCGCCCACCCGATCAGAGCGCCTTAGCTGTACGGCGCTAGGATTTGTGACCCTGATTCCAGCGCCATACATGTACGGCGCTGGTATCCTACGGGTTAATCAAAGACACATAAGTATACAAGTATATGTAAAGAACCCTGAAGTCTTTGTAATAACCTTGGTTGCTTAAAACAGGTATTACAGCGCGTTTTTGGAAATAGGAAACGCGCGTTGTACGCGCGTTCGTGTGATTGACCCCTCTGGCGTCAATCACAATATGCGCGACAAAACGCCCCAAAGAAGCTCCTGTACTTCTTTGGGCGTAGGGCGTTTTACAGCGCGTTCGTACGCGCTGTAAAACGCTCAGGTGAGAACCATGCCCATAGAGAAACATGGGTTTTCGTCTGTTGAGCGTTTTACAGCGCGTAGGAACACGCTGTAAAACGCTCAGGTGTGAACCTAGCGTTATGCTCTGCCCATAAAATGAAATGGCAATCCTTTTGAGGAGATTGTTGAATATTAAGGAGTTCTTAGGGAATTTATCATCTATGATACCACCAGTGCCATGGATTTTATAGTTACTATTATGATGTCTCATTAGAAAACGTAGTGTGATGTTTAACAAGCAGGATATGCTCAACCCATATGCAGTTGTGCATGTATATAGGGGAGCACATCCTGCACTTGTAGTCCGTTGCTAGGGGCAATCAACAGCAAAAAATGCATACAATGGAAGATGCCAGCAACGGACTACAAGTACCACAATAACCATCCTACATATGATAACGATAATGTGGATGTGGAGAACAATCAAAAACATAACCATAGCAAAGGCAGGTGCACTCTGCGGCAATTCTAAACCCTCACACTGATAAAATTGAGAGGTTAGTTTGACATATCCTACTAGGAGGACATGTCTTAAGCTCAGCCACCACGGCAAGGTCTCTCAAGTAGCCCAAGTAGGATATGTCGAACTAACCTCTCAATTTTATCAGTGTGAGGGTTTAGTATTGCCGCAGAGTGCACCTGCCTTTTCTATGGTTACTATTATGATGTCTCACAACTCATATGACAACTATTATGCCATTTAAAGTTGCCATGATAACTATTTTCATGTCTGCACTGATGATCATGAGAATCTCATGATAGTCAAGGTAACTACTATGACATCCTTGGTATGACAACATCAGTAATAATGGGCTTGTCATGGTGTCTTGCTATATCACCAACATCTTAGCAACTGCTTTGATGCCACCAATGGTGGCCCACCATGCTCAGGATACATTCAGGATGTCACTGTTGTCACCAATATGACATCATCTTTGGCTTGACAGCCAGTATGTTGTCACCATTACTATTGTGACTTGTATTATATCTTAGTTGCCAGAACTCTATGAGAATGTTGTGTTTGTCATGGGAACTATTATGCTATTATAGCAAACATCATTATGTTTATTACCATAAGGTAGCCCATATGATGACAATTATTAGGGTAGGCCGACATGACAGAAAATGCAGAGGAAAAATCCACTGAAGATTTTGCTGCAGATTTGGAGAACAAAAATGCAACAATGGCAGTGAATTTTACCCTCACCATTGCAAAGGTTGAAATCATCAGTGGAGATCCAAAGCATAAATTGAAATGCAGATTTCAGATCCACACTGCAGGTCAATTTACACAAATATTTTACACAGCCATTTCCAAGAAGTGATGTTACCAAGCTGATTGTCAGAATAATGACTACCATCATACACAAACAGGGATAGTGCAGCCCTAAAACCACCCAGACCCACTATCCCTTCCTACTTGCGTGGTCACCCTAGGCAGTGATGCCACAACTGTATGACAGTCCCTATACTGCAATATGTGAAGGGACAACACATAAACAGGGACAAACAAACACTAATAGAGTCGTCATACCGAAAAAGGGTCAAATGCCAGCCAGATCAGTTCAATACTAAAACACCAGAATCAAATACCAGATCCCGAAATTCAAGCCAAAGAAGGCTTCAATAAACCAAGGGACCAATAGGGGGATCTAGAGGAACAGAAATTTACAGACAATTGCCATACAGATTCTTACTCCATACTGATGAGGGACAAGCACCCCAAAATATCTGTCTATGGATAGATATCTGGCTTGATTATATTCTTTTGTCAAATTCCAAGATTTTGACTGATAGTGAGCCACCTCCAAGAGGTGGTGTTGGCGAGATGGTTCTCTTCCTTGGGAGATACCTCCTTGGCTAGAGTGACATTATAAAACTACACAACATATGGTTACTGAGGTAATAAAAACAACATTGCAAATAGTGATGAGTGGTAAGGGCAATATTCAAATTCGCGATATTTTGCGAATATTTGACCGAATATTCGTTATATAATCGCAAATTCGAGAAAAATATTTGCGATTCGAATATTCGTGGCCCCTACTAATTGCAAAGGAAATCTAGTGCTCCATCGGCCTACTAAACATATGTTAGGGGCTAATAAATAAAATAATGTAAAACTCTTCACAGCTAGATCTAGATTCATTCAACTTATAAATATATTATACAGGAATTGGAAGCAATATTGTTCTGGATTTTGCCCAGTTATTCTCTGTGCTTCTTCAACAATGAAATAAAATAAAGTAGAAATTACCACGTTCTTTGGGCCAAATAAGAAAAGAGATTCTAAAATGTAAAACAATATGATCAGATATTTAGACAAATTTCTTCAAAAAGGTTGGTATAATTGTGAACCTCCACGCCAGTCTCACTATTGGGACTGTGTATATACTAGGTTTTAGCACACCCAGGGTAAGAGGGAGCTAGAGTAGGTGGCATCCTAAGGCTGGGTTCACATGACGTTTTTGCCCTACGTTTAACGTATACATAGGGTAAAAAAGGATGCAAAAGCGTTGTACAGTATGCTTTTCCATCCTGAAAAAACATATATACATTAACATGTAAACATTTTTTTAAATGGGAACTCTATGGTGATGGATGCCACTGTATGGCATCCATTTGAGGCATCCGTTTAATGTATACATTTTTGTGATGTGAACCAAGCCTAATGCAGCCATTTTTGTGCAGGATACTTTTGATGGACACAGAGAGGACACAATTGCTCAGCATGATCAACCTTCTTAAGCCAGACATAATGATCCTGCAGAGTAAAAGTATACCTTTCATTTGTTTCTACGATGCAACATTGGTTATAAAAGAGTACATGAGTACTTAAGTACATGGAAGGGCGAGGGGGTTTCCTTAGCCCCTTGATGCATTTTAGCTGTTCTGCTCAGTCTAATTGTGCCCTCCCCTCCTCTTGATTGACAGGGCCAGGCATCAACAGTATCATGATGTCTGGCCTTGTAATTCTGTGTCTGGGACATATATATCGATCAGTTCAAGTGCAGTAGATGCAACTGAAATTTGGGGAAGTACGAAATTAAAAGGAATTTTTTAGGATTTTTGGACTGTCATCCTCCTGTTCCCACTGAAGCCAATAGAAGCTACAATGCAGTGACCAGATCTGTCCACGACACAGTGGAAGGAGTTTTGTAGATCAGGTGCATACCTACCAACCATCCCTGATCCGGCGGGACAGTCCCAGAACAGGTGAGGTATGTCCCACTGTCAGGCATAGGACACAGAGACAGTTGCTTGTAATGATGAAGCAGGGAGCTCCTCGCTTCGACCCCCCCCCACCTGCTGGTGCTCCACACTGCTGTTCTGTGGAGGAGGGGCGGGGCAGGCCAGGAATCCTCCTCCTCCTACACAGCCCAGCAGTGCGTATCCTGCCTGCTGCTGGGGAATGCAGCTCAAAGGAACTAGGTGAACTTACAGCAGCGGGTGATGGTTACCATGGCAGCAGGACGCTTTCATGGTCGTCCTGCTTGCCATGGTACTGTAAGTCTAATCAGACTTCTGCTAAAGGCACAAGTCTGCATAGACTATGTAAAGTAAAAAAAATACACTGTACTGTAAAAATAAAAAAATACATATCACTGAATAAAAATTAAAAAAATAAAATACACTACACATATTACGTATCGTCGTGTCTGAAAAAACCTGCTCTATAAAAATATCACATGACCTAACCCCTCACAAATACCGTAAAAATAAAATGGTGTAAAATGAGCCATTTTTTGTCACCTTACATCACAAAAAGTGTAATAAAAAGCGATCAAAAAGGCGTATGCCTCTCAAAATAGTAGCAATCAAACCGCCATCTCATCCCGCAAAAAATGAGCCCATACATAGGACAATCGCCCAAAAAAATATAAAAATATGGCTCTCAGACTATCGAGACACTAAAACATTATTTTTTTTCTAAAATGCTGTTATAGTGTTAAAGTAAAATAAATTTAAAAAAAGTATACATATTAGGTATCGTCGCGTCCGTAAGAATCTGCTCTATAATAATATCACATGATCTAATTTCTAATTTCTCAGGTAAATGCCGTAAAAAAATAAAAAATAAAAACAATGTAAAAAAAAACATTTTTGTCACCTCACATCTCAAAAACTGTAATAGCAAGCGATCAAAAAGTTATATGCACCCAAAAATAGTGCCAATCAATCCGTCCTCTCATCCCACAAAAAATGATACCCTACATAAGACGATCACCCAAAAAAATAAAAAAAATATGGCTCTCAGAGACATGGAGACATTAAAAGATGATTTTTTTTGTTTCAAAAATAATATTATTGTGTAAAACTTAAATAAATACAAAAAAAGTATACATATTATGTATCACCGCGTCCGTAACAACATGCTTCTGTGTGAACACAGAAATAAAAATTATATAAATACCGTGTCAAAAGTCATTTTTGTCACCTTACATCACAAAAAGTGTAATAGCAAGCGACCAAAATGTTATATGCACTAAAAAATAATTTTTTTCAAAAATACTTTGTTATGAAAAACTGAAACAAAAAAAACAAAAAGTAGTCATATTTGGTATTGTCGCGTCCATAACAACTGGCTCTATAGAAATAGCACACAATCTAACCTGTCATTTCAACGATGTAAATTTAAAAAAAAAAAAAACGGTCCCAAAACAGCTATTTTTTTTGCAAATTTTCCATTTTAATCCATTTTTCCAGTAACAAAGCAAGGGTTAACAGCCAAACAAAACTTAATATTTATTACCCTGATTCTCTAGTTTGCAGAAACACCCCATATGTGGTCGTAAACTGCTGTATGGCCAAACAACAGGGCATAGAAGGAAGGGAACGCCATATGGTTTTTGGAAGGTAGATTTTGCTGGACCAGCTTTTTGACACCATGTCCCATTTGAAGCCCCCCTGATGCACCGCTACAGTAAAAACTCCAAAAAAGTGAAACCATTTTGAAAACTACAGGATAAGGTGGCAGTTTTGTTTGTATTATTTTAGGGTAAATATGATTTTTTCTTGCTCTATATTACACTTTTTTTGAGGCAAGGTAACAAAAAATAGAAATTCTGAAATTTCATCTCCATTTGCCACTCCATCTCCACAACTCTTATGGAACAGTGGCTCAGCACTGGATTGGATAAGAGGTGATCCAGTACTGAGCCACGCCCCCTGCACTGATCACATGACGGTGACGTCACCCCAGGTCCTTAGTGTTGTCCAAGGTTCGGGTTCATTGAAGAATCCCCTTATGGATTCCAAATGCTGTTATGGTCCATGGTAGTGGAATCCATAACGGGATGCTTCGATAACCCGAACTCGAACTTTGGACGCCGAACTTAAAATACAAGTTCGCTCAACTCTAGTTAACAGCGTTTGTAAAATCAGTTTTGACTACCTTGAGGGGTGTAGTTACTAGAATGGGGTCATTTTTGGGTGGTTTCTATTATGTAAGCCTCACAAAGTGACTTCAGACCTGAACTGGTCCCTAAAAAGTGGGTTTTGGAAAATTTCTGAAAAATTTCAAGATTTGCTTCTAAACTTCTAAGCCTTGTAACGTCCCCAAAAAATAAAATAGCATTCCCAAAATGATCGATACATGAAGTAGACATATGGGGAATGTAAATCAATAACTTTTTTGGGCTGCAATAATATGTATTATAGAAGTAGAGAAATTGAAACTTGCAAAATTGCAAATTTTTCCAAATTCTTGGTAAATTTGGTATTTTTTTATAAATAAAAATGAAATTTTTTGACTCCATTTTACCACTGTCATGAAGTACAATATGTGATAAAAAAGCAATCTCAGAATGGCCTGGATAAGTAAAAGTGTTTAAAAGTTATCACCACATAAAGTGACACTGGTCAGATTTGCAAAAAATGGTCGAGTCCTTAGGGTGAAATAGGGCACTGAGTCCTTAAGGGGTTAAATCTCATGTATGTAATTTTATGCCATTGTATTTTTTATGTATTAAGCTGCAAATTCCCTACAACAGGCTGGTAGTTGCATTGCATCCATTGGCCAAGCTGAGGGAGTAGGGAGAACATCCTTACAGCTACTTAGCACAGACCAGAGTAAACTGTGGCTATAGAGAAAGTCTAGTGGAGATGGAAGCAGCAGTAGGACTCCACAGCACCAGTGATCAGGAGAAGCCTAAAAGCACCTGGACACAGCCGGACGAATAGACTCAAGGTTGTCCATTACCACATACCTCTATGGATATTGTGGAAGAGTGTTTCTGAAAGCAAGCAGTGCAAACAATAGAGTATAGGATTCATGCCTGCCGTTAGGGAGACAGCCCTGTGGGTTGCCATACATAAGTAAAAGTCATTATTATATCCAGTATCTGGCGGCTAGAGTGTGGACATAGTGAGGACAGTTAGAAAGGAACTCTCTCATACCAGCCAAAGGAAAATCTCAATACACCTATTGTCAAGCCTGTTACTAGGATTGCAGCTAAGCCAATCGTGTATGCATCATTTGGGTTGTCACCCTTGCCATGAAAATGTACTACACTAAATGGCAGATGAGGCAGAAATGGCAGAAAAATGGCAGATGAGGTTTAACACTGACAAATGTAAAGTTATGCACATGGGAAGGAATAATGCAAGTCACCCGTACATATTAAATGGTAAAACACTCGGTAACACTGACATGGAAAAGGATCTAGGAATTTTAATAAACAGCAAATTAAGCTGCAAAAACCAGTGTCAGGCAGCTACTGCCAAGGCCAATAAGATAATGGGTTGCATCAAAAGGGGCATAGACGCCCGTGATGAGAACATAGTCCTACCACTTTACAAATCACTAGTCAGACCACACATGGAGTACAGTGTACAGTTCTGGGCTCCTGTGAACAAGACAGACATAGCAGAGCTGGAGAGGGTTCAGAGGAGGGCAACTAAAGTAATTACTGGAATGAGGGATCTACAGTACCCTGAAAGGTTATCAAAATTAGGGTTATTCACTTTAGAAAACAGACGACTGAGGGGAGATCTAATAACTATGTATAAATATATCAGGGGTCAGTACAGAGATCTCTCCCATCATCTATTTATCCCCAGGACTGTGACTGTGACAAGGGGACATCCTCTGCGTCTGGAGGAAAGAAGGTTTGTACACAAACATAGAAGAGGATTCTTTACGGTAAAAGCAGTGAGACTATGGAACTCTCTGCCTGAGGAGGTGGTAATGGTAAGTACAATAAAGGAATTCAAGAGGGGCCTGGATGTATTTCTGGAGCGTAATAATATTACAGGCTACAGCTACTAGAGAGGGGTCGTTGATCCAGGGAGTTATTCTGATTGCCTGATTGGAGTCGGGAAGGAATTTTTTTCCCCATAGGTGAGGAAAATTGGCTTCTGCCTCACAGGGGTTTTTTGCCTTCCTCTGGATCAACTTGTAGGAAACAGGCCGAACTGGATGGACAAATGTCTTTTTTCGGTCTTATATACTATGTTACTATGTTATGTTACCTCAAGGCAATTAAGTAAAAATTTCCGTTGTTTACACCCATTGACTCCTCATCCTTTGCACCTAACTTGTGCTGGTCACAAACACCGGGACCCTGCCTCCACCTTAAAACATTCCACCAAGGGCACCTCAACCACCATCTGGCGGGAGTGTGCCCCGACGGAATTGGTGCTGTCTTTCTATTCACTGCACACCGGCCCAATAACACTCACATATTGCCCCTGCGGCCCGTTTGCTGTACTTGGGCATAACTACTATGAGGGGGCACATACCTGGGCATAACTACTGTGAGGGGGAATATATCTGGGCATAACTACTGTGAGGGGGCACATATCTGGGCATAGCTACCATGAGGGAGCACATATCGGGGCAAAATTACTGTGAGGGGGCACACAACTGGGCATAACTACTGTGCCATATATCTATGCATGATTACCTTAAAGGGGAACATATCTGGGTATAAGTACTGTGGAGTGAGCATGTCTGGGCATAGGTACTGTGAAAAAGGCACATGTGAGCATAACTATTGTGAAGGGGTCACATATCTGGACCTGACTACTATGAAGGGGGCACATGTTGGCATGACTATGGTGAAGGGGTCACAATGTGGGCATAATTACTGTGAAGGGGGCATATATCTGAGCATAAACTGTGAAAGGGGCACAATGTTGGCATAACTACTATGTGGTGGCATAAAGGGGGAATAATTAGTATGTGGGGGCATTTTGGGGACTGGGTGGGATTAGGCATGTATAGTTATGTTTTAGACAGAGTTAGAGACGTGGCCTAGTATGAAAAAAAAACTGCCGAGGCGCGCCACACATACTACTCATCTTCCTTCTTTTCAAAAGTTGGGAAGAATGCTGGTGTCTGTTTCTGGCCCCAGAGCTACTCAGGATATGCCGGGTGTCGCACCCCCACCGATCTGATATTGATGGCCTATCTTAAGGATAGGCCATCAATATAAAATCCTGGAAAACCCCTTTTATAAAAAAAAGTTGATTTTCTCCACAATACTGCATTGTAGAAACAAATAGAAATAGTATGGTTTTACTCAGCAGGAACTGCTCTGCCAGGCAGTATCCCAGGCTTCAGAAGACTGATCCTACAGATTATTTTTAACATTATTAACACTGACAAATGTGATTCAGAGACTGGGTGGGGGTGCTAGCCTTAACAACAAATAGTGTATAATGGCTGGCATAATGATAAGAGCAAGAGGCACTGAGACAAGCACCATATAAGCATTGTACCAGGAACTACCGCACACCTCTCAACATTCCTGTTCTGAGGCAAATCTTTTTTTTTTTTTTACATTAACACTGCTGTATATATTATATATTTATATACACTGCATCTATTATACTTGTACCTCACATATCAGTACAATGCTGTATATACAATATACCTGTACACACTGCATTTAGTATACCCCATACTTCACATATCAGTACACTGCTACATATTATATATCTGTACCAGGGGCGGCCCCTTCCCTGCCCGGGCCAGACCCCCAAATACTTCACCATACACCCCCCCCCCTCCACCGCCTGGTCGTGGCCGTTACGCCCCTGCTCCCATCACTACAGAAATACAGGGTAATACAGCGCCCCATACCTCTTACATGCAGTGTCGTCTCCTTTGATGTAGATGTTCTCTTTCCTCATCTTCTCCTTTCAGACCAGAACACCATTTTTCAGCCATTTTCCGTCTCTGCAGTTTGACAAAAAAAAAATAAACACGTAGTTTACTACTTTTCCATCATCCTCCGATCTTCTGGACAAATCATCTTATTACCCCCAATACTGTGCCGCTGTGCTCCCCAATACTTTACTGCAGAAACAGATAAATGCTCTGATACTATTACCACACAGAGCCCCCCATATAAAATACCCCTTTTTTGTGGCCTCAGTAGAAGCCCCCATAGTGTTACTCTCCCCCCATATAAAATACCCCTTATTTGTGGCCTCTGTAGATGCCCCCATAGTGCCTCCCAATAATGTGGCAAGAAGAATTGCCCCCATAGTGCCACCCAATAATGTGCCAGAAAAAGTGCCCCCATAGTGCCCGCCAATAATGTCCCAGTTAAAAGTGCCCCCATAGATGCCCGCCCAATCATGTGCCAGTAACAAGTGCCTCTTCCCCCAACAATTATGTGCTAGTAACAAGTGCCTCTCCCCTCTCCCCATCATGTGCCAGTAACAAGTGCCTCTCCCCTCTACCCATCATGTGCCAGTAACAAGTGCCTCTCCCCCCAATCATGTGCCAGTGACAAGTGCCCCCCCATCATGTGCTAGTAATAAGTGCATCTCCCCTCTCCCCATCATGTGCCAGTAACAAGTGCCTCTCCCCCCATCATGTGCCAGTAACAAGTTCATCTCCCCCCAATAGTGTGCCAGTGACAAGTGCCTCCCCCCCCATCATGTGCCAGTAACAAGTGCCTATCCCCCCAATCATGTGCCAGCAACAAGTGCCTCTCTCCCCCAATCATGTGCCAGTAACAAGTGCCTCTCCCCTCCCCCATCAAGTGGCAGTAACAAGTGCCTCTCCCCCTAATCATGTGCCAGTAACAAGTGCCTCTATCCCCAATCATGTGCCAGTAAGTAACAAGTGCCTCCCCCCCATCATGTGCCAGTAACAAGTGTCTCTTTCCCCCATCAGTAACAAGTGCCTCTCCCTCCCAATCATGTGCCAGTAACAAGTGCCTCTCCCCCCAATCATGTGCCAGTAACAAGTGCCTCTCCCCCCAATCATGTGCCAGTAACAAGTGCCTCTCCCCCCAATCATGTGCCAGTAACAAGTGCCTCTCCCCCCAATCATGTGCCAGTAACAAGTGCCTCTCCCTCAATCATGTGCCAGTAACAAGTGCCTCTCCCCCAATCATGTGCCAGTAACAAGTGCCTCTCCCCCAATCATGTGCCAGTAACAAGTGCCTCTCCCCCATCATGTGCCAGTAACAAGTGCCTCTCCCCCAATCATGTGCCAGTAACAAGTGCCTCTCCCCCAATCATGTGCCAGTAACAAGTGCCTCTCCCCCACATAATGTGCCAGTAACAAGTGCCTCTCCCTCCCAATCATGTGCCAGTAGCAAGTGCCTCTCCCCTCCCCTCATCAAGTGGCAGTAACAAGTGCCTCTCCCCCAATCATGTGGCAGTAACAAGTGCCTCCCCTCCCAATCATGTGCCAGTAACAAGTGCCTCCTCCCAATCATGTGCCAGTAACAAGTGCCTCTCCCCACATCATGTGCCAGTAACAAGTGCCTCTCCTCCCAATCATGTGCCAGTAGCAAGTGCCTCTCCCTCCCCTCATCAAGTGGCAGTAACAAGTGCCTCTCCCCAATCATGTGCCAGTAACAAGTTCCTCCCTCCCAATCATGTGCCAGTAACAAGTGCCTCTCCCCCAATCATGTGCCAGTAACAAGTGCCTCTCCCCCCAATCATGTGCCAGTAACAAGTGCCTCTCCCCCCCAATCATGTGCCAGTAACAAGTGCCTCTCCTCCCCATCATGTGACAGTAACAAGTGCCTCTCCCCAATCATGTGCCAGTAACAAGTGCCTCCCCTCCCAATCATGTGCCAGTAACAAGTGCCTCTCCCCCCAATCATGTGCCAGTAACAAGTGCCTCTCCCCCCACATCATGTGCCAGTAACAAGTGCCTCTCCCTCCCAATCATGTGCCAGTAGCAAGTGCCTCTCCCCTCCCCTCATCAAGTGGCAGTAACAAGTGCCTCTCCCCCAATCATGTGCCAGTAACAAGTGCCTCCCCTCCCAATCATGTGCCAGTAACAAGTGCCTCCCCCCCATAATGTGCCAGTAACAAGTGCCTCTCCCCCCATCAGTAACAAGTGCCTCTGCCTCCCAATCATGTGCCAGTAACAAGTGCCTCTCACCCCCATCATGTGATAGTAACAAGTGCCTCCCCCCAAATCATGTGCCAGTAACAAGTGCCTCTCCTCCCCATCATGTGCCAGTAACAAGTGCCTCTCCATCCCAATCATGTGCCAGTAACAAGTGCCTCTCCCCTCCCCTCATCAAGTGGCAGTAACAAGTGCCTCTCCCCCCAATCATGTGGCAGTAACAAGTGCCTCCCCCCCAATCATGTGCCAGTAACAAGTGCCTCTCCTCCCAATCATGTGCCAGTAACAAGTGCCTCTCCTTCCCAATCATGTGCCAGTAACAAGTGCCTCTACCCCTCAGCCCCCTCCCCAAATCATGTGCCAGTGACAAGTATTGTACCATATAAAAAAAAATACTTATACTTACCTCCATGGCAGCGATGCGATGCAGGCCTCTTCTTGCCTGTGTACTGCGCTGTACGGCTCAGGCAGCGCCGCCTGCCTAGTGCCTGCAGCCTATCAGAGGAACGGAGAAGGGAGATGCCTCTCTCTCCCCTGCCCCGCTGCGTCCTAAGGACGGCTATACAGATGACTATGGAGATGAGCGCTTCCATAATGGAATCGCTCATCTCCCTGTGCCCTGCTGCCCATTATTAAATTATTGCGGCTTGGCTGCGAGCCCCCTTCCCCTGCCAGGCCCGGTCGTAGTTGCACACTCTGAGACCGCGATCGTTACGCCCCTGCTTGGGGACCCAGTCACAATTGCGACCGCTGCGACCACTATAGCTACGCCACTGTTCTATACATCTATTATACCTTGTACCTAACGTATCAGTACACTGCTGTATATACTATGTATCTGTACACACTGCATCTATTATACCCCATACCTCACATTTCAGTATACTGTTGTCTATACTATATATCTATACAAACTGCATCTATTATACCTTGTACCTCTATTAACAGTACACTGCTGTATATACTATATCTCTGTACATATTGCATCTATAATACTGTGTAATATATGCAGTGTGTGTGTGTATATATATATATAAATATATATATATATATATATATATATATATATACACAGATCTATAATAGGTATAATAGATGCAGTGTGTACAGATATATGTGGTCAGTTATAAATTATGGACACTGTGTCAGGTACATGAGCGAGTGGTCACTGTAACTGTCTGAAGTATTATATATGAGTGAGCAATGAGTAAAAACAGGGCATGGGTGAAGCGTAAATAAAGAGAAAAGTGGAGGACCTCTTCTTACCACTCTATTCCAGTCTGTATGGATCAATGCAGAGCTGATTGTGAACTTTTAATACTTGCTATTAGGGGTTGAAGGACCTGTGATGATGTCATCATAGTTCCTGGGAGATGTACCTTTCAAACCTGGGAACTACACCATTTTTGGTGCAGTTCCTTTGCTAGATCCTGCAGGACCTGTGATGCTGAAGATGATGTCCTCACAAGTCCTGACAGATGCACTGTTCTAACCTCGGAACTACACTTTTGGGTACTTTCACACTAGCGTTAGAAGAATCCGTATGCAAACGGTTATCATTTGCTTTCGGATCCAGATGCAGATCTGTCTGACAAATGCATTGAAATACTGGATCGGTCTCTCTGGTGTCATCCGGAAAAACGGATCCGGTATTTATTTTTTCACATTTTTAACCCCTTAAGGACACGGCCCTATTTCACCTTAAGGATCAGGCCATTTTTTGCAAATCTGACCAGTGTCACTTTATGTGGTGATAACTTTAAAACGCTTTTACTTATCCAGGCCATTCTGAGATTGTTTTTTCGTCACATATTGTACTTCATAACACTGGTAACATTTTGTCAAAAAAGTTCATTTTTTTGTATAAAAAAATACTAAATTTACCCAAAATTTTGAAAAATTTGCAAATTTTGAATTTCTCCACTTCTAAATTACATAGTAATACCTCCAAAAATAGTTATTACTTTACTTTCCCCAAATGTCTATTTCATGTTTGGATCATTTTGGAAATGCCATTTTATTTTTTGGGGACGTTACAAGGCTTTGAAGTTTAGAAGCAAATCTTGAAAATTTTCAGAAAATTTCAAAAACCCAATTTTTAAGGACCAGTTCAGGTCTGAAGTCACTTTGTGAGGCTTACATAAAAGAAACCCCCCAAAAATGACCCCATTCTAGAAACTACACCCCTCAAGGTATTCAAAACTGATTTTACAAACGTTGTTAACCCTTTAGGTGTTCCACAAGAGTTCATGGCAAATGGACATAAAATTTCAGAATTTCTATTTTTGGCAAATTTTCCAGTTGAATCCATTTTTTCCAGGAACAAAGCAAGGGTTAACAGCCAAACATAACCCAATATTTATAGCCCTGATTCTATAGTTTACAGAAACACCCCATATGTGGTTGTAAACGGCTGTATTACCAAACGGCAGGGCACAGAAGGAAGTGAACGCCATATGGTTTTTGGAAGGCAAATTTTGATGGACTGGTTTATTTACACCATGGCCCATTTCAAGCCCCCCGATGCACCCCTAGAGTAGAAACTCTAAAAAAGTCACCCCATTTTGGAAACTACTGGATAAGGTGGCAGTTTTGGTGGTATTATTTTTAGGGTACGTATGATTTTTGGTTGCTCTATAATAATTTTTTGTGATAATAAATGGTAAAGGTAATAAAAAATAGAAATTCTGAAATTTCATCTTCATGTGCCATAAACTCTTGAGGAACACCTAAAGGGTTAATAAAGTTTGTAAAATCAGTTTTGAATACCTTGAGGGGTGTAGTTTCTTATATGGGGTCAGTTTTATGGAGTTTCTACTCTAGGGTTGCATCAGAGGAGCTTCAAATGTGAAATAGTGTCAAAAAACCAGTCCGTCAAAATCTGCCTTCCAAAAACCATATGGCGTTCCTTTCCTTCTGCGCCCTGCCGTTTGTCAATAAAGCAGTTTACAACCACATATGAGGTGTTTCTGTAAACTACAGAATCAGGGCAATAAATATAGAGTTTTGTTTGACTGTTAACCCTTGCTTTGTTACTGGAAAAAAATGATTAAAATGTAAAATTTGGAAAACATAGCTGTTTTGGGACCGTATTTATTTTATGTTTTGTGACTGTGTTCATCTGAGGGGTTAGGTCATGTGTTATTTTTATAGAGCAGATTCTTACGAACGTAGCAATACCTAATATGTCTACTCTTTTTAATTTATTTAGGTTTTACACTATAATATCCTTTGTTAAACAAACAAAAAACTATTTTAGTATCTCCATAGTCTGAGAGTCAGTTTTTTTTAGTTTTTGTCCAATTGTAGGGGCTCATTTTTTGCGGGATGAGATGACGGTTTTAATGGCACTATTTTGGGGTGCATATGACTTTTTGATCGCTTGCTGTCACACTTTTTGTGATGTTAGGTGACAAAAAACTGCTTTTAACACAGTTTTTTTTTGTTTTTTCTTGCGGTGTTCACCTGAGCGGTTAGGTCATGTGTTATTTTTGTAGTTCAGGTTCTTACGGACGCGGCGATACCTAATATGTCTACTTTTTATTTATTTATTTAGGTTTTACATAATCATATTTTTGAAACAAAAAAAAATCATGTTTTAGTGTCTGCATAGCCTGAGAGCCATAATTTTTTTGGGCGATTTTCTTAGGTAAGGTATCATTTTTTGCGGGACGAGGTGACGGTTTTATTAGTACCATTTGGGTGTAGATACAGCTTTTTTGATCACTTTTATTAACTTTTTGGGGAAGTGAGGTGGGCAAAATTCTAATTTTATCATAGTTTTTTGGTTTATTTTTTTATGACGTTCACCATACGGGAAAAGTAACAAACCCATTTTATAGATCAGGTAATTCCGGATGCGGTGATATATAACATGTGTAGTGTATTTTTTTTTTCTTTTTTATTAGTGATAAATGTGTTTTTTTGTTTTTACCTTTTTTCACTTTTTTTACATTTTTTTTGGACCCAGACCCACTTGGTTCTTGAAGATCCAGTGGATCTGGTGTCTGTATAATACAGTACAGTACATTATATAATGTACTGTACTGTATTTTTTACTTGACACTTAGTCTGATCAGACTTTTGCCTTTAGCAAAAGTCTGATCAGACTTCTGTTACCATGGCAAGCAGGACGCCTTTGAAGGTTTCCTGTTGCCATGGTTACCGCCCTCCGCTGCTATAACAAATTTCCTGAACACTTGGTACTGGTTCCGGCATTAATACATTTTTTTTTTTAAACCCGCTTTATTAAAAAATTTACAAACAGAGCGCCTGACACCATACAAAAGGTAGAATAACAAGGTACATACCTCATAATACTGAAGCAAAGATACATGTCATACATGAGTAAGTCCTAATGGTACAGTATATAAAATATCAATGTGCATCTCTCAAAGTAACATAATACCAAGACAAATATCAACATCAGCAAAAGTCGTCGGATCAACTAGTACATAATCCCCGGAACACCTGTCCATGTCAATTGTCATGAGGACATTAGCCACTGTGTGAGACGGAACATAAATGGGATGATACAGTAGTCAGGGAGGACGAACTCCAGGGACCCCAGATTTGTCAAATTTTTGAGGACATCCTCTGCGAGAATACATAATTTTTTCAAAAGGGAGGACATTATTCACCAGTGTTTTTCACTGTGTAATCGTGGGCGAACTATCCGCCATCCATCGTAAAGCAATCGCCTTTCGGGCCAGGAATAGTGTTTCCCTCAGAAAGGTAAGTGTATATATAGAACGGGAATCATCCTCTAATATCCCCAAAAGACACATTTTAGGGCATACTCTAATGGGGACTGGAACCAGGGTGGCCAATATGTCCACCACTGATTTCCAAAATGATCGGAGTACATTGCATTCCCAAATGAGGTTGAGAACACCTATGGCAATCCGTATGCGGCAATCTACCCATCTGGAACAGCATCTATGTAATATGAAAAGTTGTGTCAATCTGTTAGTAAGGGATGGGGACACTACCTGCGGTGCAGCCAAGGCCTCTCTCCACTCCTCCCGCGTCAACTCAGGTATATTTCCCCTCCACTGATTCTCGGATCTCAAAGGTAAAGCGGAAAACTTAACATCTAGCAGATGTGTGTATAGAGCAGATACCAACCCCCTGGGCCCCTGGGTCCTAAAAATCCCGATGAGAGGGTATGCAGACACCGTTCTCTTAAGGGTCCGAGCTGTGATTGAAGGGCATGTCTCAGTTGCAGGTAACTGAAAAAATGGGATTGCAAAACCCCCAGTCGAGCCTGCAGCTGAGAGAATGAGTACATAATACCGTTCTCGAACAGGTCTTTCAACTGGTGGACTCCATAGTTCCTCCACACCTGTCCTCCTTCACATCTCAATAAATGCGGAAGCATTGGGTTATGCCATATGGTCATGTCATCCGGCAGATCATTGTACCGTCTCAACTTTGCAGCTCCCCAGACCTGATGCGCTAGTCTGTGAATCTGCAAAACCGTTTTTGACACCGAAGAGATCCCTTCTAATATTGGCCAAAGGCTGGAGATATTTAAATATTCCTGTAGGTAATATTCAGAATTAGGGAGAACACCCCGGGTCACCCATGGCACCAAATACCGCAGCTGGCCCGCCAGAAAGTATAGAAACAAATCCGGCAGCACTGCCCCTCCATCATCCCAGCTCCTCTGTAGCGATTGAAGTGCTAGCTTTCGCCTATTCTTCCCCCATATAAACGTCGTCATAGAAGAATGCAATTTATCGAAAAACACTCGAGGGACTGGCATACAAGCATGCTCTAGCATATATAACGCCTTGGGTTGCAGAATCATTTTAATTAGATTCAATCTGCCCATGGTAGACAGCGGCAGGGTATTCCAAGTCCTAAATTCATCCATAAAATAGGGCAGCAAGGGGTCAATATTCAGGTTGTTCGAAAGGGTGGAAGATTTAGTTATAATAATACCAAAATATTTGAATCTATCCACTACCATCAGATTACAGTATACAGACGGCCACCCTAGGGGACCACAGGGGCATTAGAGCAGACTTAGTCCAGTTGATATGGAGACCGGAAAAAGTTCCAAATCTCTCAATGAGTTCTATGGCTCTGGGTAAAGTTGTGTCAACGTCATCCATATACAGAATAGGGTCATCTGCATACAAACCCAACCGGTCCTCCCTGTCACCCAGGGATACACCTTTAAACACCGGGTCCTGCCTAATCCTAAGCGCCAAATGTTCAATGGCCACCGCAGTAGGGGGGATAGCGGGCACCCCTGACATGTTCCTCTGTAAAGACGGAAGGACTGTGAGAGCGATCCATTCACTAATATATTGGCAGTGGGGGACTTATATAGAATCCGGACCCAGCGAGTAATATTGGGACCAAAACCAAAGCATTCCAGGACCCGTCTCAGATACATCCACTCGACTGAGTCAAATGCCTTTGCCGTATCTAAAGCGGCCAGGGCCCAGCAGCTATTGTTCTCACCTCCAATCTGTGCTATGACCTGCATTCTTCTAATGTTACCGGAGGTGGAACGACCGGGTATAAATCCAGTCTGGTCTTCGTGGATTATGGACGTTATCACCCCATTCAACCTGTTCACCAAAACCTTGGCTAAAATTTTGTAATCTAGATTCAGCAGCGATATGGGGCGATATGATCCACAATCCAACGGGTCTTTATCAGCGTTTAGGAATACCACTATAGAGGCCTCATATAACCAATCCGGAAGGGATCCAGTAGTAAAGGAGGCAGCATAAGTATCCAGCAGCTGTGGACCCCAAATATCCTCATACTTTAGATAAACCTCCAGTGGGATCCCATCTGGACCAGGGGCCTTGCCTAAATTAAGGTCATGCATTGCTTCCAACACTTGCTCCAGGGTAAGGTCCCTATCCAACACCTCCATATCATGGTCAGACAGGTGCGGGTAGGAAACCTCCCGCAGATAACTGTCCAGTGAGTAGTCCGAATATTGAACAGTTGATTGATACAAATCTCGGTAGAATTCCCCAAAACGGTCCAGAATATCATCGGGCCTATCTAGTACCGAGCCTTCTGCATCCGCCACGCGTAGAATCGGGGGAGCCATAACACTCCTGCGTACTACCTGTGCCAATACCTTGCCCACCCTGCCACTGTGTTCAAAGGTCTGTTGCTGCAGAAAGAGCATCTTACGGTCACTCTTTTCCCGTAGATAAGTCATATACTGCCTAACGGCCATCAACCAAGCCCTCCTATTGTCCTCAGTGGGGTCGGTCGTAAACTCCACCTCTGCATTCATGCATTGCGTGCCCAACTCCTCCTCTCTACGTCTGGCATATTTCTTAATATAGGAAATCGAGGAGCGAAGACAGCCACGCAGGAAGGCTTTCAAGGTATCCAATAACACGGATCTATTCGCCTCAGGCGAGTTGGTAATTAGGAATGTCCGCAGCTGATCCGGGATCCGGTCATTGACTGTCATCAATGTCAAACAGAACGGGTGTATGCGCTGTTTAGGGGCCCTGCCACTACTATCCGACGTACTCAGCAGCGCAATCAGAGGAGCATGATCTGATGGACCCTGTGTGCCATAGTAAATCTCACGTGTTGCCATATATGTACCATGGGTGCCCAAGATGTAGTCTATTCTGGATAAAGCTCCCTTTGAGGGGGTAAAACAAGAATATTCCACCCTATCCGGATGCCTTTCTCTCTATACATCCAGCCAGCCCAATTCCCCTAACAGACACGACAAAGCAGTCACCTGAGGTCGGCGAGGGGGGGCTGCATTGGGACCTGGGAATCTGTCCTTCGACCCATCCAGCGGCAGGTTAAGATCACCCATGCCAAGTACTGCGGAGTTCGGGAATTGCGCAGCGAATCCCGCCACTGTCTGGAGCAAGGACAGGTCGGCAGGTGGGGGGTTATACATATTAAGAATAACATATGGAGTCCCATTCACATGAGCAAAGACGAAAACATATTGTCCATCGGGGTCGCTAGACACATGGTGTGGTTCCCAACGTACCGCTCGATGCACTAGAATGCCCTGGAATAGGAGTTACCACAGGAGTTCTTAAACCATTGTACCCAAGGCTTGCAGATCCGGTTGCCCGTCTCCGGAGTCAAATGAGTCTCTTGTAATCCCAGAATGTGCGGGGAGTGGCCACGTATGTGTGAAAAAACCGCCATCCTCTTTCTAGGCCCACCCAAGCCCCGCACATTCCAGGACATCACACGAAGATCCGCCATATTACACATCTGAACTAAATGACATCAGACAGTACATACCATTCAGACTCATAATAAAAGGGGAGATAATAGACATGCATCCTATACACACGTCCACATCCAAGCGCTCTATTAAACTTAATCAGAAACAAACAGAACTGCGGTACCCTAAACGGTGGGTGACCTGGAAAACAGGTAAAGTAAGCCAATACACGGGTGGCCATGTGTATGCGGGGGACCTGCACAGTGTAAAAAGGTGGTAATCCAGTGCAGGTAGAACAGACCGCTACCGTAACTAAAGACAACGCTTGCTATACACTTAAAGCAATGTTAAACATGGCTATTAAACTGTAGTCGGTGAACGACCAAAACCGGTGCAAATGAAAGGTCCAATACAATACCAATCAGTATACCAGAGACGTCAATAACAGGATATACGGTCCAGGTCCTGAAAATAACGGAGTGTCCTGTCCTGTGGACCGGCGGGGAGATCTCCCCCACCCAGCACCGAGACGGAGATCTTCACCTGGACACAATCAGCGGGGCGGGGATCTACGAGGTCTTCTAGAGATCCACTCCTCAGCTTCAGCCGGGGTCGAAAAAAATACGTTTTTTTCACCGTCGATGATCTGTAGTCTGAGTATTTGAGATTTAACTCCCTCAAGCGTCTCTTTACAGACACAAAAGTGGCCCGTTTCTTTTGTAGGTCGGCTGAAAAATCAGGGTACAGCGATATATTCGCAGAACCAAGCGTAATGTCCGGTTTGGACCTAGCCATCGCCAAAATGAGATCTCTATCCCGCCAGTTCAGTAGTCGGGCCAGCAAGGGCCTCGGTGGAGCGGCCGGAGGGGGTTGTCTGGTCGGGACCCGGTGCGCTCTCTCCACCGCATATGCGGCAGAGAATGCCGCGTCAGGAAATAATGATTTGAACGGGCCCTCCAAGAAAGCCGCAGGGTCAGGGCCCTCCGCCCGCAGCGGCATGCCGATTATGCGCACGTTGTTCCGCCGGGCCCGATTTTCCAAATCATCACATTTCTGTTTGAGGGCTTCCACCGACGCCTCCACGCTGGCAAGTTTCGCAGAGTCCTCCAGGTCCGAGACTCGAGTTTCGGTAAGTCGGACCCTTTCACGCAGCTGTTGAACATCGTGGCGCAGCAAACTCAGGTCCACTCTGACTTCATCGATTTTACCGGTAAGGGATGCCTGACATCCAGTAATCGCTGCCAGTAGCTGCTGATGAGAAACCTGGAGAGTCAATTCCGGCTCCTGCTCGGCTTCAGACTGTGGGTGTTGCGTGGCTTGGCCTCTGGTATTAGGAGTGCAGTTCTGTGAAGAGGCCTCGGCACCATGTTGGCCTTCCTGCCTTGCATATTCTTTAAGGCGCTCCGCCGCCATCTGAGCCTTGCTGGGGCTCATAGTTGTGCACCACCACCAACAAGGTGTTCAGGGTGCTAATAGTATCGAAAGCTGGGCAAGCGTGATATCAGGATGGCTCAGGATGTAACACGGAAGCGGGAGCTGCTCTTAGATGCGTCCTTCCATGATGGCAGTAGGCCACGCCCCCCCGGCATTAATACATTTTAATGGAAAATAATGCAGGATCCGGCATGGTATTTTCTCTGGCCAAATACCGTAAAAAGACGGAACGGAAGACATCCTGATGCATACTGAATGGATCGCTTTCCATTCAAAATGCATTAGGACAAACTGATGTGTTTTTTTCACGGTATTGAGCCCCTATGACGGAACTCAATACCGGAAAACTTTATCGCTAGTGTGAAAGTACCCTTACACTGTGCAGTTCTCTTACAGGACCTGTGATGACATCATCAAAAGGTCCTTTAGCTTTAGGAAGATAGATGGGAGCAATTAGGGGGTGGGGCCTCTCCTTTACGGCGGGCCCTCCTTCCTCAGCTGCGTGGTCTGCCTATATGATAGGTACGCCACTGGTTATAGTTTAGGCTTTTGGGGGGAGATTCCCTATAATAAAGATATTTTGAATAAGAAAAATATATAATATTAAAGGGGTTCTCTGGTAATAATGACATTTTACTAAGAGCCAGCAGCCTGCCCAACTTAGGCCGGGTACACATCACCATTATGCATTCCCTTATTGTTTTCCATTATAGCGTAAAACGGAATCCATAAGACGGAAATTAAAATGGAAGTCTTTAAGAGGCATTCCGTTTTGATCTGTCATAATAAAAGTCTATGGGCAAGCATAATGGATCTGTCTGGTTTGCGTTATTCAGGATGGAAAACAAAGTCCTGGATTCCATTATTTTCCGTTATAACGGAAAACAATAACGGAATGCATAACAGTGATGTGAACCCAGCCTAAGCTAAGGATTCATACTTAACTGCACCCTGCTGCTTTGGTCCTCTGTGCTGCCTCCGGTCCCCACAGTGTTTACTTCCAGAACAGCATGGGCATGGTCACATTCACTGTTGCAGCCAATGACTGGCTTCAGCATAGACTAAGCAATAATAAAAAAGGTACATTTTTAACCCCTACCAGACACAGTCAATTTTCACCTTCCTGGCACAGCCTCATTTTCCAAATCTGACGTATTACTTAATGTGGTAATACCTTTGGAATGCTTTTACTTATCCAAGCGATTCTGAAAAAGTTTTCTTGTACAGAAATCTACATTCCTACACCACATATTGGAATCTACACCCCTCAAGGAATTAATCTAGGGGTGTAGTGAGGATTTTTCCATGGCGTTTAATTGAATTTCTTAGAATTGGGCCATAAAAATGCAAACTTATTTTTTTTTCAATAAAATGTTGCTTTAGCCCCAAATATTTGAGGCCTTGTTTGTTGATTTCCAAATCTTGTGCTGACAACTGCATAGTCTGATGAGGTTACATAACAAAAAACAAACCCCCAAGAACTGACCCCATTTTAGAAACCACACTTTGCACAGGATTTACCAAGGGGTGTGGTGAGCATTTTGACCCCACAGGTGTTTTGCAAAAATTAATGAACATTTGAGGCCCAATGCGGTAATTGATACCATTTGTGCTGAAAACTATAGAGGCTCTATGATGAAATAATAAATTAAACACAGAGAAGTGAGCCTGTTTTGGAAACTCTGCCCATCAAGTTATTAAAGGGTGGAGAGAGCACATACCACAGGTACTTTGCAGAAATTAATGTGCAGTGAAAGTGAAAATTGCAATTTCTCCACAGATATAGCATTTTAGTGCCGACATGCTGTGCCCATCTGGTGCCATCTGAGAAACAACACATGCCTAAAATTTCTTGGCGTGTTCTACTGAGTATAGAAATGCTATAAATGTGGATGTAAGCTGCTGTATGGGCACACAGCAGAGCTCAGAAGGGAAGGAGTGTCATTTGGCTTTTGGAGCATGGATTTTGCAGGAATGTTTTTTGGGTGCTTCATCACATTGGCAGAGACCCTGAGGTACCATACAATGGAAATGCCTAATAAATGATCCTATTTTGGAAACTACACCCCCCTAAGGTAAATATTAAGAGGTGGTGTGAGCCTTAGTGAAATTAGTGTTTAGAGGACCATGAAAAGTAAAAATTGTAAGTATTCCACAGCTATGGCATGTCAGTGCACAGTATGCTGTGCCCACCTTGTGCCATCTGAGACTCACACCGCTCACTTTTAATTTTTAGGTGGGGTCTACTAGGTACAGAAATGGCATAGATGTGGATATAAACTGCTGTTTTGGTACACTGCAGGGTTCAGAATGGAAAGACCAACTTTTGGCTTTTGCAGCATAGATTTTGATGAATTGGTTATAGGAGCCATGTTGCTTTAGCGCAGTCTCTAGAGTATCAGTACTTAATTTTTTTGAAAACCATAAGTTTTTTATTTTTTCCTGAAAAGAGCTGAGTGAGGGATTATTATTTGCAGGATGAGTTAAAACATGGCTGCACAACATTTCACATACAAACAATAGAACTAAGAAATGGGGATCATTCTAAGTTAAAGTGGTATAATACCTACTATAAATGAAAAAATAGAATCTCTTTGTGCACATTTTTGATCAAACGTGTGTCGGGCCCATCTACCAGGTGTCAAGGTGGCTTCCCCAGATGGGTACCTAACAATCTGCTTGTTTGTGTTAGTCTTGTTTGTGTTAGTCTAAAATGTCTTCTATTTTTTAATTAATGGTAGGTATTAGGCCTCTTTCACACGAGCGTGTCCGGATTAGGTCCAGATGCGTTATCGATGCGTTCAGTGAAAACTGTGCAATTTCACAGCCAAAGCCATTCAGTTTTGTCTGCGATTGCGTTCAGTTGTTCAGTTTTTTCCGCGCGGGTGCAATGCTTTTTGATGCGTTTTTCACGCTCGTGTTAAAAAACTGAAGGTTTACAAACAACATCTCCTAGCAACCATCAGTGAAAAACGCAACGCACCCGCACTTGCTTGCGGATGCAAAGCGTTTTTCAAGCAGCCCCATTCACTTCTATGGGACTAGGGCTGTGTGAAAAACGCAGAATATAGAACATGCTGCGATTTTCACGCAACGCACAAGTAATGCGTGAAAAAAAACGCTCTTGTACACAGACTCATTGAAATGAATGGGTCAGGATTCAGTGCGGGTGCAATGCGTTCACATCACGCATTGCACCCGCGCGGAAAACTCGCCCGAGTGAAAGGGGCCTAATACCAGTTTAATTTAGAATGATCCCCATTTCTATGGTTTGCATGTGAAATGTTGTGCAGCCATGTTTCATTATCTGTATGCTTGCTTTATGGATATGCACTTGTAACCATGTTTGTCTTAGTCTAAAATTTATTGTAGTTGCAGGATGAGTTGTCATTATCAATGGTACTATTTTGTGGTACATATGACTTTTTGATTACTTTTTATTTCACTTTTTGGGAAGCAGGAAGAAAAAAGTGCAGCAATTCCGCCACTGCTTTTTGTTTTTTTGCAGAATGATGTGATATTTTCATTAGTACCATATTACGGTACATTTAACTTTTTGATCGCTTGATATTATGCTTTTTGGTAGGCAAGGAGACCAAAATAATAGCTGTTCCGGCATACTTATAATTTTTTTATGGTGTTCACCTGATAGGATAGATAGCAAATATGTCTATTTATTTATTTTTATTTTTTTACAATTAAAAGCCTTGATTTTAATGGTTAAAGGTTAATTTTAATGATTTTAAAAAAAATTATTTATAGAACACTTTTTAATACACTTTTTTAGTTTTTATTTCAACTAAACTGAAGCTTATGGTCTGATCGCTAGTACAATACATTGCAATACACACTGTGTAATGCCTTTGTAAGGCTCCCAGTTGCCATAGTAACCATCTGCACTCTAGGACTGCATCGCGGGAAGCTGATGAGGACAGAGAGGGTGCATCTTCCTGCTGTAAACCCCTTAGATGCTACAGTCAGAAATGATGGTCGCATCTGAAGGGTTAAATGGCTGGCGTCAGAGTTGTCTCCATTGCCGGCAGTTACAGCAGGAGCCTGGCAGTCAGTCACAGCAAGGTTCCTACCGTGATTGAGCGAGCACAGCTCCTGTGCCTGCTTGATCACTGAGCCAACATTAATAATGTCTTGAGGGAACTCTTTGCCTGCTGCACCGTGCATCTATGGCAGATCTTGGGAAGGAGTTAATATGTAGCATTCCAAAATTTTACATCTTGCTCTGGTCTTCATGATATCCCTGGTCATGAAAGCTGTATGCAGGTTCAAAGGGATAATATAAATAAAGATGACCTAACAACCACCAGAAGTAGATATGGATATCATTATCAGGAGCTACTGTTGATATAATTTTGGGGAAAATCTGTTTCTGGCTTGAGCTTCTGCTCTTATCACCTTCCTTTCAGCTGTAACAGCAGAATGGCCCATATTGCAGTTGTAAAAATAAATGCTCATGAATTGTTGTTTCATGTGAAATACAAGTATTTACTAACACAGACAAGTGAGGAGTGAAAAGAATAGGAGCAGAAAGTGGGGCCAGAACAGCCTTCCTGATAATGATCTCCATGAACTTCTGGAAATCAGTATCTCTTGTGATGTAGCACTGACATGTGTACAAGAGGTAAACACAAATCAACAATGAGATCATTTTCCCTGGGGAACCTGAGGGAAGAGTTGTAATTCATAGTCACAACAGGAATGCAAAGTCCAAGGTAACTTATTGATCTATTTGAACAGAACAGACTGTTTAGGAAGGTTCTTTTACAAGTGTTCAGGTGCCTAGACATGAATGGCCTGTAAAGGTGACACAATCAAGTGCAATCTAAGGCCTCTATTAGACCTGCAGATCAGCATTTTAATTTTCATGAAGGAAGCATTCCTTCTTAACAATCCCCTGCTAGTCAGTGGGGAGACTGCTGCAATTAAATGCAGTGATCTCCTCCACAGGAGCAAAGCAGTCGAGTCGTTTGTCCCCATGCAAAATCATTATTTGCCGGCAAACCTGCTTAAAAATTGTGATTGCCCGATGAATGAGTGTTCGCTTGTTCAATGGGTAATCGGCAGCACCTACACTATTCCTATGATCAGGCTGACTATCTTTAGGTCTAATACAGCAGTAAGGCAAAGTGTGAGGGACCTCATTGGAAAAGTGGTGTCTAAACGTAGGTAATCTATTGCATATGACCACTAATCTATATTATACATTCATTTATAATATATTGCTGGGGTGTATGTAAAAATCATGGCGCTCCACTCATTAGTGGGGTGTTGGGGTGATATTGATCAAGAAAACCATTTTAACTGAGAACGTGGTTTTGGTGGGGCTTTGTGTTTTCTTAAAACATTTTATAAAATTGTATTACAATTTTTGAGAAAAATTCGGTTCGGTTAGAATTTATTTGCGGCGAATCAAGTTAAAAAACGTCTATTTCCTGGCTACAGTGAGCCTTTATAGTGGTGTAGAACACTGTGCCTTGCAGTAACATGCATAGGGAGTCTGCTCTGGTAGTGAAATAATACTATGAGTCCGTATAACATGCAGATGACAGGCGTCGCTCTTAGAATCACTGCACACTTCACTTATTTGGGCAGTCACGGGGCCAAAACTGACCAAATAACTGAAGTATGAACTCAGCCTTACATGTCGATGTTAGCGCCAGGAAGAAGCGTACTCCTTTTACACTGATTCCACATAGATGTTTACAGAACCTGTTCTATTAAGAGCTTATACAAGTAGAGCACCCTGACAGAGTGGAGAGGGTGTCAGCAGTAAGTTTGTGTTAACGTCACTGATTATTTTGCCCTTCTTCTGATCAGTCAGAACAATAACCCCCAAATAATGGATCCTGTCTGTTAAGCATCCACCTTCACTTGGTCAGCGTTTGGTCAGTAATCCATCAGAATTGCTAATGCCAAAAAAAGAAACAGGAGTGGATCCAAAACAGAGATGACGAGTGAATGGAATATTTGCATGTCTTCTGTGTTTTGTACCCACTCCTGCTTTTGGCTACCAAATCACAAGCCAGGTCTGATGGGACCATACAGGCCTTACAGCTGCTACACAGACAGGATTCATTGTGCATCTCATTTTTCCTTCCTTCTGACAGATCAGAAGAAGGGTCAAATAAATGATGATGTCAGCCAGGCTACAAGGTAAAATAGTAGCCCAGTCATGAAGTTGGTAGGGTGGGAATAGAATGAGAGGTCCACAGAGTGGCCCTATGACATAGTGGTGAGGTGGAAGCAGCATCAGGAGGCCACAGAGTGGCACAATGACACAGTGTGGAGGTGGCAGCAGCATGAGGAGGCCACAGAATAGCAAGGTGACAGTGTGAAGGTGCGTGGCGATACCAGTACCTGCTAAAGATGGTGGGTGAAAGAAGAAGCACTTGGCATCAGATGTGTGGCATCAGGTGGGTGGCAACATCAAAACAGTAGCAGAGGCAGGTAGCCAGAAGAAACTGGTCTCTTTTGTCAAAGTGTTGGTGTGGCACCATGGATGATCTAGTCTGATGCATCAGGAATTGGTGGGTGGAAATCCTGGCTGATCCACGCCTTATTCATCTTGAAAAAGGTCAGTATCTCCACATTTTGGGTGGACAGACGAGTTCTTCTTGGGGGTAACTATGGCCCCCGCTGCACTAAACACCCGCTCTGATGCCACACTACTGGACGAGCAGGACAGCTTTTCCAGGGCAAACTCGGCCAGTTGCAGACACAAATCCAGTTTGGCTGCCAAGTAGTCCAGCGGATCTTCAACTTGGGGTGGCAGGGTGCTGTCCAAGTATGCCACCACCTGCTGGTTCAGGTTCTGCTCAATGTCTAGCTGCTGGTGGGTAGTTTCTTCACTATGTGGGTTAAGAAAGCTGCTCATCAGCGATTGTAGACTCAGGCTGCTGCTGATAAAGCTGGTACTGCTGCTGCCACCCCACCCCTCCCCAGCAGCTATGGCAGTGAAACGTGAGCGCAGAGGTCAGACCTACAAGAGGATGGACGATGGCACAGATAGGATGACTACATAGGATGTCTCTATAGTAGTTCAGTTTGTCCTCCCTCTCAGCGGGTTTAAAAAAGGCGCCCATTTTGGATCTCTAGCAAGGGTCCAACAAGGTGGAGAGCCAGAAGTCATCCCTCTGCCGAATGGTGACAATTCGGCTGTAATTTCGCATCGGGCCATTTGTGCAAGTGACTCGGAGGGACTCCATGTCTCCATCTCCACTGCGTACTGCCACGGTGTGTCTGGGTTCTCCGCCTACACATTGCTTGTGCTCAAATGTCCTCCTCCACCTCCAGTTCAGCCCCCACAGGGCTCATGTGGCCATGAGATCTAGGCGCCACGTCTCCAGTCCTCTGACCAGCCAGATTTACCAGCATCTGTTCCAGGAAATGAAGCAGTGGAATGACGTTGTTCATCCCATAGTCCTGGCGACTGACAAATAATGTGGCCTCCTCAAAGGGCCTGAACAAACGGCAGGTGTCACGCATGAGCTGCCACTGGCTACACAGGGGAGTACCCCTGTCCTCTTGGATCATCAAGAAATCGTTTATGGCTGCTCTGTTCGTATAGTCGATCCAACATATGGAGGGTGAAATTCCAACCGGTGGAAACGTCGCATATCAGCCTATGTTGGGGGATGCCATTCTGCCGCTGCATGCAAAGTTTCCTGGCCATTTTTAGTAGGTCTTGCAGATGGGTGAAAGACTTCAGGAACCGCTTGACAACCAGATTGAACACGTGTGCCATGCAGGGCGCATGGCTCAGCCCTCCTTGACGCAGCACCGACACCATGTTCTTACCGTTGTCGGTCACCATGGTTCCGATTTTGAGTTGTCGCAGAGAAAGCCAGGATTCAATTTATTGATGAAGAACACGGAGCAGTTCCTCCTCTGTGTGACTCTGTTTGCCCAGGCAAACCAGGTGCGGAACAGCGTGACACTGCTGTGCCCTGCACATGTGGTATGCTGGAGGGTCACTGTGAATTGTTCCTGCAGTGGAGGATGAGGAGGCAGAGGCGGACATTGTCGCAGGACCAACGGCGTAACAATGTGGAGGCAGAAGCGACATGACCTGGCCAAGTTGCTGGTGTGGCTGTGCAGGAACCATATTCACCCAGTGGGCAGTAAAGGACTGTGTTGTCCCTGACGGTAGTTACAGCTCCACACGTTGGTGCTGCTGTGGACTTTGGCAGACACCGACAGGCTCAAGGACTAGTCCACCTTCTGTTCTACATGTGTGTGCAGGGCTGGTACCGTCTTTTTTTAGCAAATAATTAACGGCTTGGGACTCTCCACAAGTCATCAGTTCTCTGAAAAGTGCAGAGTTCACCACCTGGAAAGGGAGAGACTGCAGCACTAGCAACTTGGACAGGAGCACATTCAGCTTCTGCGCCGTTGTATGAGTGCACGCATACTGTTGTCTCTTGGCTATCACTTTGGTAATTGATTGCTGATGGAATGACTGACGAGGAGTAGCAGGAGCATCAGGACCAGCAGATGATGGGAAGGACAGACAGCTCCCTTCAGCTGAGGTGGTGGAGCCTTAACTGCCTGAATCCGGGTGCGTGCCATTGGGTGATGCAGAGCTTGCTGCGGCAGTCTGGACCACCACATTGGACCCACGGTTCTCCCACGCCACTTTATGGTGACGCTGCACCTGTTGACGCAGGGCCGTGGTGCCAACATTCCCCTTCTGCCCGCAGATTCTACATATGGCTATGTTCACCTCCTCTGGCAACTTAACAAAAAACTGACACACAGCCGAGGAGGTGATTTTAAACCCAACACTACGCACTGACTGACTGCTACCGCCTCTTCCTCCGTGAACCCGTGCACCGCTACTTTCTGGCAGGCAGAGTCCTGCGAAGCGGGTGGCTCCTGACCTTCCATTGCTGCCACCCTGCTGACTCCCAGTGACGCTAGCGACTTGATGGCTCTGCCGCTGGCTCACGGGCAAGCTGCCACCCTCTTCTCCCGATGATGATGAAGCCCCTTCGTCACCCGGCTTCCAAGTGCGATCAGCTACATTATCATCGAGTACTGTCTGCAAGTCACTGATGTCCTCCTCAACCGTCTCTGACCGCTCGCAACACCAGGTCCCACGCCACTCTCCTCATCACTACTTGCCCATCTAGTGAAGGAAGTGGCGGATGTCTCCTCCACATCTTGGCTTGCCAGTAGCTGCTGACTGTCTTCTAGTTGCTCGTCCTTACTGAATAGTAGAGCTGAGCCCACAGCATACTATACTTCTCTGGCTGAGGGAACAGAAAAGGACAGAGGCAGGTTGAGGACAGGGGAGCGCACAGGGCCTGCTCCCGGGCTATGCCAAATAAGGGTTGTGTCTGACGAACCCACTGACTCTTGGCTGGGGGTGTCTGATATCACTTGCGACAAAGCCTAAAATCGAGTCAACCATTCAAAAACCGCTGGGTTGCTGGTCACGACATGACCGCTAGCTGACACTGGGAGCTTAGGCCTCTCGAAGTGACCCCTGCTGCCACGACCCCTTACTGTGCTGCGACCTGTGCCTGCACCAGAAACATTTAGGCCTCTGCCACTGCCCTGTGCAGGGCCTGGCACTTCTGTGTGACATACTGTTAGATCAAATAATCAAATGTTAGATCAAATATTTTTTATTTCGCCACTAATACATAGCAAACAGGACTTTAGAATATATCACTGCACCGCACAAGGGCAAATATATTTTTCTTTTGCCACTAATACACGGCAAAGAGGGCTTTACAACATATAACTGCACCGCACAAGGGCAAATAAGAGGTACTGTTGAAATATTTCCTTGTAATAAACCCTGTTAATGGCTGTATCAAACAGCACTTGCACCCCAATAACAAGAACGGTTTTCTGGAATGACAGAGCTGTATAATGGCAATTTAGATCTCCAGTCAGTGCAGCAAGGTGTAATATGATTGTTCCTATTACCCAGGCTGTAACCTCCCCTATTGAACCCTGTTCTACATAAATACTGTGGAACTATTAATCCCTATCCTTTCGCTGTTTTTTCACGACAATGAAGTCTTTCCTATCACTGTCCCTAGCACCTGCAGACTTCTCTCCCTGCCCTAAGTACACTGGTAAATGGCAGAATCTAAGAGGGCTGACGCTATTTATAGGGCTGTGACATCACAGGGCTGGCTGCTGATTGGCATTATGGGTGATCCCGCATTCCCAGAGTTCCTTTCTCCATGTCCTCACATGTGCAGCAACCATTTTAGGAAAAAATGTGATTCGTTACCATGAAGCGTGAGGAGATTCGGCTTTCGAATTCCACTTTATCAGCTTCGATTCACTCATCTCTAAATATATATACTTCATGTGGCAGTTCCTTTAAAAGTCTTTACTTTGAGTAAACCTTGGTGTCCCCATGGATTCAAAGCACACTCATAAGTTTTTCCGTAACATTCAATATTCCCCAGCCACAAAGCTGGCATGTACCAGGGTTACCAAGCTACCAGAGTCCAGTAAAGCCTTGACCGGACAGTCATTTATTATAATGTCACATATTTGTGGCTCAGTCCCAAGTCCTGGAGACATAATACACACATAGTGTGGATAGTGATTGATGCCGGCCAGCGTTACACACCATGGCGTCAGAGGTAAGCGGGCAATGGGCAGCCAGATGTTCACACTCATGGAATTTCCAGCACTGGAGTAGCCCTGGTCTCCTTGGCAGGGAGTCCTTCCTTGGGCTAGCTTGCAACTGGGGACAACCAGTCTTTTGCCCAAGCCCAACCTCCAGAGCCTTGTCCCCTCTCCACACCTCGCCAACAGCTGGAACTCTTACCAGATGCTTTCTGTGGGTTGGGGCTCCTGGGTGGTGATGGCATCATTAGGACATCACGTAGGTAGTCTTCTGTCAACAGGAACCATTCTACCATTAGACTAGCTGGTTGGCATCCTTTGGGTCCCCATGTTTGACCCAACGTTGAATGTCAGCAGGTAGGGCCCGGAGGTTGTGATCCACCACCACCTTCTCCACAAGTCTGGTTCCAGCCATCTACTTAAAGGATTTCTGTCACCAGATTTTGGCCTCATAAGCTGTCTGACATTAGCTATGGGCCAATGTCAGACCAACCTAATAATGTAAATCAAATGCAGATCTCCTGCCTCTGGCACTGTCTTCATGCCGAAATCCCGTGCATGAAGACAGTGCCGGATGCAGGAGAGCTGTCAATCAGAAGAAGAGGGGCGTGGCCGCAGGTGGGAACATGGAGCCTCTAGGAGCAAGGGCAATGCCCTCCCTGCTCCTAGAGGCTAATTTGCATATGATATAAAATAGTTTTTTAGCCTTATGACAGGTCAGAGGGGCATTTGATTTACATTATTAGGGTGGTCTGACATTGGCCCATAGCTAATGTCAGACAGCTTATGAGGCCAAAATCTGGTGACAGAAACCCTTTAAGTGGTGGATGAGGTCATAATCTGGGATCTGGCATGGGTAAACCCAAGGCGAGCAAGGATTTCCAATTTCAATTAGAACATCCTGCTCCTTAAGATCATAGTATGCCTTTTGTGGTTCAGCTGTCAGAAAGGGCACAATCACTCCTGCCCATTGCGTAACTGGCATTCTCTCCTTCTCTGCCACTCTCACAAATACAATGGGGTAGGTCTCGACGTCGTCATCGCGTGTCAACTTTTGCAAAGCCTGCTGCATAGCTATTCTCACATTCACAGTTTCTATAGGCCTTTCCTCCACTCTGTGGATAGTTGAGGTTTCTCCCAATACAGCTATTTGCTCTTGCTGCGGTGCCATTGCTTCTTCATGCACCTTCTGCTGCCATGCCTGGGCCTCTTCAACTCTCAGGTTAGCCTGCTGTTGCTATGCATTGGCCTGTTGTTACTTTGCAGTGGCTTGTGCCAGCTGCTTTAGTGACATGCACAGTAGCTGCAGTCTTCGCCCAGGACATACAGGTTTGCTAAAACAATTCTGTCATACTGTTGCCCTTAACAACTTTCCCTTTGCATGCCTCCACCAATTGTATGGAATTGTGTACTTGCGGTGGGGTCAGTAATCACAGACTCTCAGACTCCAGGGATTAAAAGTCCAAATAGCACATTATTTGCTCCTCAGCGAAGCACAATTCGTGGCATCCAAGTTAATAGTCACTTGGCTGAAGCCGTAGCACAAAACACCAAAAAACATAAAAATAAACACTTGCCTATCGGGGCTCTATCTAGCTCTATCTCACAAGTACTGCACAGTTCACACAAAAGGAATCAGGCTCAGACAGCTAGCAGGTCAAATAGCTTCCCAGGATTTCTGATGCTCACTGACAATCTGAGACCTGATTTTATTCCCCTGTAATGATCCCAGCACTAACACCAGAGATCACCTCAGGCTAGAGGAAATACCTGTACTGGAAGGGTGTTGACTGGCAGGTCCCTCTACCAAACCTACCCACCAGTCCAAATAAAATCCAGCCCAGAACAGAATCTAACCAAACCTGTCTCAGCAAACTGCACTTTGCTGAAACCACTGCAGCTTTCTGGATTTCATTTACCTCACCCATCTGAGGATTCTGGGTGAAATATACACCCCTTCCAGCACTTTACCGTACACCTTACCACCAGTGCTTTCCACTTACATTAGATAGATAGCTTATATATCTATATATATAGTACAGATAGTGGGAGATAGTGTAGGTTAGACTGTGATATAGTGTAGCTGATAGGTTCCAGTGCAAGGTGTTAGGTAGTGTTATGTTCTGCTGTCCATACATACATGCTACATACTTAGTGCTGTGATGTCACAAGTTCACAACAATACATAGTGCACCAATCACTAATATGTAGTCAGACCTGCTAAAAAGTGAAGTCGCCTGTATTGCGCAAAAATATACACATCATTAATTTCCGATTTGCGTAATCGCGAATATATCAGAGCACTCTATCTGTATATAAAGCTATTGTAATTGTTCTGCCGTGCCAACCATTTTCTCCAGTATCAGGAAACTTCTAGCAGCTTGAAAAATGTACCTATAACGACCTATGCCTGTATTGTGCACGCATTATGGGCATATAACAGTACAGATTTTCACAATCAAAAAAATAATCGCAAATACATGACGAATATTCTACAAAATATTAGTGAAATATAGCAACTTCGAATATTGCCCCTGCCACTCATCACCAATTAATAATAGGTCAATGAGAGGCAGTGGCGTACATAACTACTGTGAGGGGGCAAGTAATCTGGCATAACCACTGTGAGGGGCACATATGTGGGCATATCTAATGTGAGGGACACATAATGTGGCATAACTACTGTGCGGGGCACATATCTGGGCATAACTACTGTGAGGGGGCACATGACTGGGCATAAATATTTTGAAGGGGCACATAATCTGGCATAACCACTCTGAGGGGGCACATATCTGGGCATATCTACTTTGAGGGGGCACATAATTGGGCATAAATACTGTGAAGGGGCACATAATGTGGCATAACCACTGTGAGGGGGCACATATTTGGGCATATCTACTTTGAGGGGGGCACATAACTGGGCATAAATACTGTGAAGGGGCACATAATCTGGCATTACTACTGTGATGGGACACAATCTGCCATAACTACTGTGAAGGGACACATAATCTGGCATAACTACTGTGAAGGGACACATAATCTGGCATAACTACTGTGAGGAGACACATAATCTGGTCATTACTACTGTGAGGGTGCACATATTTGGGCATATCTACTGTGAGGTGGCACATAACTGGGCATAACCACTGTAAGGGGGCACATATTTAGCATAACTACTGTGAGGGGGCACATATCTGAGTATAACTACTGTTACAGGAACAAAGGTGGGCATTAGTACTGTGAGGGGCCTCAAGGTGGGCATTAGTACTGTGTGGTAGCACTAGATTACCCTGATATACATTGGCATGGCTCAGTCTTACAGGCCAGCACAGCGCCTCCTGCTGGTGATTTCACAGGGGCAGTCACCATCCCTTCCTTATGTGATTATTCTTTTTCTCTCACCACAGGGACCTTGTTCTGGATCCAGCGGACATCACGCCGACGCCAGCGACACTCTGGATGAGGTAGGACCAGATTTTATTAGGACTGGGTGAGTGTAACCATTGGGCTTAGGGCTCTTTAACACGAGCGGATCCTGTGCGGGTAATCTGATACGTGAAAGAGTGCCAAGCCCCGTTCTGGACAGCAGAGACATGGAGAAGGGACATGATTGATAATGCTCCGTGCCTCTCTGTGATCTTTTTACTACAAAATCACAGTGAGATAAAGTTGCCACCGTGATTTTGTAGTTAAAAGATCACAGTCAATCATGTTACTGCTCTGAGTCTCTGCTGTCCGGAATAGGGCTTGGCACTCATTCACGTAGCGGATTAGCCGCACGGAAAGAGCCCTTAGTAGCCCAAAGCTTAAAGTGTAACTGCCATATAATTTTATTTTATTCTTTTGCTAAAGTGTAGGGCAAGTGATAGGTAACATTTTTGTAATATACTTTATTTAGCCAAAACGTTTAATTTTAGTAGTAAACTGGGGCTGAAATGGCCCTTAGCAGCGCTCTCAGAAATGGGGGGGGGGCACGACGGGGAGGGGGCCCCATGAATCAGTTTCTCACCAGGGCCCCATGGATTGTGTGTACGCCACTGATGAGAGGCAGGGACTGCATCGCCCCTCAGAACGTGAAGCATAGATGGCGGGGTTGTATGTCTATGGCAGGGGTGCAGCGCTATTTCCATTAGTGCAAGCAGACAGACGCTCCCCAAATTCCTTCACTCCACCTTGCAGCACAGTGAGTGAGTGTCTATTTACCCTGATAACAGTCACTCACACAATGTGCTGACTCCTGTGGTTGTGTCTGCTGGGTGCTGGCTGAGTCAGTTGTTGAGTGGTAATATTTCAATGCATACTCTCAAGCATTCAGTCTCCATGCTCTCCAGCAGGTCGCAGAGTTTCGGGACATCAGGCTGCACTGAACATGGATGGGTCCTCTCACATTGCTCTCACTACTCCTGTAAAGGCGCTGGACTGTAATGCACCACATGGGTAGAGGCAGAGCTCAGAGCGGAGGTCAGGTGTCAGCTGGGCAATAAGCAGCACATGCAGCACATTATCTCCCTGTTTATTGGTCCGCTGTACCTGACTTGTTCTGACAGACATGAGCAAAGGCCATTAGGAATTTGGCAGCAGTGGCAAAAAGGATGGGTGGAATTAGGAGGAGGACTGAGGCTGGTATTTATCTGTCTGGTGTTACTGGTTGTGTGCAGTGTGAATTCAGGTCAGAAAGCGGGTGGAGCCATTAAGCCTGGCCAGGTCCCCCAAACTCACGGGCCTCACAGCGACTGCGTGGTCTGCCTCTATTGAGACAAACAATTATTCTGAGGGTCTACCCTTCATCTGTCTACCCTTCTACAGAACATGTGCACATCCACTTTTAGCTGCATTGTAAGCTTTGTTATCATTGTACACATAGGACATGTCATCGTCAATAAGGCAGAATTGATTATTTGTGAATCAACCCATAGTAAATAGACCCTTATGGCAGGTTTACACAGCCCGAGCAGAAGTAAGTTTACAACCGGCTGCTCGTTCAGTGGAGGTAAAGCACTGAATTTACATACAGCCATCACCTCCACAGTATGAGCAGTGATGTGCTAAGGGGTGATGTGGGGCTGCCAGCTCTCAGGCGAGTGCCAGAGCCCAGAAGCAAAGAGCTCCCAGATTCAGCCCGAAGACACAGATCGCGCTGCTGGTCTGTGTGGAAGGAGCCTGCAGCCTGGGAATCTGCCAAAGCTCTGCCCACACAGTGCTGCAGAGTGATCTGTGTTTGCAGGGGAGAGCTGGATGTGAGCTTCAGGAACGGGACAAGATAAGTAGTTACTGTGTTTTTGTTTTTTTAACACAGAGGGGGCACAATAGGCATTTCTACTATGGAGTGGGCACAGAGGCCACTTCTACTATGGAGAGGCACAGAGGGCATTTCTACTATGGATGGGACACTGAGGGCATTACTACTATTAAGGGGGCACAATGGGCATTACTACTACAAAGGGGGCACAATGGACATTACTATTATGAAGGAGCCACAATGGGCATTATTACTATGAAGGGGGCACAGAGGGCATTACTAATGTGTAGGGTGCACAATGGGCATTACTACTATGAATAGAGCACAATGGGCATTACTACTGTGAAGGCGGCACAGAGGGCATTACCCTGGTGAAAGGGTGGGCATAACTGTTATTGGGAACAAAGTGGGCATTATTACTGTGAAGAGGGCACAATGGGCATTACTATTGTGAAGGGCCACAGAAGGCATTACTACTGTTATGGGGGCACAGTGAGGGCATACCTACTCTGAAAGGGTACAGAGAGGGCATTACAACTGTGAGGGGGCACAAAAAGGGCATTACAGCTGTTAAGGGGGCACAAATAGGGCATTACTACTGTGAGGGGGCACAATGAGGGCATAACTATTATGAGGAGGCACAGTGTGGGCATAACTACTGTGAGGTGGCACATATCTGGACAAAACTACTGTGAAGGCTGTACAATGAGGGCAATACTACTGTGAGAGGGAACGCATTTTATTTTTAAGTATTGGGGGGGTGCCAAAGAAAGGACCCTCCCCAGGTGCCAAACACCCTAGGCATGCCACTGAGTATGAGAACGAGGGATCGCTGTTGGAATTGCTTGTCCTCATACAGCTGTATTGTTTCTGGGCAGCAGATCACTGTTCACACAGCACAATCTGCTGCCTAGGAATGATAATTTACTTGCCTACTCGAACAACAGTATCACCCGATGAATAAACGAGAGATAATCTGCCTGACAACTAGGCTGTGTAAACCCGACGTAACGGTCTGTTCACTTAACATTTTTGACCTCCATTTAATTTATACACCAGGATATATCCATGCCTGAAATGAATGCAATCACCCATCGGTCCAACTGCATGGGAGTGTACATGCAGGATACCTTTATACATGCCTCCCAAGTATCCCATATTTGAAGGGACAGTCCCTCTTTTTGACCCAAGTCCCTCTGTCCTTCTTTGAAGGACATCTTTAAATGTCCCTCTTTTTGACCGAGGTTATTAATGCATAAATGAGCATCAATAAATTTACAAATTTGCACCTTACTAAACTATCTGTATAGGTATCTGGTTTCTACCTGTATATTAGACTATAATTTCATTATTTTGTGCAAATTGTTCCTTAAAATACCTATAATCTGAAGATTTATGTGCTAATTTTCAAATGGATATTGAAGCATAAGTAAGGAATTTACACTAACCTAACTGATCTCAGCAGCTGAGTCAGTAATTAAAACTGCTGTGATGTGTGCCGCACATATTGTCCCTCTTTACGATTTTCAAAAGTTGGGATGTATGCTTTAAGGCCTCTTTCACACAGGTGTGATTTCCGTGAGGGTGCAATGCATTCACATCACGCATTGCACCCGCGTGGAAATCACGCCCGTGTGAAAGAGGCCTTAAAGCATACATCCCAACTTCCGGACCCATTCATTTCTATGGGGCTGTGTACATGAGCGGTGATTTTCCCGCATCACTTTTGCGTTGCGTGAAAATCGCAGCATGCTCTATATTGTGCGATTTTCACGCAACAAGCCCCATAGAAGTGAATGGGGCTGCAGGAAAATCACAAGCATCCGCAGGCAAGTGCAGATGCGGATCTTTATTATTTTCCCTTATAACATGGTTATAAGGGAAAATAATAGCATTCTAATTACAGAATGTTATGTAAAAAGGGGAAGAGAGGGTTAAAAATAAAAAAAACTTTCACTCACCTACTCCTCTTGATCGCGTAGGTGCCGGGATCATTCTTCTTTCTTCATTCTGCTGGGTAAAGGACCTTCCATGACGTCACTGGGTCACATGGGTCACATGGACCCAGTGACGTCACCAAAGGTCCTTCAACCAACAGATATGAAGATAGAAGATGTTCCTTGCACCTATGCGATCAATGGCAGGAGGTGAGTTCAATTTTTATTTTATTTTTAACCCTCTATTGCCCTGCTAACATAGCATTCTGTATTTAGAATGCTATTATTTTCCCATATAACCATGTTATAAGGGAAAATAATAAAATATGCAGAATACTCAACCCGAAACCGGACTTCATTGATGAAGTTCGGCTTCGGGTCTGGGTACCAAACATGCAGATTTTTCACACGCACGTGCAAAACGCATTAAAACGCTTTGCACTCGCGTGGAAAAATCCCGCAACGCACCCGCCTCTTATCCGGGTGTCAAACGTGACTCCCGAGTGAAAGAGTCCTAAATGTAGCAGCAAAGTTTCTACACTCTTTTGCCCTCCATCGGACTAATGTTACCTAGACACATTTAACATGTATGTGGTTAGCTGTGAACATAGCCTAAAAGGAAGTGATTAGCTCTAAAATCAGCTCCAACCTGGGTTTTCTTCTTCTGGATATAGGATACTTTAAAGGTGGGTTTGCATCAGCGTTTGTAATTCCATTATACTGTTCTGTTATAACAAGGTTATAACAGATTATAACAGAATTTAAGGACAGAATGCAACCCTTTAAGAGGCATTCCGTTTTGCTCTGTCCTAATACATTTCTTTAGGCACAATTAACGGTTCCATTTTGTTCCGTTATTTATGTGACAGAAAAAAAAGTCCTGTCGACAGTATGACTTATTCACTTATTTCCTATTTTTACCACTTCCTGAATGTAAAGCACTGTAAAATATGTTAAAGCTGCAGTATATAAATTCGATTACACCTTAATCCATGTAATAAGTATTACTTTTGATATGAATAGGGAATAATAAATGCATAGGGAATGCAAATAATACTGCACCAGGTAATCAACATAAGCGACATTATTAGTAATAGTAATAGTATACTATTCCACCAGGAAGAACAATTTACTGTATATTGATTATTCTTTGTAGTAATCAGACGCCCATTTACATTTTGAAACATTTTAGTAATCACCACTACAGTAACAAGCGTTTAGAGAATACATTGTTTGACAAAATGCTGAGTGTAACTGGAGTCTACAGTTTCATTGTGCTGACACAGAGCACCAGGAGAAAGAACGCACTCTGCCACCATAATGCAACATTAGGGAGAGAGCTAGAAGGCTTTTTATACTTCCCTAATTGGCTGACAAGTCTCAAAACTAGAATCTGCTCATCAGCACAACATTCGAGCTAATGAGCATGTATAGAAAACTATGAATGGAAAGCAGAACACAAATCTCCAATTCAGATTATACTGTGCCCCAGAAATATTTATGTTGTCTCATTTCCATATTCATAAGTTGTGTTATGTGTCCTTCACAGTGTCAAGGCATAAACTGTGCAATGCTCAAGTATAACTTTATCATTCTGTAAAATAAACTAACCTTCAAATAGAGCATCTCATGATATACTGAACATTTACACATACAATCTTAGAATCATTGTTTTACTATTCTTAACCTATTAAAGGGGTTGTCACATACTGTAGCATATTCTACATTTTTCAATCCAGCACGTGGATCTGAAAACTTTTATAATTGCATGTAATTTAAAATGTAATATAGCCGCTGAGCTATTCAATAAAATGTATCTGTGTAACGCCCCCTGCTGTTTGTTCTTTTCCTTTTTTGTCCGACTGAGCTGGTCGCTCATGCTCTGTTTAACTCTTCAACTGCCACCAGCCATACGTTTTGTTAGAAGCTGTGGCAGTTACAGAGGGAGAGCTGCAGCAGAAAGGACAGACACCCTGAGAAAGGACACACCAGCTGCCAGGCTTAGGGTAATCTAGCAGAGAAATTGGAGCAGTGAATGGGGAGATCTCTGGAGCCATGTGCGGTACAGGGCTGGTTATAGCTTTGTTATAAAGGTATTATTATTTACTTTATGATGTCTGATTTTCATTTTTTACATCAATCATTGCATAACCTCCTGGAAATTATATATAAGAAAAGTATGGCTCTTGGTCCTGGCTTTAAACCTGCACCAATTGTTCAGTGATAGCTAAGAGTCCCTTCTTTTGCAATTAAAGCATTCCTGACATTTCAGGTAACATCTCAGAATATGCTGTCATTTGTGTAAACACGAATGATAAAAATATTATATCTGGCCATTTTCTCCTCTGCAGGCTTTATTTTTTACTCTAACTAGTACTTGCTAGTAGCTGAAGACTAGTTACGAAGATGTCACCCATGCATAGCATAAAGCACACTATGGAAAATGGCTGGCACTCCTCCTTATAATGGTGCTCAGTGTTGTGGGAATATCCCAAGTCATATAGAGTGAAAAAAACACGGCACTCAAGCGACTTGTTGATATTGATACAATCACGTTTCTTTATTATTCTTCTTAATCGTTATTTTTTTTCCGTTATTTTATGACCACCATTGAAAAGACATAATAATAAATGGCCGACGTTTCGGTCTAACCAAGACCTTTATCAGGGCCTGAAGATAACAGATATATACAAAATTAATCATACAGGTCTGTATACAAACACCGACGGTGAAGATTTGAGCAGTATAATGTAAATATTGACAGTAACATCAGGGGATGACACAAATAGTCAGTACAAAGTATAGACAGATAGTCCACTATGGAGAAGGAGACAGACAGCACAATACACACTAGTCCAATACAATAAATGTATAAAGCCATGTTATCTCAAAAAGGAGGCATGTAAAAAGACATATAAAGAGAGTCCGTGGCGACTAGGAAGGAAGACAACCTAATATCAATGCATATATAGGTAAAAGTGCAACAAAGGTACAGGCAAAAAACAATAAGTCCAGCAGTTCAAAAGTACATACCTAGGAGCAATAGGATACATAGGTGCAGGTGGCATACAAGGTACGCTAGTTCAGCGCTTTAAATAGCGCGCAGAGTACTACTTCCGGTCCGCGGCCGGGACCGGAAGTGCGTCACGGACATGCGCAATTCGGCAGATGAAGCCAAACGGTCCACAGCGGGGACCGGAAGTGCGTCATAGACATGCGCACTTCGTATGTTGAAGCCGGATGGCACAGAGTGTAAGGGACCAGTATTGCCAGGACTTAAAAGAGGTTAGATGCATGCGCTCATAAATGGAATAACACAAAACAAATAGATAACTGGCTATAAGGCATTATAGACAAAGCTTATAGCAAGATGGAGTAGTGGTATTGTGTTAAACTATCAAATATAAATAAACAATGAGTATATATAATATATAGTCGGGACTACTGACGTCGTGGAGGGGGCCAATGGTAAGGGTCTACCTTAAATGGATTACAGTGGGTAATATTCTCTACCTATTTTGATAGTACAATATTCTAAAAAATAATAGATAATAATAGCCCATATAGCCCTCACGTCAAATATGGTATAGAGCCCCCAGTTAAATCAGGAAGATATAGTTATATCTATAGTCAAGACATCTAGAGAGTCCTAAATCGTGAGATCGAAGTCTCTGTTCAAGCCTGATGGATATAATGTTTTTAGTTCATGGATCCAGAAGGCTTCACGCCTTTGTAAAAGTAATTTACGATCACCACCGCGGCGAGGAAGGGGAACGTGTTCCAATATTTGGAACCGTAATTGACTGATCTGGTGTTTCATATCGATAAAATGTTGAGGGATGGGAAGTTCAATTTTACCGCATCGTATATCGGATTTGTGTTTACATATGCGGTCTCGCACACACTGGGAGGTCTCCCCAACGTATGCGAGACCGCATGGACACTTAATCAAATAGACCGCATAAGTTGTGAGGCAAGTAAAGTAGCCTCGTATCTGGTAATTTTTACCTGAGTGTGGATGTGTAAACACTGGACCCTTCTTTACGTTCGTACATTGAGTACAATTTAGGCAGGGAAAGGTGCCACGTTTAGTCTCGGCCAAAGTAGTTTGAATCATCTTGGGTCTAGTCGAACCAATGTCAGCATGAACCAAAGAATCACGGATGTTTTTAGCACGTCTAAAGCACATTCGTAGTGGTACAGTGAATTCAGGGATCGTAGGATAAGACTTAGTTAATAGCGGCCAATGTTTCTGTATAATGTGCCGTAGACGTGCAACAAAGGGTGATACGTCATCACCAATGGGATCCGTGGAGGATCAGTCCTAGGTTCTTTACGATGACATTGGCTAGAGTAGGCCAACTCTGTGTCAAGTAGAGTGCGTGGATAACCTCTAGCTGCAAATTTAGAGGCCATTTCGGTCAGACGTTGTTGTTTACGTTTAGGTCACTAACAATTCTAGAAACACGTGCGAACTGTGAACGTGGTAAGGAAGTCTTAGTATTTCTTGGATGATTACTAGAGAATAGTAACAATGTATTCCTGTCAGTTGGTTTCGTATATAAGTCGACAGACAAAGTCCCATCAGCATTCTTGACCACCATAGTGTCAAGAAAGCTGACGGAGTTGGTGTCCACATGCGCTGTAAACTGAAGGCCCTCTACCATCGTGTTGAGTTCCCTAAAGAAATTTTCGAATGATAGCCGATCACCACGCCAAATACAGAATATGTCGTCGATATATCGACGCCATATTATGGCGTGCGATTGAAAAAGACTGTGTGGATATACATGGTCCTGTTCAAAGCGATCCATATATATATTGGCGTAGGGCGGGGCCACATTAGCCCCCATTGCTGTCCCTTTCTGCTGTAAATAAAATTGGTCGCCGATCGCAGATACGGACTTGATAGTTAATATCTCCTCTCGGTCTCTTACGCCTACAGAACTCTCAGTACTAGCAAAGGGCTTATCCTTTTGCCCTACTAATTCCTTATATACGTTTGGTGTTACACAAGATTTACATAGATTCTATAGAACCCTGCGCCTTAAGACCCATTTTGCACAGTGTGAGCCTGCTGATAGACAGGATAAGGCACGTCAATCATCTCTTTCTATTGGATCCCTAGGCTTACGTAATAAGAGTGATTTTTCACCTCCCAAAACCTATCATGGCGTTGAGGCCTATATCGACATTATCAATAGGGAAATACAAAAAGAATTGGAGGCTTATAGAAAGGGACAGTATCCATCACATGGCAATCTAACACCCTCTGAAAATAATGCTCTGAAAGCTCTCAGAGAGGATAAGCGGATCACAATAAAACCGGCCGACAAAGGCGGTGCCATCGTAGTGATGGATACAACCTTCTATAAATCTGAAATTTTACGCCAACTATCTGATCAAGAAACATATAAGATGTTATCACATAATCCCTCTTTTCAGATACAGAGGGAGATTGAGAATTTTTGCAACAACATCTTACAAAGGGCACTATTGACAAGGCTACTTACACCTTCTTGTATAACAAAAACCCTATCACACCTGTGTTCTATGTGTTGCCAAAAATACATAAAGACTTACAACATCCCCTGGGCGTCCAATCGTGGCCTCTTCTGAGTCACTTTTGTCACCCTTATCTGTCTATCTAGAAAAATCTTAACACCTTGTGTACGTCGTACCAAGTCCTTTCTCCTCGACACCTCACACTTTTTACAACTTATAGGTTCTCTCGATATCCTTCCACCTGATACCCTTCTCGTGACCCTGGATGTCAGCAGCCTATACACCTCTATCACTCATGATGGGGGTGTACAGTCTGTTCAGACGTTACTCAAGGATAGCTCATTGTCAGTTGATCAACAACAATTCTGTGTGGACCTATTACGGTTCGTGTTGGAAAAAACTTTTTATGTTCGGCGACCAATTTTATTTACAGCAGAAAGGGACAGCAATGGGGGCTAATGTGGCCCCGCCCTACGCCAATATATATATGGATCGCTTTGAACAGGACCATGTATATCCACACAGTCTTTTTCAATCGCACGCCATAATATGGCGTCGATATATCGACGACATATTCTGTATTTGGCGTGGTGATCGGCTATCATTCGAAAATTTCTTTAGGGAACTCAACACGATGGTAGAGGGCCTTCAGTTTACAGCGCATGTGGACACCAACTCCGTCAGCTTTCTTGACACTATGGTGGTCAAGAATGCTGATGGGACTTTGTCTGTCGACTTATATACGAAACCAACTGACAGGAATACATTGTTACTATTCTCTAGTAATCATCCAAGAAATACTAAGACTTCCTTACCACGCTCACAGTTCGCACGTGTTTCTAGAATTGTTAGTGACCCTAAACGTAAACAACAACGTCTGACCGAAATGGCCTCTAAATTTGCAGCTAGAGGTTATCCACGCACTCTACTTGACACAGAGTTGGCCTACTCTAGCCAATGTCATCGTAAAGAACCTAGGACTGATCCTCCACGGATCCCATTGGTGATGACGTATCACCCTTTTGTTGCACGCTCTACGGCACATTATACAGAAACATTGGCCGCTATTAACTAAGTCTTATCCTACGATCCCTGAATTCACTGTACCACTACGAATGTGCTTTAGACGTGCTAAAAACATCCGTGATTCTTTGGTTCATGCTGACATTGGTTCGACTAGACCCAAGATGATTCAAACTACTTTGGCCGAGACTAAACGTGGCACCTTTCCCTGCCTAAATTGTACTCAATGTACGAACGTAAAGAAGGGTCCAGTGTTTACACATCCACACTCAGGTAAAAATTACCAGATACGAGGCTACTTTACTTGCCTCACAACTTATGCGGTCTATTTGATTAAGTGTCCATGCGGTCTCGCATACGTTGGGGAGACCTCCCAGTGTGTGCGAGACCGCATATGTAAACACAAATCCGATATACGATGCGGTAAAATTGAACTTCCCATCCCTCAACATTTTATCGATATGAAACACCAGATCAGTCAATTACGGTTCCAAATATTGGAACACGTTCCCCTTCCTCGCCGCGGTGGTGATCGTGAATTACTTTTACAAAGGCGTGAAGCCTTCTGGATCCATGAACTAAAAACATTATATCCATCAGGCTTGAACAGAGACTTCGATCTCACGATTTAGGACTCTCTAGATGTCTTGACTATAGATATAACTATATCTTCCTGATTTAACTGGGGGCTCTATACCATATTTGACGTGAGGGCTATATGGGCTATTATTATCTATTATTTTTTAGAATATTGTACTATCAAAATAGGTAGAGAATATTACCCACTGTAATCCATTTAAGGTAGACCCTTACCATTGGCCCCCTCCACGACGTCAGTAGTCCCGACTATATATTATATATACTCATTGTTTATTTATATTTGATAGTTTAACACAATACCACTACTCCATCTTGCTATAAGCTTTGTCTATAATGCCTTATAGCCAGTTATCTATTTGTTTTGTGTTATTCCATTTATGAGCGCATGCATCTAACCTCTTTTAAGTCCTGGCAATACTGGTCCCTTACACTCTGTGCCATCCGGCTTCAACATACGAAGTGCGCATGTCTATGACGCACTTCCGGTCCCCGCTGTGGACCGCTTGGCTTCATCTGCCGAATTGCGCATGTCCGTGACGCACTTCCGGTCCCGGCCGCGGACCGGAAGTAGTACTCTGGCGCGCTATTTAAAGCGCTGAACTAGCGTACCTTGTATGCCACCTGCACCTATGTATCCTATTGCTCCTAGGTATGTACTTTTGAACTGCTGGACTTATTGTTTTTTGCCTGTACCTTTGTTGCACTTTTACCTATATATGCATTGATATTAGGTTGTCTTCCTTCCTAGTCGCCACGGACTCTCTTTATATGTCTTTTTACATGCCTCCTTTTTGAGATAACATGGCTTTATACATTTATTGTATTGGACTAGTGTGTATTGTGCTGTCTGTCTCCTTCTCCATAGTGGACTATCTGTCTATACTTTGTACTGACTATTTGTGTCATCCCCTGATGTTACTGTCAATATTTACATTATACTGCTCAAATCTTCACCGTCGGTGTTTGTATACAGACCTGTATGATTAATTTTGTATATATCTGTTATCTTCAGGCCCTGATAAAGGTCTTGGTTAGACCGAAACGTCGGCCATTTATTATTATGTCTTTTCAATGGTGGTCATAAAATAACGGAAAAAAAATAACGATTAAGAAGAATAATAAAGAAACGTGATTGTATCAATATCAACAAGTCGCTTGAGTGCCGTGTTTTTTTCACTCTAGCATAAAGCACAGACATGGTGAGATCCTGATCGTTCTGCAATGCCCCCTCAGAAGGAGTCGCAGCATGGAAGACAGTATACTGCAGTACTGAGAAGTGTTTCTGTGAATCCAGCACTGGGGTGAGACAGAAAACTTAGAGACAGCAGCAGCATCTCTGTGTGTTGGTGCTTCTGTCTTCTTCCAGCAGCTAACTCCTGCTTCTCCCTTCCCCTTTTCATAGACATCTATGGAAACTCTGGGCCAGTTACTTAAGTTGATCCATTCTTTGTCACTATTGAGCAGGACTTAAGGGAGCCAAGTGCTGGAGTCCCACTCAATACAAGGCTCAATCTAAGGAGTCATCATATTCATGAGCTCCTGGCTGCCCTCCATCTCTGCCACTTTTTGGGAACCTTTTTCGTATACACAGTAAAGTAACAGAGCTGTCAGTGGTGTGGGGGAGGGAGGTTGTTTAGTGAGTGCATATGAGGACAGTGTTGTACACTGTATTGAGCAGACTCCAACACCTGGTCTGCGCTGTAGCTGCTCAATTCTGATTTTCTTTTTTCAAATCTTATTTTTATTATCAAAGTTTAAATTAGAACAGTAAAGCAAAATAGTTGCACATACAAGATGGGATCTGAAATGACAGCGGGATCAGATATAGCCAATAATGCAGCCACATAAAATGGCGGAACATTGAGGCCAATATAAGCATATGTTAATTGACAGGCATTGAGAATGGGCATACAATAATAATGGTATACACTACAAAATATTTTATATAAGGAAATAAAGAATAGAATGTAAGACAACAGGAGAGAAGAAGCACACAAAACCCACCAAAATATGGTAGGAACAGAGGAACGTCAACCAGAGAGCAATACAGGATAAGTGTCCAGTGTCTACAGCTTGTCCTCCTCCTCCAGTGGCCAAATCCCGCGCCTGCACCAAGAATCCAGATGTCTGCGCCTGGTTTCCCGATTACTGGCAGAAGCTTCGGTGTATCCAGTGCGCAGGTGCCGGCCCGTACGTCACATTACAGCAAGCGGTGCACAGTAAGGACAGCCCTCCGATGCGGCGGTTGCAGGAGTCTCGCTGTACGGGCCTGCGCACAGGATACCCAGATGCTTCTGCCAGTAATCGGCAAACCAGTGCGCAGGCGCGGACATCCGGATCCTCGGCGCAGGCGCGGGATTTGGCCACTGGAGGAGGAGGACAAGCTGAAGACACTGGGCGGGCCGTCTGGGTGAAAGAGGGAGTGCACAGTTATGAAGATGAGCGCGCGGCCTGGGCACCGGCCATTATGACGCCGCCCCTGGGATGACATGACCAAGACGCTGGATAAAACTGTACTGTCATTTATTCGGTGCGCAGAGTGTCTGGGTAGAGATGGTATTTACCATTATTCGGCCATGGTATGGTGGTAATTTGGGTGTTTGTATAGTGGTTTCTATTCACTGTCAGCATGGTGGTATTCAGCCACTATGTGCTGGTAATTTGTGTTCATGGTATAGTGGGATTACAGTTATTATTAGTAATATTAATTTTGGTTTATTGGATTTTGTTCATAAATAGGATAGTGATAATTATCAGTTACATTGCGTATTATTTGTTATCTGTATGACTGTACTATTTAGAGTTGTATTATCATATAAATCTTTATAGACACTAGCAACGCTACTGGGTCTCATGGAGAGAGATTTGGGGGTGCGAGGTCCAAAATTTGGAAAATTCTTAGCAGATCTGCACATGAGAGCTGCAGATTTGTGGCAGATTTTACCCTTTTCATTGCAAAGGGTGTATGTAATCCATGGCAGAAATCTGCACCACAGAAGAACAAGTTATCAGCTAGATTGAACAAACTTTTCACAGGGTGTGCGTAATGCTAATGTAATGATAAAGCCAAACTGACAGCCAGCAAATGCGGCGTACCAGACACACTTTGCGCAAGCCGTCACACTCTGAACACCCTTGAGGGCCGGGGTACTCTTCACCCTCCTCCAGCAGGAAGGGGAACTTTGGCAGAGCCCTTCCCAGGTGTCAAATAGCAGGGCGGCTGGTGGCTGGGCACACCGGCCACAGTTGGGCAAAACCCCAAAGTAAATACAGTGACACTATGCAATGGGCAATAGAGAAACACGAGAATGGTCAGTAAACGTAAGCCAGGGCACAAGAACCAGAAGACAACCAAAACCAAAGCTAGAGTCAATAACCAGATAAACCACTGACCAGATATCATCAGAACCAGGAAGTAACTGAATAATCATCAGTGAGTGGGGGAAAAGACCAGGTTAAGGCTAGGTTCACACAACGACATTTGTTGCGTGACATTTTGTTGCATTAATGTCGTGCGACAATTTTTATAATGGTAGTCTATGGTGTCGCATTGCAACATGCGACATGCTGCGACTGCGACACAATAGTCGCAAAAAATCCATTCAAGATGTCGTGTCGCAGTCGCAGCATGTCGCATGTTGCAATGCGACACCATAGACTACCATTATAAAAATTGTCGCGCGACATTAAAGCAACAAACTGTTGCGCGACAAATGTTGCAGTGTAGTCGTGCTCTAGGTCGTGTGAACCTAGCCTTAAATATCCCTCCACAGATCACCTGACACTGCTGAGGTGACAAGTCAAGTCTGGAGACATGACAACAGAGGTTCCCTGGCAACAGCTGACGCTAAGGGAATGATGCGTCCTGTCTCCCAGCAGTACCAAGATCCGGAGTGGATCTCACAGAGTGACGCGCTCGTAAAGCGCAAATCTTTACTAGCTCCCCCCTCAGGGGTTGACATCCCACCCCTCGTGGCCAGCGAGGGGTGAGGGATGTCCTGCCGGAGACCGCCTGGGAGAATGAGAGACACGTCTTCGCCTGGTGACATGCTTCTGGTGAGACTACGTCTGTCTTCCTGGCTGCCTGACAGTGTGGACAGTGTGCATAAGTATTGTCATGCATTGTAAAGGGGATCAGACCCCCAAAACTGAAAAGAGAAGTAAAAAAAATAAATTTTTACAAAAAAAATTTAAGTTCCAAGTAAAAAAAATAAAGCGTCCTTTTCCCAAAATAAAGTAAAAAAAAATTGTGAAAAATAGGGAAAAAAAAAAGTTGACATTAAAAAAATAAAATAAAAACAGTTCTAAATTTTTTTTTTGTCACATTACATTACTAAAAGTGCAACACCAGGCAATCAAAAAGGCGTATGCCCCCCAAAATAGTACCAATCTAACCGTCACCTCGACCCTCAAAAAATGAGCCCCTACTTAATACAATCGCACAAAAAATAAAAAAATAAAAAATGCTTTTATTGTCTTAAATGTAAATTTTTTTTAAAAAAATAAACATATTAGGTACTGCAACATCTGTAACGACCTGCTCAATAAATTATCACATGCCCTAACCCCTCAGATGAACACCATAAAAAAAAACTAATAATAAAAATTGTGTCACAAAAAGTGTAATACCAAGCGACCAAAAAGTCATACGCACCCCAAAACTGAGACCCTACCTAAGACAATCGACCATGGAGACACTGAAACATGATTTTTTTTGTTTAAAACTTAAATAATTTAAAAAAAGTATACATTTTTTGTCACCTTACATCACTAAAAATGCAACACCAAGTAATCAAAAAGGCGTATGCCCGCAAAATTGCACCAATCTAACCATTACTTCATCCCGAAAAAATTGAGACCCTACCTAAGACAATCGCCCAAAAAAACAACAACTGTGGCTCTCAGAATATGGAGACACTGAAACATGATTTTGTTTAAAAAATGCTGTTATTGTGTAAAACTTAAATAAATTTAAAAAGTATACATATTATGTATCGCCGCATCCGTAACAGTGTAAAAAAGCCATTTTTTGTCACCTTACATAAAAAAAAAAATTAATACCAAGGGATAAAAAAGTCATATGCACCCCAAAATCATATTAATTAAACCGTCATCTCATCTTGCAAAAAATGAGACCCTACCTAAGACAATCGCCAAAAAATAAAAAATTGTGGTTCTCAGACTATGGAGACGCTGAAATATGATTTTTTTTGTTTAACCGCTTCAGGACCGCCGTACGCAGGATTGCGTCCTGCGGGCGGTCCTGTTCTTCTGATCGGACGCGCCGGGGCGTCATCTCGCGAGACGCGAGACTTCCTGTGAACGCGCGTGCGGGCGCGCGCTCACAGCGCCTGGCGCCTGAAGAGTTGTACTACAGCCTGCCAGCGATGATCAATCGCTGGCAGGCTGTAGATGCGATATAATCGCATCAAACAGCTATATCAGACGCTGTTTTATGAACAGCGTCTGATATAGCTGCTACCTGGTCCTCTGGTGGTCCCATTTTCTGGGATCGACCACCAGAGGACCAGGTAACACAGTAAAGTTGCACCAAACACTACACTAACCCCCCCCCCTCACCTATTAACCCCTTGATCACCCCATCTAGACCCCCTGATCACCCCCTGTCATTGATCACACCCCTTGTAAGGCTCCATTCAGACGCCCATATGTGTTTTGCGGATCCGTGATTCACAGATCCGTGGATTCACGGATCCGCGGATCCGATCCGCGGATCCGATCCGCAGATCCTCAAAACACGGACACCGGCAATGTGCTTTCCGCATTTTGCAGATCCGCACATTGCCAGAACTATATAGAAAATGCTTTTCTTGTCCGCAACTGCGGACAAGAATAGGACATGTTCTATATTTTTGCGGAACGGAAGTGCAGACTCGGAAGCGCGGATCCGTAATTCCGATCCGAGCGGGACAAAGTCTGTCCCCATAGAAATGAATGGGTCCGCAATTCCGTTCCGCAAACAGAATTGCGGACGTGTGAATGGGGCATAAGGGTCCCCTATCACCACCAGTTAGTTAGCTACTTGTTAGGTAGCTAGCGCCCAGCCCACCGCACCGCAGTCACTGATTTTGGCAGAGATTTATTCATCCACATTGATCGATGCGAATGAAGAAATCTGTGCCGTTCATTTTTTTTTTTCAGCGCAGAGGCTGAACGGAAAAAATCTCATTACCCGTATGCTCAATATACGGAGAATCGCAGAAACTCCTAATGCTGGCCATACGTGTAATGATTATGGAGACCCTCAAATGCCAGAGCAGTACAAAACCCCACATGTGACCCCATTTTAGAAAGAAGACACCTCAAGGTATTCCGTGAGGGGTATGGTGAGTTCATGCAAAATTTTATTTTTTGTCACAAGTTAGTGGAATATGAGACTGTAAAAAAAAAAAAAAAACAATTTCCGCTAACTTGTGCCAAATTTTTTTTCTGTGAACTCGCCATGCCCCTCACGGAATACCTTGGGGTGTCTTCTTTCCACAATGGGGTCACATGTGGGGTATTTATACTGCCCTGGCATTTTAGGGGTGCTAAAGCGTGAGAATCCAAATGCGTAAAAATGGCCTGTAAAATCCTAAAGGTACTCATTGGTTTAGGGCCTTTGCGATTTGGCTGCAAAGTGTCACTCATGGATCGCCGTACTCAGGAGAAGTAGGGCAATGTGTTTGGGGTGTATTTTACATATACCCATATTGGGTGTGAGAAATATCGCTGTAAACGACAACTTTTTACATTTTTTTATTCAAAGTTGTCAATATACAGAGATATTTCTCTCACCCAGCATGGGTATATGTAAAAATACATCCCAAAACACATCGCCCTACTTCTCCTGAGTACGGCGATACCACATGAGTGACACTTTTTGCAGCCAAGATGCGCAAAGGGGCCCAAATTCCAACGAGTACCTTTTAGGAGGGTATTTTTACGCATTTTTCTTCTCACGCTTTAGGGCCCCTAAAATGCCAGGGCAGTATAAATACCCCACATGTCACCCCATTTTGGAAAGAAGACACCCCAAGGTATTCGCTGAGGGGCATAATGAGTTCATGAAAATTAAACTTTTGTCAAAAGTTAGCGGAAAGGGAGACTTTGTGAGAAAAACAATAAAAATCAATTTCCACTAACTTGTGCCAAAAAAATATTCTATGAACTCGCCATGCCCTCATGGAATACCTTGGGGTGTCTTCTTTCCAAAATGGGGTCACATGTGGGGTATTTATACTGCCCTGGCATTTTAGGGGCCCTAAAGCGTGAGAAGAAAATGCGTAAAATGCTCTTCCTAAAGGTACTCATTGAATTTGGGCCTTTGCATTTGGCTGCAAAAGTGTCACACATGTGGTACGCCGTACTCAGGAGAAGTAGGGCAATGTGTTTGGGTGTATTTTACATATACCCATGCTGGGTGAGAGAAATATCTCTGTAAACTGACAACTTTGAATAAAAAATGTAAAAAGTTGTCGTTTACAGCGATATTTCTCACACGCAGCATGGGTATATGTAAAAATACACCCCAAAACACATTGCCCTACTTCTCCTGAGTACGGCGATACCACATGAGTGACACTTTTTGCAGCCAAGATGCGCAAAGGGGCCCTAAAACCAATGAGTACCTTTAGGATTTCACAGGGCATTTTTATGCATTTGGATTCTCACACTTTAGGGGCCCCTAAAATGCCAGGTGAGTATAAATACCCCACATGTGACCCCATTTTGGAAAGAAGACACCCCAAGGTATTCCGTGAGGGGCATGGTGAGTCCACAGAATTTTTATTTTTGCCACAAGTCAGCGGAAATAGTTTTTTTATTTTTTTTTATTTTGTTTTTTACAAAGTCTCATATTCCACTAACTTGTGACAAAAATTAAAATTTTACATGAACTCACCATACCCCTCACAGAATACCTTGGGGTGTCTTCTTTCCAAAATGGGGTCACATGTGGGGTATTTATACTGTCCTGGCATTTTAGGGGCCCCTAAAGCGTGAGAAGAAGTCTGGAATCCAAATGCGTAAAAATGCCCTGTGAAATTCTAAAGGTACTCATTGGTTTTAGGGCCCTTTGCACTCAGGCTGCAAAGTGGCACACATGGGATCGCCGTACTCAGGAGAGTAGGTCAGTGTTTTGGGGTGTATTTTTATATATACCTATACTGTGTGTGAAAATATCTCTGTAAACGACAACTTTTAAAAAATTTTATACAAAGTTGTCAGTTTACAGAGATATTTCTCTCACCCAACATGGGTATATGTAAAAATACACCCTAAAACACATTGCCCTACTTCTCCTGAGTACGGCGATACCACATGTGTGACACTTTTTGCAGCCTGGGTGCGCAAAGGGGCCCAAATTCCAACGAGTACCTTTAGATTTTACATGGCGGCTCACAATTTAGCCCCGCCCAAAATGCCAGAACAGTAAACACACCCCACAAATGACCCCTTTTCGGAAAGTAGACACCCTGAGGTATTCACTGAGGGGCATAGTGAGTCCGTCTGAGATTTCTTTTTTTTGCCAGAAGTTAGCAGAAATTGAAACTTTTTTATTTATTTTTTTCTCAGAAAGTGTCATTTTCCGCTAACTTGTGAAAAAAATGAAATGATACATGAACTCACCATGCCCCCCGCGAATACTTTGGGGTGTCTTCTTCTAAAATGGTGTGATTTGGGGGTATTTATACCATCCTGACATTCTAGCACCTGAAGAAACATGACAGGCGCTCAGAAAGTCAGAGCTGCTTCAAAATGCCGAAATTCACTTTTTGCACCATAGTTTGTAAACGCTATAACTTTTACCCAAACCAATAAATATACACTTATTGGACTTTTTTATCAAAGACATGTAGAACAATAAATTTAGAGAAAATTTATATAGAAATGTAGTTTTTTAAAAAAATTTACAACAGAAAGTGAAAAATGTCATTTTTTTGTAAAAATTTCGGTAATTTTTGATTAATAGCAAAAAAAGTAAAAATGTCAGCAGCAATGAAATACCACCAAATGAAAGCTCTATTAGTGAGAAGAAAAGGAGGTAAAATTCATTTGGGTGGTAAGTTGCATGACGGAGCAATAAACGGGTAAAGTAGTGTAGTGCGGAATTGTAAAAAGTGGCCTGGTCTTTAAGGGTGTTTAAGCTAGGGGGGCTGAAGTGGTTAAAAATGCTGTTATTGTGTAAAATTAATTAAAAAAGTATACATATTAGGTATCGCCTAGTCAGTAAGAACCTGCTGTATAAAAATATCACACGAACTAACCCCTCAGGTGAACACCGTAAAAAAAAACACCCGGTGTAAAAAACGCTATTTTTTGTCACCTTACATCACAAAAAGTTTAATACCAAGGGATAAAAAAGTCATATGCACCCCAAAATCCTACCAATCCAACCGTCATCTCATCCCACAAAAAATTAGACCCTACCTAAGACAATTGCATAAAAAATAAAAAATAAACTATGGCTCTCAGAATATGGAGACACTAAAATATGATTTATTTTTTTTATTCAAAAATAGTTATTGTGTAAAACTTAAATAATCAAAAAAAAGTATACATATTAAGTATTGCTGCGTCCATAAGAACCTGCTGTATAAAAATATCACATGATCTAACCCCTCAGGTAAACACCGTAAAAAAAACTGTCAAAAAAGCCATTTTTTGTCACCTTACATCACAAAAAGGGTAATACACTCATAACTCAGCAGTCTGACAGGAAACCTCACCAATATGTAGTATATGCAAGTGCGAGAGCATAGTGTATAGTGAGGCCCCACTCCCTCATCTCCTTAGGCAGCTCTGCAAGTGGTGGAAACCAGTCCTGCTCACATTCTAAGACAGATGGCTGCCATTTTAAATAATTCGCTGAGCACCTCTCTAATACAGTAATATGAATGAGAAGACATTAATTCTTTTTTTTTTTTTGCTGCTTACTAAAGATCTCTGCAATGTAATAAAATACAATATCAAGATAAGCTTTCTCTACACTTACAGGTTTCTGACTAGAACATTTCAGTAGTGCATTTGAATAAGAAAGCAAATGTTATCTTTGAAATCATAACACTTAAGGATGTTTAATCATTTTACACTTCAATCAATTTGATTTATTGAACCTGTCATCAATACTGTACCAGAAGATTCTTCCCAAAAAATGCTAGATTAATCCTTATTTATTAGCTTTACTGAAAAATTAATATGAGAATATTCTCAAAATCTGCAAACATCTTCTGCTCTCCTGATTTATAATGTGAGGTACATATAGTCCTCACCTTTCTTAGACTTAGGGAATACGTGTTACATATTTTACCACTGTGTCAGTTGGCTTAGAGGAAGCCTGTAAATCCCCAGGCAGCTTGTCTTGACATTTTTCCTGGTCCGTAGAAAAACTAAAACTGAAACGCTTTGCCTGCTGCTCTGATGTTTATTCCAACCCCTCATAAAAAATGCATTGGACTTAGACTTTAAAGTCTTTAAGTAGCCTTTGCTATGTTCATACAAGCATCTTAAAACGCATATCATTTATTTAGTGAGAGAGTTCCACAACTTTCTTATTTTGAATGTATCTCTATTCTCTAATAAAGAGTGCAAAAGAAAATCCATTTACATAAAAAAAATACCACTGATGCTATCTCTTAAATGCTGCCAATAACAATGCTTTTGGCTCATACTTTCACCAGGCAGCTCTCTAATAGGAGACACCGATGATCAATATCATCTACAACGTCTGTATGTCTTAAGGTCTCTTTACACGAGATGTTGATCTAGTAGATTGTTGGGAAGGAAGCGTTCCTTCCCGAAAATCTGCTGATCACTAGCAGAGGAGACTGGTGTATTTACATGCATCGATCTCCTGCCATCGCTCTTCCCCATACTGTCTCTTGCTTTCCGGCAGCAGATCCCATTTACACAGCACAATGCCACTGGGAAACGAAGATCTTTTGTGCTGCACAAAAGATACAATTACCCAATGAACAAGCGTTTTGCTCGTTCATCGGGTAATCGGAAATGTATTTACACCACCAGATCAACATTAACTATCATTACTAGTAACGCTGGTTAGCGAGGATCGTTTCAATTGTCAGCCCTTGTAAAGGGCCCATTACTGACCAACAGCGGAAGCAGTGATTTTGATGTCCTCTACGATGACTCTAATGGGAGCTCAGGATCTGAGTAGTTGTCATCAGGACTACTGCAGAGGAGTAGTTATACAGGTTGACCGGATCTTCAGCATCTTGGAGCACACGGTAATGCTATTTTTCCACATTTCACATTTGGAGAATACCCCATAATTTGCTTTTGGAAAGCTATGTTTTGATTCAGAGGTGTCCCTATATTAAAGCAAACATCAAGTACTGACCCAAATCTGTCTGTAGCTAAGCACCATGGTTTACAATGGTTGACCATGGCAGGCTGCTACGCATCGCAACTTAACCCTCCTCACTCATACTTATGGCTACATAAGGTTTCTGTGGCAACTAGTGGCTGCCGATAATATCAAGTCTTGAAGTCAATTAAAAGAGGAATCCAGTAGATTCTGATCCTGATTCTGACCCTAATATTGGCTTTGTTACTGGATGGTCCTGCCTTGTTCCACTATACAGTTCTATTTCCGTTTTCACCCTTGCCCATTCTTTGGCTGGCTCTTTATCTAGTCCACTCACTTGGGAATCCAACAGGAAAAGTCAGTGCCCCCATGGGAGGGGGGAGGGGTTGAAGGGGTTCTCAAATTTAGATAAACCATTATCATATACCCTAGAAGGGAGTTCTGAATTAGTAGAGGGGTCCTCTGTTCAGGATCCTTTATGGGAATCTATCACCACTATTCTGGACTATTATCTGCAGTAATACGAGTAATACTGCACATAAGGAGTCTAGATCACCATTTTTTCCTACTGTCCCCTGTTCCCCCTCTATCAATACTCAAAGTTGCACTGATATAAACAGTCTGGACTGCTGTGCCGTGCCAACAGGATGGGAAATACTTATGTGCACACCGACAACGTATTTAGGTGCAACTTTAAAGCCTGAGAGTGAGGGAATAAGGAATAGGAAAATAAAAAAAAACTGTGATCTGGACACCTTATCAGTAGGGATTAGCAAATAGACTTCGGATGAAACATCCGAAGTTGATTCACATAAAACTTTGTTCTAATACTGTAGGGAGCAGGAGCCAATACATTCTAATACTGTACGGAGCTCCTGCTCCGTACAGTATTTGAACAAAGTCTTACGCAAATCGACTTCAGATGTTTCATCGACTTCAGATGTTTCATCCGTAGTCGATTCGCTCATCCTTACTTATCAGCAGTGCTGCTCATGTATTAATGAAGATAATCATCCAAGATCATGGTGACAGATTCCTTTTAATTGCTAGCAAAAGTGGAGTGGTTACAAATAGCATATTTAGTTTTGTTGGGACCATGCTGTCAAATAATTACACAAACAATCCATTTACTGCACTGTATGAGTCTGTCTCCTGCAGCACGGAGCAACAGCGCTCTATGTGAGTACTTCTATTTCCTCGTTCTAGGGACTGATCGGGGTCTTAGCACTCGGACCCCTACTGATCACAACATTTGATATGTTGCTATAACGTATCAAAAGCTTTTTCAAATTAGAGGTATACTTTAACCCCTTAACACATAATGCTCCACATGTACAGAATTAGCATACAGGGGATGTATAGAGCAAGTTAACACGATGAACAATTATTAAAAAGGAAGAGCAAGTTAACACGATGATCTCACTCCATACATGGTGGGTGCCACTATATAATACAGCAGACGCCTGCCAGCAGTGACCAGGTTCATAGTGACCACAGCATCTATGGGGTTAAACAGAAAGAGAGGGCTCCTTCAGTTCTCTGATCGGAACCACATGGTTAAATTGTGGGGCTTCTATCAGTTGCCATGATTGCCTGGGGCCATAGACTACAGTACTTTTCTATTGCAGTGTACGGGACATGCAACAACAAGATTGCATATTCAAGTCCCCTAAGGGGACTAAAAAGTACAGTAAAAAAATTGAAATAAAGAACCCACAAAAATATTAGACTTTCAAATCCCCCATTCACAATTTTACAACTAAAAGTAAATAAAAAAATCTTCCACTGAAGAAATACTTAGCAAAAATAGGTGGCAGGTGGCCACTTAACATAATTAATTTCCTTTCTACATTTTACTTATGCTGCTGCAGTGTAAAAAAAAAGCCCCACACAGTATTTATGAGCTATAATACAGTAAGGTTATAAAACACATCTGCCACAAGCTTGCTTTTCTACAACCAGTAAATATCATGCAAAGAGCTTTTAGGGATTAAAGAAAATGAGATACCAGATGTTTTTCAGCCTGTAATCCATAAATTATTGAGCAATATGTTATGAATCAATAGCAAAATGTCCATATATAGATGCAATGAAACCCTTAGCTACATTTCTTTATGGATTTGATGGAACAAATATGGAACATGAAAAATAGCACCTTATTAGAAATGTATCATGTGAAATGAAAATAAATAAAAAAAAAAGGCAAAAATAATTTGTGAGGCATTTTAAGCCTAACCTCCTATAGAGCTTGATGATTTCAGGCTGAGACATGGTATTAGAAGATAATTACATTACAAGCCATGTAAAAGTCTAACATTTTCAACCTATGTGATGCAAAATTATAAAATAATTTAGTTTTTCTTTCTTCTAGCTGCGTCCTGACTGTTACAGATCTGGGTTGTGAAATGTGTGTTCTTTTTTAACTGTTTTATTTATATAACAAGTATGTGCATTGCATCCAGAGACATCAGAAGATAGCACCAGAGGAGGTCTATGAGCTGGGGCCCCCACTGACTACAAGAATAATTGGGCTGTGAGGCTCTGCTGGAAACTGTGGCTCTATCACTGAAATGAATTGAAATATATAGTTCAAGATTAGTGGGGGTCCGAACACATGGATTCCCACAGATACTACTTTATGACATATCAAAAGGTGCCTGGCAGCGGTTTCCTCCCCTCTTCTCATTCAGAACACATCTGCACTTAGCAAGCCACGATGTTTATGGGTGGCCAACAGTTTTATACTAGACAAGCTACAGTACTTTTAATAGCCAATAAATGAATATGTCCAGTATAAGACTTCTGCTCCATTGCTGATGGCTGCCTTTAGTGGTTGTCACCTTGGCAAATCTTGAAAGATAACTTTAAAATGGCTGAATATTAATAGAGTACACAAAAAACAACTCCAGGCTGCATAATTGGAGGTTATTATTTGACTTTAATAGGAAATTACACGTGACCGCAAGAAGAACCTGTACATGCAGAGCTGGCGGGGCAGCAATGAAGCTGGAACCTTGCGGCAGGGATCAGGTAAGTATGATTACCACTGTGGGCCTGGCCACATTGGAGGCCTGAAGAAAAAAAATCACCAAGGGTGAGCAATACCTTTACCCTCAGTTCACACTTGCGCGTTTTACAGCGCGTTCGAAAGCACTGTAAAACGCATAACCGATGCAAACCAATGCTTCCCTATGGGACTGGTTCACATTTTCGCGTTTTACAGTGCGTTCGAACGCGCTGAAAAAAACCCGACGCATAAACAAGTACTTGAGCTTTTTTTGGGGCGTTTGTCGCTCGTTTTGGCCCATAGGCTTCAATGGGAACGCGCAACGCTTGTATTTTGTGCGTTTTTGAAACGCGCGTTCGAACGCGCTTATGAATTTGAAACATGCTGGAAAGGCCAAACCCCAGGTGCTAGGCACAGTTTGGAGAGAAGCCAACACTGCAGTCAATCACAAAAACGCGCGTAAAACGCGCGACAAAAACGCGCGGAAGACACGCATCTCAGAAACGCTCAGGTATGAACCCAGGGTTAAGGGGGTATTCTAGTTACAAGTAGTCTTATATCCAATAAGTAATGGATAGCTATTAGAGTCATGGGTGTCTGACCACTAGGGCACACAGTAATCACGAGTACATGAGATCTGTGTCCTTCATTTGAGTACAGTGCTGGTTAAAGTTTAGGTGAGTGCCTGAGATAGCTGAGCAGTGTACTGTACTCAGTGTACTGAGCAGAAGCCCCATACAGAATTAATGGGGCTACAGTGCACAGTGATCAGAGGGGGTCCTAGTGGTCGGAGTCCCATCAATCTACAGTTATCCTTTATTTAGTAGATAGGGATAAATTATTCTAAACAGAATACCCCTTTAACAATGAACAAGGCATGCTATTTTATTATATTTTTTTTATTATACCTGTGTGATAACTAGAACAAATTTTCATCAATGTCTGCATGGTCATAAATGTTAGCATTTACAAAGCATATTGCATTGCATAAGGACATTTTTCTTTTTTTTTTTCTTTTTAAGGGAACCTGTCACTTGCCTGTGCAGGTTCTAAGCCTCAATATGAGTCTCATAGGAATGAATGGAGAGGTAATTGACTTCCTGTCCTGTATCAGTTGGAGATCAGTGTTGGTCACATGACACAGTGGAGGATAAAAATGGAGGTTATAACTCACAAATGCTCTTGGATTAAGAGGTTGACCCGTGATCGGGCCCCTCTTACCCTTTCATATTAATCGATGACGTAAAAGGGCTAATAGTGACGTATTATCTGTACGTCTCAGAATATACTTCCCTCATTTAGCCTCCCCTGTTTGGGTCTGTGGTGATCCCTGCCTTAAATATCCCTACACTGTCCCTTCAAAACACTGGTGGTGATTTATTACTAACCCCCCGGTGTCTATGGGGGTGGTCTTTTGTAGTAGCTGCATATGTGCTGACTGGCCTTGCAGCTTCACCCACCCCCTGTGATATAGCGCTTGCCACTCCTGACATGCTTCGGATTGCACATGTCCGGACGCCGCGCAGTGATGACGTCAAGGCTGCCCGATGTATTGGCAGCCCTGGGAAATGTCAGTTTAGCCTGTGCGGGTATACGTGCGATGTGCCAGACAACATGGCGCGGGTCACGTGCATGCGAACCCGGCGCATGTGTATGAACGGACCTCTTACTTCCGCCCCCTCTACTATATAAACATAGCAGAGCGCATATGCGCTGCTAGATGCCCATAGACGTGGTGTCCTACCTCTGTCCGACGTCTTGGTCAAGGACTGCGGCCATATGCCCTCTCTAAGATATTTGTAAGTAATCACACTATACTTTCTGTGGGTTTGTTAATTAGGGTTGTATTCGTCCACCTTCCTGATTGGGCTTATACTGTGTTTATGTTGCAGATATCATGATATGCTGCTGTCTCTGTGGTGGTTTGGCTCTCCATGCCCGGGTCTGGGACTAATGTGATACGCTTGCTTCGGACACCATAACATCACCACACCATGCGGTCTGAGCTCGCCCCACTCCTTCTAAACCTATTATACACCTGTGTTTAGTATGAGTCACTTCATAGCCCTTGTGTCCCCTGATGACTCCTAGGGCTTTTACTTATCTTTAATATAGACCAACAGATATATTCAGCTACCGATCTATTTCTGATAAAGAACAATAGATATATTCATCGGAAGAAACGCGTAGGGACACGTGAATATACTGAGGTTATTTTACCTTTATCCTTACCTCACCTTATCAAACACCCACCCCAGTCCCAGCTGACACTTTGTGTAGGGATTTGTAGGGATTTGAGTGTAGGGTGAGTTTCCGGACGGGGCCACCCCTTGCGGGGCAAGGACCCCGTGTTAGTAGGCTGTGGAGGGCCAAACAGGCCAAGTAGGGCAGAACAGGGACAGCCTGTAATCTGGTATGTGCTCTGATACCCACCACACCTGATCTGTAATCCTCTCCTCCCACGATAATACAGCTGTGCCTCTCATCCGTGGCTGGGTGAATAGAGTTGAGTCTACATAAAACCAGTAAGAACTTGTCATCTACTACCCGAACGGATGTGTTCTTGAACTGATATGGTGCTAGACTTTGTGTTGTTTTGTTTTTTTCTGACTGGACCTGGCAACGCATTTTGTTCAGGTTCAGGTGCACCTGTATTTCCACACCCAGTCGCTATTTGTTGTAAGGGGCCTTCGTCTTTGATGAGATTTTACCTATAACTATTAAGTTATGTTTAGCATGTTACTGCCCTTTTTGCATTTTGTATAGCTCACAAATGCAGTCACTAGTAAGAAGATTACCTTCACTACAGTTTACATCATGTACCTTTCTAACAGGTCAGAGAATGAACATTTTTGTAGGTGTGCTTCTTTAAAGACGTTTTAACTAGTCATCTGACTTCTCTAATTAAGAAAGCCAGTTGGATGACTAGCAAAATGTCTTCAAGAGAATACAAGTCCAGTTGTTCTGACTTATTACTACTGATAGAAACCCGATACATTTCAAATGTAGTCCAGTTGGTTAAAGGCATGTTAGAGAGTAAGAGAAACTGGGTTAGACTGATTATGGTGGGGAATGATTTAGAATACCTTGTACCTTATTGATTGATATCCCTGCTCTTTCTGTGTCTAGAGTCCAGTGGGAAGTCTTATCACTGACTGCCAGCTATCTCTGTATGCACAGTGATAGAGGGAAGAGTGTCAATCACTGAGTAGGACAGCTCATTGGACTCCTAAGCCCAGAAACAGCAGGAATAAAAACAAAAAAAAAAGTTCTACAAGTCTTTTCTCACAAAACTATACATTACCTGTACGACGCCTCCATCTTTATAAGATGCTGCTAACAAATTGACCTGCATATATAATAAGACAGGGTTGCTTTAAAGGCAGCATGCTCTTTCTATGGCATTTTTTTTTCTGACCCATAAAAACACAGTGAAAAGCACTAAAAAATGCATAGTGGGTTTAGAAGCAAAAAGACTCAAATGTGTGTGAAGGACGCCTAACTATAGACATATCAGCCTCAATACCTGCTAGTTCCTTTTCTGGGGGTAAAACATGGTGGTTTCTGCTCTCTCTCTTTTTCATGTGGGTTCTCCTTTGAGCAGTAGATATGCTTTATGATACTGCTATCTCAATAGTGCTGTTTGCATTGCTACAGTTTAATTTACTGTCAACTCTGTGGGGGGCCATGACTTTGCTTTGGGGCCCAGATAAATCTCTGAATATACAGGTGAAATTGAGGTAGATGTTTTTTGCAATTACCGAATTGATATTCTTGTTCAAACTCAACTTCGCATTCAAAATTGAAATATGTTTTTCAGATTGATTTTGGCTGAAAAAAACTTTTGTTGCATGTGTTTTAAAACATGCGGATAAGAATATGTCACACAGAGAAAACGATAGCAGTTAGATTAACTCTGCTCTTTTCACAGAGACTGCAGTATAGTTGAAAACAAGGATTACATCTTCGCTTCTGGAATGTAGGAGAACATTTAACTAAACTGCAGTCTCAAGGTGTTCATAAATGAGAAAGAATTTAGAGATAACCAAGTTATCTGGCAGCCGGAGTCACGATTCATTGACTTGTATTTATGAAGTGCTCCAGTCGGTGACAATAAGAGTTCTCACTGTGTTGTGCAGGAATTAAATTACACAAACATTAAATGAGATGCCGCTGTGGCCTCTACTTTCACCTGAAATGCTTCCTCGAAATTGGCGAGCATCAAGTACTAAAATAATTAATTCTTTCAAAGATTGTTTTTGAGAGCAATCTTTGAAATAATAACTAGTAAATATCCTGAAGAGGGCACAGGAACTCTAAAGGCAAAGCCATTTTTATGTTATTTTTATTATTTTTATTTTATTCATTGTTATTTTTATTTATTATTATTTTATTTTTTATTTGTTTTTGTTTATTATCTACTCCATTTAAAGCCCTATGCACATGACTTTATCCACAAAATTCAGATGCTGTCCATGTTGCATCTGCATTTTTTGTGGACCAATTGACTTCAATTTGTTTGTGGTCTACATTTTATGGATAAGTATAGGACATGTTCTATATTTTTGCTTTCCACATCCATATGTCCGTTCTGCAAAAAAGACAATGTCCATAAAAATGCAGACAGGGCGGACTAGGAATTTAAAATGGCCATGGAAAAAACAAAAAAGTGGCCTTGTGTTGTAGATGGGTCCAAACTGACAGAAGGAGGGGCAGCGTTCAACAAAAGTAGGCAGGGCCAGCAATACTGTAGTGATGAACAAATTGGGCGCCCTAAAAGAACCATATACCACAGTGTAGCAGAAAATATTGCCACCGGCACCACGGAATGAAACTGTATCGTTGTCCTGAGAATGGCAATACAGGAGGGCACCTGCAGCCGCTGGCTGGGTGCATCAGTGCCTAATGCTCCCGCATTTATTAATTCTGAGAGCATCAGATCTTTATGTACCTGGCTGGCGGGCATAAGGAGGCCTGAGGTGGCCCTCTGAGCTCGGTCTTAGAAGAATTTCCTTATAGGGTCTATGACAATTACGCCTCTGAATGCAGACCACAGACCCATTGAAAACAATGGGTCCTTAAGTAAAATGTGGAAGGCACATAGGCCGCATCCGTATTGTGGGTTCAATTATGTGCATGGGGCCTTAGGTCTGATTTATATGATAGTCTTTACGGTGTATAAGCAGACTGCACACAAATGGCACATGGACCCATTAAAGTAAATGGTGGAAGTCACACACCAGTTTTCCACATGGACCGTTGGAAAATATAGAGAAACTTCGAGCATGCACCATTTCTGTCTGTTTTGCATCTGAGACTAATTCATTTAATGGGATGGGTCTAGGAGTAAACAGAAGTATTCAGGCTCCATATGGACGTCCACACACATCATTGTATTGTGGATGGAAATCTGAAGGGCTAATTCCAACCACTCTTGAAAATTCAGACTTGACTACACTTAAGTGATGTGACGAACATAAAATTTTCCGTTCGCGATCGGCGAACGCGAATTTCCGCAAATGTTTGCGAACCGCCATAGACTTCAATAGGCAGGCAGATTTTAGAATGCACAGGGACTCTTTCTGGCCACAATAGTGATGGAAAAGTTGTTTCAAGGGGACTAACACCTGGACTGTGGCATGCCGGAGGGGGATCTATGGCAAAACTCCCATGGAAAATTGCGTAGTTGACGCAGAGTCGGGTTTTAATCTATAAAGGGCATAAATCCCCTAACATTCCTAAAATGTTTGGAATAACGTGCTTTAAAACATCCAGTGTGTTTACGATCAGGTATGATGTTGTATCGATCAGGTAGTGTAAGGGTTACGCCCGCTTCACAGTGACAGACCAAACTCCCCGTTTAAAGCACGCTAAACATCCACAAACAATCCATTTGCACAACCATAAGCTCCCCATTTGCACAAGGTTGGATACCAAACTAGCCATGTCCCGTTCCTTGTCCTCACTGATGTCATTGAAGGTCTCTTCCTCCACCCAGCCACGTACAACACCAAGGGTCCCCAAAAGGTGACAACAAGCCCCTGGGACGCCTGCTGTGGTTGGTCTTCCACCTCCTCAAATCCACCTTCCTCCTCTGACTCCTCTCTGCGTTGCCGCAGGTCCAGCAATCGGCAGCGACAAAGCTGCTTCTGGTGGTGATGGTGACCACAACTCTTCCTCTTCATGCTCATCTATGGCCTGATCCAGCACTCTTAGCAGGGCACGCTCCAGAAACATCAACCCTGTTACAAATCTTTGTGTCATCAGCAAAGACACACCTTACCATTGAGGCCTTCTGCAATTTCGCTGATAAAGATATTGAACAATATGGGTCCCAGAACAGATCCCTGAGGTACCCCACTGGTAACAATACCATGGTCTGAATATACTCCATTGACTACAACCCTCTGTTTTCTGTCCTTCAGCCACTGCCTAATCCATTCAACAATATGTGAGCTCAAGCTCAAAGACTGCAGTTTATTGATAAGCCTTCTATGTGGGACAGTATCAAAAGCCTTACTAACGTCCAGATAGGCGATGTCTACTGCACCTCCGCCATCTATTATTTTAGTCACCCAATCAAAAAAGTCAATAAGATTAGTTTGACATGATCTCCCTGAAGTAAACCCATGCTGTTTTTTATCAATCAACCCATGGGTTTTTAGATGTTCCACAATCCTCTCCTTGAGTATGGTTTCCATTAATTTCCCCACTATTGATGTCAGGTTTACTGGCCTATAGTTGCCCGATTCCTCTCTACTACCTTTCTTGTGAATTGGCACAACGTTTGCTAATTTCCAATCTTCTGGGATGACACCTGTTACCAGTGATTGGTTAAATAAATCTGTTAATGGTTCTGCTAGTACACCTCTAAGCTCTTTTAATAGCTTTGGGTGTATCCCATCAGGCCCCTGTGATTTATTTGTATTAATTTTAGACAGCCGACTTAGAACCTCTTCCTCTTTAAAGAGGACAGGGTTGCTTTAAAGGCAGCATGCTCTTTCTATGGCATTTTTTTTTCTGGCCCATAAAAACACAGTGAAAAGCACTAGAAAATGCATAGTGGGTTTAGAAGCAAAAAGACTCAAATGTGTGTGAAGGACGCCTAACTATAGACATATCAGCCTCAATACCTGCTAGTTCCTTTTCTGGGGGTAAAACATGGTGGTTTCTGCTCTCTCTCTTTTTCATGTGGGTTCTCCTTTGAGCAGTAGATATGCTTTATGATACTGCTATCTCAATAGTGCTGTTTGCATTGCTACAGTTTAATTTACTGTCAACTCTGTGGGGGGCCATGACTTTGCTTTGGGGCCCAGATAAATCTCTGAATATACAGGTGAAATTGAGGTAGATGTTTTTTGCAATTACCGAATTGATATTCTTGTTCAAGCTCAACTCGCATTCAAAATTGAAATATGTTTTTCAGATTGATTTTGGCTGAAAAAAACTTTTGTTGCATGTGTTTTAAAACATGCGGATAAGAATATGTCACACAGAGAAAACGATAGCAGTTAGATTAACTCTACTCTTTTCACAGAGACTGCAGTATAGTTGAAAACAAGGATTACATCTTCGCTTCTGGAATGTAGGAGAACATTTAACTAAACTGCAGTCTCAAGGTGTTCATAAATGAGAAAGAATTTAGAGATAACCAAGTTATCTGGCAGCCGGAGTCACGATTCATTGACTTGTATTTATGAAGTGCTCCAGTCGGTGACAATAAGAGTTCTCACTGTGTTGTGCAGGAATTAAATTACACAAACATTAAATGAGATGCCGCTGTGGCCTCTACTTTCACCTGAAATGCTTCCTCGAAATTGGCGAGCATCAAGTACTAAAATAATTAATTCTTTCAAAGATTGTTTTTGAGAGCAATCTTTGAAATAATAACTAGTAAATATCCTGAAGAGGGCACAGGAACTCTAAAGGCAAAGCCATTTTTATGTTATTTTTATCATTTTTATTTTATTCATTGTTATTTTTATTTATTATTTTATTTTTTATTTGTTTTTGTTTATTATCTACTCCATTTAAAGCCCTATGCACATGACTTTATCCACAAAATTCAGATGCTGTCCATGTTGCATCTGCATTTTTTGTGGACCAATTGACTTCAATTTGTTTGTGGTCTACATTTTATGGATAAGTATAGGACATGTTCTATATTTTTGCTTTCCACATCCATATGTCCGTTCTGCAAAAAAGACAATGTCCGCAAAATGCAGACGGGGCGGACTAGGAATTTAAAATGGCCATGGAAAAAAACAAAAAAGTGGCCTTGTGTTGTAGATGGGTCCAAACTGACAGAAGGAGGGGCAGCGTTCAACAAAAGTAGGCAGGGCCAGCAATACTGTAGTGATGAACAAATTGGGCACCCTAAAAGAACCATATACCACAGTGTAGCAGAAAATATTACCACCGGCACCACGGAATGAAACTGTATCGTTGTCCTGAGAATGGCAATACAGGAGGGCACCTGCAGCCGCTGGCTGGGTGCATCAGTGCCTACTGCTCCCGCATTTACTAATTCTGAGAGCATCAGATCTTTATGTACCTGGCTGGCGGGCATAAGGAGGCCTGAGGTGGCCTTCGGAAAAATTTCCTTATAGGGTCTATGACAATTACGCCTCTGAATGCAGACCACAGACCCATTGAAAACAATGGGTCCTTAAGTAAAATGTGGAAGGCACATAGGCCGCATCCGTATTGTGGGTTCAATTATGTGCATGGGGCCTTAGGTCTGATTTATATGATAGTCTTTACGGTGTATAAGCAGACTGCACACAAATGGCACATGGACCCATTAAAGTAAATGGTGGAAGTCACACACCAGTTTTTCCACATGGACCGTTGGAAAATATAGAGAAACTTCGAGCATGCACCATTTCTGTCTGTTTTGCATCTGAGACTAATTCATTTAATGGGATGGGTCCAGAAGTAAACAGAAGTATTCAGGCTCCATATGGACGTCCACACACATCATTGTATTGTGGATGGAAATCTGAAGGGCTAATTCCAACCACTCTTGAAAATTCAGACTTGACTACACTTAAGTGATGTGACGAACATAAAATTTTCCGTTCGCGATCGGCGAACGCGAATTTCCGCAAATGTTTGCGAACCGCCATAGACTTCAATAGGCAGGCGGATTTTAGAATGCACAGGGACTCTTTCTGGCCACAATAGTGATGGAAAAGTTGTTTCAAGGGGACTAACACCTGGACTGTGGCATGCCGGAGGGGGATCTATGGCAAAACTCCCATGGAAAATTACGTAGTTGACGCAGAGTCGGGTTTTAATCTATAAAGGCAACTGCAATTATATTAAAGGGTAAAAATTAAATGACTTTTTTATCTGCAAGGTACTGTGCCACCCTATATGAGTGGTGTGCACACAGTACAGTCTGTGGGCCTGCGGCCTCTCACACACGGGCAGCCAACTGCAATATATAGGCTTTTTGAGGTGCTGTCAGGACGCTGTCCTTACAGCAGATGTGTCTTTGAGGACTGGAGTGGACACAGAACACTGGCCTAGCTAACTCTTTACCTATTAATTCAGCAGCAGCAGCACTCTCCCTGCTCTAACTAAGGCCTCTCCCACATGGGCAGCGAACTGCAATATATATATATATATATAGAAAAAAATAAAATAAAAGCAGACTGATGTACCAGCCCTAAAAAGGGCTTTTTGGGGTGCTGTCAGGACGCTGTCCTTACAGCAGATGTGTCTTTGAGGACTGCAGTGGACACAGAACACTGGCCTAGCTAACGCTTTCCCTATTAATTCAGCAGCAGCAGCACTCTCCCTGCTCTAACTAAGGCCCAGGGCTTTTTGGGGTGCTGTCTGGACGCTGTCCTTACAGCAGATGTGTCTTTGAGGACTGAAGTGGACACAGAACACTGGCCTAGCTAATGCTTTCCCTATTAATTCAGCAGCAGCACTCTCCATGCTCTAACTAAGGCCCCAGTCAGACATCCGTAGTGTGTTGCCGGCACTCCCCATAGAGATGCCTATTCTTGTCCGCAGGTTGCGGACAAGAATAGGACATGCTCTATCTTTTGTGGAGCCACGGCCGGATGTTTCGGGGCCGAAATCCGGAAGTTCGGGGCCGCGGCTCCGCAAATGCGGAAGCGGAGAGCACATAGTGTGCTCTCCGCATCACATCCGGCCCCATTCACAATGAATGGGTCCGCATCAATTTTGCAGAATTTGGGAATGGATGCGGACAAAATTGCGGACGTGTGAATGGGGCCTAACACTGCAGCTTCAGAATGAATCATCTAAGATGGATGCTGTCCTTGCTTTTTGATAGGAGGTGGGAGGGTCTGGGAGGGAGGGTATGCTGATTGGCTGGAATGTGTCTGCTGACTGTGAGGTACAGGGTCAAAGTTTGCTCAATGATGACGTATAGGGGGTTGACCGAACATCGCATATGTTCGCCCACCGCGGTGAACGCGAACATGGGATGTTCGCCGGGAACTGTTCGCCAGTGAATAGTTCTGTACATCTCTACACTTAACTAAAATCTCCTAATACCCTCTCCAGGCTTGGATAATTACAGAACAGGGCTGCCATGCAAGGACAGTATAAGGGCCCTTTTCTCTCAAATACTCCTGATAGAACCAGGAAATTCATTAGCTCAGTCCCTTATCGCAGTTTTAAGGCAGCAATAGATCCCCTTACCTACTACAAAAGTAGCACAAGATATGTATTCAAGAGTTCAAGAAGCTGAGATCTAAGGTGATTTTCTGTGGGGACTTAACAATGGAGACTTTTTAAGGCTGCTTTCACACTCGCGTTTGGTGCAGATCCTTGATGGATCTGCACAAACGCATCCGTTCAGATAATACAACCGCATGCATCTGTTCAGAACGGATCCGTTTGTATTCTCTTTAGCATAGCCAAAACGAATCCATCTTGAACACTATTGAAAGTCAATGGGCGACGGATCGGTTTTCCTTTGAAAAAGCTTGGCGAGGTGAAACGTGCGTCAGGGAAATTGCTTCTTTTCCCTCCTGGGTTAGTATGGCGCATCTATTCATTTCTATTTTTATATTTATGCATTGATTGTGTGTGCACCAATAGACTCTATTGATTACTATTTAAACTTTGATACCCGTATGGGCCAACGAATGTGGGTTCAACTTTTTACTGAGTCGTTAGTCTGAGATGTTTTCTCTACAGTAATCCCTTGCTCTTGCCTTCTTGCACTGGTCACTTTATCATTATTTAATTATTGGATGCACCTTACTGGCCAAGGGGGGGTCTCTATCACAGTACTCATCCGCAAAATTTTATATCTGTCATTGTTATTGACATTGTTAAACTGTGTTTTAATAAAGTGATGTTTTGTTACATTACATGTGTGGTCTATCGTCTCCCTCAATGTCAACATCGCTGCACCCAATTACTAGCCACAGTTGTCACCGGCTCCCTAACATCATGATAAATTTTCACATGACGCATCTGGATCCGGTCTACGCCATGGCCAGTGATTGGCTGCAGAGATGTCAAACCAGATATTGACATCGAGGGAGCCCAGCGGAGCATTGCAGGTCTGGAGGAGATGGACCAGGGAGCGAGCGCCGGGAAGCAGGTACAGTAAGTCATCTTTGATATACCAGTCCGGCCAAGGGGGGGAAGTTTGCCAAAAACTCCCCCATTCTTTCACAAATCCGTTAAACAATTGATAAATAATAGGCATGCACATTACAATCAATTTGGGTTGACATATTGCAACTTTTTTATGGTGAACATGTATTTTAGCTAAGCCTGGATTTGATTTGGGATTCACATCATGGATTAGAAAACAGGTAAAAGTTCTTTTGGAAAACATCTTGTTCGTGAAAATACAGGTTTGATCATTTCTACCGAAAGGATTATTATGAATTTAGGAGAAGAATGATTGCATTAAACTTCTATTATACAGAAAATCCATATTGGATTTCCTTTTCAGGAGAACATTTATAAACAATGTATAAATAGAATAGCATGCTTGATTTTCACATTAGTTCTCATAAATCCTTTAGTGAACACGCAGCCTATTTTTGAATGGTCAGGGGTCTTAATCCCATGAAATCTATATATTCCAGTGGATTGTGCGGCCACAGGTCAGTTACATCTTTTCTCCAGGGTGTCTGGCTGTCACTAACAGATGAATACCAGATGGCCGCAGTGTACCAAAGCTGTTGGATCTTGTTGGCTCTGATTGTGACATTATAGGGCTGCTCTCCAAAATGTTAGTTAAAATCAAAAATTAGAATACCCTCCAAAAGTAGTTTCTGATTTCAAAATAAAAAAAATAAAACAAAAAATACAGAACAACTACTAAGGCTCTGTTCACACTGTGTTTCTGGTTTAGGGAAGGTCCACATGTGGCTGAAAAAATGTAATGGACTTTGTCATAGATTTGGATTTCATCCTATGTATTGCAAAGAGTAAGATCTCAGTTGCAAATCCTTACATGTGGAGGAAATTTGTCAACGTGTACCATTGGTGTGAACAGCATTATTAACCAAGGTGGATGCATATGGGTGCATCAGCATAACATTAAAATGGTGCAATGTATAGTTTCCTGTCTACAGGCTGCAAAAGGGTCACTTGGCCTTTAGTTGCTGGTGGGGCTGTTCCCACCCTCCCCTTATGGAGTGGCTTAGATTGGCTGATGTAATCAGTTAAGAGAAGAAAGTGAGACAGAAAAGAGCTAGAAGAGGCCCTGGTGTGGAAAAAATTCCCGCCAGCTTGAGACAGAGCCACAACTCAAGCCTCTAAGGAAGCAACTGAGTTATTTTGGAGTGTATCCACTTTTAGGAGGAGAGGTGCATGCTAAAAAGACTGTGGAGTTTTTTTTTCTTGAAAAAACTGTGATTTGTTAACAAAAACCTATGTATTAAGAAAAGTTAATATCAATCCAAGTAAAGGAGTCATCCCCATTAACCCCTACAAGGCATGCTTACTTAACCCTGCCCTACTTGGGCAATACCCTATCCCCTCATGATTGCTGCTAAAATATATGAGTGGTTGTCAGGTTCACTAAGTAATTAACTAAGTAATTTCTTTATTATGAGTGAAAATTAAAGTCAAGGCTTCTTTGCAAAAGTACACAAAGAAAAGCATTCGATGATAAAGCCACAAATAGTTGACAGTGAGAAACTAAGAAGACAGTGTAGGGCAAGGGATATGAAAGTGCTAACCAAGGAAATACATTTTTAATCCACTTGCCTTGATTAACTACTTACTACTCACACATTAAAGTGCCTATATAAAAATATTAAATGAGTTGAGTCATGTCTGCAAATGGCATTTATCATGTAGAGAAAGTTAATACAAGACACTTACTAATGTATTGTGGTTGTCCATATTGCCTCCTTTGCTGGCTGGATTCATTTTTTCATCACATTATATCCTGCTCGTTTCCAGGGGTTATGGCCATCCTGCAATCCATCAGTAAAAAGTGCCGACCTCTGGTGGCTGGGACTGTAGGATCGCTGGATTGCAGCGTGGTCGTAACCCCTGGATATGAGCAGTGTATAATATGATGGAAAAATGTATCATGCCATCGAAGGAGACAATATGCACTATACATTAGTAAATGCCTTGTATTACCTTCCACTACATGATAAATGCCATTTTTGAAGTGACAAACCCCCTTTAATATATCTTAGTATCTAGCAGCTGGTTACTTTGCTAGAGATGTTCACCTAATATCTCAGTGCACAACATGGTACGTGAATATTCCTTTCTCAATGAATTGTATTAAGATCAAACTTTAATGTGTCTTTACTTTTGTACATGACTATTTATGATACAGTATAAAATTGTATTTTGTTTCTTTTTTTTAGATGGAAGATTATAAAACCCCTGTATGAACCCAACCAACACATGGAAGGAAGATTTTACAAAAGATATATATCATTTTTGGAGCAATAGGTATTCCTGGAGATGCTTTGCTGCCATATCAGGTGCATTCTGTAATACCTCAGAGGATTGATATCAGATTACAGATGCTTTTTGCTTAACAGTTGTTCACAGGCATAAACCATGCAGGCATAAACAGCTGTTTTGCTCTTTCTTCTTCTATTTTTGAAAATTGAGCAAAGGTTTGCATCGCAGATGACAGATGGACAGCCAGCTTACTCTTGAGAGAAGTCCAAAACTCTCAGGAAGACATTTGTAGCTGAAGAAGAAGAAGGACGCGATATATGGGAGAGCCGGATGTACATCTCCCACTTACAGCTGCAAAAATGTGAAACAATTCACAAGAGAAAAAACTGTTTTGTTTATCCATAAATTATTAGTGAAACTAAGGAAATAAGGGTCTATTAGGGATTTCCTCAAGCTCCATGTTTCTGAGCATTTATATAGGGCTTCTGAGATTGAATAGCAGAGCTGGAGAGGGTTCAGAGGAGGGCAACTAAAGTAATACCCTGAAAGGTTATCAAAATTAGGGTTATTCACTTTAGAAAAAAGACGACTGAGGGGAGATCTAATAACTATGTATAAATATATCAGGGGTCAGTACAGAGATCTGTCCCATAATCTATTTATCCCCAGGACTGTGACTGTGACAAGGGGACATCCTCTGTGTCTGGAGAAAAGAAGGTTTGTACACAAACATAGAAGAGGGTTCTTCACTGTAAGAGCAGTGAGACTATGGAACTCTCTGCCTGAGGAGGTGGTGATCGTGAGTACAATAAAGGAATTCAAGAGGGGCCTGGATTTATTTCTGGAGTGTAATAATATTACAGGCTACAGCTACTAGAGAGGGGTCGTTGATCCAGGGAGTTATTCTGATTGCCTGATTGGAGACGGGAAGGAATTTTTTTCCCCTTAAGTGAGGAAAATTGGCTTCTGCCTCACAGGGGTTTTTTGCCTTCCTCTGGATCAACTTGTAGGAAACAGGCCGAACTGGATGGACAAATGTCTTTTTTCGGTCTTATATACTATGGGCCAGATTTATCATTAGCCTAAGTCACTTTTCTGGAGTTGAAAAGTCGCAAAAAATTGCGCAAAAAGCCAAATTGCGCAATTTTTTGCGACTTTTTGGAGACTTACGCCACTCACTCCAAAACCAAGTTTATGGGCGTTTTGTCGTATGTAAATCACTTGCAAGACAGATTTATTATTGCGACTTTTAAATAGTCGCAAAAAGTCGCAAAAATTGCGCAAACTCACTCCACTCATGACCATGCTTATGTTTGACAAAATCACTTTTTAAAATTGCGACTTTTCCAAAGACAAAGCCAAAATACAACTAGGAACCAGAAATACACCAGATTTATCAACCTCTGAAAGAGCCCATGATAAATTTGACTTGACTCAAATACACATACGCCTTCTTTGAAAGTGGAGTGAACTGCAAGAGTAATGATAAATCTGGCCCTATGTTACTATGTTACTATGTTACTATGAATGCATTAGATATATTTTTTCTTTTCTACAACATTGGTTTCTGTGAGCAAAGTATATTTGGGTACATACAAATGGACTGATAGCGGTATGGTAGGTAATGGCACCACTGCAGAAGACATATAGTTTGTCTTGTTTATTACACAGTAGTACCTCATTTTACATTTTTGCTTGCATGGCATGGTTTTACCCAACAAATGGTGGAAAGCGGATAAAAAGGTTGTCCAAGTTAATAAATAAACCATATATATTGACCTCTTTTTCCTGCGCCATTCTCTGTGTTGCTGGTCTAACCTTTCTACCACTGTTTGTATACAAGGCTGCATAGGTGATGTGCAGGTATACAGCATGTGACCGCTGCAACCAATCACTGTCCTCATAGGTATACTGCACAAGACTGCTGAGGACAGTGATTGGTTGCAGCGGTCACATGCCATATACCTGCATGTCACCCCTGCAGCCTTGAATACAAACAGTGGAAGGAGGCATCACAGAGAATGCTGCAGTAGAAACAGGTGAGTATTTGGAAGGCAGATTTTGCTGTACTGGTTTTTGGATGCCATGTCCCATTTGAAGCCCCCCCAGTAGAAACTTCGAAAAAGTGACCCCATTTCGGAAACTAGGGAATAAGATGCCAGTTTTATTGGTACTATTTTGGGGTACATATGATTTTTAATTGCTCCATATTATGTTTTTTGTGAGGCAAGGTAACTACGGTTGAATGAACACCTGGAAGTTCGGGTTCGTTGGGATCGGCCGAACTTCGCCGCAAAGTTCGAGTTCGGGACCCAAACTTGACCCCGAAACCGAACCCGAACCCCATTGAAGTCAATGGGGACCCGAAGTTTGGGGCACTAAAATGACATAGAAAAAGTCATAGAAAGGGCTAGGGGGCTGCAAAAGGAAGCAAAATGGGGGTAAGGGCAGGACAATTGTCTTGCAACCAAATGTGGATAGGGAAATAACTTAAAATAACATAAAATATAAAAAAGAAAAAAATAATGATCTTGAACTAGGAGGCGGAGGTCAAAGTGGAGTAGGGGGTTGAGGAGGCGGTGGACGTGGCGGTGTAGGTAAAATCGGTGGTGGAGGAGGAGGAGGTAGCCAACATTGTTTTTGTAGTTTTTTTATTTTAATTTTTTTCCCCTTAATTATTATAATTTTTTTTAAATTTGGGAAATAGAAAAGAGATTGCAAAGAGAAAGTGCGCTGGAGTATAATGATGGCTGGGTGGGGCCGGTATACTTGTCTAATCAGCACAAGGTATGGATAAGTCCTGTGGGATCCATGCCTGGTTCATTTTAATGAACGTGAGCTTGTCCGCACGTCGTCGTCGCCCCCCCCCCCCCTTCTCCGCTGTGCTAAACACACGTTCGGACAATACACTGGCTGCAGGGCAGGCTAGCACCTCCAAGGCATAAAGGGCAAGCTTAGGCCATGTGCCCAATTTGGAGACCCAGAAGTTGAATGGGGCAGACCCATCAGTCAGTACGTGTAGGCATGTGCACACGTACTGTTCCATTATGGTGCTGAAATGCTGCCTCGTGCTAAGACGTTCCATATCAGCTGGTGGTGCTGGTTGTTGTGGCGTGCTGGCAAAGCTTTTCCACATTTAACCCTCCCTTCTGAGGTGCAGGCAGTGTCCCAGCTACGTTGGCGACTTCTTCCTCCTCCTCTGCCTTCGCCTTGTGCTTCCACTGAGCCCCCGGTGTCAGGTGGGAATGCCATCAGCAGTGTGTCAACCAGCGTGCGCTTGTACTCGCACATCTTCCGATCACGCTCCAGTGACGAAATTAAGGATGGCACGTTGTCTTTGTAGCGGGGATCAAGCAGGGTGGCCATCCGGTAATCAGCATTGGTTAGAATGTGGGCAACTCAGCAGTTGTTGCGCAGGTACTACGGCATATAGTCCCTCATGTGTGCCAGGCTGCCCAGAGGCAACGACAAACTGTCCTCTGTGGGATGATTCAAAAAAGAGTAGGTCGCACTCAAAGAGGCAACCTTGGAGTGGTGAGTGGGCTTATGCCTTTTGATCAAAATGTACACGAATGCCTCTTGTACAGCATGCAGTATAGGGGGCTGTACACTTTAATATTATGCTGAGATACCGAGTTTAATTAGATCAAAGCATAGCATTGTGGATGTGCAATCCAGTTCTGTTTCTTCCCTTGATATACGCATGTTGAATCTTTCTTCTTTATTTCTAGTATCAGCACTCCTCCCATTCGGCACAGGTGTTTTTAATTCCGCAGAAGTCTGCATATAAGTGGTGATTGACCTGCAGTTCCTGATAGTAATGGACATGTTGTGTTAGACAACTGTTCACATGGTGCAGTACTATGTCGTGGCCTTTGTTTTTGTGGTGCTGTGCTGGAGGGTTGGTGGTACCCAGTGCCATGGGTGGCATTGTCAGACAGCAGGGTTGCTGTATGACTCCTGGGTCCTGCCACCCACTAGAGCAGCGCCGCTTTGTCACCACACTGTGCTGTGCCTATTTTGTCAGAGTAGGTCCCACTCAAAGAGGCAACCTTGGCACGGTGAGTGGGCCTATGCCTTTTGATCAAAATGTACACTAATGCCTCTTGTACAGCATGCAGTATAGGTGGCTGTACACTTTAATATTACACTGAGATAGCGAGTTTAGTTAGATCAAAGCATAGCATTGTGGATGTGCGATCTGGATCTGTTTCTCCCCTTGATATGTCCTCTGTGGGAGGTGTATCATCTGTGTCCTCTGTATCCCCCCCAGCCACGATCCAGTGATGCCCATGAGCTGCTTTGGGTGCCACCCTGCTGTGAACACGGTTCCTCCTCCTCATCATCCTCCTCCTCCTCATCCTCCAGAACTGTGCCATGGTTGGACAATTGTGTACCTGGCCTCTGTTGGTGCAGGAACCCACCCTCCGAACCTCTTGTGAATGACTGACTGGCCTGATAACCGTGGAAATGATCCCTCTTCCTCCTGTGCCACATCCTCTTCCATCATCACCCGAAGCGTTTTTTAAAGGAGACATAGAAGTGGGATAGTCATGCTGAGGACAGCATCATCGGCGCTGCCCATGTTGGTGGAGTACTCGAAACAGCGCAACACGGCACACATGTCCTGCATGGAGGCCCACTCATTGGTGGTGAAGTGGTGCTGTTCCACAGAGCGACTCTCCCGCGCGTGCTGCAGCTGAAACCCCACTATCGCCTGCTGCTGCTCGCACAGTCTGTACAGTATGTGCAAGGTGGAGTTTCACCTTGTGGGCACATCGCATATGAGGCGGTGAGCTGGAAGGCCAAAATTACGCTGCAGCGCAGACAGGCGAGCAACAGCATGGTGAGAACACTGAAAATGCGCACAGACAGCCCGCACTTTCGGCAGCAGCTCTGACATATCGGGGGAATTTTTTAGCCACCTCTGCACCACCAAAACCGGCTAGGCCCAGAGCTGCTACGAGATTTCGCCCATTATTGCATACCACCAGGCTGGGCTTGAGGCTCAGTGGCATCAACCACTCATCACTGTTCCATGCCCGTCCAAAGCTCCTGCGCAGTGAGAGGTTTTTCCCCCAAATAGATGAGTTTCAAAACAGCCTGCTGTCGTTTTTCCCTGGCTGTGCTGAAGTTGGTGGTGAAGGTGTTACGCTGACCGGATGAGGAGGCGGTAGAGGAGGAAGCAGAGTAGGAGGAGAAGGCAACAGGAGGCAAAGAGAAACGTCCTGCAATCCTTGGTGGCGGAAGGACATGCGCCAAACTGCTATCCGCCTCAGGCCCAGCCGCCCCTGCATTTATGTCTCTGCCCATGCTTACTGGTCCACGTATCGGTGGTTATGTGGACCTTGCCACAGATGGCGTTGCGCAGTGCACACCTAATTTTGCCCGCCACTTGGTTGTGCAGGGCAGGGATGGCTCACTTGGAAAAGTAGAGGCGGCTGGGAACCACGTACTGTGGGACAGCCACTGCCATAAGATTTTTAAAAGTCTCTGTCTCCACCAGTCGGAATGACTGCATTTCAAAGGGCAGGAATTTTGAAATGCTGGCATTCAGGGCCAGGGATCGCGGGTGGGTAGGGGGATAACTCCACTTTCTCTCCAGTGTTTGGGAGACGGACAGCTGAACACTTCCATGGGACATTATGGAGATGCTTGGTGACGGAGGTGGTGGTGTTGCTGCCACATCCTCTGTTTGCGGGGTGGTAGGTGCCACTGTCACTCCAGAGGGGGAGGAAGAGGCCGAGACTGCAGCAGAAGAGGGAGCAGGAGGATTCTGAGATCTTTTGTGGTTTTTGAGGCGTTTACTCCACTGCAGCTCGTGCTTTGCTTTAAGATGCCTGGTCATGCAGGTGGTGCTCAGGTTTAGAAAATTTATGCCTCACTTCAGGCTCCGATGGCACAGCGTGCAAACTACTAGCGTCTTGTCGTCAGCACATTGTCTGAAGAACTGCCACACCAGGGAACTCCTTGGAGCTGGCTTTTGTGTACTCAGTCACTGGGTGCGGTTGGCAGTAGCAGGTGTAATGGCTAGGGGATGGCCACTCTGCTTTTGCACACTGTTCCCTCTTTTGCTGTGCGGCTGGCGCTGTGTGACCACCACCTCTTCCTCCGAACTGCACGCATCACTCGCATGACCTTGATTCCATGTGGGGTCTAGGACCCCATCATCCTCCACATCATCTTCCACCCACTCTCCACCCCTGCCCTCCTTGCAGGTTTGCACACTGCAGAAAGCCGTAGCAGTTGGCACCTGTGTTTCGTCATTATCAGAAATGTGCTGCGGTGGTCCTCCCATGTCCACATCCTGAAACATAAGTGGTTAGGCATCGGTGCACTCGATCTCTCCCACTTCTGGGGCAGGTCTATGTGGACGGCCCACGGAAACCCTACCAGCAGAGTCATCAAAAAGCATAAAAGACTGCTGCATCACTTGGGGCTCAGACTGCTTGGCTGGTTTGCAAGGGGGTGAGGTGAAAGACAGATGCCCATGGGCTGCAGGTGCCAACTCTGCGCTTTCAGCAGGGGACCGGGTGGGAGACAATATGAAGGAACTGGAGGCACTGTCAGCTACCCAATCTGCTACCGCCTCTACCTGTTCTGACCTCACCATTCGTACACTGGAATTCGGGCCTACAAAATAACGCTGAACGTTCTGTCGCCTACGTGCACCTGAGGAAAGTGTTTCATTTCGGCGTGTAGCTGGCACAGACCATATGCTCTCCCTGCAACAGGAGCTCCACTAACACCAGCAGCACCACAACAAGGTTCACATCCTTTATTTGATGCTTTTCTCATTCTTTAAGGTCACCCACTAAACTAACAGATTGATTAACTATATTAATTTCCCTGTCAAGTATGCAGTACAGGTGTACATCACACAAAAATTGGTTAGATGTCACCCACCAATCTAACAGACGGATTAACTATATTATTTTCCCTGTCACATATGCAGTGCAGGTGTACTTCACACAATAAATGGGTATATGTCACCCACCTAACTAGCAGATGGATTAACTATATTAATTTCCCTGTCACGTATGCAGTGCAGGTGTACCTCACATAATAAATGGGTATATGTCGTCCACCTAACTAGCAGACAGATTAACTATATTTATTTCCTTGTCACGTATGCAGTGCAGGTGTACCTCACACAATAAATGGGTATATGTTGCCCACCTATCCAACAGACGGATTAATTATATTTATTTCTCTGTCACACATGTAGTGCAGGTGTACTTCATACAATAAATGTGTATATGTCGCCCATCTAACTAGCAGACGGATTAACTATATTTATTTCTGTCACGTATGCAGTGCAGGTGAACTTCACACAATAAATGGGTATATGTCGCCCATCTAACTAGCAGACGGATTAACTATATTTATTTCCCTGTCACGTATGCAGTGCAGGTTTACTTCACACAAAAAATCTGTATATGTCACCCACCGAACTTACAGACGGATTAACTATTATATTTGTGTGTCAGGGGTACAAAGATGTTGCATTGCACCCACAAAAAAAAAATCACTGTAGGTCACCCACAAAATTAACAGCCAGATTTATTATTATCTTTCTGTCAGGGGTGCAAAGATGGTGTATTGCACCCACAAAAAATCGCTATAGGTAACCCACATAATTAACAGCCAGAAGAGATTCCTAACACTCTCCCTCACTTCAGCTGCCTGCTTCCTGTCCCTGCACTACTCAGAGATGATGGGTTGTGCTAAACAAGATTCAGCTTATATAGAGGCTGGGTCACATGATGCACTGGCCAATCACAGCCATGCCATTAGTAGGCATGGCTGTGATGGCTTCTAAGTGCCCACAGCTTAAAAGCTTGTTGATTGGCTGCCCTGTAGCCTTTTAACAAGCTTTATTAAATGCCCGAACACCGAACTCGAACCTGCACTTTTCCAGCTCGGGTTCGGGTCCGGGTACCAAAAATTGTAAAGTTTGGTACGGACCCGAACTTTTCAGTTTGGGTTCGCTCAACACTAAAGGTAACCAAAAAATAGCTGTTTTGGCACCACTTTTAATTTTTACAACATTCATCTGACAGGGTAGATCATGTGCTATTTTTATAGAGCAGGTTGTTACGGACTCAATGATATCAAATATGTCTACTTTGTTTGTTTGTTTGTTTCAGTTTTACATAATAAAGCATTTTTGGAAAAAAAAATTGTTTTTTGTGTCTCCATTTTCTGAACGCCATATTTATTTTATTTTTCGGCTGATCGTCTTGTGCAGGGGCTAATTTTTTGCAGCAAGAGTTTACATTTTTATTCATAACATTTTTGAGTAATATGATTTTTTGATCATTCATTTATACACTTTATGGGGCAAGGTGACCAAAAAATTAGTTATTTTGGCACAGTTTTTATTTATTTAGATCATTTGACATTTTTATAAATCAGATCATTACAGACATGGCAATACCTAATAGGTATACTTTTTCTTAAAACACACAATAATAGCATTTTTGAAACCAAAACAATTATGTTTTATTGTCTCCATAGTCTGAGAGCCATATCTTTTTTATTTTTTGACCGATTGTCTTAGGCAGGGTCTCATTTTTTGTGGGATGAAGTGACGGTTTGATTGATACTGAGGTGCATAAGCCTTTTTGATCGCTTGGTGTTGCACTTTATGTGAGGTTAGGAGACAAAAAATGGCGTTTTTGGCACTGTTTTTATTTTTTTTATTTTTTACTGTGTTCACCTGAGGGGTTAGGTCATGTGATATTTTTATAGAGCAGGTTGTTACAGACGTGGCAATACCTAATATGAATTTATTTCACTTTAACACAATAATAATTTAGGAACAAAAAAAAAGATGTTTTAATGCTCCATGTTCTGAGAGCTATAGTTATTTTATTTTTTGAGCGATTTTCTTATGTAGGGGGCTCATTTTTTGTGGGATGAGGTGATGGTTTTATTGGCACCATCTTGTGGGACATACGCCATTTTGATCACTTGGTGTTGCACTCTTTGGGATGTATGGTGACAAAAATGGCTTTTTTGACAGTTTTAATTTAAATTTTTTTATGGTGTTTATCGGACGGGGTGGATCATGTGATATATTTATAGAGCTGGACGTTACGGATGCGTTAATACCTAATATGGGTGTTTTTTTCTTTTTTTACTTAAAACTTTAGATTTTTTTTATTAAAAACACTTTTTTTAAAACTTTATTTCTGTCCCACTTTGGGACTTCAACTTTTGGGGGTCTGATCCCCCCATCTGTATTGTAATGCATTGCCTGTTAGTGTATTACACTGAGTAATACACTAACAGGTTGTCCTAAGAGACCCAGCCTGGGGCTGGATCTCCTCGGCCCCTGTAGAAGGCAGGTCCCGATGCCGTGCAAGGCAATGGGCAGCCAGTGCATGGCATCGGGCTGCCTTGTCACCCATCGTGTACCCACCACAGCAGCACGGGGACCCGATGGGCTCCCTCACCCGCCGCATGCACCTTTTATGCCACGGTCAGTGCTGACCGCAACATAGAAGGGATTAATCCGCCAGCACCAGCTTTTACAGCGATGCCGGCGGATACAGCAGGGGCCCAGCTATCGGGGACTGCCAGGCCCCTGCACTGTACTATTACGTCATATGTCAGTAAGGGGGTTAAAGAGGACTTGTTATCAAAAATGCAGTGCAGTCTCAGGGCTATTGATATAGAGCAGGAGGAGCTGAGCAGATTGATATATAGTTTTGTAGGGAAAGATTCATTAAAACCTGTAATTTATGCATTTAAAATCTCTATTTCTGACTTCAGTTGTACATGGTGATATCAGTGATTGATAGCATTCTCTGTGCAAGTGTGTATACAGAGATAGCTGTCAGTCACTGATAGTTGTACATGGGGGATGTATTATCAGTGACCAATACCATTCTAATTGTAAGGGTGTTTACTAAGATAGCTGTCCGTCACAGATAGTTGTATACGGGGGAGGTGTTATTTGTGATTGATAGCATTCTCTGTGTAAATGTGTATACAGAGGTAGCTGTCAGTCACTGATAGCTGTAAACTTGGGAGGGGTCAACAGTGACTGATAGCATTCTCTGTGTAAGTGTGTATACAAAGATAGTCAGGGCCGGCTCCAGGTTCATGTGGGCCCTTGGGCGATAAATCTCAGTGGGCGCCCATTTTTTACATTCACATGTCCCCCTTTGGCTCCCACACCTTATAATGACCCCTAGTGTTCCCCAGAAAGTAAAGTGACCCCCAGCAGCCCCCATACAGTATAAAAAAAACTCCACTGCCCCCCATACAGTATAATGACCCCCTGTGCCCCCATACAATATAATAACCCCCCAGTGCCCCCTACAGTATAATGACCCTCAGTGTCCCCCTTCCACAGTATTATAACCCTGGCCCCCTCACTGTGTAATGACCTCCAGTGGCCCCCGCAGGGGAGTCGGTAGTCCTTTCATTTACTAACTGCAGCTCATCTCCCTGCACTCCTTCTGTCCTCCGGCAGTACAGCAGTGATATACACATCATGCTGTCACTGCTGGGCCGGGCCTGGAGGAGAGAAGGAACTGCGGTTAGTGAATGAACGAACCGACTGCTCCCCTGAGCTCAAGGAATGAGCGATTCCATCTCCCCCCCTACAGTATAATGACCCTCAGTGGCTCCCTTCCACAGTATTATAACCATGGCCCCCTCACTGTGTAATGACCCCCAGTGGCTCCCGCAGGGGAGTCAGTAGTCCTTTCATTTACTAACTGCAGCTCATCTCCCTGCACTCCTTCTGTCCTCCGGCAGTGCAGCAGTGATATACACATCATGATGTCACTGCTGGGCCGGGCCTGGAGGAGAGAAGGAACTGCGGTTAGTGAATGAACGAACCGACTGCTCCCCTGAGCTCCAACAATGAGCGCTTCCATCTGTATTGATGGAAGCGCTCAGAGCAGCCAGCCCAGCCAAACCCTTAGAGCTGAGAATCCACCCCCCCCCCCACCCCTTGGCACTAGGGTTGTCACAATACCAACATTTTAATTCGATTTAGAGACCATACAAAAGTATTGCGATACTTGATACCATTCAAAACCACGTGAAAAAAATAAAACACCAAAGAAGCCGCATGCATTTCACATTTTTTGGAACATCCGGCCCATAATAGAACAGTCCTAACCTATTTTTTGAGGGGACAAGGTGACTATAAAATGGCAATTTGTGTGTTTCCTTAATTTTTTTCTGTTACGGCATTCACCGCATAGAAGATATTTTATAATATTTTAATAGCAAAAAGGTGATGAACCGCACCGCTTGAAAGTAGTTCGGCGTGCCTGTGGTGCAGAGAGGGACTCCAACTCTCTGAATACATAAAAGAGAAACAAAATCCACGGCACCACCTTCAGTGTTCTGTGTCTTTATTTCACCAAGGGCAACGTTTCGGTTTTCCCAATGAAACCGTCCTCAAGCCTCACTGGCTTGAGGACGGTTTCATTGGGAAAACCGAAACGTTGCCCTTGGTGAAATAAAGACACAGAACACTGAAGGTGGTGCCGTGGATTTTGTTTCTCTTTTATAATATTTTAATAGTTACAACTTTTTTTCGGACGTGGGAATACCTAATATGTTTTTTTTTAATCTTTATATATTTTTAAATGTTAGATTGGGAAAGTTTTTAAACTTTTAATATTTAGGTGTTTTTTTATTTATTTATTTTTTTACATTCTTTTTAATAACTATTAGCCCCCTTAGGGGCTAGAACCCCTGTCCTATTCACCCTAATAGAGCTCTTCAGTAGCGTCCTAACTGCCATGGTAACTGATCGGAGCCCCGAGATTTCACTGCTGGAGCTCTGATCGGAAGCTGCCACTGCCACCAATGTAGATACTGAGGAGAAGGGGAGGGAACCCTGTGGCCACTGCCACCAATAATATAATACTGGGGTTGGGGGAAGCGCACTGCGCCACCAATGAATGTAATTAACCAGTTAATACAAATGGAGGCGGCGGGTGCCGGCCGTATCACACAGCTAGCACCCGCCCTCAATGACGATCTGCCGAACCCCGTGTATTAACCGCTCACGGTTCAGCGGATTGCCATGCCCTGTCATTGAGGCCAGGTATGTGATACGGCCAGCACCCGCCGCATACATTTGTATTTAGGGATAAATTATATTCATTGGTGGCGCAGCATGCCCCCCCCCCCCAGTATTATTTTCATTGGTGTCAGTTGCCACAGGGTCCTCTCCCCTCCTCCTCAGTATTATCTCCTCATTAGTGGCAGTGGCGGCTGCATCACAGTGGGGAGAGACTCCCTGCTTCTCCGCTGTGCCGGCTCAGGAGAACATGGTGCACACCATGTTCTCAGCACAGTGGGACCCCCAAGGAGCAGTGAGTCTTGGCACTTGCCTGGGTATGCCGGGTGTTGATGCCGGCCCTGGAGACAGCTCTCAGTCACTGACAGTTGTACACGGGGGAGGTGTTATCAGTGATTGATAGCATTCTCTGTGTAAGTGTGTATACAGAAATAACTGTCAGTCACTGATAGCTGTACACAGGGAAAGTGTTATCAGTGATTGATAGCATTCTCTGTGTAAGTGTGTATACAAAGATAGCCGATTGATGTACACAGGGGAGGTGTTATCAGTGATTGATAGCATTCTCTGTGTAAATACGTATATAGAGATAGCTGTCAGTCACTGACAGAAGTACAGTGGTGATCGTAAGTTTAGAAAAGCAGATCTAAATTACAAGCTTTACTGAATCTTTTCCCCCAAAACTATATATCAATCTGCTTCATTTTATCCTGCTCCATAACCTACTGCCTGACTTTTCCAGTAACAGGTTCTCTTTAAATATGTCTGTATAGCATCCAGAACCCACAGCTGCATTTTCTATTTGCCAGACAAACTCTCTCTATTTTCTCTCCATTATCACTGCACAAAAGGTTTGCATTAGCTAAGTAAGCATTTTTTCTGTTAAACGTTGGAAGGCTTGGGTTCCAGAAAAACTGGAATGCGAACTAGACACATTAAGCATGGTATTTGGACATATACACAAGTGCAATACAAACATAATTTATAAAAATGTTCTTCAGTATTCCAAATTTTAATCTGGGGGTTTCCTCTGTCATAGAAGCTATAATTGGACTCAATAAAAAAGAAAGTTTTGGATGTGAATCCTGCCCTTCATCTTGAAGTCAAGCAAGTGTTCAAAAAACTCTGCATAAAAACAAAATGGCTTCAGCACCATTCGATGATATAAAAATATTGTTATGGTCAGTTCATACAGTGCAGTTTCTGATATATATTTTTTTAGTTGAAATAGGAAGCAAATACAAAAACAGGATACATATTTGCTAGGCTAGAATAAGACATATGGGGGGCATTTATCATTTGTGGTTGTTTTTGTGTCAATTATAAGTCTGTCTTTGCTTTGTGTGCCTGCACCAAATTTATGAAATTGTGCAACTTAATAATATATTTGGAGTAAGTGCAATGTGGTTTACACCTATATGTGCACAATTACACCAAGGAGTTGTGATTTATAGTAAATGAGGCATAATCCAGGTCATTTTTAACCCTTAAAAATAGACCACTTTGAAAAGTGGCGAGGAACACCAAATGTTGCAAAAAATGTATCTAATGTCACAGAAAACGGAGCAACCGCTATGATTTGTGACTTTTTCAAGCCACATGTCCCACATGGTTCAGCTTTTGATGCAGTTTTTGAGCCAAACAGTGGATTTGATTCCAAAGAGATGACAGGTCTCAACGCCCAATGTACCTATAAACTTATTGGGTCTGTTGAGTTCTGTCAAGGTATTGGTCATTTTGATGCAGAAGCTGTGGTGTACAGATAGAAGTATGGGCCCCATAGCAAGGATCAAACCAGGCCCCCCACACAGGACAGAAGGGTTTCTGCCTAAACCCTTTTCAATGACCCTTTGGCCATTTTTCACTGCTTCATTTGCTAAAAGTTGTTCATTTAGAGGGTAGATATCTGACCAAGTTTTCACCTCCAGTAGAAGAGGAGATAATTCCAACTAACACTGGGCCCCCTCTTGCCCTGGGCCCCATAGCAGTCGCACGGTCTGCTGCTATGGTAGTTACGCCCCTGTGCAGAAGATTTTAACGGAGCCTTAGTCAGACCATGAAATGTGTTGTACGTGTCTGAATTTCTAATACACATTACAAGCACAGTGTGAAACATGTGAGATGTCAGGTTCTCCTAATACTTGTCTGTCACATCAGGAGTCATGGTTATAATGGTGTATTTGTGCAATTAATGACATTACTGTCCATAAGGCCCCATTCACAAGACCATATTTTTGGATCACATCCGATCCGCATTTTTTGCAAATTGGATGCGGACCCATTCATTTTAACGTGGCCACAAAATATTTATAACCGTATATCCAGTTGACAGCCTCTCAAAATGATAGAAGATGTCTTATTCTTGTCCATTTCAGACAAGAATGGGCATTGTTACAATGTGTCCACAAACTAATGCTTTTTGCGGATCTGCGTTTTGCCGACCGCAAAATACATACAGTTGTGTGAACACACCCTAATTCTGAATCTGAGCAGTTGCTGAATGGTGCAACTTCTATTTTTTGTTGCTGCATTACACAAATGGTATGCTCATATCCAATCTTCACTGTGTTTACCTTTCTCATGTTGTCCCCTGGTGAAACAATGGTACTGGGGAACCTTGTTGGGATATTAGACAAGCTTTGATTTGTGGATGGTTGGCTTTTTATTATACACTGGATACTTTTTTGAACCTGTAAAACTTGTGCATGAAATTGTTTATATTCTTTGTATACCTGGTGCAGTTTACTTGCCCCTTCAGGACCAATGAGATTTTACAGTTATTTTACCCCCTTGTGTACCCTCCTGTCCTGTTAATCCCCTCTCATTACAGAATATATAAGGGTGCAGCCCCCCGGTTGATGGTTTGTGACCTTGGTGAGGACTCTGCTTACCAACGATGACGGTGTCTTCTTGAACTTCATAAATGTACAGAATCATTGAATAACATGATGTTTAGTTAAGATTTTTATTGGTTCAGATTCTATTTTAAATACCACAGTGATAATATGTTCAGTTGGCATACCTACCCAGCAGGGGCATAACTATAGGGGAAGAAGGGGAAGCAGCTGCTTTGGGGCCCTGACCCAGAAGGGGCCCATCCAAGAGGAGGAGGAGAAGTACTAAAAGATTTTGTCAGGGCCCCTCAACATTATTACACAATGAAATGATATACAGTGGCAGTATAGACAGTGTAGAAAACGGATGGCACAGCTGCCGGGCCTGGTCTAAGAAAGAGCGATCTTTACTAGCCACAGGAAAGGGGGCGGCATGAAAGGAAGGGGTTGTGAAAAAATTACTGGGGGAGGGGGCCCCATTCAAAAATTTGCTGTGGGGCCCAGTCATTTCTAGTTACGCCACTGCTATCCAGTATCCACCTTCAGTGATATATATCTTACAAATATTTACGGTCAATGCCCAAAACTTGAGAGGCACCAGGTCTGTGTCGAGAGAGAATAGGAAATAGAGACTGGCAGAGGACCCGTGATGCTAGGAAGTCTTGTCCCCATCGCAGTCTGCTATTGGGTTTTGATATTATGGCATTCACTGTGCACTAAAAATGACATAAACGTCTTATTCTGCGGATCAATATAATTACGGCTATACCAAATTTGTATTGTTTTTATTTTGTTTTAATACTTTACTGCCATTTTCTGACAGACATACCTTTTTTTATACTTCCATCTATAGAGCTGTATTTTTTTGTGTGGGACAAACTGTAGTTTTACTGGTACCATTATTGTAGTATGTATGGAATTTTGTTTTGTTCATCTTTCTTCCATTACAATGTTTACTGCGCAGGAAAATTATTTTTGCATTTTAATAGGGCATTTAGGGACGCAGCAACAACTACTATATTTTTTTTTCTATTGTTTATTTTTATATGTAAAATTAGGAAAGGGGGTGATTTTTTTTTTTTTATATAGTTTTTTTTTAAACTTATTACACAGTACCTTTTAATCTCCTTAGGGCAGGGATGGGCAAACTGAGCTCTCCAGCTGTTGTAAAACTGCAATTCCCACCATGCCCTGCTGTAGGCTGATAGCTGTAAGCAGTTATTGCATGCTGGGAGTTGTAGTTTTGAAACAACTGGAGAGCTGCAGTTTGCCCATCCCTGCCTTAGGGGACTTGAACATATGATCTTCTGATCGCATGTCCCATAAACTGCAATAGTATAGTATTGCAGTCTATGGGATTATAAGACACTGCCTGCTGAGCCATAGCTCATATATGGCTTTACAGACAGTTAACCATAACAGCCTGGGATCTTTCAGAAAGCCCTAGGCTGTCATGGTAATGAATCAGAGCTGAATAATTTGACCATGGAGCGAGCTCAGTGTGTTAGCTTGCTCCATGAGCATAATCACATACATGTGAACAACTATTCCAGGATGATGGCAGATATGATAAAGATACTTGTCACGGTAGTGAACTGTGAGCCCTGTACGTCTGCTTAGCACTGTCCCTATCTACTTGCACGATCTGTCCTAACCGGCAGACCGCAACTGGACGGCAGTCCCTTCTTATATATGTGCTGAGCCCGAATCAGAGAGGGGAAAACAGGAGAACAAAATAATAGAAGACTAGTGACAGAATAGCATAGCATATAAAGATAGAACCAGAAAATGTGCCAAGCCGAGGTCAATACCGGAATAGTCCAAATCAAAACAGAATCAGAACCAGCAACATGAACCTGGGGTAGGCAGAGGTAAAAACCTAAAGATCACATCAAATCCAAGAGGTCAAACAAAAGTCAGAGTCAGGGCACAAGCCAGAGTCAGGAATCCAATCGCAACTTCACAGGAACAGAAGCTAGTGTGGCAATCCCGATAATGAAACCAATCAAAGGCAACCTGTAGCCAGCAGGCTGCCTGTTTGAATAGGCAGCACAGCATTTCCTGGTAATATGACCTTTCCAACGTCACATGACTGATAACGCATGTGCACCTTAAGACTGATAACGCATGCGCACCTTTGATTGGTTAGCACTTCCTGAACTAGGAAGCCCAGCCTCATTGTCCTGACAACTGAGTGCAAGTGATGAGCCTTGGGACACTAGGAATTATAAGGGAGATTTATCATGAGTGGAATTTTTTAAGCTTTGCAGCAGTCTGTCTTGCCATAATGTGGGCAAATTGTATCAAATGTCACAGAGTGTTTGATACATTTAGTGCATTTAACATTTCTGTCTTAAGATGTTAGTCCACTTTCTGCACCAATCCTACAGTGGGGCAAGACTGAGACAATTTTTTGGAACTTAATAAAATGTGTTAGTTGATGCCCAGTTTGTGGACTATGTGGATTTGTGGAGTATGTGGACTAAAAATGCAAATATCTCAAGATGTGTGTGCAAATAAGCCCAAAAAATCTTTTTAAATCCCTATTTTGATTTTTTTAAGACAAAATTCCAGAGAGCAGGGTTTGATAAATGCCATGTGTCCAGAAGAAGCTTAGATTTAAATATATTTCTGAATAGATTGCATATAATTAGGTTTACTTTTTAATATGCTGGAGTGTCAGGAATTCATCCAGCCAAACCACAATGCATTGCTGTGCTGGGATGATTGCTATGATAGCAGTTAGGTTCCGGCTGTTTGACTTGTCAGTGTGACTGGAAGCAGAGCCAATCAGGCTTCGGAATCCGTGTCCAGTCCCAGAGATACGCAGGGAATTTAAGACTGCTGATTCCTGAGTGACTTGCCTGTGATTTAATTTGTATCTGGGCTCTAAACTCTGCAATACTCTATTGACTTTTCTGGTGACCTGACTACTGGTTTGTATTTGGATTTACTCTATGGCTTGCTTGTTCTGGATTAACCTGTCATGTACTGCATTTTCCGTGTCTGTCTCCTCTGGTTTTGACCCTGCCTGCCGACTTTCCTTTACACCTGCCTGGTTATTTTGGAACTTCTGCCACTAGTCTGCTCATGCCAGTTTTCTTTTATTAACTCTGCAGATGTAACCTGGGTCCCTAGCAGCAAAATCCATCTTGCCTTGCGGCAGGCCCTGGTGAGGAAATTCAGGATAGCCTTAGCTTCCTATCACCAGGAGTGGTTTTAGATGGCTGGAAGGAATTTTGGGGTTCACTGACTATAGTCCAGACATACACATTTGTTATTATGTTGATACAATAAAAATAATCATGAAGTTAAATAGTATAGAGCAGAGGTACACAACCTGTGGCCCAAGGGTCACACGTGGCCTGCTATGCCATTCTGTGAGGCCCCCAGCCATTTGGCCAGAAATATGCTTGTCTGTGGTTTGGTGGCTATTTGCATGTATTTCCTATGTTAGAGAGAAGAGGCATGTAGTGGCAGGGAAAGGTGAGAACTCATGCAGCAATGTGTAGCTGTTTCTCCCATATATCAGCAGAATGGTGATCTCCTAAACCCTGTGTGGGTCTTCAGAAAGAAGTAGATGTAATTTATAGCTATTTTTATTGTAGGTTATGGGAGCAGTAAAAAACTTGAAAGTTTCATGAACTCACAGAAACTACAATGGAGAGATTCGTATGCATGGTCTCTTCCATTCTGGACAATGAATGGGGGAGATAGGGATTCCCATTCTCATGATCGGTGGGAATCCTGGAACTAGATCTTGCACTTATCAGGCATTTAAATGTACTTGATTTAGATGTTAAAACCGCTTTAATTTTTAATGGGGATCTTTGGACTTGTCCAGTCTGAGAATATAGTTCTCGGTCTAGAGAAAGTTGTGCATTCCTGGTATAGTGGATATATTTGAAAGGATTATAAGTAAGCAACATGATGCTAAACTGGTGGTCATTGCTAAACAGTAATATTTAAACAATGCCTTTATGTAACCATGCTTGATATAATGAATTTTCTGCCATATAAGAAGCACATGGGAAGGAATAATGCAAGTCACCCGTACATATTAAATGGTAAAACACTCGGTAACACTGACATGGAAAATGATCTAGGAATTTTAATAAACAGCAAATTAAGCTGCAAAAACCAGTGTCAGGCAGCTACTGCCAAGGCCAATAAGATAATGGGTTGCATCAAAAGGGGCATAGACGCCCATGATGAGAACATAGTCCTACCACTTTACAAATCACTGGTTAGACCACACATGGAGTACTGTGTACAGTTCTGGGCTCCTGTGAACAAGACAGACATAGCAGAGCTGGAGAGGGTTCAGAGGAGGGCAACTAAAGTAATAACTGGAATGAGGGATCTACAGTACCCTGAAAGGTTATCAAAATTAGGGTTATTCACTTTAGAAAAAAGACGACTGAGGGGAGATCTAATAACTATGTATAAATATATCAGGGGTCAGTACAGAGATCTCTCCCATCATCTATTTATCCCCAGGACTGTGACTGTGACAAGGGGACATCCTCTGCGTCTGGAGGAAAGAAGGTTTGTACACAAACATAGAAAAGGATTCTTCACTGTAAGAGCAGTGAGACTATGGAACTCTCTGCCTGAGGAGGTGGTGATGGTGAGTACAATAAAGGAATTCAAGAGGGGCCTGGATGTATTTCTGGAGTGTAATAATATTACAGGCTATAGCTACTAGAGAGGGGTCGTTGATCCAGGGAGTTATTCTGATTGCCTGATTGGAGTCGGGAAGGAATTTTTTTTTCCCCTTAAGTGAGGAAAATTGGCTTCTGCCTCACAGGGTTTTTTTGCCTTCCTCTGGATCAACTTGTAGGAAACAGGCCGAACTGGATGGACAAATGTCTTTTTTCGGTCTTATATACTATGTTACTATGTTACTTGCCCATAAGACACACCTAGGTTTTAGAGGAGGAAAATAAGAAAAAAGAAAGTTAATCAGACCTCAACTCAGAGCCTCAATCAGACCCCCAATGTTGATCAGACCTCAGCTCAGACCCCCAATGTTAATAAGACCCCCAATCAGACCTCAGGTCAGACCCCCAAAGAGAATAAGACCTCAGATCAGATCCCCCATGTGAATATGACCCCCAATCAGACCTCAGATCAGAGCCCCAATGTGAATGACCCCCAATCAGGCCTCAGATCAGACCCCAATGTGCATAAGACCCCTATTCAGATCTCAGATTAGAGCTCCAATGTGCATAAGACCCCATTCTGACCTCAGCTCAGACCCCAATATGCCACCGCCACTCCTCACATCCAGCAGTCTACCTGTTCTTCCTGACGCATGCTGTGCTGTGAGCCAACGCGCATATTGTTAGGTCACAGAGCACCAACGTCCGAACACTGTGCGCAGTCACAGCCAATCGAGTGGCTGAGGAAGACTGGGAAGTGGTGAGTAGAGAGCCAGGGGAGCCTCCCGTACTAATGAGTGCTTTCATAATAGGAGCACTCATCAGTATTCGCTCCATATTTGAGGGGGAAAAGTGTGTCTTATGAGGTGACAAATACTGTAAGTGACTTGAGATCTACAGCAAATCATTTACAGAACAAAATGCAGAACTTTAGTATTCAAACTGTGTGCATAACATAAATGCCAAAGCTTGTTTATACACAGTATAAATGTTATCTGCAAAACCACAGAACAGTTCATCTGCAAATGGAAAAGAAGCAGGAAAAAACATCCTGTGTATTCATTAGAGAATACTCCTATCTGTCCTCATAAGGAGTAAGAGCTTGGCTCGGTTTTATAAGCACAGAAGACCTTTTGAACTTCCAGTGAAGTTCCGCAGTATTTAGTGGACATAAGCCTTCAGATATCAAGAAGTATAAAGCAAGGATCTGGGAAAAAGCATTACCTGCTGTATGCTTTGTACTTTATGAGAATCAGATTTTTAAGTGAAAATTATATTTTTTCCAATCATAAAGCACAGTGAGACTGATCTATGAGATTCTGCAACTAGATCTCACAGATCAGTCATGATCACACTTAGCTGAGAATGTAACATAAGATCAGGCCTGGGGAGACCAAACTGCAATAATATTAATTTAATGGCTTTGATATGTTATCTTATAGTATTGATAACTTCTTATATGATTATTATCAACATGTGATTTAAAATAGATTATTGCTCGATAAAAGGTTTTATACACATGGCCGTAATATGAGTCAATGTACAATTTGGCAGTTACTATCTGATGGTTCAGGTTGTTTTGGTAAATAAGTAAATCACTCCTTCTGCTACCAGCTGCTGACTGAAATGATGATTGAAGTACCTAAACTGGGTAGCCCCTGTCCACAAACCTGTCTCTTTGTTGCTTAGGTTGAAGATAAAATTCATAATCAGAGAAGCAGTTGCATTTCATTCTTAAATATTGGCCCTTCGTGATATCTCTCTTAAGGAAGAGAGGGTGATAACTGAGGGATCCTTTTGCAAAGTTAAAACTAAAAAGTTGATGCTGTCCCCTCCAAAATCATAGGTGAATCTGAGGCCTATATGGTTGAGGGAATCAATAAAAATCTTCTGTAAATGATTGTTGATTGCCTGAACATAGGATAAGGGTGTCGTCGATATATCTGAGCCAGTGCATGATATGTGAGGACCACCATCCCAGGAGTAGATCAGCATATGACAGTGCACAGGGGCTAACCATTGAGGTTTCAAGATGAATTAACAGTTTCAAGATGGATTGGTTGTGAGGTCTCAAATGGATTCTTCTAGTACGAAGGAAAAACTCAGCTGCTTGTAAGACTTTTTCTGGGGGGATGGAGGTCCATAATGCTTCATCATCAATACTTGCAAGTGACATATTGTCTTCCAGAGGGATTCCTTCAATTTTCTGCAATAGGTCCATGCAGTCATGAACATAAGATGAGATTGTGGAGACAAATTCCCTTAATGTTTGATCAATATAAATACTAGCATTTTGGTAGATTCCTGATACAATAGGCCCTTATGGATTTTTGGTAGGGCGGTAAAAGTATCTGTTTGTGGTTTGGTTAGAAGTATAAAAAGGAATGAATTCATGTTGATTAAGTTGTCTACTAGAGCTGTAATCAATGGAAATCCTATCTCTATAGGAGTTTTATCTCTCTGTGCTGGCTGTTAAAGAAGCACAATAATTCGTATTATATTTTCAGAGGTATAGTAGTGCCAAAATAAAAAAGAAAACTATTCTTAAAAACATTTATTTTCTATGAATGATGAGTATAAAGAAATACCCTGGAAGTGTCCCTTTAAAAGATTTATGCCAAGCGTCTGATCTGTATGGGTCTGACCACTGGGACCCCCACTTAGTACAAACATAGTACAAAGAACACATTTCAAAACACAACTTTATTAAGACACAAACAATATAACAAAGGTTATAACTATATAGCTTACAGGTGGTAGTAAACATGTTAACTTGTATAATTCTCCCTTTCTTGTGAAATCAAGTAATATATAACATAAGAGGATTGGATAATACAATAGATTCCATAGGTGACTGTTTTTTATAATGCATCTAGCATACAAAATCCTTATATTCTAATAACTCTAGTTCTAGTATGTCTTTGTATGGCTGGAGCTTCATATTGTTGCCTATGATCATCCATCTCTGTTTCTTTCTGGGAGTTGTCTCATCAGAAGATGTAGCTAGTGTCATCACTTCACTTATTTCAATGTCATATTTGTCATCCACAGTCCTTTAGAAATGTTCTGTTTCTTCAGTACAACTGTCCATTTGCTTCCACTGTGTAAGATCGTGGAGAAACTTTCTCCAAATACCTTGTCACCAAATTCTATCTGTTGACAAGGGGGTAGTTGTATCTGCACTGGCTTATTATTACTTAGTTCCTTGGCTCCTTCATCATAGTATGCCTTTGCTTCTTTGCGTCTTTTAGTTAGGTTCTCGACCACTCCTTTGATGACCTTTGGAAACAGCAGTTTCTGAGCAGTCCTTCTTGACATTAGCTATTGTACAGGACTACTGCTGCTGCTTACTGATGGGGTATTCCTCTAGTCAAGAACTGCTTTCCAGAGATCCTTGCCATCTCGTTTAGCTTTCTTTATGAGTGTTTTTGCTATTTACAGTAGCTTCAGCTTTACTGCTTCAAATTCCCACTGTCTAGAAAAGTGTACAAACTCAGAGCTGACAAACTGGTCCATTCAGGGACTCTGGGAGTCATTTATTAAGATCGGCTTTTCAGACGCTGGTCTTAATACCCCTTTAGCCGGTGGTGCATGCGCCGAATTTATGTAGCGGCGCCGCCCTCTACATAACTTTGGCAGCAGCTCCCTTGCTGTCATAGATTTAGACCATTTTCTACGCCTAAAGCAGACGTAGAAAATTATAAATGAGGAGGGCCTGCACCTAACCCCCTTTCCTGGCCCCGCCACACACCCCTTTTTAAGACCTAGCGTGAGCGGGGGGAGGGGAATCGCATATGGCAGCACAAATATCCTTTACGCCTTAGTCTGCGACAGATATACACCAAAAAGTGGCATATATCTGTTAGTAAATAACCACCTCTATGTCTACTAAAATGTGCTTTGCAACAATCTATAATGGTTTTAGAGGTGGTATTTTGGTTCATATAGATAAGCTTTGTTTTTGTTCTAAAACAACCAAATAATGTGGTTTGTATTTTTGAACTGGTAAAGTTCCTGTTCCTGATGTTTCTGCCTGCTGCTACTATCCAGCCGCTTGATAAAAAAATTAATAAAACTTTGTTGTTTTCATTGTGTTTGTCTTTTGCTTGTTCAATACAGTAAACTGTTGGCTTCCTAGCCAGTAGTTCTGTGGTAATGACAAGTATGTTTGATTCATTTCTTTCCTTCAAGGAATGTATAAAATACATTCACATATTAAATACAGAGGAGTCGGAGTCGGAAGTACCAAAAACTGAGGCGTCGGAGCATTTATCTACCAACTACACGGCCCTGATTTACGCATATATTCATTGCAAGCATTACAGTTCTTTATTGCTTCTATAATCTCTGCGCCCATGTGTGACCAAAAGATGACCTACTTGGCCTTGCAAAGGCATGCTTCTATTCCTAAGTGGCTAGAATGAGTCCTCGCTATCATTTCTGGACGCATATTTTTTGGTATGATGCCCTGTATCCTTTATACAGAATTCCACTTTGTATGCTCATCTCATCTCTAAAGCCCCAATGGTCCCTAATACAAATCTGTATTTTTTCTTTCTGGAATGGCCATCCTGTCAGAAAAGTCATTTTTAGTTGTTCTGAAGCACAAATCAGACACTCTTCGATATTCAGCAAAGTTTATGGGCCAGATTTATCATTACACTTCCATCTGAGAAACTCAGCGTAGCTTTCTCTAATATTCATTTAATGCTCAGCAATATATTATCCAGCCATGTAATGGTCGATTATTTGACCATATATTCACCAGTGTAACATACTGGTTATATATTATTTATTTTGTTTAAAATAGCAAGTATAGGTGTAACCCAGCAATTCTGCAGTAATTCCCATATGGATCCTGTAGCTAGGCTGCACTGTGCACAGGCATCTTGCAAATTACAGCAATTGCATCTGAAATTAATTTATAATCCATAAAAATGTGTAGTGCTGGGCAGTTCTGGAGAGTTTCTAGCTTCAAACATACAAAAATCTTCTCTCTGTTCTTTCTTCTTAACCTGTAGGATACCAGAACCGTACATGTACGGCAGTGTAAACAGGGTCACAAATCCCAGCGCCGTATAGCTACAGAGCTCTGATTTGGCGGGCGCAGAAGCGGCAGTCACTGATAGCCGGACCCCTGCTGTATGCGCCGGCATCGTTAAAAACAATCCTTGCACTGCCGGATGCGTGGTGTCTATTGGATCCCTACGCTGCTGTGACGGAGACCCGATGGCTTGGACAGCAGTCCAATGCCTTTCTTAGGCATCGTGGCTGCCATCCGTGTCAGCCTGTGAGATCCAGCCCCATGGATCTCACAGGAAGCAGGCTATAAGTGTATCACTTAGTGTAATACACTTACAGAAAATGCATTACAATACAGAAGTATTGTAATGCATTGTAAAGAGAATCAGACCCCTCAAAGGTTGAAGTCCCAGAGTGGGACAAAAAAGAAAGTTAAAAAAGAGGTAATTAAATTGTTTAGAAAATTTTAAAAAAGTTTTACAAAAAAATTAAAGTTTCAAGTAAAAAAAATAAAGCATCCTTTTCCCAAAATAAAGTTAAATAAAATTGTAAAAAAAAATGGAAAAAGAGAAAAGTAGACATATTAGGTATTGCCAAGTCCATATCAACCGGATCTATAAAAATATCACATGATCCACTCTGTCAGGTGAACGCCGTAAAAATACAAAATAAAAACAGTTCCAAAACAGCAATTTTCTGGTCACCTTGCCTCACAAAAAGTGGAATACCAAGCTATCAATAAGTCTTATGTACCCCAAAATGGTTCCAATCATCCCACAAAAAATTAGACCTTACCTTAGGCTGGGTTCACACGAGCGTGTCCGGATTAGGTCCGGATGCGTTGCGGATGCGTTCAGTGAAAACTGTGCGATTTCACAGGAAAAGCCATTCAGTTTTACCTGCGATTGCGTTCAGTTGTTCAGTTTTTTCCGCGCGGGTGCAATGCGTTTTGATGCGTTTTTCACGCGCGTGATAAAAAACTGAAGGTTTACAAACAACATATCCTAGCGACCATCAGTGAAAAACGCAACGCACCTGCACTTGCTTGCGGATGCAATGCGTTATTAACGCAGCCCCATTCACTTCTATGGGGCTGCAGATGCGTTTATAACGCATAAGATAGAGCATGCTGCGATTTACACGCGTTGCAGAAGTGATGCGTGAAAAAAAACGCTCATGTACACAGCCCCATAGAAATGAATGGGTCAGGATTCAGTGCGGGTGCAATGCGTTCACATCACGCATTGCACCCGCGCGGAAATCACGCTCGTGTGAATGCAGCCTAAGACAATCGGGCAAAAAAACAAACTGTGCCAAACAACCAGAGTTGAATCTTAGTTGAAGTCGAAAACTGTTGGTTCTTTCCTCTGTGGTGGGTGCTCTTTATGTAACTATCTGCCAAAGATAAAGAAATTTTGTAATCCAGTAGATGGACACAAATACGTTATCAAAGATTTTTTCAACTGCAGAAGTAGTGGAATTGTATATGTGGCAACCTGTACATGCCCCAAATTATATGTGGGAAAATTGGTACAAGAACTCCGTAGACAGGTATAAATAAAATAAATTATAAAATAAATGATAAATAAATTCCGAAAAGGACACCACTTTATACAAACACATCTCATACGTACATAAGGATAACGTGGAGGTACTGAAATTCTGGGGTCTGGCACAAATTAAACTGGGCCCTTAGACGTGGAAATCTTGACCAGCGCCTTCTGATGGAGGAGGCCAAGTGGATATATAGATTGCAGTCATTAACCCCCAAGGGTTTAAATGAAGGTTTTTCCTATACAGCATTCATTTGAAGCATTTTAGACCCTGGCTAAGTATTTATGTTTAAATCATGTCCTACATCTACTCTCCTGCCATCTATTGATTGTGACCTATTAAGTGTGATTTAAAATACAATATCTATGTTAGCTTATGAAAAAAATTCAATTCAGAGATGTGAGCCTGCTTATCTATCTGGGCGAGGGGCTACATATATATACAGAGATTGTCTTTTTATAACTCATAAACCCCATAAATATAACCTTATAAATATATAACTATCCCCCCTCCCCCTCTTTCCCATTTCTGTCCTGCCCCCAAATCATATATAAATGTACCATCTAAAATGTGACCTCACTTATTTCTACTCTAATAAGATAATGTACTAACTCAAGTTAAATGGGCAGTTTATTATATAGCGATCATCCAGTAGCACAGGGTTGTTTTCCTAGGTGTTTTTAAACCAAGGAATTACTGCTGGATTGGAATGGGTTAATGAGCCCACATCAGTACAATGCGAGGTGAACTGCAGGATGGGGATTTGCTGATCTGCTTCAGGGCTTTGATTGGTGGAGAGGTGAGCGGCGCTCTCATAGGATAACGGAGCCTGGCTTTTCAGGATTGGAGAAGGGAGGGACAGCGCTTACAATAAGCGCTGTCAACATCATCAGCAAGGAAGGTAAATAATTGCATGTCACTGACTCAGTGACGGGGCAACTTCAGGTTGAACTGGGAACTCTGGGGGGACGGGGTTAATGTTATTTAGCAGGGCGCAGTAGGGCGCGCCGACGCTAATGCCTCCAAACCCCTGACGAAGCCGCATCTAGCGGCGAAACATGTTGGGTGGAGGGTAGTTAGGCGCGTGTGTTTTCAGGCAGGCCACCACTAGTGGCAAAGACCAGTATATAGGACAGTTAGTCCTGAATCCATCGACAGTGTTTGGATTAAAAGTGAAGGATTCTGTCATAATTACTGGCAGACCAGTCTGATTGTGTGTGTGGGGTCCATTAACATTCTCTGAGTGTGTGTGTAATAAGGACCCACAGTCTGCATGTACAGTACTAGGTGGAGAGAGCATCGTCTTTGAGAAACAGTATCTGATCTGAAGGACTAATAGTGGAGTGCATACATTTGAGGCCACATCACTCTGCAGTAAATGGTATTGTCCAGACATGAAGCTTGCAAATAAATATTAATATCTGAATAAACTTTTCATCCAAAAGTAACACTGTGTAACAACTGTTAAAATAGACATGTTAGCTAAATAGCAACACTGCTGATACAGTAGGGATTCTACAAAAATACAAAGAAAACCAATATATTGGTCTGGCTCTATCGGTGCACTGATACTTTTAATTCACTCTTTGTAGTAATTACTTCAGTGCATTCTATGGATTTAATTTAGTTTAAGGTTTTAGTTTAAACATTTGTGAATACATTGGTACGACCCCTACAGGGATTTTGTCGGTCTCTGACCGAATTGTAAATATTTTGTTGATATCCTGAGGGTCCACCTAGGGCCTCATTGTGTTACCCCCACAGCAGTTTACCACCACATATGGGGTGTTGCCGTATTCAGGAGAAAATGGGTATCAAATTATGGGATGCTTTCTCTCCTGTTACCCCTTGTAAAAATAAAAAATTTGGGACTAAAGCAACATTTTATTGGAAGAAATGAAACTTTTCATTTTCACAGCCAAGTGTTTCCAAATTCTGTAAAATGCTTAAGGGGGTCGAAGTGCTCAGTTCCCCCCATTAATATATTCTTTAAGGGGTGTAGTTTCTAAAATGGGGTTACTTTTTGAGGGTTTCCACTGTAGGGGTACGTCAAGGTCTCTTCAAATACAAAATGGAGCCTAAAAGCCATTCTAGCAACCATTCTAGCAAAATCCATATGGCGCTCTTTTCCTTCTGACCATTGCCACGTGCCCATAGGGCAGTTTACTGCCACATATGGGGTATTTCTGTAAACTGCAGAATGGGAGTAATATATATTGAGGTTTATTTAGCAGTTTTTCAAGAAAAAAATTGATTAACATAAAAAAATCTACCAAAAAAGCAAAATTTAGAAATTTCACCTCCATTTTCCTTTAATTCTTCTGGAACACCTTAAGGGGTAACAAAGTTTGTAACATCAGTTTTAAATAATTTGAGGGGTGTTCTTTCTAAAATAGGTCATTTATGGGTGGTTTCCATTACGTAAGCCCCTCAAAATCACTTTATAACTGTATTGGTGCTTAAAAAAATGGTTTTGGAAATTTTGTTGAAAATTAGAAAAATGGCCTATAAACTTCAAAGCCTTCTAACTTCCTAAAAAAATAAAAATACATTTACAAAATGATGCAAACATAAAGCAGACATATGGGGAGTTTTGATTGATAACTATTTTATGAGGAATTACTATCTGTTTTAAAGTAGAAAAATTCAAATTTAGAAAATTGTGAATTTTTCCAAATGTTTGGTAAATTTTGGATTATTTTATAAATAAAGGTGAAATATATCGACTCAAATTTACCACTGTCATAAAGTACAATGTGTCACGAGAAAACAATCTCAGAATGGCTTGGATAAGTAAAAGCATTCCAAAGTTATTACCACATAAAATGACACATGTCAGATTTGCAAAAATCTGCCTGGGATTGAGGTGAAAAGTGGCTCGGTACTGAAGGGGTTAAACTCATGCGTTGTTCTATTCTATAAGTCTCAATATTCCTGCTAATACTAGATGAGTAGCTCAAAATCTTTATCTTAATTATGAACAAAAATAAAAGATTTCCTAAAGAGAGAAACTTAAGAATGAACGTTTTAGAAATCATTTATGTAACAAGCCTGGTTATGAGATATCCAGAGAAGGAATTAGGGTGCCTCTACATAGTGTGGCCCGTCTATGAGATCTGAATATGGATTACCACTAATTGCTGGGATGCTCCCATACTTGTGCAACAACTCAGAGGTGAAGGGGAAGATAGGAGTAGTTGTGATGTGGAAGCTTGTGGTAGTCATGGTACTCACAGTAGCTGTATCCTTCTCCTTCACACCAAGGCTGTGACAGTGAAGAGGGGACACACCTAGATGTTGTGAGCAGCATTGTTTCCCCCGAGTGCACCCTGATTGTCATCTCGTGATTGATGGAAATTGCGGCGCCCTTGTCCTAGTGGGGGTAAAATACAGGAGACCAACAACAGAGCATAGCTGAAAAAAACAGAGTCTTTACTGAAATGCAAAGCTTTGATCACTTGCACACAGGGGTGGACTGGCCATAGGCCCTACAGGAAAATATCCTGGTAAGCCGATGCCCAGGGGGCCACCCGAGGCCTCCTAATGGCCGCCAACCCAGTATATAAAGATTAATGTAGGAGCATCAGGCACTTATGCACATGGCCAGCGACTGCAGACGCTTTACTGAATTCAACTGTATTTCCGCCTTCAGGATGATACATTTTCAAACTGTGGCAAGGGCCAGCAGTATTTTGTATCGCACTGTGATATTTGGTTCTGTTGGGGTGGTATTTTGTTCTGCACTATGATATTGCTGGCCCGCCTTCTTCTGTTTTTCCTGCCTATATGTGTTGCGCCTGCCTACTTTTGTTGCCCAGCCTTTGGTCCGTTTGGACCCACCTATAATATGGGGCCACTATTAGTTTTTTTTTCAGGTCAACTCTATGTTCCCACTCTGCCCCTGCTTGCACACAAGATGGAGGCTCAAGTCTTCAACAAGTTCTGGCTAAATCATGGGTCAGCTCCGGAGTTCCCTTTAAAATGAATTCCTCACATACCAATACAGTTGAGGGTTGCAATTTCTTCTGCAATGTCTGCAATTCTTACGAGGTGGAGACTCCAAAAGCAGCACTATAAGCTCCCAATTGATATGACTGGAAGCTTTAAGCCCAATTAAATGCCGTGAGGTCTATAAACAGTAGACATGCATTATATTTCACAAACTAGATCCTGCACTCCCTCTTTCATTGCAATCTCAGGGGTTCTTTATTTGCATACCATCTCAGGGCTTCACTGGAGTCCTCTGGGTTTCAAACGAGCTGGCTGTGACTTACTGAACTGGTGGTTGCTTCTTCAGCAGCTTCTCAGAGTCAGCTCAGACTGCACACTAAGGCCTCCTGCACACGACCGTATGGCTTTTTCAGTGTTTTGCGGTCCGTTTTTTTCAGATCCGTGTTTCCGTTTTTTGCTTCCGTTGTGTTTCCGTTTCGGTTCCGTTTTTCGTTCCGTTTTCCGTATGGTATATATAGTATACAGTAATAACATAGAAAAAATTGGGCTGTTCTTAAAATTTTCAATAGATGGTTCCGCAAAAAACGGAACGGATACGGAAGACATAGGATGCACTTCAGTATGCTTTCCGTTTTTTTTGCGGACCCATTGACTTGAATGGAGCCACTGAACGTGATTTGCGGACAAGTATAGGACATGTTCTATATTTAAACGGAACGGAAAAACGGAAACGGAAGGCATACGGAGACACTTCAGTATTTTTTGCGGTCCCATTGAAGTGAATGGTTCAGTATACTGTCAGTATACTGAACTGAAAAAACTGCCAGTATATGGTCCGCAAAATACTGTCGTGTGCAAGAGGCCTAAATGGGATGGAATAAGACAAAAGCGGCATTTTTATGGGCTTCATCTTTTCGGCATTCAATGTGCTGTAAAAAAATTACACCTTTAGCCTACATGCACATGACAGTTGTTTTTTGCTGTCCGCAAATCGAGGATCCGTCTTCCTTTTTTTTTCACCTCCACATCCGTTCCGTGTGTCCGCAAATTTTGTAGGTTGTGTTTCCGTGTGTCTTCCGGTTTTTTGCGGATCCGGATCCGCAAAAAAAACGGAAGGCTTGAAACAGTTTCTTAAAGTACCTGTACAAGTGCCCTGGTTTCCAAGCTACCATTCGCAAAAAAAAACGGATGCGGATGACAAATGGATGGCTTCCATTGGTCATCCGCATTTTTTGCGGACCCATTGACTTCTATGGGTCCACAAACCGTTTTTTGCGGACAAGAATAGGACATGCCATATTTTTTTGGCGGACATGAAATGCGGACAGCGGACGCGGACAGGCAACGGAAGAGGCATCCGCATTTTTAACGGATCCATAGAAATGAATGGGAAACCATCGGATCCACAAAAGAAACGGAACGGAGGCCGCAAAAAACCACTGTCGTGTGCATGTAGGCTTATTCTGCAAATCAGTGTAATAATATTTATTGATATAGTGACAACTTATTCTGCAGCACTTCACAAGCAGATGGTTCATACACAAATAAAATCATACACAGAAACAAACAAGTCAACAATTAAAATAAGAGCAATTAAGGCCCAAGGAGATAGGGATGAGACAAAACGTAAAAAGTGCTTATTTTGTACAGTGGTCTGGCCATCTTAACAGAGTAGACATAACGCAAGTCATCAGCCAATATCTGTGGTGCTTCTGAGTGCATGGGGAGTGTTGGATAATGTTGATGATTCATTGGGTTCAGAATAGTTGAAGGGAGATGTGAATGGAGAAGAGTTAGATTATTAGATGTGATAGACCACACATAACAGATATGCACCAAACACTGTGGATGTTGTGAATTAACTTAATTGCCTAAGGTAGGGCATTCCAGAGAACTGGTGCAGCTTGAGCAAAGTCTTGAAGGCGGGAGCGAGAAGTTCGGATTATGGTGGATGTTAGTTGTATATCATTGGCAGAATGGAGAGCGCGGTTAGGGTGATAGACAGAACTGAGGGAGGAGATGTGGGGGGATGCAGCAATGTGGAGAACTTTGTAGGTAAAAATGAGCTATTTATAATTGAATGCAATACATGTATGGGCAACCAATGCAATGACTGGTACATGGTGGAGGCATCAGAGTAGTAGTTAGACAGATATATGAGCCTGGCTGCTTCACTAAGGATAGATTGGAGAGGGGAGAGTTTAGTGAGGGAAAGACTAATTAATAATGACTTAAAGTAATCAAGATGAGAATGGATCAGGGTTACAATGAGAGTTTTTGTTGTTTCCACAGTAAGAAAGCGGCAAATTCTAGAGATGTTTTTGAGGAGCAGGCAGCATCAGAGGGCAAGAGATTGAATATTGGGGGTGAAGGAAAGATCAGAAACAGTGAGTGTGTTGATTATGCGTTATGGTAGTGCCACATACTAAGATGGAGATATTTGGTCTAGGTAGGTTAAGTAGATGGTAGAAGTTCTAGTAGTAGTAGTAGTAGTAGTAGTAGTAGTAGTAGAAGGTTCAGTGTTCTGAAAGATTCAGATATGGAGAGGACATGATGTTAGAGACAGCGGACATGTAGTCACTGGTCTTCTGTAGTACAGCAGGGGTGATGTCATGGAATGAAGTTTATAGTTGGATGTTGTCTGCATAGAGATGGTAGTGGAAACCAAATCTACTGATACACAACAAAAAACACCGCGGAGCCTCACTTAAGAGTCTCAACACAGCAATCCGAAGTGCAAAGTTCCCTGGGAAACAGGAATATGCAAAATAAATGTGGAGCCCCAGTTATGGGTCTACAACACAATGAAAGCCAGATATCCCTCAAAGGAAGGAAAACCAAGCGAAGGGGTGTCTCCATTACAGAGATCACCAAATCCACCATATTAAGTGGCCCCTATGTCAAGATCCCGCTTTTTTTACAAGCTTTAAGGATGTGAAAGGGAAAACCTAAGCTAGGTATACCCCTTCACTTGGTTTTCCTTCCTTTGAGGGATATCTGGCTTTCATTGTGTTGTAGACCCATAACTGGGGCTCCAAATCTACTGATAGTCTGCCTTCCAGGGGCTGTGTAGGAAGAAAAGAGGACTTAGAACTGAAACCAGGGGAACCCCAACAACAAGACGAAAACGATAGAAAGAGCCAGAGAATGACACACTGAAGGAATAGCCAGAGAGATATAAAAAAAAAATCAGGACAATAGATTGGAACATGGTGAGTAGAAGATGGTGGTCTACAGTATCAAATGCTGCAGAGAGAGCTAAAAGAATGAGCAGAGAGTAGACACTATTGTACTTAGCCGTCACTTTTCTCACTTTGGTGACTTATCTCTTTGACACTGGAGCTTGCAGTTGAGAAAATTCTGAAAACTGTGGAGTGCAGAAACCAGATTGTAATGGCTTAAAGAGAGAATTAAAGGGAATCTGTCACCAGGTGTTAGAATATTAAGCTGTCACCATTGCCATGTACAATAAACTACCTTCTTTCCTGCTGTGGTCTCCTGCAGTGCCCAGCCCACCTTAATTTCCAGCCCAAGCACACCTTCTCATCAAGAAATATCCTCCCACAGCTGAGGTGAATGGCGCTGTCCCCTCCGCTTCCTGAGGCAACAGCGATCACATTACGTCACTAGGCTTGGCGCATGCCCAGTGACACTTTTGAGGCTGTTGCCCTCAGGAGCTTTATGATCGCACAGGCGCAGGCAGTCAGCAAATTTCTTTAGCAGTATTCAGTTGTTGTAAATTATGTTCTGCATTGCAGTCTTGTAATGTAGGACGCACAAGAGTCATTGGTAAGAAAGAGGGGTATGGTTAGTGTCACATGTCCTGCTGATGTCAGGACACATCTCACTGCCCTAAGGCATGATGAGACAGCAGACACATGATAAACCAGGAAGTAAGATTCAAGCATGGGGGATAAGAGAAAACTTCAAATGAGGTAAATTTTAAGAAAAAAACAAACAATGGAGGAATGGGAGCGAGAGTAATTTAAAATACACTTTACAGTGAAAAGTAGTTTATGAAAAAAAAATTAAATATTCAAATTGAAGGATCGGATTTCAATTCTTCAAATATGTAAAGGGACACTAAACCTTCAGTCTTCCTTGTCAACATTTATTATGCTGTTGAATGATTAGTTGGTGTCATGTTTTTTCAGTGGCATAACTAACAGGAGGTCATTACTTTATTCCATATATCGATCTCCAGTTTTGAGAAGTTCCAGAAGCAGTCACATACATATGTGATGTCTAATCTTCTTTTAAAGGGTTGTTTATAGTTGTTGAATTTGACTATTTTAGTAACATTATACCATTATTACAGTGAGTTTTCAAACTGACAAGGGTGCGGGTTTCTCAGTGTTGTCATATGCCATACATCAGACATCTGGCACATTTCTGAATGTAATATACCGTAACACAGCATGAGCTGTAGCCTGGCACAGTTTTATTTCTCACAGATTGATATGTAATCTGTGATACAATCATAGTATTGCCTACATATAAAATTAGAAGCTCATGAAGATACCGTATTAGCCAACAGAATTCAGTGGGTATCATATTAGCTTCTGTTCACATAATATTAGCGCCCCCAGACATATTTGTTGGGAGTACTGCCCAATATATACAAAAAATTTAAGGTTCTGACATTTGGCACTGTATGGGCATACATTGGCAAACATTACCCATAAACTTTTATGCTATGGACTTATTTACAGATGCTGCTGCATAGAAAATGCTTTTGCTTATGCTTTTTATACAGTAAAGAAGAAGATGGCATATACCAGACTGAAAGAGGCCAAAAGGACACTTTTTGGTTTCTCTTAGGTGAATGGAGCCCCGTGGATACAATAGGTGTATACAGCCAATATCTACACATAATAAATCTAATTCGATTCAGACCAACCACAATATGAAATCTAAGAAAACATTGCCTACATTTATTCTTACTTGTCCTGTTAAAGTATCATTAGAATTAGAATAACAGTGTAAAACGTAATTATATTATACTTTTTAAGATGTTACTGGACAATGAAACCAGCAAATATGGAAAGCTAACTATTTTTAACAAAAACATAACTGTCAATTTCAATTGCATGTTTACATAAGTGTAAAAAATGGATGTCATAGGTCTGTTAGCTGAGAAATACAATATGTCAAAAGGCATTTTGTAAGACAAAGAGGCATTTGTGACAGACTAACACATACGTCAGCACTGATTAGTCATCAAATACAAAATGTTACATCTGTCCATGGGTGGAACAAGTCTCTTATGGGTGGAACATTATCAAATGGGATTGGCCACCACTATCTTTTCACTGCTGTAAGTCTTAACATTTTAAATTATGGGTCAAAAAAAAAATACAAAAGTAAAAAAAACATAATGTTTTGTAAGCTTCTGTTGCAAAGAAATGTACAAGATGAATGTAATTGACCTTTACAAGCTGCTTAATTTACACGCTTATATTTCTTTGAAGTCATAAGTTTGTCTTCACTCATCAAGTGCTTTCCTATAACCAAAACATCCAAAGCAGGCAAACAGATGGCTCAACTGCGATGCTATAACAACTTGTTTTACCAACCAGGAGGCCTGAACTGTTCAACAGCTTGCACTTTGGGTCACAACCAAATTAATCTGGAATGCAGAAATAATAAGAGAACCTCTTGGGGTGTTGGTTCAAGACAAATATTATTGGTGATGCAATATATTTTTGTTGGAACATTTACAATGATGAGCACTTCCATCAGTAGAAATATCTTAAATAATGACTATACTTAAAAAAAACTTTTCATAAACCAATAGTACAAGCAAATATTAGAAACTTTGTAATATATCTTATCTTAAATATTGTAATATATCTCAATAAAAATGCCCCTTTCTCCATATATTGGATACATCTTCTCCTCCCAATGTCTGCTAAACTGATCATTCAACCTCAATTCACAGCTAAAATCCACCTTGAAAGGCAGGACAAACTATCAGCTCACTGAGGGAACAGGTTACATGCTGCCCAAAGAAGTCTATGAAGAGGGTTGAAAAGGAGTGAGCTGCTGTATAGAGACAGAGGTACAAACAGATATAGGTGCTGCAGCTGGCTCTAGTAGATGTTCTATCTCTCCCCGATGCTGGATTCACCACTACACCGCTCAGTGCTGCTGTATAATGTCCTCCATGCTGCTTGTGAATGTGTGCTATAGAGAGATGGTGGAGTAGGATCACCACTTATTATTGTGTGCTGTATATTGGAAACATCATAGCATAATATATTCACCTACTACCTCAGGGAACTCTGGCAACTAGAGATAGAGCCTATAAATACTGGTAATAAATGCAGTATACGAGTCATATAACAGGCAGATATATTGTTGTTTCCCACATATATTGCAGCTAATTCTGGAAGGTCGCCTGAAATGACAGGAGCACTTTAGGGAAATTGTTCTTCACTGCTAGTAGGATGATTACAGTATTAACTAAAACAAGAAGTGACTCTCTAGGATCAGGTTCGTTAATTCTCATGAAGAGAACCCCATGAAGAGATGGACTTTAAATTGGCCACCTGAATTCTTGCAAGCTACGTTTAGTTGGCAAAAGACAGAGCTAAAAATCTGTGCCAGATCTCTCTCAGAACTGCAAAAAAACTGCAGAAAATGGCTGCTGGGGAGTTTCCTATATAGTAAGGGGTAGGCAACTTTTCCATTGGTTGCTAGGGATGTTGCTAAGCTCAGACAAAGATATTGCAGCCTTCTCATTGGCCCACAAGCAAGAAGGGAGGTTACTGATGAAAAAAATTCTCGAAATGCCGATATTCACAATAAAAATTTGCGATCAACATTACTAAATATGTCTCCGCTGCTTATGCAAATTAACTTTCCTTCCTAAGGAACAGAAAGCTAAGTTTATGTTGCCACCAGATGTTAGGTATCAATCCAATAAGACAATGTTTAGCCTTTTAAACAGGCTTTGATGTATAGCTTAGATTGCCCCTCATCAGTGCAGTGCAGAGAAAACTGGCTTAGCTAAGTGAGAGGCCTTGGCCAGGATCCAGAGAGCTCTATTTCTCTTTATGAAGAGCACCTGAGCACTTAGTAGGTAAGAAATTCACTCATCCTTAATCCTGGGCCTTCTACTGAAGTGTCAAGATTATCACTTTTAAGTGTAGTACACTACAAAATACTTAAATTGACACTTTTAACACGATCCACCCTATATTTTTGTGCAAATGAGAGCTTTATTGCACAAAGGGGAAGGATCAGAATTAGAAAGCGGAAGATCTGAGGTGATCAAAGGGGTTAGGCCCTGCCTCTCTGTGCACTGAAACACTAATTTGCATAAAGAATAAAAGTTGTTTTTTTCCTCGGAAACAAATCCTATTTTAACAAAAGTACCACTTAATCACAAATATCAACCCTATCAGGCAGTATGCCTGGTTTAACTCCTTAAGGACCTAGCGATTTCGCGATTCAGTCTTTTTAAACTCCCTGCCTTTCTGCCATAACTTTTATATTTTTCTGTTCACATAGCTGTATAAGGCCTTGTTTTTTTTGTTGTTTTTTTGCGGGACAAGATATACTTTCTAATGGCATTTTATATTACATACAATGCAGTGGGGAGCTGGTAAAAATTCCAAATGGGGTAAAATTGGGAAAAAAAGAGTTTTATGGGTTTTGTTTTTGCGGTGTTCCCTATGCGGTAAAACTGACCTGTTTCTTATTTCTCCAGGCAAATATTATTACAGTGTTACCACATTTATAGTTTTCCTTGTGTTTTAATAAAAACTTTAAAAAAAAACACTATTTTTTTAAATTTAGATCACCATATAGTGTTGAACGAGCATGCTCGGCCAAACACCAGTTTGACTTGATGGTCGAGTCAGTGTCTAATTTAGCCACTATGTCTATGCAGAAGATCACTGTACAGTGGGAGAATCCCCCAGTGTGAGTCCGAGGCTTAGGGGTCCCTGCTCTGATTCCATATATAGCTATGTCCATATATATATATATAGCTATATATAATAAAAAAGAAATACCGCAGCACCTCTAATACAGTGAAAAAAGTGGGATCCTTTATTTACCTATGCGACACTTCGATCCGCTTACTGGGATCCTTCTCAAGTCTGGCCTGGCTTTTCACATTTTATTTCCTCCTAGACGATTAACTGTTCGCTTCTACCATAGCCTTGGAACCGAACCTGAGTTCGGGAAAAGGTTTTTAACAGTAGAAATTAATTTTTGAAGTTACCGTAGTATCCGAAGTTTCGCGAGACTTCACAAAGTAATAAATTTGGCCCATCTGAGGCAATACATTCTAATACTGTACAGAGCACTCGCTCCCTACAGTATTCAAACAAAGTTTTATGAAAATCGACTTTGGAGGTTTCATCCAAAGTCAATTCGCACAACCCTAGTATCTGCAATGGAGGATCTGCGTCCAGCGTAGATGTGAACAAGCCCTAAGGCCCTTTTACATGGGCCATGGATTTGTGCACTAATTGTGGATGAGTATTCACACAGATGTGGCTTTAGTGCATGTTTTTGGTGGTTGTAGGTACAGATTATCTGTTTATTTTATCAACCCCATTGACGATTATTGGGAAAACCACTCTATAAAAGGTGAGGCATTACACAAACAATTGACATGCTGTGGATTTTAAAATCTGCATAGCAGGTGAATTTCCGCACTACAAAATACGCAATTTGTACATGAGATTTGGCAAGTCTCATTCACTTTGCTGGTACTGTATTACACTGCAGTTTCTTTGCATGAAAATCCACATGGAAAAAAACGCACGTAATCCGCAACGTGAACAATAACCAAAGAAAACACATGTACTTAACCAATATGCAATGCTCTCTTCTATTTAGGTAGATACCTTAATTTGGAGCTAGAGATAAATTACTTTTCTAAGAAAGCAATCGTATATACTAAGTAAGATTACCTCTCTATTGTTTTTGTTTGCTTTTGTGTTCCACAATCAGAACAAAAAATGAGATGTGATAGATTTAGCAGACGGCAGTTAACAAAATGCCATACCGCAGATTCTATTGACTTTAAAGTCAACCTTTCACCATGAAAATTCAATGCAATCTGCAGGCAGCATGTTGTAAAGCAGGAAGAGCTGAGCACACTAATATATCATTTTATGACAAAAGATTCCAAAAAATGTAGAATTTATTCATTTAAATCTCTGCTCTTTATGAGCTAGATAGTAAGTGGATGGTCTTATGAAACCTATACAGGGAAGGCTGTCAATCACTGACTGTCTACTTGAACAGAATGAAATACAAGTTATGCAGAATAATTTCCAAAAAACACATACATCATTCTGCTCAGCTCGTTCTGCATGCAGATTGCACTACTTTTGTCTGCTTTAGGTTGCTTTAAATGGATTCTATGTTCTGTTTAGGTTACATTTTTTGGATGGAAAAGGTTTAGCAGCATGCTGCAGTCTTTTGAAGATTACTTGGCCTAGATTTTGTGTTAAACGCTCTGATCAGAATTTCTTGCTCAGCAACAGTGCAATCCAGACATGTTCATGATGTCTTACAGATAATATATTCTCAGACAACAAGCTTTATGCTATCATTTTATACTAACCTGTTGAGGTAGTCATTGGTGCTGATGTCGCGGATGGTGCTGGTCACTGTGTCGATGCCACTGAAGTTACCAACACTTCATCATTGTGGGTCACTAAACCCTCCTAAATTATTGAAACAGAATCTTGTAAAAATGTCATATAAATGACATCACAAAGTACTGCTACACAATAAAAAATAGCAGGAACAACTCTAAAACCATGATTGCTGAAAATAGTGCAAAAGCTGATGTTACCTGCAACATGTCACTTCTGGTCAGAAGAACCAGAGTGGTTTGTTTGTAAGACTAGTTGTAATTTATTGGCATGATATGAATTTTTGATAATTTTTAATTTAATTTTGGATAGACACAGTGACAAAAAACTTATATGGATATCTCTTTTTGGGGAATGACATTCACAGTGCTTGCTATGTGCTACTTTTAATGTATGAGTCTTAGATGTGGCTAATAAATTATTATTCCATCCGGCCCCGATTATAGTGAATGGGGCCACCTGTGATTCAGGCAGTGAACAGTGCACGGTTGAGGGACGGATCCGACAGGCTGTTCCAACCCGGATCTGTTTCACACATATGTGAAGCAAGCCTTATTGGAATCTGGTTACAATATTGGAGCGAAAGGATATATTTTGTGGAAAACTATACAATTGAAAGGAGGCTCTAGTACCCTGTTAGGCTGCCTCTAGCTTGGGTACAAGATGAGATACAGTAGGCATGGAGACATAAAGGTTACATATGGTATCCTGCAGCACATTTGCCCACAGATATTGCTGCTGGGCTGGTAGATACTGCACACTCATAGGTTGCTGAAGCTTGCGTCTCACCTGGTCCCATAAATACTTGATTGGCGATAAATCTTGCAACCGGACAGGCCAGGAAAGTGCTACAATTCCTGGAAAATTCTTGCTGTGTGTGGGTGAGCGTTATCCTGTGTAAAAAATGCCACTTGGAAGCCCTGCCATGAGAAACAACACAAGTGGTCGTAGGACGTCCTGCATATATGACTAAGCTGTTAGTGTCCCTTGTATCACTACTAGGAGTAAATGGCTGTCATAAGTGATAATGACAGGGATGAGACAGGGATGTGTTATGAAGATGCCACTTGTGTCTGGAGTCTGTGATGTCCTGTGTCTGTGATGGTGGACAGTGAAACTGTGAAAGCTGCTCCTGCTTGTCAGCGGATCAAACAATCCTCTGTACTGGTGGTCTGTCTGGAGCCCGTTTGCTATGTGAGTGTGACCTCACATAACCACTGGACCTAATACCTCCTAATAGTTAGATTAGAAGGGCCTAGATGGCATCAATATTACCACCCTGCTTCTCGCAGTCCAATGATCCGCCCCCTCTCAAAGTCTGTCAACTAGACAAAATGACTTTTTTTTTTCTAAACATTTTTTAAATGGTGGAAGTTAAAAGGATTGAAAGACTATCAAATATGGGGATGAGGGGGGTATTTAAAGACTACTGGATTTTAGGGGAGAGGGTGTGTTTTAAAAGACTCCATGATAGGGGGAGGGTATTATGCACTCCAGCTTATAGAGCTCAGTCATAATGCAAACATGATTGCCATTAATACTGGCAGGACAGGACCAATGGCAGACTCAAGAGCCTTGACAAAATATCCCCCCTCCAAATGGTCATCAGGGGGTACAGATAAGAAAGAAAAACACTCATACCTTTAAAGGCCACAGTTAGTATTGATGATAGCAAAATGGTTAAACATCAGGGAGAGTCTTAAGGGGTGAAAAGCTTACCACCATCCTCCAACAGAAACTCCAGCAAGCTACTGGATGAATCAAGGAAGCCATCCCTTCCAGTGTTCGCCAGTCTAAGACCGTATATAGCGTCAATCTGTTCAAACCACTTCCACTTTTTCCAGTTTGAGCCACTCTGCCCGTTGTGGTCCTTTATGGCTTTGTAATCACTTTAGGTTTCTTTTCCTAACACTGTTGAGATGTTCTTTGATAGCGACATGTGGCTAGCTGTTCAAACAGTTCTTGGTAAACCTTCTCATTGAACTTTGCCTTGTCAGCCACCAAACACAGGTAGGTTTGCACCTTCTCAATGGACCAAGGTATAGTTGTTCTGTGGGTTGCCAATGATCTTTAAATTCTGGGTTATCTCTGAACTGTTTTGGTGATGCACACTGTAATGATTCTCTGGAGCAATCACAGTGCAGAAGGGTCCTCATGGGATCTTCATGGTACTGACCTGACTCACTTGGAACCCTCTCTGATTAGTAACCAAAAAACGTACCAGGGACTCTTTTCAACTTAGGTCTTGAGGAAAAATGAAAAATCAGGGTAGAGTAGGATAATGTCAAGCTGATTCTATGCATTGGAAAAGGGGCTCAAAATGACAAGCTCTTTTTGGTAGGACCAGACGGGACAGTTGTTGAGATGCGTCTAAAAGCCGTGCAGCTGCACATGCACACGCTGGTCTACAGTTTCTGAGGAACTTTCCAAAACTGCGCAGCCAACCACCAATTGTCAATCAATTTTTAATAATAGAAAGCTTGCACAGCCTTGCTGTTTTCAACCACATCAGGGCCATGTCTCCAACGCCTGCTGGCTGACCCATCTGGCCCTACCCTATAGGTGGCAGGGGCAATTCAAATATTTAGGTAAATTGTGTCAATTTATATAAACTCTACAAGTGTTGTTTTGAGTTCTCTTTTGTGATGCACTTTAGGGTTATTACTATAATGAATACAGAATAGATGTGACTATAATCTGTCATGTGGCTCCCTGAGATGTCGCTAAACCTTGGTGCTTTCTAGAGTGATGTTTGAATTTGATCTCACAGCTATATATTTCTGTGATAGCCATTGACTAGACCTCTTTATTTACGTGTTTTCATTGAACCCATATCAAGTACTGGCTTCATTACCACTTTGCAATGTGAAGATGATTTATTGAGTAAAGTGATTAGCTTTGTCTACATACTGTAGATTGTGTTCTCTCAATTCTGGCACAACGTTTAATGGTTTATGCTTTAAATGTCTCAGATAATTTATCAATTAATATGTTGTTGTCTTTTAGATATTTTTTACACTTACTTAGATGAAAGATAAGTCAAAAGACAGAACAAAAATTTGCAATTTAAGTTGGCAGATGACTCAGCAGTGACGTTCCTCTTGGGGACCGTTACCAGTGAAGGCGGTCATTGACTGCAGCGCTCACATGACCCCATTCATGGGGAGGTTGATAAATAGGGACCAGAAGCCCAGTAAAGAGAGGCAGGGAGCTGGAAAAAATGTTCTTATACTGGACATCACCTTTAAGCAGGCTCAGACTGGCCCACAGGGGTTCAGGGGCCCCTAGTCTCCCAACCCCTGCACAAGTGGCACATAACACAGTAGGCCTACTATACTATATACATATATTCAATGTACAGCACCTCAACCAGCCTATGTTCATATAAAAAAAACTTGTTAGATTATTTATTATATTTGAATGTATTCGTACAATAGGCCCCCAAAATAAATTTTACTGGTGGGCCCTAGATAACCCAGTCTGAAACTGCCTTTAAGCATTTCCTGTATAGCATATCCACAGATCTGATCTTAACAGGGACTAGATACCCCCCTTCATTCAAAGTCTGTGGAAATTTATAAAAGGACCAAGAGCTGATCAAAATGATTGATAATGCCATAGGCAGTTTCTATATACTGAAGAAGAAGTAGAAACATTAAGATTTATCCTGAAGCAGCATGTGCAGTGAAGGCTTCAAGTGCAGTGTTCATATTCTTCTACAGCAGATAGAAGTCTAGCTATTTATGCAGAAATAGTAGTCAGTCAAACATGAAGAAAATAAATTAGTCTAGATGTATAAGGCTGTGTTGATAGCTGTGTCGAGGCTCTGTTAGGGGCCTCCATCACAGAATCTATCAAAAAGTTCATAGTCTCCTCCTTCCCCAGAACTCACCTTCTTAATTCCCTTCCTCCTGTTTTATATGATTTGCTATATATGGTATGCATTGCGTATGCATTAAGCATTCTACTGAAATCTGTGAACCATTTCCTTTTATGTTATAATCAAAACTGAAATTAATAATTTATAAAAACAAAATACCAGACACAATAGTCCTGCAAGCAGCGGTATTGTGTTTGACAGAATGCCAGTACTGAAAATCTCATGGACATTACAGTGAATGGGATCCGTCGGGCGCTGGCAGTGTCTGGCATATGCCGGATCTCGCAAATCCGTATTCTGTTCCAAAGGTGCAACAATATAGTGGCTCACTGTGGCATCACATTTTAGTGATTTATTAGTCAGTGTGAGCACCACTGCCATTCAGGTATACAGTATAATAAATGCTAATACTAGTCTTCTATCTCCCCATTGAAGCATTTACAACCCAGTGCAAATGAATACATTACATTCAGCCTGACAGATTGAACGTGTCATTTTTTGTTTCTGTTTGCAAAATGAAGAAAATGGTCCTATGTTTATTTTCCCATTTTACTGCCTTATGTATCTAAAGTAGAACTGGCTTAGTTGCTCATAGCAACCAATCAGATTCCACCTTACATTTTTCACAGCTCCTTTGGAAAATGGAAGGTGGAATCTGGTTGGTTGCTATGGGCAACTAAGCTAGTTCTACTTTACACCAGTTTGATAAATCTCCCCCAGTGCATCTTGAGCAGCAAGAAGCATATCCCGTAGGAAGATCCAACTCCTCTACGGACTATAAGAGCTGCAAAGTGCCAGCCCTTGGAAGGGAGAAAACCTCCAGAACGTTTGGTGGTCACCAAAAGCATTGCAGACTACTTTGTCAGAGATGGTAACTGTATAATATAAGAACCAGGCTGTCCATCATATCTAAAGACAGAAAGAGCCCTTTGTACAGAGACAGTATATCTCAGAGGATACACATATGTATCTGGAGATAGAGAAAGTGTATCTGAGAAAGAAATGACTGTGCAGCCTAATTGCACGAGAGAAGCTAGCCTCCCATATACAACCTTGGGAATTGCATATGTTCACTGTAAAGACTGCATCCACCCAATGCCTGCACAAGCTATTAACCAACGGCTTCAGTGAAATACGCAAGGTTTCTGCAACTAACCAGGCCTCATCTTTTCTCGCTGCATTACTACTGCACTAAAAAGTGCTGGCGTCACGACAATCAGGACCCTCAACCGTCATCAGGCTGGCGGACTCCAGAACCAGAGTGTGCTCCGAAGGGAAGAACAGGTGCGGCCTTCCCATCCCAGGGAGCTTCAGAACAGTGAGTACAACTACTACTACACCCATCTGGCCACCCACCCTCACGCACACCCTTGAGAACCGGTGTAGACTGTAGAGTATAGCTATGTTTGTGGTAAAACTAATTTCAAGGAATAAGGAGCATGTACGTTGTGGTAAAGCCGCTGCTATTGTCTTTTGCTAGGTTACAATAACCGTCTAATTCAATAGTCTGTGAATTATGTATTATACTCATTCAGGCTAAAACTATTTACTCTATGGAAAACATTGATTTGTAGAGTAAGAGGAATGGAAACTTGTCATTATTACAGACTGTTACAGCCACATGAAGCAGAATTTGTTGCAGATTTCGCTGCGGATTTGTTCACACTGTGCATTGCAAAGGGTAAAATCTGCTGATTTAAAGTCCGCCCCACAGGTCAGTTTTTCACTATGGAATTCTTTGTTGAAATCTCATCCACTTGGCTCTCATTCTCATGCGACCATTGGGTGTTTTACAGTCCGCAAATTACAGATCCGCGAAACACGGATACTGGCCGCATTTTGCAGAACAGAAGGGCAGGCCCCTAATAGAACAGTCCTATCCTTGTCCGTAATGCGGACAATAATGGGACATGTTCTGTTTTTTTACGGACACAGAATGCACAGAGAGTCATTTCAACTTTTTTGCGGCCCCATTGAAGTGAATAGTTCTGCATGTGGGGCACAAAAAAAAAAAACGGAAAAATAAATATGTTCATGTGCAGGAGCCCTCACTGTGGATTTGCTGCATGCAGATCCACCGTGACGAATCTGCAGCATTTACACAACATTTGGCTATAACCTTAGAGCGTGTGAACAAGAAGTCCTGTCCAATGTCTGTCCCAGTAATTACACTTCAATCTGTACAACCCATGTTGGTACCTAGAATACGTTATTGCTATTCCAGTGCAGATTGGCTAAATACAGGTGACATAGAGGCAGACAGCTTCTGTCTTTGATAGATATTCCCATTACCTGTCAGTATACAGCTAAGCATCCATGATTCTTGGCGCATTTATGAAGGCAAAATTAAGAGTGGATCATAAAAGGAGAGAAAGTATTAAGGTACCTGCACACGGGTGTGGATTTGAAAGCAGGTTTTAATTCAGAATGGATTTCCGTGCAGATTTCTGAGAATTTACATGCCAAGTGATCATTTATTTTTTGTTTCACGCCACCTTTTGGTTAAAGTCGCAGAATTTATCTCAAAGATGTTTTGCGACAAAATCTGGGACTTTACCCCTGTCACACTTTTGCGAAGTGATAGAAAAAGGAGGTGTGGCATGGGGGGGGGGGATGAATAGGACGGGCCGGCCGACCCATCTCATTCATCATTTTCCACGCCAGTTTATAGCCTTAAACTACATCAGCAAGGGAACTGGCTTAGTTTAAACCATGTCCTGCAAGAACAAAAGTTTTGTGGATACATAACTTTGGCGCATCCACCGGCAGCACAGAGGGATTATGACTGGCGCATAAATCCCCGGTCTTAATAAATGTCCCCCTAAACCTACATGTGTTACTTGTGGATTTTGTTGTGGATTTTGATGCAGTTTTGCCCCGATTTCGCCCTTTGTGTTGTAAAGGATGACATCTGAACAAAAAATCTGCAAAAACAATTGACCGGCTGCAGATTTCAAAATTTCTACACGAAAAGAAAAAGACAAGTAGACATGAGATTTGTCTAATCTTGTTCACTTTGCAGGCATTTTATTACATTGCGTTTTATCCACACAAAAATCTGTGCGTAATCCACATCCTGGGTAGGTAGCCCTAAGGACAGACAGTACTCCTTCATTTTTTTTTTATCCACTCCTGGTTTTGGCTTAAAAAAACTGCATAAAAAAAACCTGAACGTGTTGCTTTGTTATTATGAGAAATAAATAAAGCAAGCCACATACATTAAAATAAATTAACCAGCAATTTTGATCTGGTCTACTTATAAAGTCAAGCCTCCAAGGAATGTAGTGCTCACTCAAATTAGCAATTTTGGGGCTTTTTGGATGAGCATAAGCACTTTTTGATAAAAGAAGAGTTTTAATGTCAGTCAATGCATGTATATGCACTGTACATGTGGGTAATCTGTAATGACCAATTAAGGTACGGCATGTTCTACAAGGTGGTAGCTCATTGGGCAGCATAGTGGCTCAGTGGTTAGCAGTGGTGCCTTGCAGTGCTGGGGTTCTAGGTTTGAATCCGACCGACCAAAGACAACATCTGCATGGAGTTTGTATGTTCTCCCCATGTTTGTGTGGGTTTCCTCCAGGTTCTCCGGTTTCCTCTCACACTCCAAAGACATACTGATAGGGACCTTAGATTGTGAGCCCCATTGGGGACAGCTTGATGCTAATGTCTGTAAAGTGCTGTGGAATATGGTAGTGCTATATAAGTGCGTAAAATAAATAAATGAAAGATGGTCCATGAGGTGTCACCTAAGTCTAATGTCTATACTGGTTACAACAATGTATCCCCTCTTCACCTGAGGGGAAATAACTGTGAGTCTGGGATCCCATAGATTACAAGAATCGGGACATCCCCCCACCCCCACCTAATTTGAGTGCTTTGACGAAGCTAGCATTTTTTAATTAAGATGTGCAGATTAAATTCGGAAAAGACCCATAGTATAAGATATGTAATGAAAATAACTTAGACTCCCCACCTTAAAGGGGTTGTTAACCTTTTTAGCATTGTTCTACAGATCTCACAGTGTTGCCTGACCTGCAGTGGTAATCATACTTACCTTGTCCATACTGCTGTGTTCCAGTTCCATCACCGCCCCGCCAGCTCTGCAGGTCTCCCCGCATCAACATCCGATTTGATGCAAGTCATGTGACCGATGCAGCCACTGACTGGCCGCAGCAGGAATGTATGACCTATGTCATGACTCATGATATATTACTTCACATGATGTTAAACCTGATGTTGACATTGAGACCTGGAGCTGGCGGGGCAGCGATAGAGCTGGAACGCAGTGGTGGGGATCAGGTAAGAACGATTAGCTCTGTGGGTCCGGCCACGCTATGGGGTCTGTAGAAATGCGCTAAGAAAGGTGAACAACCCCTTTAAATTTCCATGTCGCAGTGATGATTTTAGTGTATTGCTGTTTCACATTACATCCTTCCAAGAAATGAAAATGTAAACAATTACAGAAAATCAATACTGAGCTAAGCTGTGTCACGACCGGCTACCTTCAGTCCTCCCCATGAGAATACAATCATGAATCAATACCCAGAACACAAAATAATCCCTGCAAAATGAGCAGCCACAATTTCTATTCTCCTACATGGGGTATCGTGTAGTATACTGTGCACATAAACACACAAGCCTGTCTATCGGTGTCATGCAGCACACTGGCTCATTAAAACAGGTACCTAAGTAGATGCTTGAAAAAGTACTTATGGAATTAGATCTTCATCAGTATAAGAAGAACTGCTAATACCTAGGGGAGCAGACTCACCAACGCCTCGGTGACAGTCATATGATACCCTGCACGTGTTCTCCTGGAGACACAGACTAAATCCCTCTCCCTGCACTGATGGGCTGTCTAATTAGAGAATTTGGACGACAATGCTGTGACCTTTGTATCTGATCCAACCCTGTGGATGATTACTAATAAGTGTAAGTCCGCCGAATTGCCCTCCACTTGATGGATTCAAGCATTCTCAGTACATCTTGCTGTCACATTCTGATTAGGAAGGTGAAAGATGAACACGGGTCTTAATGTGCCTGAAAGAAAATCCTGTAAATGGTGTCTATGCTCATATTGAATGAGGAAGAATACTATTTAGGAACACTTTATGGGAAACTGATACACTGTGTTAAAGAGGACCTGTCACCTCTCCAGTCTGTTTTAGCAAGTAGTTGCATTCCCCATGTAGTAAACTCTATAGCATCTATTCTTATGGCTCCATGTGTTGCCATGCCTGTATTATTCCTGAATGAATTGCTAGGTCCAGGTGGTCGGTTTTCTGCAATCCATATGGGCAGTGGCGTAACTAGAGTTCTATGGGCCCCAGGTCAAACTTTGAATTGGTCACCTAACCTAACCCCCCCCCCCCCCCCCCCCGTGGGGTCGTTATGCCCTTGCACATGGGAATGGAGGGCCTCTCTGCGATCAAGTGGATGAGGTGAGTATAATTTTTTTTATTTTCAGCCACCATTTTAGGAAAATTCTATTCGTTACCACAAATGGTGAATCAAATTTTTCCTAAACTTTGGATCGAAACCACTTTGGATGCTTCAATTCGCTCAACACTATTTCTGATAATCTCCTCATCGCCTACCTAGTGGCTGTCAGAAGTTTAGCATGATCAGACTTCTTTAACATGTCTAATGAACACTTTTCAGTATTCTTCTGGTGGGTCACCGTTGGTTCCTTGGCAAGCCATGACAAAATGGCTGTACAATGGTTGTACACAGCATGCGAGAAATATACAATAAGAGAATACCACCTCCCCTCTCCCCCATTATCATTGCTCTTACAATCAAGGGTTGATGGAAAAATAATCACTACTGTAACGCAAAAACACAAAACTGAAATCCCTTTGGGTCTTCAAGAGGTTGATTCTTCTATGATTCTTCACAAGGTATAAATAAGGTCTAGGCATACATTTTTTAGAATGGCAATTTAATAAAAACCCTATGTAGCTGTACAACATTCAGTTAGCCTTTGAAAACATGGCTGCATTGTGACATGCCATATACACCTCGTGATCACTGCAGACAATCACTGACCTCATTGGCATTGTGCCATATACTTCTGAGGCCAGTGATTGGCTGCAGCAGTCACTTGGGGTATACAAGCATGTCATCACTGCAGCCATGTAGACAAAGACTGCCAAGCAGGATGGGGACATGGCACTAGTAGCGGCGGGGAATTAATCTGGTATGTACAGTATACCTTTTTTTCTTATTTTATCACAATTCTTAGTTGTGGGAATATGTTGGAAAACCCGTTTAGCGAGTCCAACCAAAAACACATTCAGTCAATGACAGGAACCTCTGGTGTTGGATTATGTCCTTCAGAACCAAGGATCAGCCATGTTTAAAGGAAACCTAGCAACATGAAAATGCAGTACAATCTACCAGAATTAAAGCTGAGGAGCAATTTGAGAGAAAGATTCAGTATAATGTGTAACTTGTAGATTGAAATTCCTGATCGGCTGCCTTCCCTCTATGAACTTGATATAGAGATGATTGATATTCACGGATTAGGACCATCCACTGGACTCCTAAGCATAGAAAGATCAGGGATTTCATGTAATAAGTTATAACTTTCACTGAATCTTTTCCCACAGAATTATCTATCAATTTGCGCTATAAGATTATGCTGGTGGATCAAATTGTATGTTCAGTGTAACAGGTTCTATTCATCATGTCTGACCCCTGATATCGGCCATAAGCAGAGAGCTCAGACGCCCCCGTACACGTTAGATGATTGGTTGGCTTCAGCCAACATTAATTTAAACAGGCTGTTCACGAATGAGATGAATGCTGGGTCACATGAGTGCTGCAACCTATGACTGGCCGCAGCGGTCACATGTCAACCATGTGTTACGTGACCCAATGACACATGGGTGAAACATGACTGCTGCAGCCAGTCATTGGCTGCAGCGGTCACATGACTTGGTGTCAAACTGGATGTTGACACGAGGAGACCCGGGACCTTCAGGCTGGGAACACACCTAGGCGTTTCTGAATCGCGCGTATGACGCGCGTTTTACGCGCGTTTTTGGATGCGCGTTTTTGTAACTAAGAAACGCCCGTCATACGCGCGATTCAGTGATTCTCCCCTATGGCATCATTGTCCATAGGCGCGTTAAAACGCCCCAAAGAAGCTCATGTACTTGTTTGGGCGTTGGGCGTTTTACAGTACGTTCAAACGCGCTGTAAAACGCCCAAATGTGAACCATGCCCATAGGGAAGCATGGCTTTTCACATGTTGTGCGTTTTACAGCGCGTTTGAACGCGCTGTAAAACGCTTAGGTGTGTACCTAGGGTCAGAGCTTGCAGGGCAGAGATGGAGCCAGAACCCAGTGGCAGGGATCAGGTAAGTAGGATCACCGTGGGTCAGGCCACACTGTGGGGGGTGTAGCAAAGATCCACATAGGTGAACCACCCCCTTAATGTGTAAAGACTGGCCACCCTCATTTTTTTTACCTATTTGCACTGCAATATCTTAACAATTTCAAACCAGAACTGTTTAAAGAAAAAAAAAAAACACGTGTTCCCTATAGTCTTTTTTACATTGTACATTTCAACTCGTTTTAATATGGAAATAACTGTGCAGTATAAAAAAACTAATCAGGATTAAAGATTACAGCGGGCAAAGTGGATTAAGAGGATCTGTCTCTAATTCACAGATAGGAAGGTTTTGAAGGGAGAATTTATTTTCATTAATTCCTTGTGTGGAAAAGCTGAACACATAGCTGCGTCTGGGGGAAATGATGGACCTGTTGTGTCAATTCTTCGTTATCGTGGATGCAAGTGTGGAATGAATGATTTCAGGAAATTTCACCAGAGGTAAGTGGTCATTAGGCATCCTTGTAAGCAATTACACAGTCACCCCCAAATTCTTGACCCACTCAGACCACATCAGTTTGAGATGTGACAACAATATCTTGCTTTCTTTTTGATTTTAAAAAATGCAGGTTTGTGGAGTCTATTTGTGACCACGACAACTGTAGAAAAAAAGACATGGACTGCACATCCATATATTAGGGTACTTTCACACTTGCAGCAGAGTGTTCCGCCAAGCAGTTCTGGATGTAAACTGAAAGCATTTGGAGACGGATCCGGATGCAGATCCGTCTCACAAATGCATTGCAAGAACGGATCCGTCTCTCCGCTTGTCATGCTGATAGACGGATCCGTCTCGTATTATTTTTTCAGTTTTAAGGGTCTGCGCATGCGTCCTTCAGGTATTTCTTGATGCCGGATCCGGCACTAATACATTCCTATGGAAATTAATGCCGCATCCGGCATTCCGGCAAGTGTTGCGGCATTTTGGATGGAGATAAAACCGCAGCATGCATTGGGATAAAACTGATCAGTTCTTTTCCGATATTGAGCCCCGACGACGGAACTCAATGCCGGAAAAGTTTGCTGCAAGTGTGAAAGTAGCCATAGTGCTACAAAAAATAGAAGAAATACCACATCACTCACCAGTCCAATCAATTCCATTTATTAGCCAAAAAGTGGCGGAAGGGGCTGGAAGTGTGCATCCCAACTCCCTGTATATCACCACTGCCAACCAATCGGTGGCCTCAGTGGTGACGTGCAGCCACACTACTGACCAGAGTAGATAAATTTGTTTTTGTTTTGTTTTTTGCTCACAGACAATGCCGTCCATCCCCCCAATATTTTTTTTTCAGGGCTTAGACAAACCCTTTAATGCACTGATGAGGCAGGTCCTCAAAAGAAAGAAACACTCCTTGTAGCTGTTCTCTTTAATAGGCAAAGATCTTAAATAAGACCCTCTTCCGTTTTTTAACTCAAAATTCCACAATCCGATATTTGAAAATTAGTTTTCTCAACCAGAGAGGAATGCCATGTACATGAGGCCATGAGATATGAAAGGCTAAGTGGGGGATTCTATCACGTCTATAAGAGGAAAATGGTTACATTTAGTGACGACTGAGGGGAGATCTAATAACTATGTATAAATATATCAGGGGTCAGTACAGAGATCTCTCCCATCATCTATTTATCCCCAGGACTGTGACTGTAACGAGGGGACATCCTCTGCGTCTGGAGGAAAGAAGGTTTGTACACAAACATAGAAAAGGATTCTTCACTGTAAGAGCAGTGAGACTATGGAACTCTCTGCCTGAGGAGGTGGTGATGGTGAGTACAATAAAAGAGTTCAAGAGGGGCCTGGATGTATTTCTGGAGTGTAATAATATTACAGGCTACAGCTACTAGAGATGGGTCGTTGATCCAGGGAGTTATTCTGATTGCCTGATTGGAGTCGGGAAGGAATTTTTTACTCCCTTTAAGTGGGGAAAATTGGCTTCTACCTCACGGGTTTTTTTGCCTTCCTCTGGATCACAGGCCGAACTGGATGGACACATGTATTTTTTCAGCCTTATAAATGAGGTTACTGTGGTGTAGAATATCAAGTAAAATAGTTTTCAGTGTAGAACGCGGCCTCATGACTATTCCTTACAATAGGCATCAATAAAGGACGTGCATATGCAGTATGTGCATTTTCAGTGATAGGCTTGATCAATACGGAGATTGGACATTTTCATTCACATTGAGGGAGCATGGTCATTATTTATTTCATATATAGGATGTGATATTTTAGCTGCAGTCCTTACCGGCATAGTAAAATCTTTACATGGCAGTATTTATGCTCCAAACTAAAATTACCATGTGTCATCCCCATCCCGGCTCCAGAGTGTCCCTGGAGTCCCCTGTAAAATACAGGACTCATCTAAAGAGATAAATCACATAAGACCTTTGCTCTCAAATGTTTGTCAAAAATACATTTTATGGAGGTTTAAATAAAATTGCCTTTCGGGAAGTGTAAAGGACATGGAATAAAGGACACAGAGTGGTTTTGTACATTTACTTGCCACTTTGTATTCTTCAAGGTTTGCAGTAAATGTTACATGTTGTTCTGTTTTGATGTAATTTGTGCATTGTTTTATCAATTACTAAACTATAAATCTCAAAGGTGTTCTCCACTAATAGAAACAGATCTCAAATGCTCACCTTTCAATGTGGTCTCAGAGACCAAACTGAAGCCAAGTAGGTATTAACCTTTGTGCAGCCTCCTGCTAATTATTTGCCTTCCGCCAGTCGCTTGGCACCGTACCAGTCTCATGGGAATCTCTAAAGAAAAAAAAGAAGCTCAGCAATAACTGAACTGAGTTCTTCAAGAACTCTTGGGTGTCATCCATCTGGACCAGGAGCCTTGTTCACATTTACTTTATTTAACCTAGCTTGAACCATATCTACTATCAGCCATTTAAAGGGGTTCTCTGGGCTTTTAATATTGATGACGGGTGTCGGACCCCCGCCAATCTGAAATTGATGACCTATCCTGAGGAAAGGTCATCAATAGTAAAAGCCTGGAAAACCCCTTTAAGTCTATTTCTGGATGTACAGTATTAGGCCTCTTTCACACGACCGTATGGCTTTTTCAGTGTTTTGCGGGCCGTTTTTATCGGATCCATTTTTCAATTTTTTGTTTCCGTTGTGTGTCTGTTTCGGTTCCATTTTTACATTCCGTTTTTCCGTATGGCATATACAGTATACAGTAATTACATAGAAAAATTGGACTGGGCCTAAAATTTTCAATAGATGTTTCCGCAAAAAACATAACGGAAATGGAAGGCATACGGATGCATTTCCGTATGCATTCTGGTTTTTTTGCGGACCCATTGACTTGAATGGAGCCACGGATTGTGATTTGAGGGCAATAATAGGACATGTTATATTTTTGCATGGAATGGAAAAACCGAAATACGGAAACGGAATGCACATGGAAACACTTCCATTTTATTTTTCGGAACCATTGAAATGAATGGTTCCATATAGGGAACACAAAAAAACGGTCCGTACACTCGCAAAAAAAAGTTTGTGTGAAAGAGGCCTCAACAACACGCACCACCTATATCAGCTCCTTTGTCTTCTTTAGTACATACAGAGCTAAAAAAATAATGAAACTTTCTATGTGTGAATGTAATGATGATATATATGATATAAAAGATTACAATATTAGGGTACATTCAGACGTCCGTAGTCTTTTGCGGTGCGCAAATTGCGGACTGCAAAACATTGATGCCACACATCGACGACACTTAATAGAGGATTCCTATTCATGTCCACAGCTGCGGACAAGAATTGGACATGCTCTTTTTTTTTGGGGGGAGCTGCGGACCGGAAATGCGGATGCGGACAGCACACTGTGTGCTGTCCGCATCTTTTACGGCCCCATTGAAAATGAATGGGTCCGCACCCATTGTGCATAATTGCCGAACGGATCCGGATCCATTCTACGGACGTGTGAATGGACACTTAGGGTGAAAGCAAAAGTTTATTGGGGAAATTGTACAATGGAATGAAGGCTCTAGTACCCTGCTGGTCCACCTCAAACCTGGATACAAGATGAGATAAGGTTGGAATTTTTCTTTTTTCTGGAAAACTTATCCCAAAATCACAGCCAACATTTTTAGGATAAATTGGAAAACCATAATAAATGCTAACAATTATAAGTATTCCATGTCTACAGCTCAGAATACTGAGAAGAACTCATTACAGCATTTACCGTGAGCTGTAAAATGAGGATAAATGCCACCAAACTAATGTAGTCAACTACCACCAGCCTAAAAAAAATCACGGACATGTCTGTTTTTTTCCACGGACACAATAAAAAGCCTATTTTTAGGGACTGTTAGGGACAGAAATTTCCGAACCGTTGGCAACTGTGGTTGCATATAAATGCAGGTATCATCTCTGCTCATTGATCAGGCGATTATTGGGCAGGAGCGCTTCCTTCTTGATCCTGTGAATTGGCAAGTGTGAAGGGGCTTTTAGGAGCAGAGCAACCACACTGCATTAATTATTTAATTTATACCCTTTTTACTACACGGACAATCAGGGTTTCATTACAGTAGCTCTGGGACACAATAAGATCTCTTTTTACTGATCTGTTTATAGTGTTTATTATCAACTTAATTTATTTTGCATTAAGTTTTGTTTTCTCTGACAGGGCTATTATTTGTGACTAATATATGGTCTTTTAATCTGGCCATGAGAGCTGGAGGTGACCTTAATGGACAATGAGGTCAAATGACATTTTGTCTTTAGGCATACGATGTCACTGCGGACTGGTGGTGACAGACAAAAGATGAATTTCCATGGAAAGTACATTAATATGTTAGCAGTGTTTCTACCCATCAGAGACATTTCCATCATTCATTATACATTTGCTAGCATTTTCTAGCGCCGCATTCACATTTACCAATAAAGACGGTATTTATGTTGAAATTTCAGGTTTTCCTTCATCATTGATCCTTTTTGCGTTAGGCAATAATCTTCTCAATGTCTTGGAGACAATTCACAAGGATTAATATTAGATGAGAAGGGCCTTTCACTGACCAAAAGCACTGTGACACATCTCAGATTGTAGGACATGCTTGAGTGCGGTTTTCTGCTGCAGCTTTTTCCACAACGGAACCGGATGGGTATTTTCTTTGTGAATTATGGTGGATTTCTGTTCGGATTACATCTCCATTGAAATAAATGGAGACATTCAGCTACATGAATTCCACAACAAAACATTATCTGCGTTTGGTTCTTGTGGGCCGTTTTTTTGTGACGGCTGTCACACGGACATTTCAGAACCAATGAAAGACTATGAGGTCATTCACATGGCAGATTTTTTAATGGTCAGTGAATAGCAGCTGCCAAAAAATAGGACGTCCTATTGGCCTATTTTACACAGCCAGAGGGACGGAGCCCATTGAAATCAATGTGGCCATTTTTAACGGCCATTTAGAGAGCTGTGCGCCCATCTAGTGGCGTTAAAAAAGGGTACACTATGTAAAAAAGGGACCTTTTAGGGGTTGAAATAAAAAAAAAAAAGCTTGCATGTGAGGGAACACTTACACTGGAGACAGAAGGACCTGAAACTCCCACCGTTGTGACATCACAACGTACTTATACTGAGGGCACAAAGGGAGCCATTACTTATACTGGGGGCTCTATGGGGGACATTACTTATACTGTGGCACTATGGAGGCCATTCTTTATACTAGGGGGCACTATGGGGCCAATTCTTTATACTGGGGGCACTATGTGGACTATTGTTGATACTGAGAAGCACCTTGGTGGCCATTGGATGGCTAGATGGCCCAATGGGGTTCATTATGTATACTAAGGGCACTGCAGGGGTTGGGATAAAAAAAAAAGCTTCTGAAATTTGGCTGTTTTTAACAAACATTAAAAGTGGATGCAAAATTGCCATTAAAAACAGATGAACTGCCAGAAAATGGATGCACAATGGCAGTCGTGTGAATGTACACTAAGAATCAAGTCTCGTATTTTTTTGCTATGTGTTTTAATGCTGCATTTCAACACAAGAAAAGCATTGCTAATATACAGTGTGTGCGCCTGTTTCTATTTATTTGGGAAGTTATGTCACTTGCCTTCCAGAATCTAATCTTTTTGAGGTTACATGGTGGAAGTGCTTTCCAATCAATGGGATTGTGCCCTTGAAATGCATATGTTACCATTTTTGCTGAAAGTTTTAATTCCAGGGCACTATATTTAGTAAGTAAAAATTACAGTACCCAAAAGAGCTGGAGCGTCTGCCAAAAGGCAAGAGCACATCCAGAATACAAGATGAAACAGATAATGATTCATGGTCATAAATGAAATAAAAAAAGCAAGAAAAACCCAGAGGACAAAACTCAGACGCAAGAAGCAAAGACTGTAGAAAAAGTACAGAAGATCTTAACTACGTCCTTCACTTGTGTAAAAGCACTACCTTAGGAAAAAACGGATCTGTATGCGATGTTACATACACATGCAACGTATAACGGCAGCCATTGCACTGCTTTATGTCTCTAGCTTGTCTGTGTCACTCCACACTTGGCATCTTGAACCGTACACCCAGAAGGATCAGTTTTATGGGCTATTTTCAGAGAGGGAGGTGCTGCAGCGCATGGACTTGGAAGAACACCGAAAAAGTAGATTAACAGCTCCGTCATGTACAGATTTTTGCTAGCTTTTTTTTTTTATCGCTACCATGAAAACCACTAGCATTTTTTTTTGTATACTGCATGTATTTTTTTGTGGCATTTTTATTTTCACATGTTTGAATGGCCCCTTTTTAAGTTTTTTTTTCTACTTATAGAGATGGGGTGAAAAACATCTGAAAAAAATGCCTCTGATTCAGCTCCAGAGACATAAAAAAAAAACTACAGTGCGTCTGTGTCTTGAATTTCAGAATTTCCATAGACTTTTAGCTCACATCTGAAACTTGTGTTTTTTTACCCAAAAATGCACCAAAACCTCATGTGCAAAAGTACACCCCAAAACATGCAAAAGTACAGAAATACAAAAAATCCACCGTAATAACGGATGGAAGAAGCATACTGACAGCAGGGTACTAATTTTATGACATTCATGGGGCCATGATATTGTGTCAAATTGAGTCCATCCTTGCAAAATATTGGGCGTAAACAGGCAGCAGGAATGACCGTCACTATAAGGTTGGTTTTCCTGGGCATAACCCGATTTGGCGCCCCCATGAGGTGGCTAATGGTTGCACCAATATGTGAGTTATTACCTTCAAATTAATGCAGGCACTGGCTACCACGAGCAGGCAGGATTCCCTGGAAATCCAGCCCTATGAATTCTATGGTCTGGCCCCCCTGATAGGACTTGACATCTGATTGTATATAACACATCATGTTTCACTGTTTCCCGTTATATTGAGCTCATTCATAGGATTGGGATTGTTCTGAAACCTACATGACTTCTATCATTATATAGTATAATTATCATTATACTAGAAACAGGAAGAGATACGCGGAGAAATCGCCAATGCCAGGGTTTTGCTATTGTCCCCAAATAACGACCCAATAAAAAATTGGTTATGTTGCGGTCATTGCTCGGGAGCAGAAGAAGACCTTTCCTCCATTCAATATCGCCCTGTCCTCTGGAGTGCAAAAAAAAAATCAATCCAAACACCATTAACCTTGAGCATAAGTAAGCGCAGGTTGCCCTGGAGTCTTCTATAAATCTCGCTGAAGACAAAACAATATATTTATTACTTCAATGAAACTGACAGTTTTTGTATCTGGGCAAATGAAAACTGGCTATTAAAATCTCATCGTTACCAGGGCAATATTATGAGATGGACAGTCCAAAGGAGAAATGACAGGGAAGAGCAATCTGCACGGATCTGATATGACTCCTGGGCTGTACCGCCACCGTTCACTGCTGTACAGAATATCCGACTGTGCGTATGGAGATGTTCTCCTCTAGTGGCGATACTTCTAGGGGACACATGTCAGATTCTTACCTCTGTGGAACAACCCGCCCTATTCTGTTCGGTGCAGCAAGAGCCATGATACAGCCATGCCCATGAGTTCTTGCTGCAGGTATCTTGGGTGAAAGCTACAACCTATCAAAAATCTAAATATGGGGTTATACCTCTTTTGCCATTGGTCAAAAGACGAATTTTTATGCCTCATGCACGTGCTCAGATTTTGAATCTGCATTTTTTGCAGGTAGCACACTGATCCATTTCTCCTGGACCATGAACCTTTCTGTATGTTTTGTAGATCTGTGTGGCCGCTCCACAAATTATAGTACATGTAGACACCAGTCCTCTTTGGTGTATTCATTCAAGGACATGCCTAGAAACGCACACCTTAAAAATATTGGCTTACATTGCCAGGGATTAGCAAGCTAGCTGTTGTGAAACTACAACTCCCAGAATCCTCCTTTCATTTCTATGGGAGTTACAAGAACAGCATAGTATGCACGCTGGAAGTTGTAGTTTCACAGCAGATGGAATGCCCAAGGTTGCCGAAACCTGGTTTACACCATCACATCATCCCAATGAGAGAGTCCATAGAGATGCGACAGCTTTGGGCTGGGCATCCTTTAGGTCAGAAATTCTCAACCCATGGTACACGTACCTCAAGTAGTACATTCCACAGGATGAGGGGGTATGTGGGACTGTCCTAGCGGCCAGCAATGTTTCATTGCTGGCTGCTAGGGCATTTTGACATTCCACTGAATCGCTGTCCTCAGGATGGCAATTCTGTTGAACGCTGAGGTTGGGCATGGGAGCCGGTTTCCCAGCCCTGCCATCCACTCTAATAGGCTTCAGGCCTAGTGCCAGTAGCCTATCAGAGGCTGGCACAGGCAGCAAAAAAGACATGAAACGAATGGGTCAGCATCCAACCCACAAAAAACGTGGATTGGATGCAGACAAAAAACAGTTGTGTGCATAAGGTCTTAGGCTCCTTGCACACGACCGTATGCCCTCCGACACATACGGTCCGTGAGCGAGCCAAATGTCCAGAAGCGGCATACATCGTGCGCACGGGAACACACAGCATCATAGGTTACTGCTGGAAGTAGTCGTTTTACCTTCTCTACATGATAAATACCACTTACTGAATTGACAAAACCCCTTTATGTGGGCCACAAATTATGGCGTCTTCATTTAATGGTTAATGATGGATGCCGGGCATCCTGTGCATGTGGCCAGGGTTGCTGTCTCCAGCGGCCTCCTGCTTACCTCTCGCCGCTGGAGACACCCCCCAAGTGCCAAAAATCTCTCACTCCCTCCCCCCCCCCCTCCCTTATGGGCCAGTGGGTCCACACACACACACAAAAGAAGACACTTATACTTACCTCCATCCGTCACAGCGCTGCGATGCAGGCCTCTTCCGGCCTGTGTCCCGCGCTGTACGGCTCACAGACGGCGCGATGACGTCATCGCGCCGCCTGTACCAACATCTGATAGGCTGCCGGCCTAGTGCTGGCAGCCTATCAGAGGAGCAGGGAAGGGAGACGCCTCTCCCTCTCCTGATCCGCAGCACAGCCCTGGCGATACAGATAACTGTGGAGATGAACGCTTCCACAATGGAAGCGTTCATCTCCCTGTGCCCCGCCACCGCCGCACACATTGCGCTGCAGCTAGGGGGGATTTTTACATACCTGTCCCCCCCGCATTATTTCCTGGGGGGGATTCGTCCCCCCCGCTTCCTACGCCCGTGGACTTAGGCTGGGTTCCCATCAGTTCGCACTTAAGTTATTTGGTCAGTTATTTCCATCAGTTATTGTGAGCCAAAACCAGTAGTGAAGCCTACACAGAGATAAAGTATAATGGAAAGATCTGTACCTGTTCTGTGTTTTTGACCCGCTCCTGATTTTGGCTGACAATAACTGACCGAAATACCTGATCAAATAACTGAAGTGTTAGCTCAGGATCTGTTATTTTGAGCGTCAGTTATGATCAGTTTGTATCAGTTCCATCAGAGATCAGTTATTTTGACAGAAGAAAAAGTACTTTTTACAGGACTTTTTCTCCTGTCAAAAATAACTGATCTCTGATAGAAGTGACACAAAAAACGGATGCTCATATTAATGGATCAATTTTTTGTTCTGTTCTTCTGACGGATCAGAAGAACGGAAATCTAAATGGTGATGTGAACACGGCCTTACACGCTGGGAGGTGGAGGGACAGATGAGCTGCAGTGGCTTTAGTAGTGGTTTGGGGCATGCAAATAGCTGTAGTGCTGAAGCTTGTGGTCGTGTAGTAGTATTTTGTACGGGGGGGGGGGACCTGCCAAACTGTAGCAGCTTTAGTAGTGTGGGGAGGTGGGAGGGAGCAAATAGCTGTAGTGCTGACGTTTGTGGTCGTGTAGTAGTTTTTTGTCCGGTGGGGGGGGGGGGACCTGACAAACTGTAGCAGCTTTAGTAGTGTGGGGAGGTGGGAGGGAGCAAATAGCTGTAGTGCTGAAGTTTGCAGTCGGGACAACCAACTGCAGCAGCCTAAAGGGTTTACTCACCCCTGGGCCTTTGGGGCAGATCCCACAGTGAGGCCAGATCTTCAGATGAAATTACACCTGATCCCCACCCTGGTGTTCCAGCTCCATCGCTCCGCCACTGCCGGTATCCTGTCCCCATGCCAACATCTGGGTTGACCCTAGTCCCATGACCGACATGATAACATGTCCCCATGTGTCATGTTACTTGTTCATATAAGGCATAGGAGACACATTGACTGGCTGCGGCGGAGACGCTGGGAGACCAGAGATCTGCAGCGTGGATCAGGTACGTATGATTCCCACCGCAAGTCCGGCCACACTGGGTTGTTTTATGGGAAAAACCCCTTTAAAGTAGTTTTGTAGGCGAGCAACTAGCTGACCTGCAGCAGCCTCTAGCTACATGCACACAGCAGTGTCATTTATGTGGATTTTCTGGACAGATTTTCGCCGCGTTTTACAGAAAAATCCATATGTGTTACTTGTGAATTTTGTCATGGATTTGCCCCAGATCTGCAAAGGGTGAGATCTGTACTGAAAACCCACAGACACAATTAACACACTGCTTACTTCAAAATCCGCACCATGTTCATGAGATTCTGGTATCTCAGCTACATAGGCTGCTTTTACACTAGCGGCAGCCTTCTCCAGCAGGCTGTTCGGGCGGGAGAACAGCCTGCCGGATCCGTGCTGCCGCTAGTGCACTGTACACCTGCTCTGGCCCCATTCACTATAATGGGGGCGGGCCGGAGGTCCGGCCGCAGCACGCGAAACATGCAGAGAGGTGGCTGGAATAAAACTATGACATGTAGTTTTATTCCAGTCGCCTCTCGGCTTGTTTGCCGTGCTGCGGCTGGACCTCCAGCCCGCCCACATTATAGTGAATGGGGCCAGAGCGGACTTCCGGCAGCCTGTTCCGCTAGTGTGAAAGTAGCCTTAGCTGGTACTGTATAAGGCCTTTCACACGACCGTTGTTTGGGTTCGCATCCGATTTGCATTTTTTGCGGCATGGATGCAAACCCATTCACTTCAATGGGGCAACAAAAGATGCGCTACTCTGTGTGTTGTCCATATCTGTTGATTCGTTCTGTGGCCCTGCCAAAAAAATAGAGCATGTTCTATTCTTGTCCGTTTTGCAGACAAAAATAGTTATTTCTATTATGGACGGCCCGTTCCGCAAAACACAGCCCGGTCATATGCATTGAGGATTTTCTGCACAAAAATATGTGCAAAAAATCTGCGTGTAATCCGCACTGTGTGCATGTCCTTTACATAAGGGCAATTGCTGAGTAAGACCTTATGCACACAACTGTTTTTTGTCCGCATCCAATCCACGTTTTTCATGGGTTGGCTGCGGACCCATTCATTTCAAGGGGACCGCAAAAGATGTTGCCAGCACACCGTGTGCCATCTGCATCTGTAAGTCCTTTCCATGGCCTCGCAAAAAAAATACATGTCCTCTTCTTGTCCATTTTACGGACAGTTCTAAATGGAGGGCAGGATGTTCCGGTGTGCGAAATGCAGAAGGCACATGGCCGATATCCGTGTTTTGCTGATCCACAAAAACGACCACAGCCGTGTGGGCGCCTTAGGGAGCATGTTGAGGTTTCCGTGTAGTAAAATGTGTGAGGATCAACGACCTATGACAGAACTAATATTTGAAATGAATAGACTGATGCACTCTGATGTAAAAACCCTCCTAGCTCTGGATGGGGGAGGGGAGAAGGGTGCCACAGGTCAGCCTGAAATGGCTGATACCAGGGAACAATAGATAGGAAGGAACTGCAGGTGAAATACAGACACTGTGGACTTTTATTTATTCTCTAGTAAAACCCGACTTGACACGAATCCATAACCGGAGCGGGTTACACCAGGACGCCTGGTCACGTGACGCGCTAGCCGCAAAGTCGCCCAAACTACAACTCCCAGGATGCACCGAGGAGATGCTGGCCCCCTGTCCAGACCGTGGAGACGGGAATGTGGCTGGAAGCCGTGACGTCAGAGGGTAGGTGCGGCCACGGGCAGGGTGTCCTCTGCTTACAGCAAGTTGTATGGCAGACGCCCCCTCCTGCTGTTTGTGGGCGGGGACCCCCGACTCTGGGAGGAGCGGCCGCTGCACAGCCAGACTGTGAACCCGAGAAAGAGGGGAAACAAAGAGCGAGCACCCCGGGGAGAGGACCGCTGGTGACTGGCAGCCGGTGAGTATGGCGGGGCGTGGGGGCCCCTATGTGAGTGTGCACATGCATGTTCTGTGTGCTGTCACCGGACAGGCGACCCCCCATTGTCCGCTCCCCTGCAGAAGTTCTGTGTGCACCCCAAGTCCAGCTGCGCCGCAGCTGTCTGCTCCGGGCGTGACTCTGCCCTGACACCCTGCTTGTCAGCCCCCCGGCTGTACAGAGGAGCCGCCTCCCCCTTCCAGCTCGGTCAGCATGTCATTGGCTGTCCCTCATTGTATGTGTTGTGTGTACGTGTGTCTGCTCGGCCAGACACGGATGGCTGGAGCTGCCCGATGCTGGGAGGAGGAGGAAGAGGGTCATAAATGCCCAGCCTCGTCCACCCCATGCAGCGCCCAGCTGCTGCCCTCATTCTTCTGCCACTTCACCCACTTTCCACAGGGGTTCAAGTTTAAGAAGAACTGGCAGTACTTCATCCAGTGTATTCGGGCTGAGGGCTGTCAGCATATACAAGGGTGATGCCAGGCATGCAGTGGGTGCCCCTGCAGTCAGTGACCATGACACCTGAAACTGCTGTATGTACACACATATATAGATAGAAGGGCGACACAACACGTATAGCATTACTGGCGCCAGCAGAAGTGCCCGTCTGGTGTGCCATGTCAGCCTGATAGTAGAGCGAGCTGTCACTTAGCAGGCGTACACTTGTATACTGCTCCGGTGCACCTAACCGCTGGGATCTGCTTACCCCTCATAGAGACAGATGAATTACTAACGTGTACTCCATAACTGGACGTCTATAACATGGGACACGAGAGCCCCCAGGACGGCAGCTGCGTTTCTACCAGTGGACGGGAATCTGTAACCTGACAAGCCCTTTAATCTTCCACGTCTCTGGGATTCCCTAGTGAAGCCAAATTGACCTCATTTCGCCCCAAAGTGCCTTCCCCTAATTCCTGACTTGACGTCTCAGTGGGAATGCGAGGGCTGGTTAGATCTCAGCCAGGAATGGTTTTCCCTGCCACCAGATTTTCTGTACATTCTGCTGAACTGTCCATGGCTAGCCGAAAGAACATCACATACGCTTGCCTGTAGCTCACCAAGACGCGGAGTGCAGCACTGCCATGTGGGGCATGCTTCTTTTTGGCCCCCCTGGGTACAGTTGCACCCACTAGTTGCATTGTTTGGTTGTTCTGGTGGTCATTCCTCCCCGTAGTCAGCACTGTATTTTACACGTGACCCCCTTATGTAGAGGATTCTGTGTAGTCTGAAGCTAGGACTATGGCACCAGTCCTCACGGTCCATATACCGGATGGTTATCATGCATGTCTCTTGGATGTAGCAGAGCCCAGTCTGTGCTCCTCTTCCTCTGGAATTGTTCCTGGATGCCCAGCGTCCAGATGTAACGCGGGTATTGATGGCAGGTACAAGGTGCAGAACCATAAGCGGAGGTCTCTAAGATGGGAGGCCTTGATTCCCTGAATGACGGGGTCTTAGAACAGGCTGACGGTCCACGCCAGAAACTGCAGTTTCCTAATGAAATCCATCAGAGCTTACAGATGGTCCCCCTCCAGTAATTTGGCTTCATAGGGGAGTGGAGGTGAATGATGCACTGCTGGGTGAACCCACACAATAAATCTGCTGAGGCTACCTGTACAGGGTGCAGATCTGTATGAAGAAATCGGCATGAAAGCAGCAGAATTCTTCCCTATTTATCATGGTTTTTGGTGCAGATTTTCTGTGTATTTTAACAACCCCATTGAAGTCTATGGGGAAGACACAGTACCTCAGCCGCAGAGCCGCACAGACAGTTACCATTCTGCGCATTCTAAAATCCGCACTACAGCTCAGTCTCCGCTCGTGCAAAATATCCGCCATGTACATGGGGTTCATTTACTTTGCTGGTACTGTATTACACTCTGGATTTTCTGCAGTGTGTGCATATACCCTTAAAGGGGTTGTCCAGGATTTTAATATTGATGGCCCATCCTCAAGATAAGTCATCAATATCGGGTCAGCAGGGGTCCGACTCCTGGTACCCCCTCCGTTGAGCTGAAGAGGGTGTAATGCTCTGGTGCTGTGGACTCTTCCTAGGTCATCGGTTATGCTCTTTTATTTCAACTACAAAATAGCAAAATAGGTCACGTGGCCTAGAGGCAGCTCAGTCCCATTCAAGTGAATGAGGCTAAGCTGCAATGCCAAGCACAGCCACTATCCAATGGACAGCGCTGTGTTTGGTAAGGGTAGTCTCACACTTGCAGCAGTTCTCTGGAGTAGTGTTGAGCGAACTTATTTTTTAAGTTCTGCTTCTAAAGTTCAGGTTCGGGTTATCGAAGAATCCCGTTATGGTCCGTGGTAGCGGAATCCATAACGGGATTCTTCGATGACCCGAACCCGAACTTTGGACTCAGATCTTAAAACACAAGTTCGCTCAACACTACTCTGGATCTGCCAGATACTACTGCCCTCCCGCCGGACCCCACTGACAGTAATGGGGCCCTGTAGAGATCTAGCTGCTACCTGGGATATGTGGCGAGACATGACTGAATTAAAAATGCTTTTGTCCTGCCAATTCTCAGCACTGTCTGCCAGACCTTCCGGCCAGAACACCAGGCCACTGGTGGGAAAGAAGCTGCGAGGAGGCTGCAGCACTCACCGGAGCACCTCAACCTCCTTCTTTTCTCAAACAGCTGGTCGTCAGTGGTGAGGATAGGTCATCAGTATTAAACACACGGAAAACCCCTTTAAGGTGCTGACCGGGCTGATATGCAGATACATTAGGGAGCTGTATAAATCTGTATGACGGTACTGATAATAGATCAGGGACACCACAGGGCACACCCATCTGGTAGACTGTAGACCCTTTTAAGACGTTGTCTCCACACCATCCTCCACTATCATGTCAGTGCCTCTGGCCCCTAAAGGTAGTGGACAATGCCTAATATGCTTCTGTAGGCTCCCATGAAAACATGATACCATACTTCGAACATGTTTGGCCACAATTCTGTCCCTGAAGCAGGTAGATGTCGTTTTCTGTATATTTGTGGTTTCCTTCAGGTTTCCTAATGAATCATTCTTGAAACCTGTAGTCGCAGTCCCTCCTTCCAGCAGGGGACACCTCCTTATCTCTGCACGCCTATTAAACAATTGAAGAGTTAGGCCACATGCACATGACTGTATGTAATTTGCAATCTGCAAAATACGGATGGCGTCCGCGTTGCACCTGTTTTTTTGGGAACCCATTGACTTCAGTATGTCCGTGGTCTGCATTTTGCTGCCAGGAATAGCATGTGTTCTATCTCTTTGCGAAGTGGATGTACAGAAGCGGATCTCAGATCATAGAATGGCGCTAAACCACAGCGTACAGTGGATATAAAAAGTCTACACACCCCTGTTAAAACGTCAGCTTTCTGTGCTGTAAAAAAATGAGACAAAGATAAATCATTTCAGAACTTTTTCCACCTTTAATGTGACCTATGAACTGTACAACTCAATTGTAAAACAAACTGAAATCTTTTAGGTAGAGGGAGGAAAAAATATAAAAATAAAATAATATGGTTACAGCGATTTGGTGTCCGTCTCCAAAGCGGAATGGAGACTGAACTGATGCATTCTGAGTGGATCCTTTTCCATTCAGAATGCATTAGAACGCAAACTGATCCGTTTTTGACCGCTTGTGAGAGCCCTGAACGGATCCCACAAACGGAAAGCCAAAGCGAATGTGAAAGTAGACTCAGAAAGGGCTGAAATCACATTGTATTTTTTGCTGCATTTTTCGTGCTTTGTTCATTGCCATTCTTTTCTGCATTATTTGAGGTACAAAATCTCGCAGCCAGATGTTACTTTCAAGTCTATAGTGAAGTGTTGAAAGTCTTTATATACAGCAATTTTCCAAAATGCGTCATGCTCTGGGTGTGTTGTATCTTTCCTATAGTCTTCTCGATAAGACATGAAGAACATCTAAAAAAGCTGAAAATACCCAGTGTATGCGGCACTGTGCCGTGAACGCGAGCCGCAATGTGTATGTGAACAGAGCCTTATCGATAGATAAGTGTCCGTTAGGTGCGGGTCTCAAGAACGGGGCCCTTCTGTGATTGGCGAGCACACTATGCATGCACAGCGTCCTCCCCAGTCACAGCTATGGGATCTCCGGAAATAGCTGAGCGAGCGTACCTGGCTATTTTGGCAAATCCCATAGCAGTGAATGGAGAGCAAACCACGCATGCACGGCCTCCCCTCTATTCACTGCTATGGGACTTCTGAAAATAGCCGAGTCAGAGCCCAGCTATTTATGGACCCCCCCCATAGAGGTGACTTGAGGGGTGGCCGTACATGTGCCCCTTGTGCTACATTCACAGCAGGGCCCAGAGGTGGGGAACCTGCCCCTGTCAGACATTACTGCCTTTTCCTATTGATGTACCATAAATGTGCAGGTGGGATGACACCTTTCCAGTATTTTTATACTGATGACCTGTCCTAAGGATAGGCTATCAATATCAGATCGGCGGGGGGTCTGGCACCCTGCACCTCTGCCGATCAGCTGTTCCTGAGTGGTTGCGGCACTGGTTACTGCCACGCCTCCTATTCACTTGAACTGGAGCGCCAGGTCTGTATCTTATTTTCCATGCCGGACCCCCACCAATCTTATATTAATCCTGGAAAGAACCCTTTAATTTACTGTAATGACAGCAGTTTTCGTGTCTGTTTTATTATAATATCTCAGCAGCATACAACTACTACGGTATTTTTATTCGTGTATGTTTTTTGCTTTTTTATCATTTCTTTGATACTTGTGGAGAGCTCGGGCTTAGGATGTCAGAAGTAAACTCTGCCCTTTGTACCTTTTTAAATAAAGTTATTGAAATGCTGCTTGCATCTGAACTGTAGCATGTGATGAGCAGTTGGCTTTAGTACATACTAACGGCTGTTTTCCCCCTCCCCTTCTCCCCCTTGGTTTTTCCAGATGTATTCTGTCCTTCTTGTGGAGGAAGAATGCGCGGTTCTATGAACTCCAGATGCAGGGATGAGAGTACTTGACTCCGAACCGTCCGAAGCAGAACTATGAACTGGGTCCTTACCTTGCGGTAAAATGGGGGAAGACGCGTGGAGAATTGTGAGCGTCTTGTATCTGCCCGGTGACAGTTACTGGGACCATTGAATTCCCCCTGCATTCCACCCGCCTCTCGTGTTTGGGATATGTCACTACTGGAATTCGGCTCTAGTTTTTGCCCCGAGGTTTATTCTGCTGAAGTAACACGGTTCGGTGTGAGAGCTGAAAGTCCCGACCAATAGCTAGAATGGCTCAGACGAGTCTGCTGCAGGGGAAGCCTTTCTACTGCAGGGAATGGATCTTCCACAAGCTCCAGCAGTGTCTGCAGGAGAAGACGAGCTGCACGTCCAGCACAGCCAACAAACTGTCACTGGTGGCAAACTCTGGCAGCAACGGAGGCAGCACTGGCAAGGGCACGGCCTGGGGATTACTCTTTGTTGGCGGCCCTGGCAGCGGGAAAACAGCTCTTTGTACAGAAATGCTGTGGCCAAGTTCACCTGCTGGTTTACAAAGGGGCTTGCACTGCCAGGTTTTGGCCTTCCACTTTTGCAAGGCGCAAGACTCTGACACCCTTTGTGTGGGCAACTTCATAAGGGCGCTGGTTGAACAGATCTGTCAAGGAGGGCTCGTGCCGGGATTTGAGGATAAATTGAATGACCCTTCAGTTCAGAAACTTCTACAGCCTGGAGAATGTGAACGAAACCCATCCGAAGCCTTCAAGAGGTAGAGTATTGGCGGCCTGCCAGTTCTTATACAGTTACTGTCTGGTCGGGGACTGGCTGATATAATGCACACTTATGTGTTTCACGAAAACTGGTGTAAAGTGGAACCGGCTTAGTTGCCCATAGCAACCAATCAGGTTCCACCTTTAATTTTTCACAGCTCCTTTGGAAAATGAAAGATGGAATCTGATTGGTTGTTATGGGAAACTAAGCCAGTTCTACTTTACACCAGTTCTGATGAATCTCCCACTATGTTCTGTGAGAAATGTCTTTTTGTGCATGCCGACTTCCCCTCACTATTACTAATCTGAGTGTAATGTACTATCCGGGCCGTCACCAGACTTTTATGGCCTGCTTTATCTTGGGAGAGACAAGAGAAGCCATAGAGATGTATTCTGACTAGAATCTGCCCCTGGCCACCTTCCCATCCATCTTTAGATACTTCGCTTGGTACCGGTTGCTTCCTTTTTCTTGGAGGTCCTGTCGTCTGTGAAGAAATGACAGCGCTGTCCAGTCATTCTGTGTCTCCTCGGCAGCACGACCAGCCAGCCATAGGTTAATCTGCCGTTCATCTGCTCGATCCCATCAGGCTGATAAGACAATTCCATCCCCATCATCCGCCTACAGGCCCTCTCCACTGTCCAAATCCAAGCGCGGTTTGTATCATCAGCATACGGTCAATATGGAAGTAGTACCGCCATTTATCATGCCACGACCGCCAACATGCTGTCTTCATCTAAAGCATGGCCGCAGTATTCTGGTGTCTGGCAGATACAGCTCCAGAATACTTGATTTTGCCGTCCTTTATTACTATAATTGCGCTATCCCCCACCACGTATGTGTACGGCAAGAACTGTGATCAAGCGCTGACCTGAGCATTTGACAAGTATGACATTTTGGGCTGGTTAGACAATTACTAATCTGAACAAACAGAGATGCAGTGTGAAGCATGGTGGATACACACGGTGGGAACTTGTGTATCAGGAGGCAGGAGGTAGACTTGCATTCATGTAACGCAGAGCTAAAAAAGCGGCCAAACCTGAAAAATAAATAGCAGGTGAGCAATAAGCACAGGTACTGCCTAAGGGTTCATGCACCTGACTGTATGTATCTTGCAGTTCCGCATTTTGCGGACCACAAAATACATACGGTTATGTACATGAGGCCTTACAGCAAGTTCACCCCTGACAGCTGGGACCCCCACCGATCACAGTGTATGGCGTTTGTCCCAAAAGGAACATGGATCCTTTTGTTCTCTCTCTGACAGCAGCATGTTCCCCTCTGCCCACTGAGTATACCTGCATGCTCTGATAGCTAAGTGTGCATGTGTATGAGGAGTCTGAAAGAGTAGCAGTCCGAGGTCTGTACTGCCCATAATTAGGCCTCATGCACACAAACATATTTTCTTTCCGTGTCAGTTCCGTCTTTTTTGCGGACCGTATACGGAACCATTCATTTCAATGGGTCCGCAAAAAAAAAACAGAAGTTACTCCGCGTGCATTCCGTTTCCGTATGTCCTTATTTCCGTTCTGCCAAAAAATAGAGCGTGTCCTATTATTGCCCGCTTTACGGACAAGGATAGCACTGTTCTATTAGGGGCCAGCTGTTCTGTTCCGCAAAATACGGAATGCAAATGGACGTCATCCGTAGTTTTTGCGGACTGCAAAATACATAGGTCGTGTGCATGAGGCATTAACATAACTGAATGGGGAGGAGGTGTTGCGTGACAGTCATTCCTGCCCCGTCTGCTTGACATCGGGCAGTGTATTAGGCCTGTGCAGGTAAGTGCCGATCGACGCTTGTGTTCTTGATTGGCGCTGTCCGGTGTAATAGGGCCCTAAGGCCGCAGCTGATTTTCTGCTTTTGAAGAGTAACTGCCGTTTATTGTGTGGGGACATTTATGTAATCTACTTTTTTTAGGGAAAACCTTTGTTTATATAGTGGGAAAGTGCCTTCATACGTCTCTGGGATGGGCACCTGACAGAAGACGTGAAAGTGGCGTTATTAGTGAAACTGAGTCTTTGCTGTCCAGGACCAGGGTTAGGCTATATTCACACTGGCGTTTTGGCTTTCCGTTTGTCAGATCCGTTCAGGGCTCTCAGAAGCGGTCCAAAACAGATCAATTTTGCCCTAATGCATTCTGAATGGAAAAGGATCCGCTCAGAATGCATCAGTTTGCCTCCGATCAGTCACCATTCCGCTCTGGAGGCGGACACCAAAACGCTGCCTGCAGCGTTCTGGCATCCGTCTGATGAAACTGAGCCAAACGGTCAATAGAGGACGGATCCGTTTTCTATTGTGTCAGTGAAAACTGATCCGTCCCCATTGACTTGCATTGTGTGCCAGGACGGATCCGTTTTCTCTGACACAATCTGGCACAATAGAAAATGGATCCGTCCTCCAATGACTTTCATTGGTATTCATGACGGATCCGTCTTGGCTATGTTAAAGATAATACTACAAAAGGATCTGTTCTGAACGCATTCGTCCATGACGGATCCGCACAAAACGCGAGTGTGAAAGTAGACTAATACATTTCAGCTTCTGTTTGGTAATTTTCTTTGTAGTGTTTGAGAAGTAATCGCCTCTCCTGGGGTATGGGAGAGCTAATGTAATCTTCATGTCCGGAGCCGAAGGCATCGGTCACCATGGGGGCCATGGAGGCTCTGGCCACGTCTTCATGTGGTCATTGTCTACTCCATGTCGGAGTATTGTACAAAGTTCTGGAGACCCTCTAAGGCGGGGGTGCAGATGTTTAGGGCCCATAAGCCTGTTCTGTGGGGACCCTCTAAGGGCTCTTTCACACTTGCGTTTTTGTTTTCCGGCATAGAGTGCCGTCGCCGGGGCTCTATGCTGGAAAAATCCTGATCAGGATTATCCCAATGCATTCTGAATGGAGAGAAATCCGTTCAGGATGCATCAGGATGTCTTCAGTTCAGGACCGGAACGTTGCTGCGCTTTTTGCTCCGGCCAAAAATCCTGAACACTTGCCGCAAGGCCGGATCCGGAATTAATGCCTATTGAAAGGCATCAATCCGGATCCTGCCTTAAGCTAAACGTCGTTTCGGCGCATCGCCCGATCCGACATTTAGCTTTTTCTTAATGGTTACCATGGCAGCCAGGACGCTAAAGTCCCGGCTGCCATGGTAAAGTGTAGTGGAGATAGGGGGAGCGGTATACTTACCATCCGTGCGGCTCCCGGGGCGCTCCAGAGTAACGTCAGGGCGCCCGGGAGCCGCACGGACTGTAAGTATACCGCTCCCCCGCTCCCCACTACTACTATGGCAACCAGGACTTTAATAGCGTCCTGGCTGCCATAGTAACCTCAGAGCATTTCGAAGACTGATCAGTCTTCAAATGCTATCAGGTCACTTACGTTGTTACGGATCCGGCGGGCACTTCCGGCGACGGAAGTGCACGCCGGATCCTAACAACGCAAGTGTGAAAGAGGCCTAAGGCAGTGGTGCAGATGTTTAGGGCCCATGTGACCCATAAGCCTGTTCTGTGGGGACCCTCTAAGGCAGGGGTGCAGATGTTTAGGGCCCATGGGGCCCATAAGCCTGTTCTGTGGGGACCCTCTAAGGCAGGGGTGCAGATGTTTAGGGCCCATGTGGCCCATAAGCCTGTTCTATAAGGGCCACAATCATTGAGTCACAGACATATTTGTGTCCAATGGTACAGAAGATGTGGATGTCAAGAACTGAGAAGAGTACGCTGTCATGTCATCTGAGGGTATAGCAGCAGCATGGAAGCAGGGAAAGGTAAGTATCAGTGGGGCCACCGGGGCCCTAATGCAGGGCACTTAGGGCAACACTGGTACTGTTATGCCTAGTGCATGGCGCAGATATCCTCTCTCATGATCCTGTAATGGATTCAAACCCCCCACCCCCACCCCACCCTGACAATCAAATCTTGATGGGCAATTCTATTGGTAGGCCTTAAATATTGCACAGCTGGACAACCCCTTTAAGACGGAATCCTACATGAGAAAACCTAATATTCTAGCTAGAGCGTTCTTTCTGGGAAGTGCATATGCAGAGATTTGGATATCTGTAGCTTTACACGCTCCCCCCCCCCCCCACCCCCAGCGCAGGCCTTTAGTAGCAGCAGAATCGCTGTCATGAGAAGCCCTCGACTTGCGGTGTATTGCGAAAGTATTCAGTCCCCAGTAAAAAGTCTGTCGGTTTGTGTGGACTACAAGTGACACATAGCCGGAATTTTTATTGCGAACCAATAATAGAAGGGTTTTCCCACCGTTACAAATCACTGAAATGCTTCCCACATGCAGGGTGCACTTCAATACAAATGGGCACGTTTACTTTTTGGTCTTTGTGTTCCCCTGGATCCGCTTACTTCCTGATGAGGAGGTCCCTGACGCCACGCCACCGCATGCGCAGGGAAAGAAGACTGACTAGACCTGGACGTATGAGTCCAGCGCATGCACATAACAGAAAGCAGACCTGGCAGACGGTGCGTGCCTAACCGCCAAGCTACAGATGGGTGGACGTAGCCAATGGCAACCAAAGTCACACACATGGAGAAGCAGTGTGATTTCCAGGATTATTGGTTGATTCCGCTCCATTTCAGCTCTTTTGAACTTAATGGGAATCCCTTTTAAGGATTATCTGCCCTGACCCTTCCTGGCATGTCCATTTTCACAACTATTTGTATTTGGCATTAAATAAATAACTCTCGAGCATCTTTTCTTAGAACCTTGTATTTTTTTTATTCCTCGTTTATTCCTCCTGGAAACTTATGAGCAACTTGACAACCGTGTGCTACCAGTTGGGAAGGTGGGGGGTGTCGCTGCATGTTCTCAAACTGTCCAGTCAGTGTTGATAGTATCAGACTTTGTAGGGGAACGTTGTCTGACACCTATAATTCAGGAGGAATAACAGAGGAACGGCACATTGCCTCATTCTAAGAGAATATTGTTCTTTTATGGCAAATATTTAGTAACGTGTCAAGTGAGATGACACATCTTCTTTAATCTGTATTTTCAAACTTGTTATTTGTCAGCAGAGTTTTTAAAAATATACCTAAAAACAGAAAAATGCTGCTTGCCTGCGAATTGTGTGGAAGCTTCAGGTTTACAGGTTTGGTCAGAGTGGGAATCTAGCAGAAAGCTGTGAAAATGTTCCATGCATCCAGTGGTTAGGGGATCAGTGGTTTTGGCTGGAATACCTCTTTAGTGATGGAATCATGCTACAACATATGTGGAAAGGTTTGGCTATCCCAGCAGGCAAGGGGTAGGTCAGTGATGGGCTGCATCCGGGCGCTGCCCAGATAAAGATGTCTCTCAGAACTTGGCATCAAAACAAGAAGGAGACTTGTACATTGAGACTGGAGGCTGGCTAGAAGCAAGTCATCTCCGGAAAAAACACACATCAAGGCATGTCTGGAGTTTGCCAGAAAGCATCAAATGACTGACCTTAATGGCTATGCATACCTTTTGGGGGCAATTTTTTAATTTTTTATTATTGCATTGTACTCCTTTTGAACTAAAATAATTTTTTTAAATTGGTCTTTATTAAAAATGTGGCATCCTTTTTTTCCTGTACAGAGCCGACATGCTCTAATAGCATCCTTTTCTGTCAGACCAGGAGCTGATGGGCTCCTTATCACTGCTCTCTGACCTCCTAACACAACACTCATTATAGCTCAGTTATTGTCTTACTGATAAGACTGTGGCTTAAAGGGATTATCCCATGACTAATGTAAAACCAGACATCATATCGTCCATGAAAACCTCTTTCTAACAAAGCTAGACCCAGCCCTGTACCTCACATGGATCCAGAGATCTCCCCATTCATTGCTCTGCTAGATTTATATCAAGCTGACAGCTCAGGGGAGTGTCTTTCCTGCTGCAGCTCAGGGGGCGTGTCTCAGCTCTCCTTATCACAGCTCAGGGGGCGTGTCTCAGCTCTCCTATCACAGCTCAGGGGGTGTGTCTCAGCTCTCCCTATCACAGCTCAGGGGGCATGTCTCAGCTCCCCTATCACAGCTCAGGAGGCAGTTGAAGGATGATACTGAGCATGTGCGGCTATCTCAGTGAGCCGGACGAAGAAATAAGAAAAGGAAGAAACAGCAGGTGGCGCTGTACAGATACCGTATTTTCCGGCGTATAAGACGACTTTTTAACACCTGAAAATCTTCTTAAAAGTCAGGGGTCGTCTTATACGCCGGGTGTTCCCTTACAAAGTCTGATACTATCAACACTGACTGCAGTCCCTCCCTCCCCCTGTGCTGCTGCTGCCACCAATGAGGAGAGAGGGGCGGAGGAGGAGGGGCGGGTGCACGGCACTCCAATGAGAACGAACATTTTATACATTGCTGGCACCCGGCACCTCACATGTCTGTGCGGCGCATTGCGTAAGCATAAGCAATGCGACGCATAGACATGTGAGTTAACGGAAGAGGGAGAGCCCGGCGACCAAGGCACATACAGTAAGAGACTGGCCGGCCCTGTCTGGTGCTTTTTGACAGGGACCGGCCGGCAGATTTGCAGGGAGATGTTGATGGGAGCTCAGGAGCAGGCAGATGAGGGGCGGAGCAGGCTTTCCTGCCACGCATGCCTGCTCCACCTCTAAGTTTTCATACTGCCTGCTCCTGTGTAAGGAGGGCTGATGAGAGGCTGGGAGCTGTGAGAGACTAGGGGGGCTGATGAGAGGCTGGAGGCTGTGAGAGACTAGGGGAGCTGATGAGAGGCTGGGGGGTGATGAGAGACTAGGAGGCTGATGAGGGGCTGGGGCTGTGAGAGACTAGGGGAGCTGATGAGAGGCTGGGGGCTGATGAGAGACTAGGGGGCTGATGAGAGGCTGGGGGGTGATTAGAGACTAGGGGGGCTGATGAGAGGCTGGAGGCTGTGAGAGACTAGGGGGGCCGAGGCAGGGGGCTGATGGGAGGCTGTGAGAGACTAGGGGAGCTGATGAGAGGCTGGGGGCTGATGAGAGACTAGGGGGCTGATGAGAGGCTGGAGGCTGTGAAAGACTAGGGGAGCTGATGAGAGGCTGGGGGGTGATGAGAGACTAGGGGGCTGATGAGAGGCTGGGGCTGTGAGAGACTAGGGGGGCTGATGAGAGGATGGGGGGCTGATGAGAGGATGGGGGGCTGATGAGAGGCTGGGGAGCTGATGAGAGGCTGGGTAGTCTTATACAGCGAGTATAGCCCAAACCATATATTTTAACTGGAAAAGTTGGGGGGTTGTCTTATACACCGGCAAATACGGTACATTTTATTGAATAACTCAGTGGCTATGCAACATTTTTAATTACATGCAATTGCAAAAGTTTTCAGACCCAGGTGCTGGTTTGAAAAGTGTACAATATTTTTTGTGGGACAACTCCTTTAAACATCTCAGTTTAGAAATAAGGTTTGTTAGATGACCGACACAAAGTGAAAGTATCAGTCACACTGCTAGAAAAACAGTTAACCGTTTGTGACAGAACAGCTTAATATTTTTGTAAAGGCTAATTGAGAAAATTATTTTTAGCCAAAAATGAGTAACTGTAATCATTAAAAAAAATTGCCTTCGAAGGTGTACCTAGCCTTTAAGGCTCATTCAGTTGACTGTATCTCTTTTGCATTCTGCATTGTGCACGACAGAACGGCCAGCCTTACGATAGAATTGCCTTTTCTTCTCCGCAAAAACAAAGCCATGGAACGGACACACGGATGCGGACCGCACACAGTGTGCTGTCCGCATCTTTTGCAGCCACATTGAAATGTATGGATCTGCATCCGTTCCGCAAAATTGTGGAATCATTAATATGGTCGTGTGCACGGTCGTAGCTATAGGGGGTGCAGAGGAAGCAGTCGCTACCGGGCCCAGGAGCCTGAGGGGGCCCAAAGACCCTTGTGCCGCATAAGAAGACACACAAAGCACTGAGGGAAGGGGGGCCCAAGCTGAACTCTTGCACCAGGGCCCATGAGCCGTTAGCTACGCCCCTGGTCGTGTGCATGGGCCCTAAATGTGATTTGATGAGGCAAGAATAGAGTATTTGGAAAAAACAGAATCTAACCCTGTCCATTCATCAGTAAACGCCATCCCAGCAGTGAAGCATGGAGCTGGCAGCATCATATTATGGGAAGGCTTTACCCAAGGGAGGACACTGAAGGATGCTGGAATATGCCATCACTTAAAGGGGCTGTCTTACTTCAGCAAATGGCATTCATCATGTAGAGAAAGTTACTACAAGCCACTGACTAATGTGCTGTTATTACCCGCCTTTGCTGGCTAGACTTATTCTACCATCACATTATACACTGCCCGTATCCATATTATCACCACCCTGCAAAACAGATACGAGGTGGCCAGGGTAGGAGCGGATGCACAATCCTATGGTTCTGACCACCAGAGAGACCGACGCCTTTCCTATAGTGTGCAACACTGCCGCCACTGCTGGACTACCCCTAGAAACAAGCCGTGTATAACGTGATGGGCGGAATGGCTCGCCTTCAGGAGAGGGTGGGCGGAAGGGCCCGCCTTCATGAGAGGGTGGGCGGAAGGGCCTGCCTTTATGAGATGATGGGCGGAAGGGCCCGCCTTTATGAGATGATGGGTAGAAGGGCCCGCCTTCATGAGAGGGTGGACCCTGCTTCATGAGAGGGTGGACCCTGCTTCATGAGAGGGTGGACCCTGCTTCATGAGAGGGTGGGCCCGCCTTCATGAGAGGGTGGGCCCGCCTTCATGAGAGGGTGGGCCCGCCTTCATGAGAGGGTGGGCCCGCCTTCATGAGAGGGTGGGCCCGCCTTCATGAGAGGGTGGGCCCGCCTTCATGAGAGGGTGGGCCCGCCTTCATGAGAGGGGTGGGCCCGCCTTCATGAGAGATGGGTGGGCCCGCCTTCATGAGGTGGCGGAAGGGCCCGCATGAGATGTGGCGGAAGGGCCCGCCTTCATGAGATGGGTGGGCGCTATGGATGGGCCCGCCTGTATGAGATGATGGGCGGAAGGGCCCGCCTTCATGAGAAGATTGATCCTGGCTTGCTACATATACTTGCAATGTTAGGCTGGGTTCACATCACGTTTTCGCCTTATGTTTAATTTGTGTTTAAAAAAAACAGGATACAGGAGCGCAGTCCACTACACATTTCTGTCCTCCAAAAAAACATATACGTTAATATATATATATATATATATATATATATATATATGTGTGTTTTTTTAATTTCTTTATTTTTCTTCACTGGAACTCTATGGTGACGGATGTCAGTGGGAGATTCTGAGGCATCTGTCTAAGGGTGGGTTCACATCACATCCCACGCCTCCGTTTTGCCGTATAAGTTATTAAAAAAAGGATACAAAAACGCAACACATTACATTATTGTATCCTGCACAGTTTGGTAAAAAAAAAAGTATACTTTACTTTTTTACCATTTACAAAAAACAAACCTTTTGAACAATGGAACTCTATGGTGAACAGATGCTGTATGGCGTCTGAGGAATCCGTTTAATGTATACATTTTTCGTACACGTTAAACGGATGGGAAAAAAACGTGATGTGAACCCAGCCTACACAGTGCCGTTTGTGCAGTCCTGCATCCTCGGCCGGGCGGTGGTGCTAAACATCTTGGAGAACTAACCATAGATCTTTGGTGGATGTAGGATTATTCAAATCCTTCTGTCTCTTCATGTAATCCCGGACGGACTTGATGATATTCAGGCTCTGTGGGGGGCCATGTTTTCATTTTCAGGACTCCTTCTTTATGCTAGATAGTTCTTAACTAGAGATGAGCGAACTTAAAAAAAAAGTCCGGTGTTCGGCGTTCGGGTTGTGGTAAGTCGCGCATCCCGTTATGGATTCCACTATAGCGGCATATGGAATCCATAAGGGGTGGCTGCCACCAACCCGAACTGTTGAACAGCCGAAGGACCTGGGGTGACGTCACTGTCATGTGATCAGTGCAGGAGGCGTGGCTCAGTACTGGATTGGATAAGAGGTGATCCAGTGCTGAGCCACGCCCCCTGCACTGATCACATGACGGTGACGTCACCCCAGGTCCTTCGTGTTGTCCAAGGTTCGGGTTCATTGAAGAATCCCCTTATGGATTCCAAATGCCGTTATGGTCCGTGGCAGCGGAAACCTATAACAGGATGCTTGAATAACCCGAACTTTGGATGCCGAACTTAAAACACAAGTTTGCTCAACTCTAATTACAGCGTTTCATTATTTATTTTTAATATAGGGAAACAGGAGTGACTTGAATTTTTTTAAAATATATTTTTTTATAACTTTTTTCCATATTTATTATTATTATTTTAATAAAGGGGTTGTCTCACTTCGGTAAGTGGCATTTATCATGTAGAGAAAGTTAATACAAGCCACTTACTAATGTACTGTTATTATCGATACTGCTTCCTTTGCTGGCTGGATTCATTTTTCTATCACATTATACACTGCTCGTTTCCATGGTTACCACCACCCTGCAATCCATCAGTGGTGGTCGTGCTTGCACACTATAGGAAAAAACATCAGCCTCTCTGGTGGCCGGGACCATAGGAGCACACATAGGCTGGTGCTTTTCCTAAATTGTGCAAACACGACCACCACTGATGGATTGCTGGGTTGTCTGTAACCATGGAAACAAGCAGTGCATAATGTGATGGAAAAATGCATCCCTCCAGCAAATAAATTTGTATTACCTTTCTGTACATGATAAATGCCACTTACCGAAGTGAGAAAACCACTTTAACCCTTACGATACCGGTTTTCTCGTTTTTACGTTTTTATTTTTCTTCCCTATTTTCCTTGAGCAATAACTTTTTTTTATTTCCGGTCACATAGCTGTATGAGGCCTTATTTTTTGTGGGATAGGTTGTACTTTCGAATGCCACCATTAATTATGGCATAAAATGTAGTGAGAAGCAGTAAAAAAAATTCCACCGTTTTACGGGTTTTGTTCCCACAGCGTTTCGTTTACAGCAAAACTGTAATATGTATAGGTTTTTCATGTCTATAATAGTGTAAAAATAAATTTAAACTTTGATAAAAATTTTTTTTTTTTTTACTATATTCTGACCCCCATAACTTTTTTATACTTACGTCTACTTAGCTGCTTAGGGGCTTATTTTATTGATACCATTTTAGAGTGTGCGTTTTTTGATCACATTTTATTACATTTTGTTGGGTAAGAGAAGCAATAAAAAAAATCGCAAATTGGCCATTTTGACCCTTTTTTCCGTTACGCCATTCGCTGTATTGGAAATTTTTTCTTATATTTTAATAGTATGGGCGTTTTCAGTCGCGATGATACCCATGATGTTTATATTTATTGTTATTTAGGTATTTATTTCTTAATTTTAAGGAAAGGGAGTGATTTAAACTTTTATTTTTTATATATTATTTATTTTTTTGTGATTGTTTTGAAGCTCATATATGAGCCTATAAATATTTTTTAATTTATGATTTTGTTCTGTCTGGGATTTTTAAAATGACAATTAAACTAGAAGTTGCTAATTTCTTATCCTGGCCTGCCATCTGGTGGCCAAAATAAGAATTGCAGCATGAACACTTTAAGCCTTGTCAGCAAGGCTTAAAGTGTTCAGCACAACTACCGATGCCTACATTGGCCACACGGGGCATCTCGATTGATCACGGCATCTAAAGCCTTTAATTACCGCGATCGACATTATTGCCGGTCACGGTAATTAGCCGCAGGTCTCTGCTGCATGAAACAGCAGAGAACTGCCGGCCATGGCACCCGCTACACGTGCGAGCGGCCGCCATGTTTAAACATCGCTTCAGCGAACGGGTTAAAGGGGTTCAGCAGTAATTTTAAACTGATGATCTATCCCGCTGATCAGCTGTTTGAGAAGAAAGCGGCACTGGCAGTAGCACCACGGCCTTCTCGCTGTTTACCGCAGGCCCAGTGACATCACGTCTTGTATCACTGGCCTGGGCGGGACTAAGCTTCATTCGAGTGAACGGAGCTTAGTCCCTGCGGTAAACAGCGAGAAGGCCGTGGTGCTACTGCCACTGCCGCTTCCTTCTCAAACAGCTGATCGGCGGGGTCCCGAGTGTCGGACCCCTGACGGTCAGATGCTGATGATCTTTCCAGAGGATAGATCATCAGTTTAAAATTACTGCAGAACCCCTTTAAGTTTCACCTGAAAGTGTATCATTGCAGTCTATGGGAGAGTCAGTAGGAACATCACTGTAGCATGCTTCTGAGCCTACAGAAGGTCTCAGTCTGTCACAGCAAATGAACGGCTCCCCTGATCTCAGCATTGGATAGCTGTTCAGGCTCCAGAAGCCACATTTCGAGATGGGGTTAACGACATTGACCTGCTGCAGAATAAATTTGGAACCAATCAAGCGCTTGTTGAGCAATGGTTGTTTCTGCTTGTATATCTCGGCATCGAGGACCCCATTAGTCCTGACCAAATCCTCAACTCCATTTACTGAAATGCAGCCCTAAACTTTCAATGAGCCTCCACCCTGTTTCACTATTGTGTGCATCAGACGCCTGATGAAGGGTGATGTTCCGAAAGCTCGCTATGTAACATCACTGCTTCTATTTTTGTTAGCCATTATAAGGTATCAAACCTGCAATATCCTCATGTTGTTTCTCTTAATGAGAGCACTGAACTAGTTTTCTACTGGCTAACACAGTGCCAGACTTCTTACTGTTGCCTGCAGACACCCATTATTGTACTGCCCTCTAGCCCAGCTCCTGCGAACAAACTGCCCTCTGATGCAACCAAATATTTCAGATTTGGACTCCTCACCTGCTTCCATTTTTTTGCACCCCAGTTCTTGTTTTGGTGCATAGTCACTTAGCTTTTTTTTATAAAAAAAAGGGGGTCCCCATTAACATCAATTATCAGCTGTCCACAGGTAAGAAATGTGTGATAGCTGGGGATCTGTCCGCAGTCGCACCGCAAGTCTTGAAAATGGTGTTCCCTGTGTGAATGAAGAGGAAGCGAGCATGCATTACCACCTCTACATTCACATGGAGGTAGCTGACAGCTGTACTGTGGAACCGTGGTCAGACATGATCTTCTGCTGTCTGACATGGCGCCTCTTGTTCTTGTGATCTGTGAGGGTCTTGTGAATGAATGGGAAAGCCCTTTTAAACATTGGTCACCTATCCACAGGATAAAGTGATGACCTCCATAGAGGTTGACTGCTGGCACTCCCATCACAGCCCTATTCAGTCTTCTGATGAGGAGAAAAGTGGGTGGTAAAGGGGTCCAGACCTGGGTCCATGGCTGAAACCATACAATGCTGCCTTAAGCCCAGCCCCTCTTTCTGAGGTCACTCTAACTGCCAGTGTGGTGCCTCATCAGTGTTACAGGTAATCTGTCACCGCCATTCTGGACTATTATCTGCAGTAATACATGAGTAGTGCTGTATATTGAGTCCAGATGGACATATATTATTATTTTTTTGCTGTCCCCCGTTTTCCCCACTGTCAACTCTCGAAACTGCACTTGAATACTCAGTCCTGACTACAGTGCTGTGCTGTCATAATGGCGGGGACTCCTGTGCGCATGTACAACAGTCCTGACAATGTATTTCAGTGCAGCTCTGAGAGCAGTAGTAAAATACAAAGTAACAATCTGCACTACTACACAGCAGATAATAATCCAAGATAACGGTGACGGGTTCCCTTTAAGGATCGGACAGACAGAATGTGTCCGTAGATGGGTCAGGGTATAGACTCTAGAGCAGGCATGCTCAACCTGCGGCCCTCCAGCTGTTGCAAAACTACAACACCCAGCATGCCCGAACAGCCTACAGCAGGGCATTGTGGGAGTTGTAGTTTTACAATAGCTGGAGGGCCGCAGGTTGAGCATGCCTGCTCTAGACTCATCTGTTGTGTCCTAATGAGAATTAGCTGGAAGATGTCACTACCTGCTGTTGACAGATCCTGCTCATGTGACTGACAAATTGGGTGTATTGATTTAGAATATGTATATAATTGCCTAGTATTACCTGGGATTATGTGTCTTTGAGCTGAGCTGGGTCTAAGGTTTCTTCACGTGGGGTTCTTACAGTTTGCTTATTTTTTTTCTTCTTTTTGTTGTTTTAAGTAATTGCAGAATATTTTAGTTGTCATGGTTACATGCAGAGGTGGCAACAACGCCTGCACAAGAGTCATTGATGCCTGTTCAGGCCATTTTACTACCAGTACGCCTTAGACTTTCCCCTACATTCAGCAGCACAGGGAACGGCGCAGGCAGCGCAGCGATGTGCCTGAAGTGACCAATGGCAAAGCTCCACACAGTAAGGAGCTTTACTATTGGATGGTTTGGGCGGGCGCCGGAGCGATATAACGCAAGATGGCCGCCCTCATAATCATGTTCAGGAAATAGAAAAAAAAATCTACAATAAGAAAACAAAAAACAAAAAAGGGTTTGTGTTGTTATCTGGTTTTAACTGGCAGAAGAAAACTGTGACGCATTCCCTTTAAAGAGGACCTGTAACCCTTCCTGACATGTCTATTCTAGTAACTGCTTGTATCCACCTTGTAATAATTCTGCAGCGTCTATTCGTTTGACTTTAAGTTGTGTTTCTTCATTATTCCTACTGGAAGGGAATGAATTGCTGGCAGTTTGCAATGAGTATCTAGATCAGGGATCAGCGACCTCCGGCACTCCAGCTGTTCTGAAACTACAACTCCCAGACTCCCTCTTTCACTTCTATGGGAGTTGCAGGAACAGCCAAGTAAGTGTGCATGCTGGGAGTTGTAGTTCCACAGCAGCTGGAGTACCGAAGGTTGCTTATCCCTGGTCTATATAGTTGTTACCAGTTGGGGGTGTGTTCCTGCACAGTCTAGAGGAATGGCACAACATAGAGTCAAAAGAATAGCTGTTCCAGAATTGGTATTATGTGGGGGATCCAAGTAGTTACTGAAACAGACATGTCAGGAGATGGGGGGTCCGCAATACACGGGGCATTGGCTGTGTGCATTCCGCATCATGGATGCAGACCCATTCACTTTAATGGGTCCGCAAATCCGGAGATGCGGTGCGGAACGGAGGCAATATGGAGTGCTTCCTGGGGCTCCGTTCTGTGCCTCCGCACCGCAAAAAGATAGAACTTGCTCTCTCTTTTTGCGGAAAGGACGGATCACGGACCCCATCCAAGTGAATTGGTCCGCGATCCGCATACGGCTGGGCCTTGGTCAGTGCCCGTGTGTTGCTGACCACAATTAGCGGTCCATGGCACGAAGCCCTTACGTTCGTGTGAGCAAGCCCTTAATAGGCAGCTTTTCTGTCTTTCAGATCTTGGAATGGGGTCAGTTCAGCAGACCATCAGCTGTATTAAAATCTTCACTTTACTGCACAAATTATGGGAGTGTCCGAATAAGGCTTCAGGCACATGGCAGTTACCCATATTCCTGCCTGCAAACAGTGGGTCCGTAATACACGGGCACCGGCCGCGTGCACCCCACATCACGGATGCAGATCAATTCACTTGAATGGGTCTGCAATCCGGAAGGTCGGTGCGGATCGGAGTGCTTCCATGGGGCTTCTGTCCGTACCTCCGCCCTGTAAAAAAAAAAAGTAGTGCATGCACTATATTTTTGCTGTGCGGTCCCCCTTCAAGTGTCCACCTGCGGCGGCCCTACGGTCTGTGCCCGTGCATTGCGGACTGCAATTTGCGGTCTGCAGCATGGGCCCGGCTGGCACATGGGGGCTAAAATAGGGGATATTTACAGTTCTCTAAGGTGTATACCTCTATGGGTTAATGTACTTGAGCGTTTAATTTAAATTCTCTTTTTTATTTATTCTTAGTCTGGGTTCACGTATAGTATTTGTGGTGTAAATGAAGGCAGAAATCTACGGCAGCTCAAACCTGTCATAGATTTCTGTTTAGGCGCATCCTCTGGCAGCGCAGGCGTAGAAGGCACCAGTCCTGATAAATCTCCCCATAGAGTCATAGATGCTCCAGGATTATTGTCCCATGTCAGGAGAGGTGACAGGTCACCCTTTAAGGCGTGAATAAGACAGTCGGATCCTACAGATCAAGTGAAGGGCATTTTTCGTAAACTCTCCCTGCCTTTTGTCACTTTTCTGCCATTTTGTGTGGCAGAGCCAGAATATGACAAGGGAAGTCTTATTATCGTCTGTTAATCCTGTTTGAAGATGGACGGTATCATTTACATTAAAAATAGAACGGCTGGCATATGTCATGTCCTAAGTATTAGCCGTGGAGGAGACAGGAACAGGATATTTCACTTGGCTTCTGCCCAGGATAAACATTGTGCCCGTTGGTTTGCATTTTAATATGAGCCGTTTTCTACCTGAGCCCTGTAAATAAATGAGACGGATTTCGGGCTTTGATTTACACTTTGATCTTTATTTAGCTCTTGGTTTTTTGTTAGTCATCATCAAGACACAAAAAAGGATTCTTGCCGTAGATCCTCTCCCTATTCAAAGACACGTTGAAGGGAACCCATGATTAGATCTGATCCCACAAATGTCCATATTTCAGTTCCACAAAAAAATAGAACATGTACTATTATTGTCTGCATTACGGACAAGGATAGGACTGCTCTATTAGGGGCCAGCTGTTTCGTTCCGCAAAATATGGAATGCACAGGGAAGTCATCCGTATTTTTTGCGGATTCGTATTTTGCGGTCTGCAAAATACATATAGTTGTGTTTGAGCCCTATGAAAAAGCAGAGATGGACTAACATTTCATATGCCAATCTGATGTGCGCTGGTATCAGATGAGCCAAATTTGTTAAGAGGTGATGCCCTTTTTGTAAATTTCGCAGTCCATGAGGCAAAAATTCAAGCCTATGCCAGCTTTAGCTGGGGTAGTTTTGAGCTATAATTTATGCCGGTTTCGTGACATAAATTTGCCAGATAGTAACCCTGCCCCTTGTATTGAGCCTCGACAAAGTTGATATGCATTAGGCTTCATGCACACGAACGTATTTTGTTTCCGTGTCCGTTCGTTTTTTTTGCGGATAGGATGCAAACCCATTCATTTCAATGGGTTCGCAAAAAATGCTGACAGCACACCATGTACTATCCGCATCCGTATGTCTGTTCCGTAGCCCTGGAAAAAAAATAGAGCATGTCCTATTCTCCGTTTTGCGGACAAGTATAGGCATTGTTAAAATGGATCCGCAAAAAAAATAGATGCCATACAAAACGTCATCTGTTTTTTTTCCGGATCCGCATATTGCGGACCGCAAAACACATACGGTTGTGTGCATGTAGCCTTAGGCTGAGCCATGAAACTTGCTGTTGGTGCCCTTTTAGGTTGTCTTCTGTTCATGTTTGGGAAGTTTCTTGTTGTGGAGCCACTCAAACAAAATCGGAATTATCTGTCCGGCTCCCAAATTCCACAGGGTTTTTGTCCAGTATTAGTTGGCTGAAAAATAGATCATCATTGGGCTGGGACTGTGCGATTTGGCTTTGAAAATCAAGTCTGGTTTATTAAAAACGTATGGACAATTCTTGTCTTGAATTTCTAACCATAGAAACTCATAGCTGTCCCATCTCTGAGTAGGAGTAGTTGGACTACCCAGAGGGTGGGCTTCCACATTCCTACAGTTTTTGAAGCCAAAGCCAGGAGCGGATCATAAACGGAGGACACATATAAAGGAAAGACTCTTTTGTCCGTCTTAAATCCACTCCTAGATTTGGCTTTAAAAACAGTAAAAAGCCTTAGGCCTCATTCACACATCCGTGTTTTGGTCAGTGATTTCAAATAGGGGTTTTGAGCCAAAACCAAGGGCGGCTCTAAACACAGAACAGGAGCAGATCTCTCCCTTTTACCTTATGTCTGTGGAGGCTCCAGTCCTGGTTTTGGCTCACAATGACTGATGGAAATCACTGACGTGTGAATGAGGCTTTAAAGAACCAGACATCAACTTTATGGTGGGCTTACTGAGGGCAACATAAAGCCTCAGTCACACGTCAGTGTTTTAGTCAGTGATTTCCATCAGTCATTGTGAGCCAAAACCAGGACTGGAGCCTCCACAGGGATAAGGTATAAGGGAGAGATCTGCTCCTGCTCTGTGTTTAGAGCCGCATCTAGTTTTGGCTCAAAAATCACTGATGGAAATCACTGACCGAACCCTGACGTGTGAGTGAGGCACAAAGTAGTGACAGACATCGCGGGCTGTCATTTGTGAGCTAAAAGTAAGTGTTTCCTGAAAACCAGCATTATATTCATCGCAGCCCGAACCTGGAGAAGAGTCACGGTTATTCATGAGATTCCGCTCTCCCTGACCACCTTCTGGTGATTGGCAGTTCTCTCCGAGGGAGAAAACCAAGGAACTGTCGGTCATCAGAAAGTGGGAAGGAAGAGTGGGATCTCCTGAATAACTGTGACTTTTCTAGGCCTGAGATACCTTGATTATGATGCTGACTTTGGGCAACCACTTACTTTTAGATTATGAAAGACACAGCGCTGAAATCGCATTGCCCTCAGTAAGAACTGCATAAAGTTGGTGAGCGGTTCCCTTAAAGCTAGCCATACACATATAATCTATGATGGCCTAACCAGCACATTTTTGCCAAGTTTGGCCGACCCTCTGGCGAATATATCCTCATGACTCCACCAACGCTGATTTCGGGGGAGATCAGTATTGGGCATCTTGAATTCAATGACTCAGTTTATTTCGTTCTCAAGGAGGCTTTCTCTCCTCACACCAGTGACTACATAAGCATGCATACGTATGGGAGAATTGGGAAGATGGCTGTTGCGCTGGTGTGTTGTCAGATCTAGTTTTTTTTCCCTTCTCTCTTGGGCTACATGCACACGACTGTTGCCTGCCCCCCCCCCCCCATCCGCTCCTCCTTGAAATTTTGCATCCGTCAAAAAAAACGGATGACGGACCGTTTTTTTGACAGATCCGATTTTTATGGCAGATCCATTGTAAAAATGCCTATCCTTGTCCGCAAACGTGAAAAAAATAGGACATGCACTATTTTTTGGACGGAATGAAAACACGGATCACGGATGCGGAACAAAAACGGTTGACCATCCGCATTTTTTGACTGACCCATTGAAACGAATAGGGAAGCATCCTATCCGTGGAAAAAAACAGAACGGACACAGAATTGTGCTGACTTGAAACAGCGATTGAATTCACTTTCAGTAATCGTCCAGCTTTGCATTGAGCAATATATTACATGTCAACGTAAAAGGAGGGTGAGCACACATTTGTTGATTTAGGCTTCTTTCACACTGGAGTTTACATTTTCCAGTATTGAGATCCGGCAGAGGATGTCAATACCGGAGAAAACCACTTCTGTTCTGTTCCCATTCATTGTCAATGGGGACAAAACGTAACAGAACAGAGTGCTCCATAAAGCATTCCGTTCCGTTTGGTTAAGGTTCTCGTACCGGAAAGCAAAGCGCAGCATGCTGCGGTCTTCTTTCAATCATGGGATGCGGAGCAAAACGGCTTGACCCACAATGCAAGTCAATGGAGACGGATCCGTTTTCTCGGACACAATAGAAAACGGATTTGTTCCCCATTGACTTTTTAATAGAGTTCATGACGGATCCGTCTTGGCAATGTTAAAGATAATACAACCGGATCCGTTCATAACAGATGCAGATGGTTGTATTCTCAGTAACAGAAGCGTTTTTGCTGATCCCCGCCGGATAAGGCAAAAATGCAAGTGTTAAAGTAGCCTTAGATGTAAGGAGTTCTCAACATGTCATTGTTTGGTCGCCACTTGTGAAGGATGTCACGTATGAAATTGGCAAGATATCCATCTACTCAAACAGTTTTCAAGCCAGCTCCTGGGTCTGAATACTTTTGTAATTGCATGTAATTAAAATTTTAGTAAAGCCACTGAGTTATTCAATAAAATGTATCTGTATAGCGCCATCTGCTGTTTGTTCTTTTTCTTATTTCTTTGACCTGCTCACTGAGAAGGCCGCACATGCTCAGTATCATCCTTCAACTGCCTCCTGAGCTGTGATAGGGAGAGCTGAGACACGCCCCCTGAGCTGTGATAGGGAGAGCTGAGACACGCCCCCTGAGCTGTCATAGGGAGAGCTGAGACACGCCCCCTGAGCTGCAGCAGAAAAGACACTCCCCTGAGCTGTCAGCTTGATATAAATCTAGCAGAGCAATGAATGGGAAGATCTCTGGACCCATGCGAGGTACAGGGATGGTTCTAGCTTTGTTACTATATGATGTCTGATTTTCCTTTTTTAAATTAGTCATGGAATAACCCCTTTAAGGCTTGGGCTACACAACGGCTCAGGCCGTGACATATGTTTCACAGTCAAACATTGCAGCATCTCAAAGCAACTGTACTTTACGTTGCAACGTAAGGGAGCTGAATGCGGTGCTGTGACTCGGCGACCTGGCAATCGCAAGAATTTCAGCAGGTCGGATTTCTTCTCACTGTTGAGTCGTGGTTCCTCCAGCTTGCAAGTCACATCCATTTTCATTATTTTGCAGTATACACTTGTGAGGCTGCCATCTTTGACCGCATGACATGTAGTCGCCGAGTAGTCTCATCCTAAAAATATCTGGGTGGCACGATTGGAGTTACTGAGATCCGTAGTATTCAAGTTATGTATTGGTTCGGGGATGTTGCGGGAGTTTATCCGATGTGACCATCAGTTATGAATTGCCGCAGTTATTGTTCCCGTGACCTGGGATGAATAGAAGCGCAGTGATAAAAGCGAGTCCCATCTACAGTCCCTGTGAGTCTTTCAGTGTCTGTAAAAGCTCGGCGTGAACACAAGGCCCCTTTCACTGCGGCAGGGCAGTTTGGGCTCTCCTTTGTGCCTCTCACAGTGTGGTTTAGTATTGATGCAGATTTAGCCATAGTAACCTGGATATGATATTCAGCAGTAACAAGAATGGCTTTGAGAAGCGGGCGCTTTTCTCCACCTTTGTGCGCAAAATGTTATTGTATAGAGTTCTGCGGGAGGTTTCCTATTCCTAGGTATACAGTTCGCTCATGCCCCAGGCTGGAAATTTCCACTGGTAGCTTGGACTATCTGGATACAGGGTCAGAATTTAACTCTTTAGTCAGTTTTGTAGCTGGTATGACTTTGCTGGACGTGGGTATTGGCAAACTGAGGTTAGTTGGTAGGACTGGAAGCTAGTATGGCCGTTCAGAAGTCCCCCAGTACTTTGGCCTTTCCCTTTCTAACATCGAATGGAAATGGTCCCCCAGTTAAAGACATCCTAGAATTGTTTTTTTTCCAGAAGTGGAGGATAAATAATGCAGTACGTAAATGAGGCGTATAGATGTGCAGAATTGTCCCCTTACAATTATTCCAATTTGGAATCTTAAAAACGTTTGGCACGCTGGAATGGGGTGGGGAATATACAGGGATTTGGGCCACTTTTGCCGCACATCATGGTGCATGTCATATCTGCACAATAATTTGTGACTTTTCACTGCTAACTTTTTTTATCACGAAAAGTGGGGTTTAAGGACAGGCCTAACAAGCTTCCACTAATTCTGAGGTTTTAACCTAGAAAGTGCAAAAATCAAAAAAGGCACAAATCTATCCCCACTGACAGCAGACGTAGATTTACTTTTGAGGCTTAAAAGGTTTTTTCTGAGAGTAAAATATTAATGACTCCCGGCACACCCATGAATCGGCTGTTTGAAGAGGCCACAGCCCTCAGGTGAGCATTGGGGCCCCTTCCAAGCCCATTTGACCATGTTCAATGGTCAAATGGGCTATTTGCAGCTCAGTTCCATTCAGATGAATTGGCCTGGGCTGCAATACCAAACACAGCCACTGTACAGTGTATGGCGCTGTGCTTGGTTTGCTGTGGGGAGACCACAGAACTTGCCAGAGAGCCAATCGCCTTCTCTCACAGCATGCCAAGAACAGCTTTGTACATTGTATAGTGGCTGTGTTTGGTATTGCGGCCTAGGCCTATTCACTTGAATGGGACTGAGCAGCACCTAGACCATGTGACCTAAGAATGTGATGTCCCTGTCCTAGGAAGAGACCACAGCACTCACTAGATCGCCTTGGCCTCTTCAAACAGCTGGTTGGTGGAGGTGCCAGGATATTGATGACAACCTATCCTTATGGGTCATCAATATCGTACTCCAGGAAAACCTCTTTTAGGAGTAGAGACAGAAGGCCCATGTTCCCAAGTTATATTTACCTCCTAGTTGCCACGCTCAGTAAATACCCATCATCCGCTTCCGTGGACTATGCCATTATAGAGATCAGCCTGGCCCTGCAGCCAGCGATGGGGGCTGATCATTTCTGTAATGAAACATGCCATGTTTAGTGCTTGAAATGACAATATAATTTGGAATATCCATCCCTGAAAGTGAAAGATTAAAAAAAAACTGACTCTACCCCATCCCAGCCTCTTTCTTAAAATGAATGTATTTTACATGCGCACATGTGATATGTGTCATATTACAAAGCAAATAAGTTGCCTGAAGTCTACAAAAGTAATTTTTCGTAATGACACCCCTACACCGCTAATGTACTGAATATTTCCTTTGGCTAAATGTCCCCATTCACCTTCAGTAACTGTCTGCCGAATGAGGTTCCTCTTAGCGCAGCTGAGCATGCATGTGTTTTCACTGGGGAGAGGGAAATAAAATGTTCCCTGACTGCCGACAGTGCTTATTTCCTGTGTGAACTAATGTTCAGTCATGTTAGGCTCAAAGGGAGTCTGTTAGCAGTTTTTACCATGCTAAACTGCTGACAGCACTAAGTAGGAGAACAGACATGCATACCTTTCGTGGAGCTTTTATCATCAGGAGTAGTGTGAATTTGACCTTTTATTCTGCACCTACAAGTGCCCTGGAAGTGGCACTTGACTGTGACGTGCTCTCTGCTTCCAATGCAGGAGACCACTACAGCAGAAGGAAAGGCTTGTGAAGAAGCTCAATCCAGCGAGTATGTCACAGTGAAGCACCGTCTCAAGGGCACTTGTAGAAGCACAATCCGACAGAATAAAAGTCTGCAATCTCACTACTCCTGATAATAATCCAACACGCCTAATCCTTTTCTCCACTGGCATCTGTCTTTGGGGGAGAGTCAGGACGTCAGAATTTCCACTTGTGTGTTTCTTAAAGGGAATCAGTCAGCTTCGAAACACCCCCAAAATAGAGTAAGTGGTGTATAGTATAGTAGTGATTCCGAGTCCGGTTAGGTCATTTTTCTCTTCATACTCACTTACATTCAGACGTGGACCCTGACAAACATCAGTAAAATGCGTTGAGAGGACTCCTGAGCTCACACATATAATGGAGAGGACTAAGAGGCGTCCTCTCAGTGCATTTTACTGCTGGTTTGTCGGAGCACAGCGTCAGGATGCAGGATGTTTCGGAGCTGACAGGTTCTCTTTAAAGGGATTTCAAGGGAGTAAAAATATATTAGTCTGCGATTGAGAGTAATGAAGTGTACTCACCCTTACCAATTCCCAAAAGGCCTTTCCTAATAGTTTTTACCCCCTGAACTACCCCTTTAGGGTACTTTCACTCTAGCGTTAGTGTGATCCGGCAGGCAGTTCCAGTGTCGGAGCTACCTGCCGGATCCGCCGTTCACTGTGACAACTGATAGCATTTGTAGACGGATCCGGGTGCGGATCCGTCTACAAATGCATTGCAAGAACGGATCCGTCTCTCCGCTTGTCATGCGGATGGACGGATCCGTCTTGCAGTCTTTTCCAGTTTTCCGTCCTTCAGTTGTTTCGCAATGCCGGATCCAGCACTAATGCAAGTCAATGTAAATTAATGCCGGATCCGGCATTCCGGCGACTGATCAGGCATTTTGGATGAACATAATACCGCAGCATGCTGAGGTATTATGTTCGGCCAAAACGCCTGACAGTGACTGAACGGAAGGCATCCTGATGTAAACTGAGCGGATTTCTATCCATTCAGATTGCATGGGGATATGCCTGATCAGTCCTTATCCGGTATAGAGCCCTTTTGACGGAACTCTATGGCGGAAAAGAATAACGCCAATGTGAAAGTACCCTTAGCTGGATATTTACATTTGACTTGTTTCTTGTGCTGACATTCTGTATATAATCCCCCCTGTCACCAGGGCATGTTCTTAGGAGTACAGTATAATAAATATTGGTTGTAAAATCAATGCCTAAACTGTATGAAGTCAGGTTTCCAATAGAGGTAGTCTAGTATCAGTGAATATGCTTTCCAGGCCCATAATATGTATGATCTATCCTCAGGATACGTCATTAATATCTGATCAGTGAGGGTCCGACACCCGGCACCCCCACTGATCAGCTGTTCTCTGCAGATGGGAGAGCTGTTCACAATGGAGGTGCGGTGCTGGCTTACTGTAGATCAGTTCCTTTTAAAGTGAATGGGAGCAGAGCTGTAGTAACCCACCACGACCACTACACCCTGAATTCAGCTGTACTTCCTGTCCCATTCAAAGTGCTAGTTTCAGCATTGGAGGGGCCTCAGATGGTCCATGGGGGTGCAGGGTGTTGGATTCTCACTGATCAGATATTAATGAGCTATTCTGAGGATAGGTCATCAATAGTAGGAGCCTGGAACCCCCCTTCCTTTTAAAGCCAACATCCAGCGATGGCAAGAGACCTGACATGGATCAAGGCCTGATACTGATTTATGAGGGCTAATCTTACACTCTAAGGATCTCTGAAGGATGCCTTAGGTTAACCAGCCTGCTCAACTAAAGTGAACCAGACGATTTACTTGCTTTCGTATTTATCAGGTATTTTAAGTGCGAACAAAGCAAGCAGAGTTTTTGGAGACTGGCATGTAATCATTTTCTTCTGTCTACAGGTGTGTTCTCCTCCCTCTTCTGGCCTTGGATGCTCCTCCTCAAAGTCTTATGCTGGTGGTCGATTCAGTTGATGAAGGATGCAATGTTACAGAAGGCGAACACCGACCATCTGGTTTATCGGGAACCATAGCTGATCTTTTAGCAACACACCATGAGTTCTTTCCACCATGGCTACTTCTTATATGTTCAGCCCGCAAACAGAGCAGAACAGTCACTAAAATGTTTACAGGTATGTAGAGAAGCCGTTGTCCGAGACCATCTCTAAATCCCTCCTGAAGCTGTGGAAGAAACTGGTCACGTTTTTCTAATGTCCTACAACCAGAGTTCTCCTCCATTCCCAGGTTTCCAGCCTCCACAGATAAGCAGTGACAACTTGATGTCCCAAACCAGGAGTTACTACTTATTTGTAACTGGAACAAACAAGAAACTACTAGGCTATCCTTTCATTCTTCTGCTCTTACACCCTGCGAGCCAGGCTCTGCCTGAGCTTACTTTTAGGTGTGTGGTAAAATGAGTATAAATTCCAGTTAATCGGACTCCTGTTTTATTGTGGCCTTTCATTTTTTATCATGTCAGCCTTTTTTTTTTTTCTTGAATAGCTATTAAGACCACTTGTTTTGTTGACGTCCCAGCCTGTAAGGAACAAGATAATTTATGGGTTTTGCAGAGCTATGCTAACTATGTAAGTTTAACAAAGCGGCCCCAGAGTTCAGTGAAAGACCCCTTTGCTATTTCTGAAATGGCCTGAGGCCTCGCTTTACTGGTTGCTCTCTTTGGTGGCCAAAGGTCACTCTTCTATTATGTGAGGGAATGAAAGTGCTGAAAGTAGTCATAAAGCTTACATGTGCCTAGTAAACGGGAAGGGCAGATAGCCATATCAGACGTGAGAAGTGGTTGCATCGTAAGAGGCGTAAGCCTTCCTGGAGAACCTTTTTAGTCCTGCTACATGTTTTTTTGTCCTATTTTATATAGAGATAATACGTTGTACATGTACAAGGGGTTGTCCGTTTAGCACAATTCCTGTACGTATACCTCGTTGGGGAACCATGGTGCCACCTCTCTGTGAGCCAGTGGACAGGGTCTGTTCACCAATTCAGACGGCCATGTGTAATACTGCTGAAGATAAAAGCAGCCGGCTATATCTATCTGCAGTGACCAGCTGATTGATGTGGCCAGGAACCCCCACTGATCCGTAGAACAGGAGTCTGGAGACCCCCAGTTCCTCCTCACTGCAGTTGTGTGTTTGAATGGAGCTGAAAAGAAGCGGCATGCGTCCTCCGCTCCTTACAGTCTCTATGAAGCTGACCGAAACGGCTGACAGTTTTGCTCTGCCGTCTCCGTCAGTACTATAGACATTGAATGAATCGGGAGGGTGCATGCTTGACCATTTCAGCTGCTCCTCACTGCATGATGCAGTATGGATCCACCAGTAGGGTCTCGGGACTCATTTAAAGTGAATAATGGGGCCCCCAGCGATCAGACATTTATCTGCTATCCTGGGTTGTCTAAACATCAGTGAATACAGTCATTCTTGCCTAAAAACCTGACCTCTCCCGACACATCTGTTTTAGTAACTCCTTACATTCCCTCTGTAATAATAATTTCGGAGCATCTTTTCATAGGGCTCTTCTTCCTCCGGTATTACTACTACCAGCTGATTAGAGAATCTCCAACTGGGTGTTACCAGTGGGGAGGGGACGGCCCTGCACAGTCTGGCATTGGCAGAACTGATTGGACAGAAAAAGCCCTCACTGCCAACACTCAGATTTATTAATAAGCTTCTAGTAGCAATAGCTGAGGAACATGATCAGAAGAAAATGTGCTCCAGAATTGCTATTGTATGGGGAATACAATTATTTAGTGAACCAGATTTGTTATGAGTGGTGAGGACCTCTTTAAGCTGGGCATACATATATCAGATAACTATCGTCCAGGCAAGTGTCCGTCTGACAGCAGTGTATCTTGATCATCCCATATATACGCATGCTCAGTTCGGCCAAGCATGCGTATGTAGTGAGTGGGCAGAGTGGATACCACTGGCAGCGGCTTATCTCCTGAAAACAAAAGGATTGGGCAGTTGAAGTTGAATAATGGGGGTACTATCTCTCCTTGGGGAGGGCGCCTTAATCTGCTTGAGGAGACTTATAGGCCATACGTGCTCCTCTGGAATTCTGGGAAGAAAGGGATGCAAATGAGCTCTTAACAAGCTCTGCCTCTAATGCCACCAGATGTAAGGCAGCTATCCTATAAGTCAATGTTCAGCCCTTTAAATAGGCCTAGTAAAGGAGCTGAACATTGACTTCTAGGACAGCTGTCTTACATCTGGTGGCATTAGAGGCAGAGCTTACAAAGAGCTCTTTTGAATCCCTTTCTTCCCTATACTAAAATATTCATTTACATCCTTAACCTATTAATTTCTGGGTCATTAGTCAAATAGAACAGGGATGGACGAAATATTGTTTGAACTTTGTCACCCATTAAACCAGGGATGCCCAACCTGCGGCCCTCCAGCTGTTGCAAAACTACAACTCCCAGCATGCCCAGACAGCCTACAGCTATGAGCCTACAGCAAGGCATGGTGGGAGTTGTAGTTTTACAACATCTGGAGGGCCACAGGTCGGGCATCCCTGCATTAAACAGTGCCTCCATGCTTTTTTCTCACATGACCATCTTCCTAGCCAAGTATGAAGACAACCTGGTGTATTGGCTGTCATACTCTTCCTAGTCTTTTTCTGTGAAAAACTTGCAGGTAGTCATTTCAGGTCTTTCAATGGAAAGTGATAGATGTAGTTATGACTAGGGCTGCAGCTTTTGACTATTTTTGTAATCGAGTATTCTATCGATTTAATCCAACAATTAATCAAGTACTCTAATATAGGGTTGCGTTGGGTATCAAATTATCGATACACAATCAATACTTTTCTACTGTACTGTTTTGTACTGTAGGATTTGCTTTTTACCGATACTAGGTGGCGCTAGTGCATAGCCTAGTATCAGAGAACATGGCATGCTCTGCTCTTAGCTTGCGCCATGTTCACTCAGCAGCACAAGGGAGAAGGAGACAGTCTCCCCCCCCCCCCTGTGCCGCTGCTGCCACCAATGAGAGGGGAGGTGGAGACTGCACCACCAATGAAGATAATTAACCTTTAATACAAATACAGGAGGCGGTGCCGGCGGCAGAATCACATAGCCGTCACTCGGCCTCTATGACAGGGAGCTGCGATCAGCGGTAGTTAACCCCTCAGGTGCCTCAGGTGTATCTTCATTGGTGGCGCAATGCGCCACCCCCAGTATTGAAAGCATTGGTGCGTCAGTGCGCCCTTCCACCCCCACCACCCTAGTATTAAAAACATTGGTTGCGCAGTGCGCCTCCCGAAACCCTTCCAGTATTCTAATCATTGGTGGGAGTGCCCACAGGGTCCCCCCACCCCCCTCTTCATTGGTGGTGCAGTGGCAGTTCTGATTGGAGTCCCAGCAGTGTAATCCTGGGGCTCCGATCGGTTACCATGGCAGCCAGGATGCTACTGAAGCCCTGGCTGCCATGGTAAGCTCCCTGCTGCTGTGTGCACAATGCACAGGGCAGCAGGGACAGAGTAAAGTCCTATTCACCCTAAAAGAGCTCTATAAGTGTGAATAGGACAAGGGTTTAAAACATCCCAGGTTCTAGCCCCTAAGGGGACTAACAGTTATCAAATAAACTGTAAAAAAAAAAAAAAAACACGTATAAATCAATATCCTAATTTTACATATAAAATATATAAACAATAAATAAATAAACATTATTACATATCGCCATGTCTGAAAGTCCAAACTATTAAAATATAAAAAAATATCTTCTATACGGTGAACGCCGTAACAGAAAAAAAACTTAAAATGCGGAATGCACGTAGATTGTTTGGGTGTTTTTATTTTTGGTACCGAATGGTATCAAGTATCGCAATACTTTTTTATGGTATCGAAATCGAATAAAAATCTTGGTATTGTGACAACCCTACTCTAATAACAGAAAACTAATTAAAAGAACGGTTTTCTTTATAAAAACTCATCAGCCCCCCAGTGCCACCAGCTTGCCTCCCAGTGCCACCATCTCCCCCTCCTAGCCATGTCTCTAGCGGCAGTGAAATAAAATACTTACCTGTCCTGTAGAGGCGCCGCTCCACAGCTCCTCCACAGTGTTGTCCTGACATCAGACAGCGTCGGGTCATAGTGCGCACTTGCGTGCACTATCACCTGATGATGTGTCAGGATTCAGTGCAGCGCGGTACAGGCCGGCGGGTGACCACGAAGCGGTGAGTAATAGCAAGAGCTTCACTCCGGCCCGTGATCACATGACACAAAAATTTTGCATCGAGGAGTTTTTTTGTGTCGAATTACTCGATCCAATCGAGTAACGTTTAAGCCCTAGTTATGACCACTAGCAATGCATGGAAACATAGATGCTCTGGTTGTAATTATATATGAATTGTTGTGACTCCTGCCCCCGGCAAGCTGCTATCTGTGTTTTACAGTTAACTGGATACTGCCGCTGTGGTGGGGCCTCCTTTACGGGCATATGATGACTGTTATTAGTAAATTGGGACAGCTGGTGTATTATGGACGTTTCCCTGAACATCCTGTGTGCAGACGTGCCTATGGGGATTTCTCAATATTCTCAGCATCTGCAGTGCATGGAGCTGACCATAGGTGTTTGCGGCTTAAGAACATAGGTAGTCAAATTGCTACAGACTTGCCTGGTAATCCCAAGAGACACCCATAGTGTTCATTAATCCAACAATAAGAACGTAATTGTTCCTTTGGCAAATAATTCAAACAAAAAAAGAAAAACCGACAAAAGCTAACATAATTTGCTTATTTTTCTAGCTCTTGTTTTGTCCGTTCACACAATCACAGACCATAAGAAGTAAAACAGAAAAGCAGTGTATTCTTCTCTTAGTTTGCAGCCGTGTCTTCTCCCCTCTCTCTCTGCCCCTTTAATGCTAGTGCACATGAGCCAAGATGTTTAGGAGGAGGAGAGTGAAGTTTTAGATTGCTTAATTTTTTTCTGCACAGTGAGCGTGGCCATTTTGTTAAAAGGAATTTCCTAGATTCCAGATTTGGTAACAGTCCCAGCCATAGTACAAATAGTACCAGTTGTAGTTCATACATAGTACGAACTGTCGTAAATACATAGTAGCAGCCACAGTACATATATAGTACCAGTAGTATCAGCTGTAGCACATGCATAGTACCAGTACAGCAGTGTTTATTCAGCCAATTCGGCTTATTTACACTCTACAGGGAAAGTCACTCAACTTTTCTAGACTGCTGAAAAGCTAATCTGCCTCATTATGTAGCGATAATTCCACCTTTCACTGCATGATTGGGCAGATTTACCTTTCAGCAGCTTTGGAAAGCTGGGTAGCACATGGGGGTATGAAGGAGACCAGACTGTGTGTGCACAATATATGCTCATGGTTGTCCTAATACTATATTTATGGGGATAGTATATACAGAACGTATATACCAAGTGTGACCTCCATTACATCTCTGCGAGGTGGTTACCCAGCTTAACCAGACGGCTGAATTTCAAGTGTGTATGTAGTAATAAATCCCTTCATATAGCTATAAAGAGACTGCAGAATGCCAAATCTACCAAGGTAAATCCCCATCCTTACTCCTAAATACATACAAACGTAAAAACAAAGGTGAAATGGCATACTGCAGCTAGAGCTCCGTCCTGCCACTATGCTGGATGTTAGAAGAGGCATTAGTTTATATTTTGGCCAAATTATGTAAGCCACCCACCACTTCACGGTTGCCTCTCGAGTGGTCCCTAACATTAATTCTTACCTTTTATGGGCCATATCAGCCACACAAAACCCAGGGAGTGCAGGTGCAGCATGCATGCCAGATACACTCTGCTTGTAACCCCGTCTGGTGCCATACAGCGTTCATCAGATCAAGGGATGCAAATACCAACATGCATGCTGAGCCCACTAGTACTTCTCCTGGAACCAAATGGCTTCTGGTAAGTTCTATAAAGCAGACTCAGTTTTATACTGACTTTAAAACCAGCCTACAGGGCGGATTCACTAGTCAGGTGTGCATGACTGCATGGAGGTCACCGCGCCTCCAATATATGCTACAAAGGATTAAAATGGGGATTGCAGTCAGCACAACCCAATACGCAGGTGCACGTTGCTATGGTGAAATACACATACTTCACATATTTCACCATAGCAACGTGCACCTGCGTATTGGGTTGTGCTGACTGCAATCCCCATCTTACTCCTAAATAGTTCTATAGCTAGGCAGATTTTCCACTCGCAAATCTAGGAAACTTTGGTTACTTGCAGTTGCACAATATCAGAGTAACATTACTTGGACCATTGTACAACTCCTCAAGACTTCTCATGCTTTCCAGCACTGATGAATGTCAGGTTTGCCTAGACAGACAGTAAGAAATTTCTCCTACCTATATAGGCAAACTTGACATTCAGGCACCTGGGAAAGCAGGCTGTTAACTTCAGGTGTCCTGTTATACCTGCATACATACAGGGGAGGTGTAGTACGAAGCTGCTGTAGTCTTTCGCTTTCCACCACTTCACAGTGATTTGGATGTCCATTGATGTGAATTGACATTAAGCCCCGCCTCTTTTTCCAAACTTCCAACAGCTTTAACTGTGAGGACATTCTGTTGCAGAGAGAGATAAATGTCGGTCCCCAGCCAAAGATGGGTGGGCTGGGAGAAAGGAGGCATTTATCTGACTGCAGGAAATCTGCTAAAACTGCCTTCTGTAGCAGCTTGTAGATCTCCATGTGGATAGAGCTGTAGACAAACTTTACTTTGCATGTTCTTATTTTTTAAGGTTTTGTGCTCCTCTATGCATTTATGCCATACATGACTGGTTAATGAAGGTCTGTACCTCTGGGATACTCATCTATGAATCTGGTGATCCCTTTAACCAATACATGGGCCACCACATTTCACATGGATTGTGGAAAAGAGGTGGCTGCGCTTCCCTCCCCATTGAAGTTACGGAAAGAGCGGGGCGGTGCTTTTTCTCCTAGTAGGGGACAGTATTAGTCTAGTTTCCCACTAGTGCTTTTAGATCTGGCAGGTTGTTCTGGCAGGGAACAGCCTATCAGATCTCTCTGCATTCTGGCATTGCCGGAAGCTACAGCATCGCCGTCTGGCCCCATTCAATAAAATGAGGACCGGCAGAGATCCAGCCACAGCCCAGCAAACATTCTGAGAATCGGACGGACGAATACTGTTGCCCATGTTTGCCGGGTTGCGGCTGGATCTCCTCCTATTTCCAATGTAGTGAATGGGGCCGGCGGGTGTCAGATAGCGTTTGTCAGTGCCAGATCCAGACATCTCTGGAGGCTGTTCAGGCAGCGTGAACGTTCGTGTGAAACTACACTAATCTTTGTTTGCCCCTACGCTACTCCTACAATTTAGGGTCCATTCACACGTCCGTTTTTTGCGGATCCTATTTTCCAAGAATTCTTTCCGTTTGTCATCCGTTTTTTGCGGATCCGCAAAAAAAAACGGATAGAAGAATACATTTTCCTATTCCAATGAAGTTTTATCCGCAATTTTCGGATTAGAATAGGACATGTTTTATTTTTTGACGGACACTATGTACTGAGAAAATTATGCGGACAGCACACTTTGTGCTGTCCGCATATTTTATAGACCCATTGAAAATCAATGGGTCCGAATTCTGTCCGCAACTATTCCGAAAAATCGGGATCAGATGCGGAACTAAACAACGGACGTGTGAATGGACCCTTATGATGAGGATCCGGCCTTGTCATAAATTAGATGCACTGCCCCTGGACTGGAGTACTTTTTTATTCGGCTTTTATAAATGTCCCCACCCACTCCCTCTCCACCCCCAAGTGGCAAGCACAAAGCAAAAATGCCCATGCCATAAAATATGGTTACACGAGTGTTTAGAAAGTAGCAAATTGGGGTCTTGCAACCTTATTTACTCCAAAAACAGGCATAGTGCCCATCGTACATGACCCCCAATGTCTCCATTGCATCTGTGGTCACCGAGATCAGAAAAGTTGTGACACTAGATGTTCTTAGACATTCCCTATAGTTACATGAAGCGTTTGTCCATATGTAGAGATATAGGACAATTGGGACCTGTACACATGGCGTAATGGTTGGTGGGAAACAACGGTACTCCAGTCAGGAATCGGAGTAGTTTTAACTCCTGTCGCACAAACTGCCAGTCTTTTGTAAATGACCCCCTCAGAGTAGTTGATGCCTTGTTGTTATACAGTGCTTAGATCTGATACACTTTTTCCTAGAAAACTTATAGCTTGAAGCATTTCAGGTGACTTTTATATAAAACACAGGGCGGACAAGTGTTTTTTGTTACTGGCATTTTTGTTCATTGGGTGGAGTTTTGTGTTTTTTGCCTTTATTTCAAAAATGCAGCATGCTGTACTTCTGGCTTTTTTTTTTTTTTGGGGGGGGGTTGTTTTTACATCAGTTTGACTATATGTGGGGGGAAAAAAAGGGAAGGATCTAATGCAGTTCACACAACCATTTCGGAAAAAAAAAGGCCACTGAAAGTGGCTGAAAAATCCAAGCAAAAAACACAAGTACCCTAAAAATCAGTTTTGTTTTTTTCTATTGGTAAAATAAAGCCCCAAGTGCAAAATTCATGTGTGTAAGAACTAGATATAAAAAATTGGATTTATCTGCTTTGCCGAATTTCACAAAGAAATTCGATTTGTGACAAATTACTTTGTCACAAATCACATTCCATTGTATGTAGTGGGCGCAACGACAGGGAACAGTGATCGCGCCTCCCCCGTCATCGAACCCCTCAGATGCCGCATTCAACTCTGATCGCAGCATTTGACATTAAAATTGAGGCCTTTCAGGGGTTAATCTGGTTAAAAAAAAAATACATACTCCATTTGCTTGTGGATTTCTTCAGTCAAGATGGCCGTGACAGCTTCCCCGCGAGCAAATGAAAGAGGTGAGTATGTATATTTTCTTTCACCGCCATTTTAGGAAAAATAGATTCGTTATCATGACTCATGAGGAAATTCGGCTTTGTGGCGAATCAAATATTTCCTTTGACTGCGTTTGACTTCGATTCGCTCATCTCTAGTAAGGACCCTTATAGAAGAGGTCAAAGAGGGAAAGAAAATCTCTCCACTAGATGTCTTGGGAGCAAAGCTTGACTTGTGGTTTTGTCCTGAGAAGTTAGATTTTGACTTGGAGCCTGAATGCCTTCAGTGGTTATCTACAGAAGAACAGAAAAATGTTTAAAAAAAACAAAACTGATCCGTTATTTTGAGCATCAATTTGTGTTCCTTCCGTCAGAGATCAGATTTTTTGACGGGAGAAAAAGTCCTGCATGCACTGGCCGAAGTGACACAAACTGATCATAAGGGTCCATTCACATGTCCGTGTGTGTTTTGCGGATCCGTAAAACACTGACACCGGCAATGTGCGTTCTGCATTTTGCGGACCACACATTGCCGAAACTATAATAGAAAATGCCTTTTCTTGTCCGCAATTGCGGATGCGGGCAGGGCATAGTGTTTCCCCAGAGAAATGAAAGGGTCCGCAATTCCGTTCCGCAAAATGCGGAGCAGAATTGCTGACGTGTGAATGGAGCCTAAGGGTCCATTCACACGTCCGCAAAATGGGTCCCCATCTGTTCCGCAATTTTGCGGAACGGGTGCGGACCCATTAATTTTCAATGGGGCCGGAATGGATGCGGACAACACTATGTGCTGTCCGCATCCGCATTTCCGAAACCGCTCTTCTGCATCTGCACTTCCGTTTCCGCAAAAAAAAAAAAAAAATAGAACATGTGCTATTCTTGTCCGCAATAGCGGACAAGAAAAGGCATTTTCTATTATAGTGCAGGCCATGTGCACGTGGCCGGTGTCCGTGTTTTGTGGATCCGCTTACAGACGTGTGAATAGAGCCTAACTGATGCTGAAAATAACGGATCCATTTCTGACAGAAAGCTGAACGATGATGGGAACCCAGACTTGGGGAGAGTTGACTTCACCGTTATTTTTCCGTTCTTCTGATCCATCAAAAAGTCCTGTGCAACAGTTATGCATATTTGGCATCCGTTTGAGGCATTTCTGTCTGGGATCCGTTCTTTTTAAGAATGAAAAAAGCCATGTTTTTAGTTTTTATTTTTCTGACGGATCAGAGGAATGGATAGCTGAGCGGTGGTGTGAACTGTGCCTTAGATGTGTATTCTAATTGCCTTTAGTCCTCTGACCTTACCACGGACCGTAATGTCTATTTTTCCAAGATAGACGGGGCTGTGTTTGTGGATCAGGTTTTCGCATTGGACGCTGGATGAGCCGCTGTTTAGGATTCCACGAAGTGAAGAGGAAAGGGTTAGTGGAGATGGAATGCTTCTAATGATTAATGCCCCGCTTGTTCCAAGAAAGCTTAGACAAAGGCTCTGTGGTAATGGGAAACAGCTGGTAGCTGGGCATTAGATATCTCTTAAAGGTGTAATCGCCCGGCATGTATTGATCACCTTTACCAAGGTTCACAGGAAGCCTGAAAGAATGCCTTTTTTATACTTTTATTTTTTGTTTTTTTTATACATAATCTAGAGCACGTTTTTAAAATAAACTTTGGACTTAAGTAGTTGATATGGGTGGCGGTACAGATGCTGAGACCACTCTTTACAATTCACCAAGGTGCCTGGGGGGGACCACAAGGGACCTCTGTGTTACATGCGGAGTACTCTATGTGTAGGAGGCTGGAAAAGCACCTTGATTTGAAGGCAGATTTTTCAGGATAGATCATGTAGATTTACAGCAAATCTTCCACATGCGAGTGCCACCATATACTTATCTCCCTATTTTTTTATTTAGCTGCCTCGGTTTGCACTGTCCACAGATTACATGGTTTAGTACTACTGTTCTCTCATCGGCACAGTTTTTCACATTGTGTGCACGTAAAACCTAATTTACTTGCATTGCACTGTACATTTTTGAACATGACCATTTACCCTAGACCAGGGTTGGCAATCTATGGCACACATGAGAATCTTACTGGCGTGCACTGAATCATCTAGAACACAATGGGGGAGATTATCAAACCGGTATGAAGTAGGACTGGCTTAGTTGCCCATAGCAACCAACCGGATTCCACCTTTCATTTTCCAAAGGAGCTGTCCAAAATGCAAGGTGCAATCTGATGGTTGCTATGGGCAGCTAAGCCAGTTCTACTTCACAGCAGTTTGATAAATCTCCACCACTGACTGGTCCTGATGCCATTTACCAGGTCAGTCACTGGTTAGACCTGCTTCTTCCCAGCTACAGGATCCTTCAAGGTATTCTCTTATTATCACTCTTACAGCTGCAGTGTGGTATTGTATGGGAGTTTACCCCAATTTATTGTTAATATAGATCAAAATAGCACAATGCCATGATGTATTAGAAAGAAATACCATCTTTATTGAAACGACATTATGTAAAAAACACATAAGGACACATCATCCGCAAGGTGGGTGGCTAGTAGGGTCAGCATCTCAAATTTCATAAACTGGATATAAAATACGAATAGCACAGGTTACATACATAAAAAATAACCCGGTCCAACCATGAAATAGACATAATACACACCCAAACATGACACACGCGGACAGCCCTGGGGTATTTGGAACTCCAGATAATTTCTGGATTCTGATTATGAGTTTGGGCAGACCTTTCTTCCTGGTTTGTTGGAGCCAGTCAAAGGAGCACTCCTTAAAATGTGTCTTGCTCATTCTTTGTATGTTCCCCTTCCCCTACCTTCTCATTGAGAAAAGGATGCAGTCCCAAGTATTTATGTTTTCTTAAAGGGGTTTTCCAAGACTTTAATACTGATATTCCGTGCTCCGATCAGCTGTTTGAGAAGGCACCGTCGCCGAGGCCTTCTCCGTGCTCACCAAGCACAGGACCGTACATTATATAGCGGTTTTGCTTGGTATCGCGCTAAGCGCTCATTCACTTGAACAGGGCTGAGCTTCTCCTAGGCCATATGACAGATGAACGTGACGTCACTGGCCTAGGAAAAGCTGAGAGAAGGCTGGGGCGCTTTTCTTTCACACAAGCCAGTTTTCCATCTGCACGTATTCCGTTTTGTGAATGGACAGCATCCGAACTGAACACTTACCCATTATTTTCAATGAGCACTGTTTCTCGCTGACCATCTGTCGTTTCAGGAAAAATCGCAACATGTTCTTTCTTCATTCGTTTTTCATAGAGGACTAGTCTATTCATATCAAGGGGGGACATCTATCAATGTCTTTATGCCACAGTAGTGGCATAAAAAAGTGGCAAATTATGGCGCACGCCATATGTACACTATAATTAAGCCAATTTGGCGCATCTCACGCCAGTGCAGGGAGATCAAGATTGGCATAGGGATGCAGAAGTCTTGATAAATGTCCCTCAGTGGGTCAGAGAATCCGAACTGAAGCACTGTCCTTTTTTCTTCTACTGATGGTTGCTAGGAGATGTTAAGTGATATTCTTTAGTTTTTCTTCACGTTCATGAAAAACAAATCAAAAACTGGTTGCATCCGCACCGAAAAAACTCAAGAACTCAACAGATTTGCCTAAAACACTAAAGCAAAATACAGGAAAACTGAGAGAAAACTATCTCTCGTGTGAAATAATTCTTAAAGGGCATCTGTCAGCAGATTTGTACCTATGACACTGGCTGACCTGTTACATGTGCGCTTGGCAGCTGAAGGCATCAGTTGGTCCCATGTGCACATGTGCCCACATTGCTGAGAAAAATGATAATTTAATATATGCAAATGAGCCTCTAGGAGCAATGGGGGTGTTGCTATTACACCTAGAGGCTCTGCTCTCTTTGTAACTGCCGCACCCACTGCACTTTGATTGAAGGGTCCAGGCATGATGAAGTAGAGATGGGACGGCAGCTGCAGACAGAGCTGAACCTCTAGGAGTAATGGCAACGCCCACATTGTTCCTAGAGGCTCATTTGCATATATTCAAATTTCAATTTTCTCAGCAATGCAAGCGCATATTAACATGGGACCATTTTAAAGCGAACCTGTCACCTGCTTTTCACTTATTAAACTATTCACAGTACCTTATAGATCATCCTCATTGTGTTTCCAAACTGGTTTTTCCTGTTTTTCTGGCCTGTAGATTCACGAAAAAATCACTTTATAAAGTCATGCTCTCCTGCGTCACAAGTGACGATACAAGTCAAGGAGGCAGACCCTCCTTGACTCCAGGATGTGCCTCCCCCGCCATAACCCCGCCTCTCAGCCCTTTAATTGACACTTGTCCTCCTGGCCGGGACTGCGCTTGTATCAGCGGCGCATGCGCCGTCGCCCTCCTTTGCAGCGCGATCCCGACCATCGCGCAGAGTGAAGCGCGGTCCATTCGCTTAATCGCGCATGCGCCGTCCCCCGACGCTTCACTCAGAGAACGGGATATTTACATGATACTCGTGTAGTGCAGTTTGTTACATACTTTGCAGCGCGATCTAGACCATCGCGCAGAGTGAAGCGTCGCAAAGGAGGGCGATGGCGCATGCGCCGCCGATACAAGCACGGTCCCGGCCAGGAGGACAAGTGTCAATTAAAGGGCTGAGAGGCGGGGTTAGGGCGGGGGAGGCACATCCTGGAGTCAAGGAGGGTCTGTCTCCTTGACTTGTATCATGACTTGTGACGCAGGAGAGCATGACTTTATAAAGTGATTTTTTCATGAATCTACAGGCCAGAAAAACAGGAAAAACCAGTTTGGAAACACAATGAGGATGATCTATAAGGTACTGTGAATAGTTTAATAAGTGAAAAGCAGGTGACAGGTTTGCTTTAAATAAAATTAGAATAAATACTATGTTCTCCTTGTCACATCTGGGGTATAGGTTATCAATATTTGATTGGTGGGGATCTATCTCTCAGCGCCCCACACGATTAGCCGTTTGAAAGGGTTGCAGTATTCAAGCGAGCACTGTGACCTCCACTTTGGTCTGTCATGTCACATCCATCAGTCACACGGCCTTTGTGCGGTTCAGTCCCATTCAAATGAATTTACGGCACTGTGCTTGTACTATGAAGAGGCTGTAGCAATCATCAGCTTTTTGGCCACCTCAAACAGCTGATCATCGGGGTTGCCAGGAGTTGGACACCCACCCATTGGATATTAATGGGATTGCGGGGTGCCGTTGTCAGTGAAGGCAAGCCGAGACCTAGTGTAGGCCTCAGGCCTGCCTCTAGAGTTTTCCAGGAGGCTGCACCTCAGGTGCAGCCTGCTGGTCAATGTCAGTGTAGCACTGACATTAAAAATACAAAGCACTATAGGAATATGTGTTGTATTTTAGAAGAAATCAAAAGATCTCATGTTATAGTCCCCTTGTGAGACTATTAAGTGGTTAAAAAAAGTAATGCCGCGTATGTAACAAACTGCACTACGCGAGTATCATGTAAATATCCCGTTCTCTGAACGCCGTAAAAAAAAAAGGCAGTATTACTGCTTTTTGCTTAGTTGCCACCAAAAAGTTTAATAAAATATTTCAAAAAGAGCTCTGTAACCCAAAATGATACCAATGAAAACTACAAGTCCTCACACAGCTCCATAGAAAGATGGATCTTCTTTTTTTTAAAAAATATAAAATTTTATTGAGCAAAAGTAGTAAAGCATAAAAAAATAACGGTCTGCGATGTACAAGTTACATTTAAGCTCTATCACGTGAGGTGGGAGGAGCTGCTGGAGGCCAGCAACTGCTGTTGCACTCACGGCGGGGCCCCGGTGCAGTCACTGTACTCCATTACATCAGGGCCCGCTCACAGCGGTCTTCACATGTAAAGTCTATTCATTTCATCCTCAAGCAGTAGCGCTGCTTTGTTAAACTAATCGCCGGTAGTAGTACTCACTATAAAAGCAGTGGGCAGGCCGGTAGTGTTACGTCACTCACTCGGTCATGCTCCTCCCATTTCATTAACAAAGCTGGTGTAGCAGGAGAAAGGCCGCATTGTGCAGTGGAAACGTTGCAATTGTGCACTGTCTCTCTCTCTCTCTCTCTCTCTCTCTCTCTCTCTCTATATATCATCTATATATCTCTATATATATATATATATATATATGAGTCTATATGAATAGCACTCCAGGTATAGAGGTGTTTTATATCATATAGGTGATATGCTCAACTTGAGTCTATTTCAAGCTTCTGAAAAAGGCTCAAGTTGAGCCGAAACGTCGTACCATATGGGTGAATAAAAAACACCTTTTTTCTATACCTGGAAGTGCTGTTCATTTTTCGGACTTGTATTGGGGTAAGAAGCCTATTCCCATTGAACGTGCACCCGCTTGCTTTTCATTTTTGTCAGTGCCGCCATTTTTCGTGTATATATAGATAGATAGATAGATAGAGATAGAGAGAGAGAGAGAGAGATATTTATTTACTATTGATGTATGTAAATATTTACACTTAGGCCAAATACTAATGGATTGTACTGGGACCATTGGTTCAATGACTGCAGGCAGGCTATACGGTCACCAATCGGATTCCACCTTTCATTTTTCACAGCTCCTTTGGAAAATTAAAGGTGGAATCTGATTGGTTTCTATGGGCGACTAAGCCAGTTGTCTTTTATACCAGTTTTGATCTATCTGCCTCATAGTCTTGTAAGTTCTTTCCATCAGGTTTATTTTTGAATTTGTTAAAAATAACGTGTGAAATGTAATTGCCTGGAAGTATTTTCAGTGGCGATGCCATACCAGTTCGTCATGTGAGCAGTTTTGGGTTTTGTGAGGGTGAGGATTAGTGTATATAGCAGGTGTTTTGCCAGGTGCACGTCTTTTCTGTTTTCCCCATTTTTCCCTTGCTATCATGCTTACTTCTGCTCTTTTGAGGCCAGGTGTGACATTCTCTTCAGAAAATGATCTGTTGTTCTGCACAAGGAGCGCACGTTTCAAAGAAAGCCGAATTTGAACTGCTCTGCTGCTCTCCAAGTCTGTGATAAGACATTTACACATTAACTTACACAGTGTGTGCATTGCGCTGTATATCTGCTTGGACCAACTGTTTGATCCTCTGTAAGATTCTGTCTCTGTATGAAATTTAAAGGTGTTTTCTGAGATATTAATAGGATAGGTTATCAGTATCTGATCAATGGGGGTCTGACCCCTGGGACCCCTGCTGATCAGCTGTATGAGAAGGCACCAGCGCTCCGTGGCCTTCTCTCAGCTGTCGCCAGTGACGACGCATTCATTGGTCACGTGGCCTGGGAGCAGCTCAGCCCCATAGACGTGAGCACGATATCGAGCACAGATGCCATACAAACAGCGCTGTGCTTGGTGAGCACGCTGACAGGATCGCTGGTGCTTTCTCAAACTGGTGATTGGCAGGAGTCCCAGGTAGCGGACCGCCACTGATCAGATACGAGATCTGTATTAACAGCTCTGACATGGGGGATGAATGTGGTTTTGCATTACATATGCCTTGGTATATATGGTATGGGAATCCCATGCAGAATAATGGAAGTACATGGCAAAATATGGGACTTATAGAAGACCTCCATGTAAAACGTAAAAATGGTCACACGTTACTAAATGATCTCGGAAACCATCGCGACACCTGGACAGCAGGTCCAGGCAGTGATTGGTAAGTGACGGCTGCTATGGCTGCACTTCCGGTTGTCACTTTTCCAAGTTTCCTTTTGCCAAAGTTTGACTACTGTTCTCACTTCTTATCTTCTGAAAGACGGCCATTTATAAGGGTATGTTCACACATGCCGATCTGCGTATGGTAAATCTGCAGGATTGTACAGTACTGGGAAAAAGGATGAGATTTTAGCATATGTCATCTACACGCTCACGCATGCGCAGTAGCTACAGTGATGCCGTGCCCACAATGGGCATCGCAGTGCGCTTGCCCCAGCCAGGGAGAGCACAGGCGCGGGATCTCGCTGGAAGAGAAGGAGGACGGGCAGAGGCTGGGGGAGGGATATGAGCAAAAGTGGCCGAGCAGCCTGGGCTCCAGCGAAGTGAACGCCGCCCCTGGGCACTTGCGAGCCCTCATTTACATGCAAATAAAAGTCAGTTTTTGCCTCGGGTGAACTTCACAAGAACACAACAAAGGTACCATATGAATCATCTACAGTTATGCTACAGCGCTACGTAAGCGGTCTATAATGTCAAAAGGAGGCACTTACTAATGCATCGTGTCCATATTGCTTCCGTTGCTGGCTGGATTATTTTTCCATCACATTATACACTGCTCATTGACATGGTTATGACCACCCTGTAATCCATCAGTGGTGGACATGCACACTAGAGACAAAACTGCAAGCCTCTCTGGTGGTTGGGACCGTGGGAACCCACATAGGCCTGCACTTTTTCCTATAGTGTGCAAGCACGGCCACCACTGCTGGATTATAGGGTGGTCATAGCTATGGAAACGAGCCGTGTATAATGTGATGGGAAAATTAATCCAGCCAGCAAAGGACGCAGTATGGAGAATAACAATACATTACGAAGTATTACTTGTATTAACCTTCTCTACATGATAAATGCCATTTGCTGAAGTGAGACAACCCCTAAGCTAATAAGGGATTGGGATATACATCTGAAAAAATTACTATGACACATTTCTATTCCTCTATTAGTATGGCACCTGCCGTAAAATATTGACAGTGCTGCGGCTGTGCCCACCATTCATGTGCTATGAATACAGGACATGTTTTTAGTGACGGTTGTTAAAAAGTGACTTGATTATGGTTATTGCTAATACAGCGACTTATTTAATGTCTTCTCTGATGCTAAATCCTATGAGATTTTTCGAAGTATCTAATAATGTTGTGATATTGCAGATAAAATTCCATGAGATTTATGTGAGATTTTTTTTTTTTAATAAGGTACAAGCAGAGCTTGTCTTCATATTATTAGAGGATCCGAATTTCCGATGTTATATTGACATTCAGTAACATAGTAAATAGCATCTAGTGTCTTTGATGTGGCTGCTGAGATCACAAGACTGCTTTAAAAGTAGTAATTCCATTTCTATTTGGAGTCGAGCATGACGAGAGGCACCGACGAGATTTCTGTAAAGCTTGAACAGTGCCAGGCCTCCTGTTCTTTCCGATTCTGCACAGATGTAGGACTGTGAGCCATGAAGACGAGGCACAAGCCGCTTCTCGTTTGTGTTGGTACATAACTGCCAGGGCAGAACTGCAGCTTTTAGGCGGCATATTACGTAGTAAAGCAATATATATAAAATGAACCCTCTAAAGAGGTGATAAACCTTCTCCCTGTACCTCACCCATGAGTTCAGCATCCTGCATTACCCGGATACCGTGTTTATGAGGGCATTTCCTAAGCCTTGCGGGAGGTTTTTCCTCTGCATGTGTTCAGCGTACAGATCTGGAGAAGAGAGGGGAAGCTCCCATGCGTCGTACCTGGTGATAAGATGTAATCTACTAGCCTTGGGTAGTTGTCACTATAACCAGCTAGTAGACAGCCCCTATTGCAGGAAGGAAACTAGGCTTGAGCAAATCGAGCCTGAAGTTGCGCAGGACTTTAGTGAATTACTACGGTATTCCTATTTCCGGATTTAAAAACATTTTAACATAGGAATCCGAAGTCCGATTTGGCACCGAGTTACCAGCCAGTCCCAAAGCCCACTTCGGATTCCTGTTTTAAAATGTTTTTAAATACGCAGATAGAAATACCGTAGTCATTCACCGAAGTCTCGCGCGACTTCGGGCAAGACGAAGTTTGGCTCATACATCATGACGTCTTTTGAATGAATCGACTTCAGATCTATGATTCAAAACTGATTCGCTCAAGCTTAAAGGAAAAATAACACAATAGGCATATGTAAATTGACCCCCCGCTCCCCCAAAAGCGTGTATCTGAGTTTTCGTATTCGGGTGGGGAAATAGTATGTCATGTGCACAGAATTGGGTCTGTCCTTGGTGCACTTAATTTCTCATTTCCATATGGATTAATCATACTTTTTCTCCAGCATGAAGCAATGGATCGCTAGGAGAAAGGTATCATTACATTCAGCTGAGCTAGCCCTGAATTTCCAGCTGACCGACTCCCTATAACATGTCCCAAAGCACATCTGTTCAAAATTGGCAGGAGGTGATGGCAGAAGACGTTCATGTATGATTTCAAAACTGAATATGTGCGACAGTGGAGTATATAAAGTGGTCAGTGGGATTAAGGGCTTATTCCTATGTCGCAGTTTTTTTGTGAAAATTTCTGCCACACAAACATCTACACTACAGGTGTGACTGCAGTACGTACAGTCCTTTAGCAGCCCCTGACCCAGCAGAACTGACATGGAGGAAACACGGAGTTCCTTCACTTGTATATTCTGGTTTTGTTCCATATCTTATCTATTGAGACTCTCTGGGGGTCATTTACTAACATTACTACACCAGTTTTAGCCATAAAAAAGACCTTCTTTCGCAAGGATTTAGATTCCAGAGTGACAATAATTTGTCACGTGGGTATTCTTACCCCATCCTCACCACTTGAGACATCAATCACCAGCAAATTTACTAACATTTACGCCTGAAAACAGGAGTTAAATCTACTCCATTCAGTGGCTGCCATATGCATGCTGTCCTGGAGGTGTGCCTAATTTATGACCAGGCCCGCTCCTCATGATGTATCCGGCAGCACAGGGGCCATTCTTTGATAAATGAGTGCGTATTGCATAAATTGCTGAAGGTTTTTTTGTTTTTTTTTTGGGTGATGTTGGGTTTCAATGTTGCCTTCAGGATGATGGTTGCACTTTTGACCTTAAAGGGTTTGTCCAGGATTTTGATAGTGATGACCCATCTTCTGGTTAGGCCATCAATATCTGTTCAGCAGCCCTTATGCTCAGCTGTTCCTCTCCTTTGTGTTGTGGATGAAGCTGGTTCAGTGTAGTTCTGGCACCGGCCCTACAAGGAACTAGCCGATTAGTGGGGTGTCAAACCCCTGCTGATCTGATATTGCTGAGGATAGGTCATCCATATCAAAATCTTTTGAAAACCCCTTTAAATTTGACAGCTTGAAATTATGTCGGAAATCCCATATACTATGGATGGAATAGCGTAAATCCCATCATGCAGCAGCTTTTTACTATTGTTTATGGGTTGACATTGTATGCTTACCTCAGTCATCTGCAAACTTGGCCTCCCCAGGTGTTTTCATAGCACAAGTCTCTGCGTGTAGTGACAGTTTCAGCTTTGATGGCATGCTGGAAATGTTAGGTTCACCACACCTGAAGTCACATGTAGGGTTACACTGGGTATCGAATTATGGAAACCCAATTGATACTTTTGTACCGGTATCGATTCGATACCGTGATTTTCCTTTTACTGATATCAGGCTGTGCTAGTGTGCAGCCTAGTATCAGAGAACATGGAGCGCGCTGCTCTCAGCGCGCGCCATGTTCTCCTCGGCAGCACAGTGGAGAAGGAGGGAGTCTCTCCCTCCCCACTGTGCCGCTGCCACCAATGGCAGGAGGAGGGGAGGGGCTGTGGTCACTGCGCTACCAATGAAGAGAACTAACCCATGAATACAAATACAGGCGGTGGGTGCTGGCTGCAGAATCACATACGGTAATTGGCACCCTGCCTCCATGACAGGGCGCTGTGACCTGCAGTAGTTAACCCCTCAAGTGCCGCACCTGAGACGTTAACTGCCGCGGAATCGCAGCGCCCTGTCATAGAGGTCGGGTGCCAGCTATGTGTTTCTGCAGCCGGCCTGTATTTGTATTCATGGGTTAGTTATCTTCAGTGGTGGCGCAGTGCCCCCAAAATATTAGGTATAAATCACCCCCTTTTCCCAATTTTACATATAAGATTTATAAACAATAAATAAATAAACATTATTACATATTGCCACGTCCGACAAGTACAAACTGTTAAAATATAAAAAAAATCTCCTATGCGGTGAATGCCGTAACAGAAATAAATAAATAAATGAAAACAGTGCGATTCGACATTTTTTTTAGTCACCTTGTCCCCCCAAAAAATAGGATAGGACTGGACGTACCATAAAATGCGGAATGCACGCGCCTTTTTTGGTGTTTTTATTTTTTTCGCGTGTTATTGAATCGAAATTATGGTATCGTGACAACCCTAGTCACATGTAGTAGACACTATAGGGAGGGAGCTGCACATTATTTCCTCATTAATTTCAGTAGAAAAAGCAGCTGCTGATGACTTTGAATCTCCAACCTTGTTCTCCTGATAGGTGGAGATCCCAAAAGTGAAACCCAGGTATTTATGGCATATCCTATAAATCCCTAAAGGTGGGAAAAGGTTTATTTTCTATCAAGTTGACTACATTCTATGAAGTCCTCAACTTCTCAAGATCTCATTTTGCTGTCATTAGAACATAATGGACCATATTTATCATACAGATACACCACTTTTGTGGTGTGAAAAAGTGCAGTTACTCCACCACCGGCCTTGCCACTTTCCCAAAAAGCAGGCAGGGCCGGTGGCCCCGCCACATTCATTTAAATCTTCCCTTCAGGTGCCCAGACTGCCAGATGCTGTACCTAATTTATGTCAAGGCGTACAAAGAGAGTAGGAAAACATCAACAGAGTGTTCCTATAACCAGTTATATCCTGATAGTTCCTTACAGTATCAGCGTAGATGAAATATATCAGTGTAGAGTCCAGGCTGTTAAACTCAGAGTAAAAAGTCTGTATAACATCTCAAATTGTTGAGGAATTGAAACACAAAGTGCATCTTTATAGGGAGCCTGTTACACTGAATCTGCAGTCCTATGTTGTGTCAACATCATGCTGGAGGAGCTGAGCAGAATGATATATGGTTTTGTGGGAAATGATTCACTAGAACTTTTATGTTATCCATTCAAATCCCTGCACTTTCTATGATTAGGAGTCCAGAGGGTGGTCCTACTCAGTGATTGCTAGCTCTGTGTGCATGCTTAGCTAGCAATCACTTCATAGGAGCACCCACTGGACTTTTGAGCCCAGACTGAGCAGGGATTTAAATGAATAAAATAGTTAATAGTTATGATGAATTGTTTCATAACAAAATCTTTTTCTCAATCTTTAGGTATTGATCTTCTCAGCGCCTCTTCTTCTTTTATACAATTCTTCCCTGAGATTAGACAGCATTTTCAAAGTATCAGTTTCAAATTAAGTTTTAATTTATTTAAAACTGGAAAATCCTTCTACAACAAAACCTTCCACACAAATCCAAGGGGGCGCAATCTGAAATTAGTTGGGAGGAAGGTCAGAAGCAGCGTCAGGAAATATTTTCCTAAGGCTACTTTCACACTTGCGGCAGAGCCATCCGGCTAGCAGTTCCGTCGTCGGAACTGCCTGCCGGATCCGTCGATCTGGATGTAAACTGAATGCATTTGTAGATGGATCCGGATGCGGATCCGTCTCTCCGCTTGTCATGCGGACAAACGGATCTGTCTTGTATTTATTTTTACAGTTTTAAAAGTCTGCACATGCGCTGACCGGAAGGATGGATCCGTCCTTCAGGTATTTCTAATGCCGGCACTAATACATTTTACTGTAAATTAATGCCGGGACGGCAACTGATCCGGCATTTTGGACGCAGATAATACCGCAGTATGCTGCAGTATTATGTCCATCCAAAACGCCGTTCAGTGACTGAACTGAAGACATCCTGATGCATCCGGAACAGATTTCTCTCCATTCAGAATGCATTAGGATAAAACTGATCAGTTATTTTCCGGTATTGAGCCCCTTTGACGGAACTCCATGCCGGAAAAGATAGACGCTAGTGTGAAAGTACCCTAAGGGAGTAGTAGATGCTAGGAACAAGCTTCTAGCAGATTCGGTTGGGAAGTCTTCAGCAAGTGAATTTAAAGGTGTTTTCCAGGACTGTTGATGACCTGTTTTCAGGATAGGCCATCGATATCAGATCGGTGGAGGTCTGACACCCCACCTCCGGATAAGCGGTTATGGCCAGTCATTTGCTTCAAAAACTAGAGTACAGATGTGGAAGCAGAATGTTTCGTACATTATGTAGTGGCCATGCTGGGGTACCACCGCTCAGCTCCCATTCAAAAGCAGACTAGACAGACCGTGTGGTGTTTTTCTGCCATCAGTTTTCTAGGTTAGCATCCTAAAGTGACCAACTTCAAAAAGTCCTATGGCAAAAACAAAACCGTGTCAACATGCTCAAAACTGAAACCAACCATCCACACAAACCTAAGGGGTTAGTGCAGGCATGTCCAAACTCTGGCCCTCCAGGTGTTGCAGAACTACAACTCCCATCATGCTCTTCTGTAGGTTGTCCAGGAATGATCGGAGTTGTAGTTTTGCAACATCTGGAGGGCCGGAGTTTGGACATGCCTGGGTTAGTGTGTTCAAAGGTGTCTCTAATACGCACTGACTTGGGAGGAGTGGTGTTAGTTATTTATTAGATTGTTTTGTGTCTAATGATTGTAATTAATGAAGATCACTTTGTAGAAGGTTGTTTTCACGTAGACATTAGAGTCTTATTTTTCTTTTGATCATTGCAAGAAAAAAAGCTCAATTAAATCTCCTGTTAGTCAATGTTGTTACACAATAAAACATGAAAAAGTCTAAGGGAGGTGACCGGTTTTTATAGGCCCTAATATAAAGCAATAGTTTAATTGTGTTATGGCTGGAGAGAAAAGGCAATGTATGAAAAAACGTGATTTAACAAAAAATGGCTACAGGGAAAAGGATGCATTTTTATTTCGATTTTATTTTATTTATTGTCTATAATTGTCTGGCCAGACAAAGTTGTTGTACCAAGGTGATACTATTTATTATCCATTAAATATATAGTTTTATACAATAAGGTCTGCATCTCCTATGTATGAAGAGTGCCCGACTTTTTTATTCTATTAAAAATTATATATACCGTATCTTTTGCTTTATAAGACGAACTTTTTCCCCCCCAGAAGTGGGGGGAAAGTGGCAATGCATCTTATAGAGCAAATACTAGTGAGCGCTTCCGTTAATGAGTTTTTTTTTTCTTCTGATTTTCTTTCTGCTGCGTCTTATCAGGTGCGTCTTATAAAGCATATATAAATATGGTGTATATATGTGTGTATATATAGATGTGGAGATAAAGAGATATATTCTCCTCTTCCCTGATCCTGTACTAGGTGTGCCATGCGTTATGAATTGTCTCTTCCCTCCAGTGTTTGCTGCTTGTGAAATAAACAGCTCAGGAAAAGGTGCTTGGTAGACTTGAGCTCTGTTCACACTATCCTCTGGATAGGTCATCAGTATCTGATCGGCGGGGGGCCCGGGTGTTGGACTCTACCGATCAGATACCGATGATCAATCCTGAGAATATGTCATCCGTAGTAAAATCTCAAAAAAAAACTTTGAACAATGGGTCATTTTCTGTTGACGCATTCCCTTAACTCCTTCCTGCCCTGTACCATGTTATTATGATGCTTGAAACATCTCGTCAATATGAAGCCCCCAGGCTGCCATGTTACGGTTTCTGTTACCTTGCCTCCAAATAAAAAAAAGGGATCACAAGTCTCTCATAAGAGACTTATAAAAATGTGAAATAAAGTTGAATAAAGTTTTTAAAACAAAAAGTTTTAAAGATGATTGACCCATGATTGAACTGCAGAGTTGCAGCGGTGGGTCTAGTAGTCGCAAATGGCGAGAAGACTAAGAAGTCCTGTCACCATTTGTAAATTCTAAGTCGCCTTGGCGACCATTTTGATCGTCATCTGGAGCACTATGTCTCCTTACACAGTCTGCCAGTATCCATTCAGTACTGCCAGTGTTACTCTGCAGGAACACACCCTCAACTGGTAACACCCAGGTGGACCTTTATTACAAACATGTGACAATACATTCATAACTGCTAGAAGGAATAATAAAAGAATAGCGCAACTTAGTCATAAGAAGAGATGCTCCAGAATCGTTAGTACATTATGAACTAGTTACTAAAACTGCTATGTTAAGAGAGGTTACAGGTCCTGTTTAAGGATGCACTAGTGTGGTACATACAGACTGAAATGCCAACTGCAATCTCACACTCTGTTATTGGGCAGTAGGATCGGGCAGAATTTGTTGGGATCCATTTGAGATTATCTTTCATTGCTGCCATGCCTTAACGTCAGATATGGACAGATGCCACTGCATGTTGGGTGGAGCAGTTGTTTAGGGAACTGTTTGAAACCCAGTGAGTATTCTGTATGGGTGCTATTGCTTGGTTGCTTCATCAACTGCCCTTCCCAGCGTGCCTTGGCATCCCTCCACTCTGGACATCAGATTCAGTGGGATAGAATCATTGCGCAATCCCTTTAAGAATGGAGAGGATGCTACTATGAGCACCAGTTTGGGTTGGTTTCACAGAAAATCCCTATAATGATGTTGGATTCGGTCAGTCGACTTGGATAAGTCCTGGATTTGCATCCCATTGCAGGTTCACAAATGTGCCAGTTTTTCAAAAAAAAAATTTTTTTACTCATTCATTTTTATGTTTTGCCTTTTTATGAGTATGGTTATAATTGGTGTAAGGGAAGGATAACATGCACGTTTTTAACAAACAGAATTTAAACATTGGGGAGAATTTATCATAAGGGTACTATATGAAGTCCATTTTTCTTGTGTATGCGTTGGAGTACTTTACATCAGATTTCTCAAATGTCACATGTTAAATTTGCTGCATCTCTAAACTTTTGTCCAGTTTTCCTATTCCATCCTTGAAATGGAGTGAGTTTGCAACTTTTTAAATGGTGATCAATCTGAAGTGAAAATTATCAAATCCCCTATTTCGCAACTTTTTGAAGCCAGAATTCTGGAGTGAAGGTGTGATAAATTCCCCCCTGTATGTTTGTGTTGTTTAGGTTTTTGGTATTCCCATTAAACATTTGTATCCTCCCTCTAATGGGGCTTTCTCCATACTGAAGAACAATGTACATGTGAAGGAATTTCATTTATAAAATAAGCATAGGAAGTGCAGAGGTGGTCTCTTTATTGTCTTACATGATGCAGGAATGTTGTTAAAACAGGAATGACTTTTCCTTAGCAGGATAAAGACTGTTAACATTTTTCTTGATTGGGACTTTGCTAAGAATAGCTCCCAACATAATATATTCTCACATTGATTCATTGCCAAATAGTATTGCATTGCTTCTAGGTGAATTTATCAATTATATCATTATTGTCTTTCTGAGCTTAAGTCATGTTTTCTTTTCAATTACAGGTTTTCGAAAGATAAGTCTGGATGATCTCCGAAAAGCCTACATAGTTAAAGATGTACAGCAATACATTCTGCATCGTTTAGACCAAGAAGAAGCTTTAAGGCAACATTTAACAAAGGAAACTGCAGAAATGTTAAATCAACTACACATAAAAAGCAGCGGGTGCTTTCTTTACCTGGAACGTGTTTTAGATGGCGTTGTAGAGAATTTTATAATGCTTCGTGAAATTCGCGACATCCCTGGAACTTTAAATGGTTTGTACCTCTGGCTCTGCCAGCGGCTATTTGTAAGAAAACAGTTTACAAAGGTCCAACCTATATTAAATGTGATTCTGGCTGCATGCAGGCCACTGACCACCACTGAACTTTTCCATGCCGTTTGGACCAAAAGTATGTCATTGACCATGGAAGACTTTCAACGGAAATTGGATGTTCTATCTAAAGTACTGGTTGATGGGTTAGGGAACACAAAAATCCTCTTCCATTACAGTTTTGCAGAGTGGTTGCTCGATGTAAAGCACTGCACACAGAAATACTTATGTAATGCAGCTGAGGGGCATCGAATGCTTGCAATGAGTTACACGTGTCGAGCAAAAGAATTAACACCCGTAGAGGTCCAAGAGTTTGGGTTACATCTCATACATTCAAACTTGCAGTTATCAAACTCAGAATTGGCATTGTGGATGATCTGGAATGGAACTTGTGTTAAAGACTCTTTGTGTACTGTAATACCAAAGGAGCAAGAGGTGCTACAGTTGTTGGTCAAGGCAGGAGCACATGTTGACAGCGAAGATGACCGAACTTGCTGCATTGTAAGACAGGCCTTGGAAAGAGAAGATTCTATCCGCACTCTTCTAGATAATGGAGCATCTGTTAATCAGTGTGACTCAAATGGGAGAACTATGTTGGCCAATGCTGCTTATAGCGGGAATCTTGATGTGGTCAATTTACTTGTTTCAAGAGGGTCTGATCTAGAAATAGAAGATGCCAGTGGACAAACAGCACTTACTTTAGCTGCTCGCCAAGGACATGTAAAGGTTGTCAATTGTTTAATTGGATGTGGAGCAGATATAAACCATTGTGATCATGACGGATGGACAGCTCTAAGATCTGCTGCATGGGGTGGTCACACTGAAGTTGTTTCTGCACTTTTATATGCTGGAGCAAAAGTTGATTGTGCAGATGCAGATAGTCGAACAGCTTTAAGAGCAGCATCCTGGGGGGGGCACGAAGATATTGTACTAAATTTGCTGCAGCATGGAGCGGAGGTTAATAAAGCGGACAATGAGGGTAGGACTGCTTTGATTGCTGCTGCATACATGGGTCACAGAGAAATTGTAGAGCATCTTTTAAATCACGGTGCAGTAGTTGACCATGAAGATGTGGATGGACGAACTGCTTTATCAGTAGCTGCACTATGTGTTCCTGCAAGCAAGGGTCATGCATCAGTAGTGAGCCTCCTGATTGAACGGGGAGCAGAAGTGGATCATTGTGATAAAGATCTAATGACTCCATTACTTGTGGCTGCATATGAAGGACACGTAGATGTTGTTGATTTACTCTTAGAAGGTGGTGCAGATGTTGATCATACTGACAAAAATGGTCGTACTCCCCTTCTTGCAGCAGCCTCTATGGGGCATGCATCCGTAGTTAACACTCTGCTTTTTTGGGGTGCTGCAGTAGATAGTATTGATAGTGAAGGTAGAACTGTTCTTAGCATATCCTCTGCTCAAGGAAATGTTGAAGTTGTGCGGACACTTCTTGATAGAGGCCTAGATGAAAATCATAGGGATGGAGGTGGATGGACTCCCCTGCATATGGCTGCCTTTGAGGGACATAGATTGATATGTGAAGCATTGATTGAACAAGGTGCTCGAACAACTGAAATCGATAACGATGGTCGAATTCCTTTAGTACTGGCTGCGCAAGAAGGACATTATGACTGTGTGCAAATAACTTTGGAAAATAAATCTCCAGTTGATCAAAAGGGATATGATGGACAAAATGCTTTGCGTGTTTCCTCACTAGAAGGACATCGAGACATAGTGGAGTTACTTCTTAGTCATGGTGCAGACATAAATGCCAAAGATGCTGATGGAAGACCAACACTTTATATCTTATCACTGGAAAATCAGTTAACAATGGCTGAATATTTCTTAGAGAATGGTGCACATGTAGAAGCTAGTGATGCTGAAGGAAGGACAGCCTTACACGTTTCCTGCTGGCAGGGACATTTAGAGATGGTCCGGTCCCTCATTTCTTACAGAGCAGATGTCAATGCTTCAGACAATGAAAAACGTTCTGCCTTACAATCTGCTGCTTGGCAAGGTCATGTCAAAGTTGTTCAGCTTTTAATTGAGAACGGTGCCCTTGTTGACCATGCATGCAACCAAGGAGCTACTGCTCTTTGCATTGCAGCCCAGGAAGGGCATACTGATGTTGTACAAGTTTTGTTAGAACATGGTGCTGACCCTAACCACGCAGACCAATTTGGAAGAACTGCCATGCGTGTTGCAGCTAAAAATGGACATTCACAAATAATTAAACTGTTGGAAAAATATGGGGCTTCAACTCTAAATGGATGCAACCCTTCTCCTGTTCACACGATGGAGCAAAAAGCCTTAAATCCTTCATCTACAAAAGTGCAGTCTTTAACAATTAAATCAAATAGCTCATCCAGCACTGGAGGTGGTGATGTTCATCCTGCAATGCGTGGCTTATGCAATGGTCCATCTCATGCTTTTAGTTCCCCTTCAGAATCTCCAGATTCTACTGTGGACAGACACAAGTCATCGCTATCGAATAATTCTCTAAAAAGTTCAAAAAACTCTTCTCTTCGTACAACCTCTTCTACAGCAACTGCTCAAACTGTGCCTATTGATAGTTTTCATTGCCTTTCCTTTACCGAACAGATTCAACAACATTCACTTCCACGAAGTAGAAGTAGACAGTCTATAGTATCGCCTTCTTCAACAACTCACTCTTTAGGGCAGAATAATTCTCCCACAAGCGAATTTGAATGGAGCCAAATCAAGCCTAGTTTAAAGTCAACAAAAACAAGTAAAGGAGGCAAGGCAGAGATCTCAAATAAATCTAGTTCTGTATCAAAGAAAAACAAGCAAAGCAGCTGTTCCCAGTCTAAGGTATTAGAATATGAAATGACTCAGTTTGACAAAAGAGTGCATGTTCCAAGTTCTGTAACTGGTATGAATGTGGCACTAAAGCAAATCCCTGAAGATGCATCGAAAATTCAGATTACCTCGTTGCAGCAGGAGGTTGGTCGTTCTCAACAGCAATTCCTTATTCAGCAGCAAAGTGCGGAACAGAAGAAAAGAAATGGAATCCTGACCAACCCTAATTATCACCTTCAAGGAAACCAGGTTTTCCTAGGTAGAGTTTCTGTACCACGTTCAGTACAAGGTCGAGGACATCAAGAAGTTTTGGATGGCTACCCTTCAACAGAAACTGAGTTAGGCCTTAAACAGTCACTGAAGCTTCAGATTGATGCATCAGACCCTAGCTTTAATTACAAAAAGGAAACACCACTATAAATGGTAAGTTTTTAGGCAGAATTCTTATGTTTTCTGTGCTGTTTGCTTGTCAAAATATGAGATACATGAGTTCTTATTCATGAAAACTATTGCAAGCAAAAGTGCTGCCCATAGCAGTGGTGAGGTTGCAGCAGAGATCAACAAAACAAACATTCAAATACTCCAACACCATTAATGAACACATTTAAAGCTGCTCTATCGCCAGAATCAACCCTGATGAAGCTATACTACATAGAGTATATGATATGTAGATGCTAGCACACTTCTCTGCCCTCAGCCTGATGTCTAGCCCTGTCAATCAAGCGGAGGGGGGGTCGTGTGCAGAGCACAGGGGGTGTTACATAGCAGTGATCACACGATTTAGCCCTGCCTCCTAGTGCTCCAATTGCTCATTTGCATATAAATAAAAACACTGATTTCTCTGCTGTTATTTATCTTACAGACAAAAGAAAGGTATTGTTTTAATAAGCATGATCAACCCTAACAGGCAGTATGCCTTGTTTAATAGGGTTGATCCTGGTGACAGAGCCGCTTTAAATGAACTTTTACTTTAGATTCTCTAAATGGGAAGATATCAGTCAATGCCTCTTGTTTACACTACTTTTCATCCGTGGAATATAATGTAGTTTCTCTCCTTAAAACTAGTCTTGCATAAATAATGAAAAAAACAGGCATATACATCAGAGAGCTCTTAGCCGAATGCTTGTTTGGCCAACAACTATCTGTCCCAATCCTCCCATACATATGGATGGTTGGCCATACCTGCATACAGTATCTCACAAAAGTGAGTACACCCCTCACATTTTTGTAAATATTTTATTATCCTTTCATGTGACAACACTGAAGATCTGACACTTTGATACAATGTAAATTAGTCAGTGTACAGCTTGAATAACAGTGTATATTTAGTGTGCCCTCAAATAACTCAACACACAGCCGTTAATGTCTAAACCACTGGCAACAAAAGTGAGTACTCCCCATAAGCTAAAATGGCAAAATTGTCCCCAATTAGCCATTTTTCCTCCCCGGTGTCATGTGACAAGGTCTCAGGTGTGAATGGGGAGCAGGTGTGTTCAATTTGGTGTTATCGCTCTCACACTCCCTCATACTGGTCATTGGAAGTTCAACATGGCACCTCATGGCAAAGAACTCTCTGAGGATCTAAAAAAAGGAATTGTTGCTCTACATAAAGATGGCCTAGGCTATAAGAAGATTGCCAACACCCTGAAACTGAGCTGCAGCACAGTGGCCAAGACCATACAGTGGTTTAACATGACAGATTCCAATCAGAACAGGCCTCGCTCTGGTCGACCAAAGAAGGTGAGTGCACATGCCCGGTGTCCTATCCAGAGGTTGTCTTTTCGCATGACTGCTGCTAGCATTACTGCAGAGGTTAAAGGGGTCAGCCTGTCAGTGTTTAGACCATACGCCACACACTAAATCAAATTGGTCTGAATGGCTGTTGTCCCAGAAGGAAGCCTCTTCTAAAGATGATGCACAAGAAAGCATGCAAACAGTTTGCTGAAGTCAAACAGACTGAGGACATGGATTACTGGAACCATGTCCTGTGGTCTGATGAGACCAAGATAAACTTATTTGGTTCAGATGGTGTCAAGCGTGTGTGGCGGCAATCAGGTGAGGAGTACAAAGGCAAGTGTGTCTTGCCTACATTCAAGCATGGTGGTGGGAGTGTCATGCTTTGGAGCTGCATGAGGTGCTGCCGGCTGTGGGGAGCTACAGTTCATTGAGAAATCCATGAATACCAACATGTACTGTGACATACTGAAGCAGAGCATGATCCCCTCCCTTCGGAAACTGGGCCTCAGGACAGTATTCCAATATAACGACCCCAAACACATCTCCAAGACGACCAATGCCTTGCTAAAGAAACTGAGGGTAAAGGTGCTGGGCTGGCCAAACATGTCTCCAGACCTAAACCCTATTGAGCATCTGTGGGGCATCCTTAACCACTTCAGCCCCCCTAGCTTAAACACCCCTAATGACCAGGCCACTTTTTACAATTCTGCACTACACTACTTTCACCGTTTATTGCTCCATCATACAACTTACCACCCAAATGAATTTTACCTCCTTTTCTTCTCACTAATAGAGCTTTCATTTGGTGGTATTTCATTGCTGCTGACATTTTTACTTTTTTTGCTATTAATCAAAAATGACCGAAATTTTTGCAAAAAAATGACATTTTTCACTTTCTGTTGTAAAATTTTTCAAAAAAAACTACATTTCTATATAAATTTTTCACTAAATTTATTGTTCTACATGTCTTTGATAAAAAAGTCCAATAAGTGTATATTTATTGGTTTGGGTAAAAGTTATAGCGTTTACAAACTATGGTGCAAAAAAGTGAATTTCGGCATTTTGAAGCAGCTCTGACTTTCTGAGCGCCTGTTTCAATTTCTGATAACTTCTGGCAAAAAAAAAAAAATCTCAGACGGACTCACTATGCCCCTCAGTGAATACCTTGGGGTGTCTACTTTCCGAAATGGGGTCATTTGTGGGGTGTGTTTACTGTTCTGGCATTTTGGGCGGGGCTAAATTGTGAGCCACCATGTAAAACCTAAAGGTACTCGTTGGAATTTGGGCCCCTTTGTGCACCCAGGCTGCAAAAAAGTGTCACTTATGTGGTATCGCCGTACTCAGGAGAAGTAGGGCGATGTGTTTTGGGGTGTATTTTTACATATACCCATGCTGGGTGAGAGAAATATCTCTGTAAATTGACAACTTTGAATAAAAAAATGTAAAAAGTTGTCGTTTACAGCGATATTTCTCACACCCAGCATGGGTATATGTAAAAATACACCCCAAAACACATTGCCCTACTTCTCCTGAGTACGGCGATACCACATGAGTGACACTTTTTTGCAGCCAAGATGCGCAAAGGGGCCCTAAAACCAATGAGTACCTTTAGGATTTCACAGGCCATTTTTACGCATTTGGATTCTCACGCTTTAGGACCCCTAAATTGCCAGGGCAGTATAAAAACCCCACGTGTGACCCCATTGTGGAAATAAGACACCCCAAGATATTCCGTGAGGGGCACGGAGAGTTCACAGAAAAAAAATAAATTTGGCACAAGTTAGCGGAATTTTTTTTTTTTTTTTTTTTTTTTACAGTCTCATATTCCACTAACTTGTGACAAAAAATAAAATTTTACATGAACTCCCCATACCCCTCACAGAATACCTTGGGGTGTCTTCTTTCTAAAATGGGGTCACATGGGAGGTTTTTGTACTGCTCTGGCATTTGAGGGTCTCCGCAATCATTACACGTATGGCCAGCATTAGGAGTTTCTGCGATTCTCCGTATATTGAGCATACGGGTAATGAGATTTTTTCCGTTCAGCCTCTGCGCTGAAAAAAAAAAATGAACGGCACAGATTTTTCATTCGCATCGATCAATGTGGATGAAAAATCTCTGCCAAAATCAGTGACTGCGGTGCGGTGGGCTGGGCGCTAACTACCTAACAAGTAGCTAACTAACTGGCGGTGATAAGGGACCCTTATGCCCCATTCACACGTCCGAAATTCTGTTTGCGGAACGGAATTGCGGACCCATTCATTTCTATGGGGACAGACTTTGTCCCGCTCGGATCCGGAATTACGGATCCGCGCTTCCGGTCTGCACTTCCGTTCGCAAAAATATAGAACATGTTCTATTCTTGTCCGCAATTGCGGACAAGAAAAGCATTTTCTATATAGTTCTGGCAATGTGCGGATCTGCAAAATGCGGAAAGCACATTGCTGGTGTCCGTGTTTTGAGGATTCTGCGGATCGGATCCGCGGATCGGATCCACGGATCCGTGAATCCACGGATCCGCAAAACACATATGGACACATAAAGGGGTGTGATCAATGACAGGGGGGTGATCAGGGGGTCTAGATGGGGTTATCAAGGGGTTAATAGGTGAGGGGGGGGTGGGGGGGTTAGTGTAGTGTTTGGTGCAACTTTACTGTGTTACCTGGTCCTCTGGTGGTCGATCCCAGCAAATGGGACCACCAGAGGACCAGGTAGCAGGTATACCAGACGCTGTTCACAAAACAGCGTCTGGTATACATGTTTGATGCGATTTATATCGCATCTACAGCCTGCCAGCGATTGATCATCGCTGGCAGGCTGTAGTTCAACTCAGAAGATCCCGGCCGCCCGCAGGACGCAATCCTGCGTACGGCGGTCCGGGAGTGGTTAAACGGAAGATGGAGGAGCGCAAGGTCTCTAACATCCACCAGCTCCGTGATGTCGTCATGAAGGAGTGGAAGAGGATTCCAGTGGCACCTGTGAAGCTCTAGTCAACTCTATGCCCAAGAGAATTAAGGCAGTGCTGGAAAAAACAAAACATGGCCACACAAAATCTCGATACTTTGTGCACAATTTGGCCATTTTCATTTAGGGGTGTACTCATTTTTGTCGCCAGTGGTTTAGACATTAATGGCTGTGTGTTGAGTTATTTTGAGGACTCCAGCATAAAGGTAACCGGACGGATCCGTTATGCAGGCCATAGACTTCTATTATGACGGAATGCCTCTAAAGGCATTCCGTTATGCATTCTGTCATGGAATTGTGGTATGGTCCGTGGTAATATAATCCATAATGCAATTCACATTATACCACAACCCGAACTGAAAACAAATTTAAAAAATGAAATTCGCTCCCTAGTTTTGACCTTCACTGAAGTGTACACAACTAAGATATGGTGATCGGAGTTGGCGGTAAAAAAAAAACTTATTCTGGTAAATTTTATATTTCCCCTAAATCAAAGGTGATTTCATACATATCTATAACATTAATGTAAAGGTGAAACCTTAGTTGTAAGGTGCGTGTATTTAGGGACTGACAAAGCGTAGCAGATATGTGGCAAATGTATGTCATGTTTGACAGATTTTCCTCAGTCCGTGTTCTAAAAGTGGGTGATTGCATTTAAAGGGAATCCGTCACCCCGATTTTGCACCATTATCTACGGTCATACATGCATAGTACTGCAGATATGGAGTCCAGAGCAATATTTATTTTCCTAATGACCCCAGTTCCCCACATGTCAGCGCTCTGAGCTGCATTGATATACAGTGTCAGGACTACAGCGCATGCACTCTTAAGTCCTCTCCATTATGTTAGAACAGTCCAGCAGCCCGGACTGTGTATTTCAATGCAGCTTTGAGTGCTGACAGTGGGGGAACTGGGGTCATTAGGAAAATAAAAAACAGTGATCTGGACTCCATATCTGCAGTACTATACATTTATTACGGTAGACAATGGTCAAAAATCAAAGTGATGGATTCCCTTTAAATGCAATCTCCCACTTTTAGAACACAAACCGAGCGAAATCTGTCAAACATGTCACATACATTTGCCACTCGGATATATTTTCAGCAAATGACTCCTTTGTGAGGTATAGGTTACCTTCCTAATTATGTATTTTTTTTTTTTTAACAGGTTGAAAAAGCACAAGACGACACTATACTAGAGAATTGAAGACACCGACAACTGCAAAGCTATCACTTTTTTTTGTTTGTTTCTGTAACATCAGAAGTGAATTGAACTTGAAAATTGCTTTAATGTGTCTACCTGTAGGCAACATAACAGGAAATAAAATGTTAAAAATGTGCTTAAAGATGTTTTGTGCACAAAAAATGCACTTTGTAACTGCACCTAGAGCCCTTTTCCCTATTAAAACAACTGCAGCTATCAGCTTTTCAGATGGAAGTGAAATGTAATAAATATGCACGTCCTGCCATGAGCTGAATGCCTCCCCCATTCGTCTTGTTTCTCCTGTTTAGAAAGAAGACATGCAGCCAAAAGAAGTCCAGTCCTGACAGCATCTGAAAATATAACCTGTGCAAAGCAGGCAAGAGTTGTAAATGGAAAAAAAAAAGCCTATTTTTGCAGTATTTACCGACAGTATGTAATTAACAACCCGCGTCTTGCCTAGACATGCCCTGCACAGTCAGAGCCGAACAGTGCCCACCACCCCCCTTTTTGCAGTGGAGTTGAATGTATTAAGCTCAACTTTCCTTCAAACCATATTTATCCACCACTGACGATTTCAGTGTTATGTATTTTTCTGGTGTTAAATAATGTTCTCGATGCTTATTTAAAGAAACTTTGTGACCGGTTATGTTGTCTGTGTCCCGTTAGAGGAAGGCGTACATATTTACCTGTTGGACAGATACCCGTGTATGAGCTAAACTTGACTAGAGTTCCCTACATAGTAACGTTGACGCATATTTATTTTCCATGCGCTGCTCGCGGGTAAGAATATCACAGTGATGCCTCTGCTGAGGAATTGCAACATGTTATCAAAGTTTGGATTTTCTTGTCCCTGTGGGACATATACTTAATACTAAAAACAAGTTCTTAAATCGTAGCCTTAAGAATGCTAATGGCTAATTACATCATAGCAGGGGAGTACAGTGGCTCTTCCTGCGCTTCCTAGTCACCTAAAAGTTTCCAGTCTATACGGAGTTTCCCTTTTGTTCACTATTTATTATTTTTAGTTAATAAATGCCCATGTGACAGGTTTCCCTTTAACAGCAGATTATCAGCCTTTGGTTCTAGGTTTTATGTTTTTATTTTTGTAGCTTTTTTTTTTTTTAATCATGCACAGTTTGCCGTACATTAGTGGCGACCATTTTGTGCACGAACCAGTGATAATGGCAGTTAGAGGAGTATTCTGATAGGGAAAAGTTATCTCCAATTCATAGGAGAGGAAATAACTATCTGATCGGTGGGAGTCCTACTGCTGGGGCCCCTTGCAGGCCCACTTTTGCTCTCCTGAACTGACCGAAGCATCCGGTCGCACATGCGCATGGCCGCTCCATTCATTTCTATCTCTGGAACTCCCTTAGAAATGAATGCAGTGGCCGCCCACATGTGCGACCAGCAGTTTCAGTCATTTCAGGGGTTAAGCAGGGGGCCCATTCTCGTGATCGGTGGGAGTCCCAGCAGTAGGACCCCCACCGATGTGATAGTTATTCCCTATCCTGTGGATAGGGGATAGCTTTTACCTACCGGAATATACCCCTTTAAGGATAACACTGATATATTGAGTATCCATTTATGTAGTTCATAACCTTGCTGCCCCAGTTTTGTGTAGTCACCCTGCTGTTTTGTTAGAGGGGGAAAAAAAAAGCATTGTGCCACATAGCATGATCAACCAGCACCACTGGTCCACAGGGAAGCCTAGAGCAGTCGCCCACTTTGTGAAGTTGTGCGAAAATAGGCACAACACTGTAGTGTGCATGTAACGGAGCATCATCTGGCTGCAGCTCAGCAAGGTCCAGATGGTCTTAGGATCACTGCTGGTAGTAGATATATAGATAGATATATATATATAGTGTAGCACTGCCAGACGGTGCAGAAAGGACTTTTAATTTATTGTACAGAAATTAATCAGCAACACGTTTCGACATTTTCTATTGTTTTGCACCAGATGACGATATGGTGCCCACATTGAACTGTGATGCCAATTGTTTTGTACAAAAAAAACTACAAGTCCTTTCTTCACCAGCTAGTAGCCCTGCACTTTTTATTATTTCTTTTTCTATCTGCAGTCTTACTAGGACTGCCTTTAATAAGTATTTAATTTTCAGCCAAAATTTGAATTGGGAGGGATGAGTCTTTTTTTTTTTTTTTTTCCCCTTTGGTCATTATTACCACCTAAGAACTTGTATTAATTGCTAAAACCACTAGAGTTTTTTTGTAATCCATTAAAGGGAATGTCCAGTTTCCTGTATTGACCTAGGAGCACTGCATTCTTTTCAGTCGAATGGGAAGGAGCAGTTGAAGTGAATGAGATGAAGTAGCTGTAATTACACATTCTCGCCACTGCGATGTTGACGGTGAGCCGATAAACAGTGAACAGAACGCAGCATTCGCATGATCGCTGCGTTCTCTTTAAACAGCTGATCTGATATTGAGGACCTATCCTGAGGATTAATAAAGGAAACCTGACAACCCCTTTAAAGATGCCTATATCAGCTGGAAAAAGTGACTCAAGTAACTCTGAAACTTTTCCATTTAATCCTTTGTTTCTTATCAGCCAATGTGCGTTATTATTGGTGGTTTTGCTTTATGAACTCAGCAGTATTTCATTTGTCTGTATTATGTTACTTTACAAATCATTTACTCTGCTATGCAAATGTATTTTGCACCATCCTTTATTGGAAAAAGAAACGTTTCATTTTACTTTTTTTTTCTTTTTTTTTAATGTAAATATCCAATGTAAATTGAATTAAACATTGTAAATTTCTTTTTATTTTATTCCTTGTATGATATTCAGCAAAAGACTCCTATGTATATGAAAGTGCATAATAAATATATTTGCTTTTCATCAAATATCTCCCTTTTTAAATATTTTATTTTGACTAACAGCTATCTCTCAGACTTCCTCATACTCGTGCAGGATATCTACCTATACATGTGATTTCAATAGGGAGAGAGGAGAAAGCCGCCTACAGACACCTCTGGTGGTAACATCACTTGTGACAAAAAAAAGCATGGGGCCACAAAATCCAATTTGGCCGATCCTTTATATTAGATTGTCAGCTGGTTCCACCAAAATTTATGGGGCCTTAACACATGAAACACAGGACCTTCTAAATAGGAATTAAAAAAACACCAGGGGTGCCATAATACATATTACTTTTTCATTTCATATTTCTTCTTTTGGTCGGCTTATTTTTTAGCACCCATCCAGCAAAACAGGATTGTCCAAATGAAGTAGGTTTTCCCCTCTCTCAGCAGGAAGTCCCAGCATAATCAACAGTGCTTATCAGCTAAAAGAGGTTTATTTTTTTATATTGATGACCTATCCTTAGAAAAGGTCATGAATATCATTTTGTTGTCCAACTCCCGACACCCCCGCCTATCAGCTGTTTGTATAGCGAGCGTATGCCTTCTCTTCACTGTTTACCTGTTCACCATTGCGACTGCAGCAGTGAGCAGGTGTGATTACAGCTCATCCGTCCCTATTCACTACAATGGAACGGCTCTGTTCTATTCCTTTGAACAGGAAAGAACCATCCCTTTGAAGTGATTGGGGAAATTGGAGCTGATGCTTATAGTGATCAATCAGATTATCGCTCTCATTTTATAGAATTTCTTTGTTCTGATTTGCCCAACTCTTTATTGGTAGCTAAATAAGACTTGTTCATATGCCATATTTTTGTGATATAAAGGCCTATATTAATGTATTTACTTGACTGCTCTTTCCCATTTGTTATCAAGTATTATAACCATCCCTTGGCCCATGCCTTAAAGTGTCCCTGAAATCTTTTGATGTGTCCTAGCAAAGATTTTGATCGGTGGGGGTCTGAGTGCTGGGATCTGCACTGATCGCTATAACGAGGAGAGAAAAGCGCTCACATAGTGCAGTCTCTCTCCTTGTAGCTGGAGACTGTCTCAGTACAAAGTCTATAGGCCTGTCTGATTCTGCCTCGTGCTGCAAGGAGAGTGCTATGTCAGTGCTTCTCTCTCCTCATTCTAGTGAGACCCCCACTGAATAAAACCTACGACATATCAAAAGTTTTTTGAAGGTTTAGTGAGACATCAAAAATTGCTGAAGTACTCTTCCGTCTCTGATTATCATATATGTGGGTACTCGCAGACATCTAGCAAGGACCTGAGACCAAATCTTGATTGCCGATTGAATTGTGCATCTTAGGGTATCTTCACACAGTGAACTTTTTTCTTGGATTTCAGTGTATTCCATACAGAAATCGTTTGCGCATTGTTTGCGATGGCAATCTCAGTGCTGTTGACGTCTTGATGCAGTTTAAACAACTGCTGCAGTTAGTGCAAAGCTCCAACAGATAACTGAGAGTCAACCTGAGATTTGTGCTCCTACAGAAATTTCCAACTGAGGATGTATGCACATACCCTAAGGTCTCATGCACACTACCGTTGTTTGGGTCAGCATCTGAGCCGCAAAAAATGAGGACCCATTTACTTCAGTGGGGTCGCAAAAGATGCAGTACTCTGTGTGCTGTCCGCATCCGTTACTCCCTTCCGTGACCCCGCCAAAAAATAAAACATGTCCTATTCTTTTCCGTTTTTCAGACAAGAATAGGCATTTCTATAATGGCCCACCCATTCCGTTCTGCCAATTGCATTTTGCAGATCTGCAAAACACGGCATGGTCGTGTGCATGAGGCCTAAAGAGGTTTATACCCATAAGAAAGCTGACCAACCTCCTCACCAAAAACAATCAATCATAAACATACCAAGCAGGGGCCTAACTACCATAGCGGCAGACCATGTGGAAGGGGCCCAGGGCAAGAGGGTGCCCAGTTGGGATCCTGTCCTCTTCTACTGGAGGGTGAAAACTTGGTCTGGACTCTACCCTCTAAAGAAACAACTTTTAGCAAATGAGGTAGTGGAATCCTTGCTATGGAGCCCTTACTTCTCTATGTACACCACTGTTACCGAGCATGCACCTTTAGGGCATATGTTGCTACCGGACACCTTTGGTAAGTCTTTTTTCACACAGGAATTAAGAATTGTAGTTGATGTTCCAGTTGACTCCTCTGATACAGCTCTAAGCTTCCTGTAGCATCAGTATGCGAAACCACATTCAAATGTATTGCTACTCTCAAAAAAGAACTTTTCTTACCCAACCATTTTTTATCTAAGGCTACTTTCACACTGCCATTTTGGTTTCCGTTTGTGAAATCAGTTTCAGGGCTCTCACAAGCTGTCCAAAACGGATCAGTTTTGCCCTATTGCATTCTGAATGGATAAGGATCCGCTCAGGATGCATCAGTTTGGCTCCGTTCCGCCTCCATTCTGCTTTTGAGGCTTGCAGCGATTTGGTGTCAGTCTGACAAAACTGAGCCAAACGGATCCTGACACACAATGTAAGTCAACGGGGACGGATCCGTATGGCACAACAGAAAACGGATCCGTCTCCCATTGACTTTCAATGGTGTTCAAGACGGATCCGTTTTGGCTATGTTAAAGATAATACAAACGGATCTGAACGGATGCATGCGGTTGTATTATCTGAACAGACCCATTCGTGCAGATCCATGACGGATCCGCACCAAATGGCAGTGTGAAAGTAGCTACAATTTAACTCAGTGGTAATAGAGAGTTATATTTTATTATTTATAACAGTATCACTCTTTGTTTAACCAACTGAATGAAAATGAATTCAATTTCTTAAATCTGCACGCCTTTTGTTGTTAATGAATGCTGAAAAATGTCTTCTGCCTATGCAAACATCATAAGTAATTAATGAAGAATGCAGTAAGACCGGATTATGTTTACATTGTTACTTACGTGATTGGATAATTACATCATCTTAAATTATCCACTATGAAATTGTAATACTAAATCTTAAATCTCAGACATCATTTAGGTGTGGATCTTTAAAAACCCGATAGGATTAAGTGGGAGTATAACACGACCTGCCATAGGCTCAGGGCCGGCGCCACCCATAAGCAGAGTACGCCACCGCGTAGAGCGCACTCTTGCTGGGGGCGCCGGCTCCCGCCCGGGCTGACGCGCACCGCCCGGGCGCAGTATTAAGGCAGACAGTGTGAGCGCTTCCCTAGTGTCAGACTCAGTCCCTGTGGAGTAACGTAGCTCTGTACAGTCCGCGGGTACAGGAGCTTTTGTTTCCTGTACCTGTCCGGACTGACAGGAAGTGCTCACTTAGTGTGCACTTCCTCTCAGTCCGGCCGGGTACAAGGAACAAAAGCTCCTGTACCCGCGGAACCGACAGAGCTCAGCCACGCTACTCCACATGGACTGACACCAGGAAGTTCTCACACTGCCTGCCTTAATCCTGCGCCCTACTCCACAGGTACTGACAGGAGGGACAGAGTGACACAAGAGGGGAGGGGGAATGAGAGTGATGGGGGGTTGAGAGTGACAAGAAGGGGCGGCCACACCACACCACACCAGAGGGACTGACAGGAGGGAACAGAGTGACACAAGGGACAAGAAATAGAGTGACTAGGGGGAATAAGAGTAATGATGGGGTAATGAGAGTGACAAGAAGGGGAAAAGAGTGACACAAGGGAGGGGGTAAGAAAGAGAGTGACTGGGGGAGTTTGACATCCATCACACACACGCACTGCATCCCTTACACACACTGAAACACAATGCATCTCTTAGGCTCCATTCACACATCCAAGTGTGTTTGCGGATCCGCAAAACACGGACACGGCAATGTGCTCCGCATTTTGCGGACCGCACATTGCCGGCACTCGCATAGAAAATGCCTTTTCTTGTCCGCAATTGCAGACAAGAATAGGACATGTTCTATTTTTTTGCGGGATGGTAGTGTGGACCCGGGAGTGTGGATAGAAATAAATTGGTCCGCAATTCCGTTCCGCAAAATGCGGAACAGAATTTTGGATGTATGAATAGAGCCTTACACATGCAAACACAGATTCACAGAACGCACTCTGTACACACATTCAGAAACACACAACACAAACCTTATACACAAACACGGAACTTCTTTCTATCCCTTGCACACACCCACACTGCATCACCTACACACTGGTCTCCCTATACACTCCACACACACATACACTGCATCGACTGCACACACACTGCATCCACTGCACACACCATGCATCCACTGCACACACACTGCTATCCCTATACACTCGCGTTAGTTATTATGGCAGATTATATGGGTGGGGCATTGTGATGTCACATGAGGGGGGGGGGCGGCAAACTTTTCTTTTGCCTAGGGCGGCAAAAATCCTTGCACCGGCCCTGCATAGGCTAACAGTGAGATACACAACGGCTGCCAAAGGCTGCAGCTGAAGAGACGGAGATCACACTGTGCAAATATGTGCAATTGAGTCTGTTGCATCACTGCCGTGTGACATTTCTATTGACTTTTGTCAAGTGACAGTTTGAGGCATGAGACACGAGTAGCAATGGGAAGAAAAATGTACACATCTCACTATTCAAAGATACAGCAGTAAAGAACAACCAATATACTGATGAGAGGCAAAAATCCCAAAACCGCTGTCTACAGGTGGGTGTCTTTTCCATTTGGAGGAGACTCTGATTTGGCTAAAATCTGTAGTCACGTTTCAAGTCATTTTAATTTTTGAAGGACCAAATCTTTTTTTTATTTTTTTGTTAGCTTTTTTAAATCTAGCGTCACTTTATTTGTTAATATCTTTCAGATGCTTGTGCTTATCTGAGACTGTTTATTTGTGAGACATTGTGGCAGATTTATTAATAGCGTTGAACTTTATTCTCTAAGAATATGAATCTTTTTATTAATACTATTAATATTAGACATATGTACTATTTTTGTGCATGGACCTTTATAAATTTGCAGTATCGTAGAATTGTCTGTGTGCCAAACAAACTATCCAGTCTTTTACGCCACCAATAGGTTTTGGCGCACGGAGGTGCATTTATGCCACTTCCTTTTGCCATTAAGCCACACCCCTTGTCAGACAAGGCATAAAAAGCTTAGAAAAGTATGTAAAACACTTGCTCTATTCTTATCCGCAAAAAATACGAATAATGTCCCTGTGCATTCCATATTTTGCAGAAGAGAACAGCTGGCCCCCAATAGAACAGTCCTATCCTTGTCCGGAATATTGGGAAATTTCCCTGTAGGGTCTATGGCCAATGAAGTGAGCGGTTTCTGAACAAAGTGTGGTGGAACCCCAGTGCGGGAAAAACTGAAATATATTGAATTGTATGTGCCACTAAAAGCTAACTCGTTTGGTCAATGCAAAGCAAGCAGTTTTTTGTTAATAATTAAAGGGGTTTTCCTAGATTTTACTACTGATGACCTATCCTCTGGGACACCCAGGACCCCGCCGATCAGCTGTTTAAGAAGGCACTGGTGCTCCTGTGAGCGGCCATCTCACAGCTTTTCCTAGGTCAATGATGACATATTCATCGGTCATGTGGCCTAGGCGCAGCTCAGCCCCCTTGAAGTGAATGCTGAGCAGGGAGAAGGCCACTGTGCTCACAGGAGCGCCACTGCCTTCTCAAACTGCTGATTGGCAGGGGTCCTGAGTGTCGGACCCCCACGATCAGATACTGATGACCTATACAGAAAATAGGTCGTCGGTAGTAAAAGCTCAGAAAACCCTTTAAATATTAACCAAATGTCCACTTTATGTTGGCATACATTTTCAAACATATTTTTATTTTGGCAGGACACAAGAAAGCTTTTAGTTTCAGCAGCAATATTTCACATTTAAAATTTTAAAATGTTTTTTTAAGGCACCAAATTGCAGGGGGCGCCAGGCAGCAGGCAGTAAAATGAGGGAAATGGAAGCCTATGGCTCCCATCCCCTCAGTTATGCCTCATAGGCTTCAGGCCACTAGGCCATATACAGGGGTTTTGAACAGGTTTCTGATCTGCTGACATTGAGGGGGGTTGAATACTTCTTAAAAACAACGTTACCTGTATAAAGAAAAATAATCTTGATGGCAGTTTTCTAACATCTCATGAAATGCCAGTGGTAAAACTTGCAGCCGTTGGGTCTCAATCATTGGACCAGTGTTGTTTATGTACTGGCAGCTTTAGTTTTAGTGGCATTGTTTTCTGCCCGCAAGTATTTGAAACTGCTCAAATCAGCTAGAATCTGCTAAACGTATCATTCTTCTCTAGCGGATCTATAAGAAGGAGTGTTTGATATTTTCTAGCCCACACAGTATGGTAGAACACAGCATCAGCATTTATTTCTAGTTGTTTGGCTTTGTTTTCTCTGATAATATTTCCAAGGGCTTTAGGGACAACAATATAATAAGCAAACTCGGACTATAAAGTAGCATTTGTTACTAGCAATGAATGACTCAGTCATAGTAAACCGTGTTTTGTTTTAGTACAAGAATCTTAAGAACTTAATTTTACTAGTAAAGTAAATGAGTAGGTTGTGAATAAGGGCTATTCAAACAGTGATCTTTTTATTTCAAGAGAAGGAACGTAGCATGGACCAGCAATCAGGACAATCACCTCAATTGTATCCTGATCTAATGTACCTCAGCTCTGTTGTGCTTGCAGGAATACTTAGAGAAATTAATTTAGAGCCATTGACTTTTGTGGTGTTTAGACCTAGATGCTTTAATATTGCCCTTAAGTATGCAGCATTGCCTACAGGTTTTCTGCGGAGAATAAAAAAAAATGCTGGTACAGAACTGAACTGACGCTATACTCCGCTCCACTAATCCCCCACTGCTATGGGATCCCCACTGCTGTGTATTTCCTGTGCCAGGTTAACATGTTGGAAATGCTAGGAAATGCCTGCTCAAAAACCTTAGTGGTGACCTTCTTCATCCAGCGTTTGGCTGAGCTGGACTTTCCTAGCATTTCCAGCATTTTGACCAGGGTAAGGAAGGGGGGGTGGGGGGTTGAGTAATGATTTTTTTTTTTTTTTTTTTTTTATTGTGTTAGACAGGTTCTGGCATTATTATTTTTTTTTAAATCTCCCTTAATAACCTCTTTAAGAATTATAATTCTTATCCACTATGAAATAGTAATACTAAATCTTATAAATAACTAATTAGCGAGATTAGAACAGAGATCCAATGGGAGTCATCTGTACATCAAAATGTAATTAAGGAGGTTGCATCATGATGATGGGGTATATGGATTGGAAAACCACCTCTGTTAACCAGACTAAAAAGCTGTTGCTTACATAGGTTTTGGCCCCAACTGTCCATGTTTCTGCTGCAGGGAAATGCCAGCCAGAGTGTCAGCTGTTATCAGGTTTCTGAAGCCAGACCCACACTGATCAACTGGTCACTACGACCGACCGCTCAAAATAAAAAAAAGGTCATGATAAGACAGCTCATTGACCACAAAGACATGCTTTTGGTGGTTTGAAAAATGTGATCGGTAGCGTGCGTGTTGGTCCCCTGCTCTATTCACATCTGTGGAACTGATGTAAACAGGGGTGAGCCAACAAGCACACTACATAGCAAACACCTATGGATAGGTGATAACTAGAAATGAGTGAATCAGTTTTATAAAGATTAGAGACGAGCGAATCAAAGCTGACGAAGTGGAATTCGTTCCGATTTTCAGAAAAAATTCGATTTGCGCCGAATGCGAATTTCCTTGCGCTTCGTGGCAACGAATTGCATTTTTTCCAAAAATGTCTGCCGCACTTGTGAGGACATTGAGAAAGGAACTCTGGGAAGGCGGGATCACCCATAATGCCATGCATGCATGCATCCAATCAGCAGCCAGCCAGCCTTGTGATGTCACAGCCCTATAAATAGTGCAGCCATCTTAGATTCTGCCATTTACCAGTGTACTTAGTGCAGGGAGAGACGTGTCTGCAGGCGCTAGGGACAGTCATTATGCTAAAAAAAAAAAAAAAAACAAGTGCAGGGAAAGATTATTGAGGGTGTAGGGAAAGGATAGGGAGGAACCATTCCACAGTATTTATGTTGAACAGGGTTCAGCCTGGGTAATAGGAACAATCTTATTACACCTTGCTGCACTGACTGGGGATCCAAATTGCCATTATACAGCTCTATAATTCCATCAAACCGTTCTTATTAGTGTTAGGTGCTATTTGATACAGGCATAAACAGGGGTTATTACAAGGATATATTTCTACGTTTTATTTGCCCTAGTGTGGTGCAGTTATATGTTCTAAAGCATTTTTTTGGCTTGTATTATTGGGAAAAAAGGGCTCATTAGCCGTTGTGTGGTGGAGTGAGAAAATTACAGCCCTTTTTGTCGTGTATTAGTGGCAAAAGTAAAAAATATTTGCCGCTCAGCAGTGCAGTTATCTGATCTAAAGCCTTTTATGACGTGTATTAGTGGAGATAGAAAAAATATATTTGGCGCTCAGCAGTGCAGTTATCTGATCTAAAGCCTTTTATGACGTGTATTAGTGGAGATAGAAAAAATATATTTGTCGCTCAGCGGTGCAGTTATCTGTTTTAAAGCCCTTTTTTACGTGTATTAGTGGAAAAAGAAAAAATATCTTTACCGCTCAGCGGTGCAGTGATATATTCTAAAGCCGTTTGCCGTTCATCGTTGCACTTATCTGTTGAAAAGCCTTTTGTGTGAAAGTAGAAAAAATTGAGGGCCTAATTGCCGTTCTGCGGTGCAGTGAAATATTCTAAAGCCCAGTTTGCTGTGTATTACTGGCGATATAAAAATATATTCGCCGTTTAACATTGCACTTATCTGTAGAAAAGCCTTTTGTGTTGTGTAAAAGTAGAAAAAAATTTGGGCCTAATTGCCAGTGTGCCATGTATTAGTGGCGAAATAAAAATATATTCGCTGTTCATTGTTGCACTTATCTGTTGAAAAGCCTGTTGTGTTCTGTAAAGGTAGGAAAAAATTAGGGCCTAATTGCCTTCTGCGGTGCAGTGAGATATTCTAAAGCCCAGTTTGCCGTGTATAACTGACAAAATAAATATATACTCATTCAGCATTCAAGTTATCTGTTGAAAAGCCTGTTGTGTTCTGTAAAAGTTTAAATAAATGATGGCCTAATTGCCCTTGTGCGGTGCATTGCTGTACTCTAAAACCCAGTTTGCCGTATATTAGTGGCAAAACAAAAATATATTCGCCGTCCAGCGTTGCACTTATCAGTTGAAAAGCCTGTTGTGTTCTGTAAAAGTAGAAAAAAATCAGGGCCTAATTGCCGTTCAGCGGTGCAGTGATATATTCTAAAGCCCAATTTGCTGTGTCTTAGTGGCGAAATAAAAAATATTTGATCTAACATTTGGTTATTTGATCTAACGGTATGTTAGACAGAGAAGTGCCAGGCCCTGCACAGGGGAGTGGCAGAGGCCTAAATGTTTCTGGCGCAGGCTGAGGTCTGAGCAGAGTAAGGGGCCGTGGCAGCAGGGGTCATTTCGAAAGGCCTGAGTTCCCAGTGTCAGCTAGCGGTCGTGTCGTGATCAGCAACCCAGCGGTTCTTGAATGGTTGACTCGATCTTCAACTTCGTAACATCAGACACCCCCAGCCAGCAGTCGGTGGGTTCGTCAGACACAACCCTTAGTTGGCATGGCCCGGGAGCAGGCCCTGTGCCCTCACCTGTCCTCAACTTGCCTCTTTTTTTTTCTGTTCCCTCACCGCAAGAAGTATTATATGCTGTTGGCTCGGCTCCACTTTTCAGCAAGGAAGAGCTACCAGAGGACAGTCAGCAGCTACTGCCCAGCCAAGATGTGGAGGAGACATCTTCCGCTTCCTCTGCTACAAGTAGTGATGAGGTGTGGGAGCTGGTGTTGAGAGCGGTCAGACTCCTGACCCAGAGACAGTTGAGGAGGACATCAGTGACGTGCAGACAGTACTCGATGATGATGATGTAGCTGATCGCACTTGGAAACCGGGATATGAGGCCTGTAATCAGGAGCCGGGTTCATTATTATCGGGAGAAGAGGGACCAGCTTGCCCGTGAGCCAGTGGAGAAACCAGCAAGTCGCTAGAGTGGGCGGGAGTCAGCAGGGTGGCAGCAGTGGGAGGTCGGTAGCCAAATGTGCCTGGCGTAGACCACCCATTTCGCTGGTGCTTCCTGCCTGTGAAGTAGCAGTGCAGGGGTTCAAGGAGGCAGTGGCAGTAGCAGTCAGTCAGTGTGTAGTGTTGGGGGTAAAATCACCAACTCAGCGGTGTGGCAGTTTTTTTTTAAGCCGTCCGAGGAGGTGAACGTGGCCATATGCAGAATCTGGGAGCAGAGGTTGAAGCGTGGCCAGGGTGCCAATGTTGGAACTACAGCCCTGCGTCAACATATGCAGCGTCGCCATAAAGTGGCCTGGGAGAACCATGGCTCCGATGTGGTGGTCCAGCCTGCCGCAGCAACCGCTGAATCACCCTGTGGCAATCACCCAGTTTCTGGCAGTCAAGGCTCCACCACCTCAGCTGAAGGGAGCTGTCTGTCCTTCACATCATCTGCCGGTCCTAATGCGCCTCCTCCTCTTACTCATCATCACGCATTCCGTCAGCAATCGATCACCGAAGCGATTTCCAAGAGACAACAGTATGCGTGCACTCATCCAATGGCGCAGAAGTTGAACGTGCTCCTGACCAAGTTGCTGGTGCTGCAGTCCCTCTCTTTCCAAGTGGTGGTCTCTGCACCTTTCAGAAAACTGATGGAGAGTCCAAAGCCGTCATTTCTTTGCCAAAAAGGCAGAACTGGCCCTGTACAAATATGTAGAACAGAAGGTGGGCCAGTCCTTGAGCCTGTCGGTGTCTGCCAAAGTGCACGGCAGCGCCGACGTGTGGAGCTGTAACTACAGTCAGAGACAGTACATGTCCTTTACGGCTCACTGAGTGAATGTGGTTCCTGCACAGCCACACCAGCAACTTGGCCAGGTGACGCAGCTTCCGCCTCCACATTGGTACGCCGCTGGGCCAGCGACAATTTCTTCCTCTACTTCCTCATCCTCCACTGTGTCCTCAGCCTCCACTGCTGGGACAATTCACAGTGCCCCTACAGCATACCACATGTGCAGGGCGGTGTCACGCTGCTCTGTACCTTGTTTGCCTGGGCGATCAAAGTCACACAGGAGAGGAACTCCATGTCCTTCAGCAAGAAATCAAATCCTGGCTTTCTCTGCGACAACTCAAAATCAGCACCATGGTGACCAACAATGGGAAGAACATTATGTCGGTGCTGCGTCAAGGAGGGTTGAGCCATGCGCCCTGCATGGCACACGTGTTCAATATGGTTGTAAAGCAGTTCCTGAAGTCTTCCACCTATCTGCAAGACATCCTAAAAATGGCCAGGAAACTTTGCATGCACTTCAGCCACTCGTACACCGCAAAGCACACCCTCCTCGAGCTGCAGCGGCAGAACAGCATCCCCCAACATAGGCTGATATGCAACGTTTCCACCCGTTGGAATTTCACCTTCCATATGTTGGACCGACTGAACGAACAGAGAAAGGCCATAAACGATTTCCTGATGGTCCAAGCGGACATAAGTACTCCCCTGTGTAACTTCGATGTCAGCCAGTGGCAGCTCATGGATGACAGCAGCCGTTTGTTCAGGTCCTTTGAGGAGGCCACATTATTTTTCAGTTGCCAGGACTATGGGATAAACAATTTGGAAGTAAAGACCGGCACTCGCTTCTTAGGATTATTATTGCTAATTTATTGGTCACATATTATAGGCATATAGAACAAAAGGACCGGCACTCACTCACTGCAGTGAGTGCCGGTCCTTTTGTTCTATATCCACGTGGAGTTTCTTCCGGGACGCGAGCACCACGCTACAGAGTATCGGAGTGCCGACTGATTCCGCACCAGGTGTGCTTTCATCAGACTCTCAAGGCAGTGCCGACCAGTTACCTAACTTGGAATCTTATGGGTAGAGATGAGCGAACTTTAAAAAAAAGTCCGGCGTTCGGGTTGTGGTAAGTCGCGCATCCCGTTATGGATTCCACTATAGCGGCATATGGAATCCATAAGGGGCGACTGCCACCAACCAGAACTGTTGAACAGCCGAAGGACCTGGGGTGATGTCACCGTCATGTGATCAGTGCAGGGGGCGTGGCTCAGCACGGGATCAAATCCAGTGCTGACCCACGCCCCCTGCACTGATCACATGACAGTTCAACAGTTCGGGTTGGTGGCAGCCGCCCCTTATGGATTCCATATGCCGCTATAGTGGAATCCATAACGGGATGCGCGACTTACCACAACCCGAACGCCGGACTTTTTTTGAAAGTTCGCTCATCTCTACTTATGGGATAAACCATGTCATTCCACTGCTTCATGTCCTGGAACAGATGCTGGTAAATATGGCTCATCAGGGGACTGGAGACGTGGCGCCTAGATCTCACAGCCACATAAGCCCTGTGGGGACTGAACTGGAGGAGGAGGAGGAGGACACTGGAGCACAAGCAATGTGTAGCGAAATGGGTGGTTTTTCTACACAGGTTGACAGGAGAGGAGGGGCAGAAGCAGCCAGAGGAGCTACAGGGCGATGAGGAAGACTAGGCAGAGGACCCAGACACACCGTGGCAGTATGCAATGGAGATGGAGGCAGGGAGTCCCTCCGAGTCATTTGCGCAGATGGCCTGCTCCATGCTCAATTGCTTGGACAGCCAAATTGTCTCCATTCGGCAGAGGGATGACTTCTGGCTCTCTATCTTGTTGGACCCTCGCTTCCGGTCCAAAATGGGGGCCTCTTTTTTACACCCTCTGCCGAGAGGGAGGACAAACTGAACTACTATAGAGACATCCTATGTAGTCAGTTGGCTGCTGCTTATCTGCGCTATCGCCCATCCTCTCGCAGGTCTGACCGTGGGGGGGCCCTCTGCGCTCACGTTCCACTGCCATGGCTGCTGGGGAGGCAGAAACAGTACCAGCTCCATCAGCAGCAGCCTGAGTCTACAATCGTTGAGGAGTAGCTTATTTCACCCGCATAGTGAAGAAACTACTTCCCAGCAGCAGCATCTAGACCTGGAGCAGAACCTGAACCAGCAGGTGCTGGCATACTGGGAGTGCACCCTGCCATCCGACATTGAAGATTCGCTGGACTACTGGGCAGCCAAACTGGATTTGTGGCCACAACTGGCTGAGTTTGCCCTGGAAAAGCTGTCCTGCCCGGCCATTAGTGTGGCATCAGAGCGGGTGTTTAGTGCGGCGGGGGCCATAGTTACCCCAAGTAGAAAATAGATTGGTTTCTTCTGGCTACCTGCCTCAGCTACTATTCTGATGCTGCCACCCACCTGATGCCACACATCTGATGCCAAGTGCTTCTTCTTTCACCCACCATCTTCAGTGGGTACTGGTATTGCCACCCACCTCCACACTATGTCACCTTGCCACTCTGTGGTCTCCTGATGCTGCTCCTTCCTCCACACTATGTCACCTAGCCACTTTGTGGTCTCTTGATGCTGCTCCTACCTCCACTCTATGTCGCCTTGCCACTCTGTGGCCTCCTGATGCTGCTGCCACCTCCACACTATGTCATCTAGCCACTCTGTGGCCTCCACCACCTCCACACTATGTCACCTAGCCACTGTGTGGCCTCCTGATGCTCCGCCACAGGGGGCGGAGCTACGACAGAGATCGCCAGACTCAAAAGTCAGACCTGCTGTACTTTTAGTCCGGCGATCTCCGGCCGTGCACTGCCGTGCTGCCCTGTAGTTCCTGCCCCCTGCCCCATTATAGTCAATGGGGACGGAGCGGCAGCACACGGGTACTTGCCCGCCGGAACAGCCTGCCGGATAGCTATGCCGCTAGTGTTTAATCCATTCCTCATTAGTAAGATCTGGAATGATACTCCATTGGTCATCAACCTGCAGAGTTGATATAATCAGTTTTGACTGAACCAGATGGGTATATATGGCCAAGTTTAACCCTCCGTCCTGGGTATGACTATAAGGCTATATTCACATGACTGTTGAATTGGTCTGTATCTAAGCCGCATATTTTGCGGCTTGGATGGGGACCTATTCATTTCAATGGGGCCGCAAATGATGCGGACAACACTCCGTGTGCTGCCCGCATCCGTTGCTCCGTTCCGTGGCTCTGCAAAAGAATAGAACATGTCCTATTCTTGTCTGTATTGTGGACAAGAATAGGCATTTCTTTTATATGCCGTCTGTTCTGTTCCGCAAATTGTGGAACTCACACGGGCAGCATCCGTTAATGTAGCCTTAAGGGGTTGGACTATATAGGGAGAAGAGACACTAGGAAATGCATAATTAAGGTTTTCTGACTGTTTTAGGGCTCATGAACACAAATGTATTTTATTTCCATTTACATTCCTTTTTTTGTGTTCCGTATACGGAACCATTCATTTCAATCCGCAAAAAAACTGAATGTACTCCGTATGCCTTCCGTTCCAGTATTTCCATTTTTCCGTTCCGTTCAAAGATAGAACATGTCCTATTATTGTTCCGCAAAAACGCGATGCACACGTATGTCATCCGTATTTTTGCAGATCCATTTTTTGAGGACCGCAAAATACTGAAAAAGCCATATGGTCATGTGCATGAGGCCTAATTCTGATGGCTAATCCTCAGGATAGGTCGCCAGTATCTGATAAATGGGGTCCGACACCCAGGAACCCTGTTGAACTCTGTTGATCAGCTGTTTGAGGAGGCTGCGGCATGGGATTCTGTCAGCTAGTTTAAGCCTTTTGAGCTGCGTACACGTGCTGCTAGATCGCCACTAGGACGTCCACAATATACATTTTTCATAGCTGTGAATGCTTTTATTAAGTAAAAAAACGATTTTACATATATGCAAATGAGGCTAGTCTCGCCGCGCTGGCGCACACACCGGGGTAGGGAAATTTCATACCCAAGTTGTTGAGAACGGGTCACCTAATGTGCTTGTGCCTTACCTCTCAGCTGGACACCAGCCGACACTGCACATGCACTGAGGGTAAGAAAAAATTACGCGCTAGAACCAGCGCAGATGAGACTAGCTCCAGCAAAGGGAGTAGTTAGCCGTGCTTGCGCACTGGCATGTCATTTTTCCCTACCCTCGGCGCATGCACACTGCGCGGCGAGACACACCTCCTTCCTAACCTGGGAACGTCATGTCCGGTGCGGCTGTGTCACAACAGGAAGTGACAGGGTAGGAACATTTCACGGGTAGGGAAATAAACCCAGAACAACGGCACTGGAATTGGGAGGTAAGTATAACCTATTTTATTGTTTTTTACATCTTCAAGAAAGAAAATTCACATTAACTGGGGAGTAAACAGAACACGTATATGGTGACCTCTTTTTTATCTTTTCAGCTGCAGATCTGCCGTTTCCCTGACTACTTTAGGCTACCTGATGCATACCATGCATCAGTAGTCCAAGACATTACCTGTTTGTCCAGCCCTGTTCTTGGATTGGCCAGCACTACTCATGTGAGCAGTGCTGGTCAATCCAAGGGCAACAGGAAGTGTCTTGTACTACCAACTGCTCAGTATACAGGACCTGCAGTACAGGAAGTCTGAGTAGCAGAGCGGCCATTTTTGATGTCAAGAATTGGAGGAGGTCACCAGGTTTTAAGTGTTGTGTTAGTTTCCCATTTTTTCCTTAAATTCAGACAACCCCTTTATTAAATTTCAGTTACCCTTTATTATCAGCATATTTTGTATTCTCTAATGGCTTACATGTCTCGGAAAACAAGAACATCATATTTTTATATCTGGAAGAAACTATTTTCATTTTAAGCCATGGACTTTAATGTCTCCTACCATGGAAGGGAAAACATGATGGAGTATTGATTAGTTGGCTTCCTGTCTAGATATAATTACTTGTTCACATGGTAACTCAAGGGGTGCTTGACAATCCTTCTCCATACATAAGTGTAAGATCTCAACATTCTTAATAGAACGCTCTATTATTTCCGAACGGATACCCAATGTCATGTAAGAAGGAAAATGATGTTTTCTTGCTTTCTTATTGAGGTTACATTATTACTTTTGATGTTCTCATTTGTGCCTGTAGGTTGATTTGACAAAACACTTTCATGGCAGAAATTCTAGTCTGTTACAGAACATTACAATCAATTTTCCTTTTCAGAATCCATTCAAAGGATGTAGTGATTTCAAAAAATGTTCTTTACAGCTAAACATAGAGAAATCATCTCTTACAAAAACATAACACTTTATTGAATATGTATTCTTTTTTGGCATGTGTTCCTCCTGTACATCTGCTTACGTGCATTTGATGTATTTTAATTTAACAACAAAAAGCCATGTGGCTGATTGCCCAAACTTGACCCAGATATAAATGCTTATAAAATGTAACTTTCAATGATCACACTAAAATATGCTATATGAGCACCCACATGAGGTTAAAACCCACATAGTTCAGTCCATATGTAAGGAATGATGCTGTGATGTGACACTTGTGGCTTTAGGGGGACCTGCACTTCCCCCATCAAACTACCTGAATAATGTTGCTAGTAACAAAACTGGCCCTGAGTACAGCAGTTTAGCCTCAGCTATTCACTGACTTATTGTATCTCACCGATAACAATGCAACACCATACACTTTGCATCACTATTTGTGAGCACTTGTAACATCATAAACTGGTTACAATTGAAATGAATGATTACATAGGACTGAACAAAGACGAATAAAAACCAACTATCTGCCCCCCGACATGTTTCACCAGAAGGACTGGCTTCATCAGGGGTTGGGCATGTATTATTTCTTTGATGTATTTTAACCACTAATAATAAAAAATATTGTGCCCTATCCAAGCTGTCCGTGACAGGCAAGAATGGAAATATCACTTACCGAATGAGAGCAGCTAAGTTGTCTGGTCTACTCCAGTTACCTCCTAGGTAGAACCTCAGATTTGCTTATGGAAACTCTCTATCTATCTATCTATCTATCTATCTATCTATCTATCTATCTATCTATCTATCTTTATATAACTATATACATGCAAAAATATATACTGTGTGTGTATATATTTATATATATATTTGTGGTCCTGGCTACGGCGCGAAGCCTAGTAGTGAGTCCTAATATCTGATCTAACTAGGTGGCTAGTGGAGTGCCCTGTAGCCACGTTTGAGGGTAGGCAAATAAAGAGGGCATACCCTGTAGGAGATGTAATGAAGAAGGGACGGGAGGGTGGGGTGAGAGAGGACGCGCACCCCATGTGCTGGGTGGCGCGTCTTAAGAAGTCCCCTACGCCCCTCCCATAAATACAGGCTGAATTCAGCCTGGTATATTTGTGGTCCTGGCTACGGCATGAAGCCTAGTAGTGAGTCCTAATATCTGATCTAACTAGGTGGCTAGTGGAGTGCCCTGTAGCCACGTATGAGGGTAGGCAAATAAAGAGGGCAAAAATATGCGAGTAGGAAGATGGTTTATGACACAACCTTTTATTATCTTTTTTACAGTACCAAGTCAGAGAAAGCTCTGGCGATCTCAACTTTCTGGTGCGGGATGCACCTTGAGAAACACGATGATTGCCATCGTCCCATTTTGCGTATGATGTGGGCTGGAACCCCGTGTTTAGAAGCGAAGGAGGTGGCTCTGATCCGGAACGAATGGCCTGAAATGTTCCGGGGGTTAAAACCTAAACCTAATGCGAGGCTGCCCATGTGCTTGGTAAACTGCGAGGACGAAAGTGGCCGTGAGGGGAAAGGAAGTAAAGGGCTAGCTGGGGCCCTGTTGCCTAGGGTGGCTAGTAATCCATTAAGGACAGCCACCATGGGTTGGTAGTCGGGAAATATTCGATGCATGCAGGGGGCCCTACTTGCAAGGTTTTGGAAATGGGTAAGGTAAATGCGAAATGCTCGTGTCTGCGGATAAATTGGCTTAGAATGGGACCCGAGTTGTGAGGGAAGTTGCTGGTAAATTCCGGGTCCGGAATCCTCCGTGGGTCCTCCGTGGCTGACATCAGGTTCGGGGATTCCCAGAAACCTTGGGGCGAGGTAACGAGGCCGGTATGGAAGCCTTCGGAGAAACCGGATTGCAGGAATTGTACGAAACTGGGGTTGTGATGAATTTTGAGAAGGGAGACCAAAAGGGGAACATTAATGTCGGCTAGTCAGCTTTTCGCAACGCGTTGGGAACAGGAGGATTGAGAATGGGCCCGGAAACAGGTGGAACAAATGTGGAGTGCCTTGCACTTGTTGTAGTTGCAGAAAGTGGAATTATAATTATTGCACAGCTGATTTTTCCCAAGGAATACTATGGGCCGACCTAGTTTGTACAGGAGCGGACCTGATTTTTGGGAAGCAGAAGCGTTCCATTCATACGGGGTTGAGAAAATCATTCTTGTAATCGGTGGGGGTCCCGGCGGTCAGGCCTCCCACTGATTTAACCATGTCACCTATTCAATGAACAGGGAATGGCTTGTACGAAGTGGGACACCCCTTTGGAGATTAACCCCCGAGTGTAAATAGGTGAATAAAAAATCTGGATGTTTCCATAAGTGGAAATCTAAACATAACGGAAGATGGGTCCATGCGACCTCAGGTCTTTATGTCTCTAGGTGTGCCTAACTGGGGTGTTCTTCTTCCTGCTTCTGTCTACCCTCAATTCACTCCCTGCAACCTGGCGGCTGCAATCGGTCAGATGGGAGCTCCTGCGGAATACAGGCTGCACTACACGCGCGGTGGTGGCAGATGCAGGCAGGAAACAGGTGTGCAACAGAAGGCAGGCAGATAATGCAGCAATACATGTACACCCCAGCATGATGGACCCCCTGTGTTAACTCAGTGGGTTTCCTGAGCCAGGCGGTGCCTTGCCTTCCTCACCAGCACCAAGTGACTGGATGCATGTAAATCAAAACCCTCCCCTGGGCATCATACTAACCTGTACTTGAAAGAGTTGCCCGGTGACAGGGAGCAAGGGACCCACATCGCTTTTTGAAATATGTGGGTGACAAGGTCTCGGCCGCCCTGGGCTGCAGTGATCATGCGGCACTCAGCAGTCACATGACCACCGCAGCCCAGCACCGTCCACGAGTGTATGAATGGAATCCGCCGGTAGACCAAACTGCTGTGGACATCTAACCCTGAGTATGGTTTTGCAAAAGTATTGCTGAAATCTCAAAAATAAAATAATTTCTTTTACCACATACCCGGACCATAATGTATATATATTTGTGGCCTATTTTCATATATGCCATAGGCCCTGGGGAGAGCGCGCCAGGAGATGAGTGGCGGCAGGAGAGGTCACGTGGTGCGTTCCACTGTGGAGTGCATGACAGGCTGGGGCGCGATTCTCCCGGTAGCGGCAGGAGTGGAGGCTGGGTGCAGTGCGTGCGGCTGGAGCGGGGGTAAGCGGTGGGGACCGGGGCGGAGGGGGGATACTTACCCTTGATGGCGCGAGTTCTGGCGTGCAGGATCGCTGGAACGGCCGGAATGGTGCCTGGAACAGCGAAGGTGCGACTCCTCCTACCCTGAAACGTAAAGTGAGAGAGGACGCGCACCCCATGTGCTGGCCGGCGGGGCTTAAGAAGTCCCCTATGCCCCTCCCACAAATGCAGGCTGAATTCAGCCTGCTAGATATATACTGTATATATTTACCCCTGCCCCCTATATGCATCTTAAGGCTTAGTGACCAAGCTATTCTTTTCATCCTCGCATACCAAGAGCCATAACATTTTTATTTTTCCATTGATGTAGCTGTATGAGGGTTAGTTGTACTTTTTAATGGCTCCATTTTGTTGTACACATATCTTACTGGTTAAGGGCTCATGTACACGCCCGCAAACACCGGTTCCGCAAAATAAAGGCCCTGGTCGTTCTGGCACTGCATCAATGGGTCTGCAGTCCGGAAGGTCGGTGCGGAACAGAGGCACAGAACCCCACGGAAGCACTACGGAGTGCTTCTGTGCGGTTTCTGTTCATGCCTTCACACTGCAAAAAAATAGTGCATGCAATTGAATGGGTCCGCGATCTGCATGTGGCGGCCCCAAGGTCGGTGCCCGTGCATTGTGGACCACAATTTGCGGTCCGCAGCAGGGGCCCGGCCGGCACATCGTCATGTGCATGAGCCCTTACTTTTATTAATTCTTTCTGAGAGGAAGGGGAGAAACAGCAATACTGCCACTGAGTTTTTATATTATAAATATTGTGTTCATTTTTCAGTATAAGTAACATGATAACTTTCTTCTCTGGGTCAGTACGATTATAGTAATATCAAATACATATAGGGGGAGATTTATCATTTAGTGTGCGCCAGGAAAGCAGTGTCAAAAAGTTGCAAACTACATGATTCTGGCGCAAATGAAGCCAGAAATCTACAGCAGATCAGAGTTTAGGTCTGCCGGAGGATGTGCCTAATTTATGATGAGGCCTACACCTCTAAAGGTTTAAATGGCCCCGATTGCTTCTGCTGATCTAGACCATTAGAGCATGTGAGAGCTGAACCCCTGCTCTCTTCTGCATTAGACATTATAGATTTTCTATTAAGCCCGTCTTCTGCAGTGATAAGAGTGCACTATGCAAGCATTTCTTTCTCCTTGTTATAGCTATTGGTGGGAGTGTCAGCACTCAGACCCCACTGATCAAAACCTATGATATGTAGCTTTGACATATAAGGCCCCTTTCACATGGGCGAGTTTTCCGCGCGGGTTCAATGCGTGAGGTGAACCATGTGATGGACCATGTGATGAGCGCAGTGACGTAATCAAAGGTCCTTTAGCCAGGTCTTGAAGAAAGTATAAAGAAGAGGAGATCGGCTACGCGATCAAGTGAATGAGGTGATTAAAATTAGTTTTAACCCCTCAATGGACATTTTACTAAGCATTCTGTCTTAAAAATGCTATTATTTTCCCGGGTCTGGGTACCAAACATGCCAATTTTTCTCACGCGCGTGCAAAATGCATTAAAACGCTTTGCACTTGCGTGAAAAAATCACGCAGTTTCCCGCAACGCACCTGCTTCTTTTCCCTCAATACACCAGCAAAGCCCATGTGAAACCAGCCTAAAGAGTTTTGTGAAAGTACAGTGACTCTTAGAGTAAAAGTAGCTCGGACCCTAGTTGATCAGGCTTTCCAAGTATTATATGGTTGGCCAATCATTTGAGTGATACATTTCCTATGCTTCAGGAGCAGGAACCAGGGGTTTCCAGGGTGGCTCTTTTTAGGAGTCAAACACTTAAATTTTATATCAGTTGTCCAACCCTTGTTATTTGAGGAGCCTCTGAAACCAGGTGGCATTAGATAAAAACTACAATCTATTTTATGTTTTCTCCAGGACTGAATGTCTAAGATTTTTTAATAGTTTGTTATACCTGTTTTATAACAATGATATTTTTACCACCCTCCACTTCAATTTTATCTTGTGATTATCGATTCCTGAAACGCTTGTCATTTTTAATATATGTATTTATTCCATTTGTTACCCAATATTTCTACTGTAAGTCTCATCTGCTATCAGACATAATGCTGAACTTGTAAAGGGAAAGGGAGACTAAGAAATCATTTATAATGCTGTTCAGTCCAGCACCACAATACAAAGGAAATCTCATCTGATTCCGAATTAATGAAGCGTGGAATAAAGCAATCTAAGTGTAAATGAGGAAAGGAGAGGATAAGTGAAATTGTTTCTATAGTGTAATCTACAGAAACATAAGACATAGGATTCCCCCACTGCATACTTAACAACCCCTATAGTAGTACAGATAGAATGCTCTTTGTTTTCTTTTTATCACAAATTAGGATAGTCATTTTTTACAATTTTTACATTTACATTTCACTGTGTTTTGTAGTCATAGCTTTTACTCTGTATTCTGAAACTGCTTATCCATTAGGTGAGAATACAAACAGTGTATACAGAAAATAAACGAGATAGGACAAAGGCCATACTACTCCAGACCATTGAACTTTTATGCACTTGACCCTCCTTTTGAAAGGGTGAGTACATCATTATCTCCTATTTTGGATGAGATTGTACAAAAGAGAGATTAAATATTATATTCTTGCTGGCTTAATCTATAAACCATTAACACTGGCCAATTATCATTACAAATTAGAGATGAGATATCTTCTTGAAATTCTATTCGTGTCTGATTCATCAAATTTTTAAAATTCGATTTTTGCCCAATTTATTGTATACAAATCAAATATGCTACAATTGGCCTGAAACTTGGTATATGGTAAATGACACTCTGAGGTTTTCTAGGATTCAAATTATTTTTGTTATCTTTAAATTTTTGTTCTTTCTCCCAACCCCCCCCCCCTTTAAACCCTGTAAAGCAATGACATCAATAGCAAATAATGTCAGTGACACTGACATATACAGCTATGGGTAAATACATTGTTTTTGGTGTTAACAAACAGACTGTTGTTAACAATCTGCGCCGTGTCAAGTATTATTAGAAACCTTCCACAATTTTTCTATTATAGGGATCAGAATTTTTTTGGGAAAAAAAACAGTGACTTGTTGGGACCAACAAATGTTATTTGTCAGAAGAAACAATGGCTTGTTCTGCACAACCATCCAAAATTATGTGGGGGCAGAATGCCTTCCCATATTTATACATACAAGTGCTAATTTGTCAGAAGTCTTGATGCGTTCTAAAAGAGAAACAATATAAAATATTGTAATTTGATACCCTTTAATGGCTAACTAAAATACATCATGTTATAAGGCAAGTTTTCGAGACTCTGAGATCCCTTCTTTAGGCCAGGAATCAAAAAATATCTAAAGAAACATGGATATACACAGGAAAGAACAGAAAGGGGGAGTAATAAATTGCAAAACACATAAATTGTAAATTGCAATGGCAGATTTATACATCAACCTGGAGTTGTGTAAAAATCTTTATAAATCCAAGCCTGCTTCATTGACAAAAGTGATGTTTTGTACACTGGTGGAGGACAAGTTTATCCATTTCAGTGTGACAATGCCACCTTCCGTGCTGAAAATGGATCCAAGACAATAAACACGTCCAGCACTTTTCGATGAAAAGATTTTTCTTTGGTTCCTTTATTGAATATGGTACAAAAAAGTAATTTGTGCAGCAAATGCACAGAGTCATGATTAAGAGCAGGTGTGCTCGAAATGTGTAGACAATCCTCTGCAGACCCACGTTAGGAGGTTGGGATGCTCTTGCTGCACAAATGAATTTTTTGTACCATATTCAATAAAGGAACCAAAGAAAAATCTTTTAATCGAAAAGTGTTGGATGTGTTTATTGTCTTGGATACGCCTGGGATCTCATCTCACCAGTCTGTGCACTGATCTTCATGGGATAATGCTATTTCACATGCGTACAAAGGTCAGCTGGATAATCTAATATTGCCACAAATGTGCTGAAAACGGTCTCTAAAATTACGATACCAAACTGGGCCAGTTCTGGCTACTGTTCCAATATGCCTGCCCAGAAGTTCATGGAAACATGATATGTGCCAGGGTACAATCATTCAGAAAACAAGACAATTTCCCCAGAAATGTTTTGAAAAAAATAAAGGCAGCTGGACAGAAGTACAAATATCATACAGCAGAATGCAATTTTGGTAAAGGCCTGTAACTGCGCCACATTTCCATAATGATGAGGATAGGTCATCAATATCTGATTGATGGTTGGACATCCAGCATCACCATCAATCAGCTGTTTGAAGAGGCCATGGCACTCTGGTGAGCTCTACTTTCTCACAGCATACCATGCAAGGCGCCATACGTTGTATATCTGCTGTGCTTGGTATTGCAGCTAAGGTCTATTCACCTGATTGGGATTCAGCTACACATATATATGGACAAAAGTATTCTGACCCATTGCTATCTCTGATTTCTCTTGATCATCTTTGACATGTTTCTACACTTTGATTGTAGTCCTTCTGTGGTAAATTCAGCTGACTGGACATTATTTGGAAAGACACAGCTGTCTATATAAATCTCACAGCCGACAATGCATATCAGAGCAAAAGCCACGCTGTCCCTGCAGCACTTCACCACTTTGGGCCTTGTGGTAGAGTGGACAGAAAGAAGCTTCTTCTTAGTAAAAGACACATGAAATCCCTCCTAGAGTTTGCAAAAAAAGCACCTAAAGGACTCTCAGACTGTGTGAATAAAGATCATTTGGTCTGATAAAACCAACATTTTACTTTCTATCCTCAATACATGTCTCGAGGAAACCAGGCAATACTCAATCTGGGCTCATCTGCCCAATACCTTACCTACAGTGAAGCATGGTTACATAATCACATAGTTGTTAGGGTTGGGAAAAGACAAAAGTCAATCAAGTCCAACCTGTAATCCTGCTAAATTGATCCATAGGAAGGGGAAAAAAATCCTATAAGAGAAGCAAAATCCTTCCCCACTCCAGATGTGGTAATCAGAACAATGTCCATCTTCTTTTTAAGAAAGAGGTGAGCCAAAAGGAAAGAGTGTGTAGAATATGATTTCTATACATTTTAATAAGCCTCAATGTTATTTTGAAATAAAAAGTAATCTAAACCTTTCTTGAAGCCATCTACTTTATTTGGGCATAGGGAGTGTCCCCTTGTTTTTTTTAAGGGGGTTTAACATAGAATAGCTTCTCGATATTTTTTGTAGGGTCCATTTATATACACTACTCACAAAAAGTTAGGGATATTTGGCTTTCAGGCATTTAAGTAGAAGCATGCAATAGTGACTTCAATTTATTGAAACAAAAGCCAACAAGAGTGGTGGGTATACCCCCACAAGAAATGTCAATGTCTCAATAACTTGTCATGTGGCCTCGAGCATCAATTACAGCTTGACAACGACATCTCATGCTGTTAACAAGTTGATTTATTGCCTGCTGAGGCATGGCATCCCACTCTTCTTGAAGGGCAGCCCTCAGGTCATTGAGGTTCTGGGCTACAGAATTAAGAGCTTCTACACAGTGACTCTGTGGATCCCTTAAGTTTTCAATGGGATTCAGGTCTGGAGAAAGTGCAGGCCACTTCATTTGAGGTACCGCAGTCTCCAGCAGCGTTCCCTAATGATGCGACCTTGATGAGCTGGAGCACTGTCTTCCATGAAGATGAAATTAGGCCTGTGTTGTTCATGCACAATGACTGGATTAATGATGTTATTCAAGTAGTATGGGCTTGTCACTGTACCATTCACTAAGTGTATTGACTAGACACACCCGCCCACAGTGTAACTCCACCACCACCAAAGGCTCATCTTGTGACAACGGTGGCTGATGCATAGTGCTCTCCTTGATGTCTCCAACATCGTTGAACATACATACTTCCTCGCCCATGCAAGACGACACCTGTGGTCAGGTACCCTTGCAGGTCATCTAGTGCACAGACCACGCTGATGTAACTGGTTTCAAATGGTCTGACATGACACTTGGGTGCCTTTCAACTCCCTAAATGTGCCTGGAATTGTGTGGCCTTCATCATCTGGTTCTGAACATTGTACACAATGAAGCAGTCATCAGTGTGGGATGTGGCCAAAAAACGTCCACTTCTATGCCTTTCTGTGACTCTTCCAGTCTCCCTGTATCTCTGTTGCAACCTGCTGATGACACACTGTGACACTCTAAGCTCAGTGGCCACTTCAGTCTGAGAACATCCCGCTTGAAGCATCGCAATGGCGAGGTACTGTTGTATAAAAAACGTGAATAGCAAGATGAGGAGGACTGTTTAAAAACCAACTCTAATTGAACCACGAAATTTATGGGGCAATTCATGGGTCAAACACCTGTTGGGAATTTTGCCGTTAAGCTCCTTGTTAGAGAACAGGAAGTTGTGCAAAAAGTACTGAAACACTAAACAGTTGGACATGTGCATTCAGAAGTTTAGAGAAGGTCACAATAAGTTCACCTATAAAGGTTAGAGTGCATTTTAGATTCATCCTGAAATTTAACCCACAAGCCAACTATCCCTAATGTTTTTGTGAGTAGTGTATAAGCTGAGCCCACTCTGTATTTTACTTCTCTTGGTGCCAAATGGCCTCCAATGAATAGGGAGACCAGGTTTCAGCTTTATACTTGTATTAGATAAAATCAGCTTGTGGGAGAGACAGGTTAGTCAGGAGAGCATGACCAAAATGGAGACAACCCCAACTCCAAACGCAGACTGCAAAGAAAAAAAGGTTAGTGTAACATACTTACCTTTTAGGGCTCCAGTGAGTTGATACTCAGCCTCAGCACAGCCACGTCAGGAAAGGCGCGCTGCTAGGCTTTGCCCTGGTAACGTGATAGCATCCTTAGCAGCAGAATGCAATGCTCTGTTTCTCCCCACAGTGGGCATGTGCTGGAGGAGATTAGTAGCGGGTTGATTGCTCAGCTGCTCTGTTCCTATGTGCTAGTGTTTCTGGTTCCTTGTTCCTGTGCTTATTGGATTGCTCGTTCCTCTTATTGGATTGCTTCTTCCTCAGGAAGAAGCCAGTTCCCTGGTGAAACGACGTTGGGAGGAGGCGGCTGTGGGATGTTAACTGTGGGTAATTCTTAGGCTACATTCACACGACCGTATGAATGGCTCCGCATCCGTTCCGCAATTTTGCGGAACGGGTGCGGACCCATTCATTTCAATGGGGCCGCAAAAGATGCGGACAGCACACAGTGTGCTGTCCACATCCGTAGATCCGATCCGCGGCCCCGCAAAAAAGATAGAGCATGTCCTATACTTGTCCGCGATCGCAGCACCGCAACAATCTAGAAGAGGCAGTGGGGTTGCGAAAGGGAGAAGTCGGCCCACACCAAACCGGCCCGCAACCATTATACCGAGCACCCCCATGTGTAAATCTACCTTGCCAAGGGGTAGGTATTCCACAGTATGGCGCTTTTTTGAGGAAAATGCAGACGACAAAAGAGTGGTAGTTTGCAACCTGTGCCATACCAAAATGAGCCGGGGCGTGAACACTAGCAACCTCACCACCACCAGCATGATCCGCCACATGGCACCCAAGCACCCTAATAAGTGGGTCGAACACCTGGGTTCACAATCTGGGTCTGCGGGTCACACCACTGTCTCCTCTTCCCCTGTGTTACGCACTGCTGGCCAATCCCCTGTCAAAGGGGATGCCCCTCGCCCTTCACCTGGACCTTCGTATGAACCGTCAGCAACAACATCAACTTCCCTGTCCCAGCGCAGCGTCCAAATGTCGATAACACAGGCATTTGAACGCAAGCGCAAATACCCACCCACCCACAGGCCATAGCACTAAATCCGCAACTTTCGAAATGACTGGCCCTTGAAATGTTGCAATTTAGGCTTGTGGACACTGAGGCTTTCCGCAGCCTGAGGTCGGCGTCCATCCCTCGGTACGCAGTCCCCAGCCGCCACTATTTTTCACAGTGTGCTGTGCCCGCCTTACACCAGCATGTGTCCCAGAACATCACCCGTGCCCTGACCATCGCACTTACTGGGAAGGTCCACTTCACCACGGACAAATGCTGGTGGCCAGGGATGCTACATTTCCCTGACCGGGAGGCCGGGATGTTGTGGAGGCCGGGAGTGTGTCATACCCTGGGATGGCACAGGTGCTACCCACGCCCAGGATTGCGGGCCCTATGTCCAGCAGCTATGTTACTGGCTCCAACCCCCACTTCTCCTCCTCTGGCGCTTCCTAATCCACTTCCACATCCAGCAGCAGTCAGCCATCAGTCACTACCTGGAAGCAGTGTAGCACTGCTGTGTGTAAGCGTCAACAGGCCGTGCTGAAGCTGATCTGCTTAAGGGACAAACAGCACACCACCGCAGAGCTGTGGCAGGGTATAAGGGACCAGACCGAGCTGTGGCTCTCGCCACCCAACCTACAACCAGGCATGGTTGTGTCTGACAATGGCCGTAACTTGGTGGAGGCATTGGTGCTCGGCAACCTGACACACATCCCATGCCTAGCCCACGTCTTAAAAACTTAGTGGTTCAGTGGTTTTTCAAAACCTACCCCAATTTGGCAGAGCTACTAGTTAAGGCGCGCAGCATGTGTGCCCATTTCCGCAAGTCGTCCACAGTTTCAGCTGGTCTGTCAACGCTGCAGCAGCGCTTGCGGCTTCCAGCTCACCGTCTGTTGTGCAACGCAAGCACGCAATGGAACTCTACGTTCTACATGTTGGCCAGGCTTTGTGAGCAGCAGAGGGCAGTTGTGGAATACCAGCTGCAAAATGGTCGTCGCCTTTCGAGTCAAATTCCACTGTGAACTTTAATTCCATCTGTTCAGCGTGGATGGGCAGAAGAGGAGGAGGAGGATGTGGAGATGGAGAGTCATCCTGATGTCGACATCGATGTCTTGCCTGTTGGTGCTCTGGCACACATGGCTGACTTCATGTTAGGCTGCCTTTCCCGCGACCCTTGCGTTATACACATTTTAGATAACACGGATTACTGGGTATTTACTCTTCTCATCCCCCGCTACAAAGAGAACTTCTCATCTCTCATTCCTGTGGTGGAAAGGACGAGTAAAACGATGCAATACCAGAAGATACTTGTTGAGAGATTGCTCCAAAATTTTCCATCTGACAACATGGCCGGCAGAGTCTGTACTTCCTTAGGCAACCGAAGAAGGGAGACAAGGGGAACAAACATTCCTTGGTAAAGGAATACATAGCAGACCGTGTCAGCGTCCTAAATGATCCCTCAGTGCCTTACAACTACTGGGTGTCCAAGCTGGACACGTGGCACGAACTTGCGCTCTACTCCTTGGAGGTGCTAGCCTGCCCTGCCGCCAGCATTTTGTCTGAGCTTGTATTTAGTGCTGCTGGTGGCATTATAACAGATAAGCGTATTCGCTTGTTCACTGGCTATGCTGACAGGTTGACTCAGATAAAAATGAACAAGGTCTGGATTGCCCCTGACTTCCCAACTCCACCAGAGGAAAGCTGAGCTAATGAGAAACATAAATGCAATTTCAAGCTATCATTAATAATGTACTCAATCTACTGTAGTGTATTTACACCACAAAAAAAGAGTATATGGTTGAATCTTGTTTTCTCCTCCTCCTCCTCATCCAGATTGTATATATTCCCTCCGTAATTTTTTTATAGGGTCAGCTCAACTGCAGCCCTTAACTCAAATTTTTTTTGTAGGGTCAGCTGAACTGCAGGCCCTCAACTCAATTTTTTTTTATAGGGTCAGCTGAACAGCACGCACTTGCATATAATGTTTTAGAGCGTCAGCTGTACAGCATGCACTCGCATATAATGTTTTAGAGCGTCATTTGAACAGCATGTATTCGCATATAATGTTTTATAGCATCAGCTTATCAGCATGCACTCGCATATAATGTTTTAGAGCTTCAGCTGTACAGCATGCACTCGCATATAATGTTTTAGAGCATAATTTGAACAGCATGCACTCGCATTTAATGTGTACAGCGTCAGCTCACCAGCAGGCACTCGCATATAATGTTTTAGGCGTCAGCTGAACAGCATGCACTCGCATATGATGTTTTAGAGCATCAGCTGAACAGCATGCACTAGCATATAATGTTTTAGAGTGTCAGCTGAACAACAAGCACTCACATATAAGGTTTTAGAGCATCAGCTGAACAGCATGCACTCGCATTTAATGTTTACAGCGTCAGCTCACCAGCAGGCTCTCGCATATAATGTTTTAGGTGTCAGCTGAACAGCATGCACTCGCATATAATGTTTTAGAGCATCAGCTGAACAGCATGCACTCGCATATAATGTTTTAGAGCATCAGCTGAACAACAAGCACTCACATATAATGTTTTAGAGCGTCAGCTGAACATCATGCACTCGCATATAATGTTTTAGAGCTTCAGCTGAACAGCATGCACTACCATATAATGTTTTAGAGCATCATTTGAACAGCATGCACTCGCATTTAATGTTTACAGCGTCAGCTCACCAGCAGGCACTCGCATATAATGTTTTAGGCGTCAGCTGAACAGCATGCACTCGCATATAATGTTTTAGAGCATCAGCTGAACAGCATGCACTAGCATATAATGTTTTAGAGCGTCAGCTAAACAACAAGCCCTCACATATAATGTTTTAGAGCATCAGCTGAACAGCATGCACTCGCATATAATGTTTACAGCATCAGCTCACCAGCAGGCACTAGAGATGGCCCGAACTATTCGCCGGCGAACAGTTCCCGGCGAACATAGCTTGTTCGCGTTCGCCTCTGCCGGGCGAACATATGCGATGTTCGGTCCGCCACCTATACATCATCATTGAGCAAACTTTGACCCTGTACCTCACAGTCAGCAGACACATTCCAGCCAATCAGCAGCATACCCTCCCTCCCAGACCCTCCCACCTCCTGCACAGCATCCATTTTAGATTCATTCTGAAGCTGCAGTCTTAGTGAGAGGAAGGAGAGTGTAGTTGCTGCTGATTTAATTGGGAAATCGATAGCTAGGCTAGTGAATTCAGTGTCCACTCCAGTCCTGAAAGACTCATCTGATCTCTGCTGTAAGGACAGCGTCCTGACAGCACCCCAAAAGCCCTTTTAGGGCTGCAACATTAGTCTGCTTTTTTTTCCTTTATATGCATATTGCAGTTGCATGGCCTGCCTGTGTGTGAGGAGCTGCAGGCCCACAGACTGTAGTGTGCCCACTGCCAGTGCCCACCCCTGTCATCCCATGTGGCACAGGACTTTGCATCAAAAAAAGGCATTTAATTTTTACACTTTAATCTAAGTTTAGTTGCCTGCCAGTGTGTGTCAGGCTGACTTCCAGTGACTGTAGTGTGCCCACTGCCAGTGCCCACCCCTGTCATCCCATGTGGCACAGGACTTTGCATCAAAAAAGGCATTTAATTTTTACACTTTAATCTAAGTTTAGTTGCCTGCCAGTGTGTGTCAGGCTGACTTCCAGTGACTGTAGTGTGCCCACTGCCAGTGCCCACCACTCATACCATGCTGGCACAGGACTTTGCATCAAAAAAGGCATTTCATTTTTACACTTTAGTGTAATTTCAGCTGCTTGCCTGCTGCTAGTGTGTGTCAGGCCGACTTCCACTGACTGTAGTGTGCCCACTGCCAGTGCCCACCCCTGTCATCCCGTGTGGCACAGGACTTTGCATCAAAAAAGGCATTTAATTTTTACACTTTAATCTAAGGTTAGTTGCCTGCCAGTGTGTGTCAGGCTGACTTCCAGTGACTGTAGTGTGCCCACTGCCAGTGCCCACCACTCATACCGGCTGGCACAGGACTTTGCATAAAAAAGGCATTTCATTTTTACACTTTAGTGTAATTTCAGCTGCTTGCCTGCTGCTAGTGTGTGTCAGGCCGACTTCCACTGACTGTAGTGTGCCCACTGCCAGTGCCCACCTCTGTCATCCCGTGTGGCACAGGACTTTGCATCAAAAAAGGCATTTAATTTTTACACTTTAATCTAAGGTTAGTTGCCTGCCAGTGTGTGTCAGGCTGACTTCCAGTGACTGTAGTGTGCCCACTGCCAGTGCCCACCACTCATACCGGCTGGCACAGGACTTTGCATCAAAATAGGCATTTAATTTTTACACTTTAGTGTAATTTCAGCTGCTTGCCTGCTGCTAGTGTGTGTCAGGCCGACTTCCACTGACTGTAGTGTGCCCACTGCCAGTGCCCACCCCTGTCATCCCGTGTGGCACAGGACTTTGCATCAAAAAAGGCATTTAATTTTTACACTTTAATCTAAGGTTAGTTGCCTGCCAGTGTGTGTCAGGCTGACTTCCAGTGACTGTAGTGTGCCCACTGCCAGTGCCTACCACTCATACCGGCTGGCAGAGGACTTTGCATCAAAATAGGCATTTAATTTTTACACTTTAATCTAAGGTTAGTTGCCTGCCAGTGTGTGTCAGGCTGACTTCCAGTGACTGTAGTGTGCCCACTGCCAGTGCCTACCACTCATACCGGCTGGCACAGGACTTTGCATAAAAAAGGCATTTAATTTTTACACATTAGTCTAATTTCAGTTGCTTGCCTGCTGCCAGTGCGTGTCAGGCCCACTTCCACTGACTGTAGTGTGCCCACTGCCAGTGCCAACCACTGATACCGGGTGGCACAGTAGCTTGCCGATAAATAAGGCATTTCATTTTTACACATTAGTCTAATTTCAGTTGCTTGCCTCCTGCCAGTGTGTGTCAGGCCCACCTCCACAGACTGTAGTGTGCCCACTGCCAGTGCCAACCACTGATACCGGGTGGCACAGTAGCTTGCCGATAAATAAGGCATTTCATTTTTACACATTAGTCTAATTTCAGTTGCTTGCCTCCTGCCAGTGTGTGTCAGGCCCACCTCCACAGACTGTAGTGTGCCCACTGCCAGTGCCAACCACTGATACCGGGTGGCACAGTAGCTTGCCGATAAATAAGGCATTTCATTTTTACACATTAGTCTAATTTCAGTTGCTTGCCTCCTGCCAGTGTGTGTCAGGCCCACCTCCACAGACTGTAGTGTGCCCACTGCCAGTGCCAACCACTGATACCGGGTGGCACAGTAGCTTGCCGATAAATAAGGCATTTCATTTTTACACATTAGTCTAATTTCAGTTGCTTGCCTCCTGCCAGTGTGTGTCAGGCCCACCTCCACAGACTGTAGTGTGCCCACTGCCAGTGCCAACCACTGATACCGGGTGGCACAGTAGCTTGACGATAAATAAGGCATTTCATTTTTACACATTAGTCTAATTTCAGTTGCTTGCCTGCTGCCAGTGTGTGTCAGGCCCACTTCCACAGACTGTAGTGTGCCCACTGCCAGTGCCCACCACTGATACAGGGTAGCACAGTACCACTTATCGAAAAAAAAATGACAGGCAGAGGCAGGCCAGCCCGCAGGGGCCGTCGTGGTCGTGGTGCTGTGATTTCCACTGTCCCTGGAATAATGCCTAGTGTTCAGAGGCCATGTACCCTGAACCAGAAAAATTCTGAGGACGTAGTTGACTGGCTTAGACAGGACACCCAATCTTCAACAGCTTCCGCTAAGAACCTTGACGCACCATCTTCCTCCAGCTCAGCTTTGGTCACCTGCTCTCAAGTTACCACGCACCCGCCCGCCGCTGATAGGAATAGTACTAGTTAAGACACCACTCATATAGGGTGTCACAGCACATTGCTCTGTGCACGCGCAGTGCCCCAATTTGGGAGTATGAGGACCGACCAAGCTGCTTTTTCCATCTCCCGGTTCCTGAAATCAATTCAGTTTGGTGTATGAGAGTTTGGTCTGTCATTGTGAAGGCAGTCGAAGGTACCAGGCCTAAATTTTTTTCACAAAAGGCAATCCCTGATATGGGATGTAACAGGGATTAAACTGATGAGAATAGTACTACAGAAAATACCACTCATATCGAGTGTGACAGTAAATTGCACGGCGCAGACGCAGTCACCGTGGATTAAAACAGAGTGGAGGGAGCCAGCGTTTTTTAACCATCTCCCCGTTCGAAAAATCTATTCAATAAATGGCCCCCAGATTGGGGACGTTAGAGGGATTAAACTGATGAGAATAGTACTACAGAAAATACCACTCATATCGGGTGTGACAGTAAATTGCACGGCGCAGACGCAGTGACCGTGGATTAAAACAGAGTGGAGGGAGCCAGCGTTTTTTAACCATCTCCCCGTTCGAAAAATCTATTCAATAAATGGCCCCCAGATTGGGGACGTTAGAGGGATTAAACTGATGAGAATAGTACTACAGAAAATACCACTCATATCGGGTGTGAGAGTAAATTGCACGGCGCAGAAGCAGTGACCGTGGATTAAAACAAAGGGGAGGGAGCCAGCGTTTTTAACCATCTCCCCGTTCGAAAAATCAATTCAATTGACCTTTCGGGGACCCTTGGTGTTGTACGTGGCTGGGTGGAGGAAGAAACCTTCAATGACATCACCGGGACGTGGCTAGCTTGGTATCCAACCTTGTGCAAATGGGGAGTTTGCGGTTGTGCAAATGGACTGTTTGCGGTGCATTAAAAGAGGAGTTTGGTATGTCAATGTCTGAGAATCGGGCGTAACCCTTACACTACCTGATCGATACAACATCATACCTGATCGTATACACACACTGGATGTTTTAAAGCATGTTATTCCAAACAATTTAGGAATGTTACGTGATTTATGCCCTTTATGGATTAAAACCCGACTCTGCGTCCACTACGTAATTTTCCATGGGAGTTTTGCCATGGATCCCCTCCGGCATGCCACAGTCCAGGTGTTAGTCCCCTTGAAACAACTTTTCCATCACTATTGTGGCCAGAAAGAGTCCCTTTGGTTTTTAAAATTCGCCTGTCTATTGAAGTCTATGGCGGTTCGCCCGGTTCGCCTGTTCGCGAACATTTGCGAAGTTCGCGTTCGCTGTTCGCGAACTGAAAATTTTATGTTCGCGACATCACTAGCAGGCACTCGCATATAATGTTTTAGTGCGTCAGCTCACCAGCAGGCCCTCACCCCTAATGTTTTAGAGGGTCAGCTCAGCAGCAGGCCCTCGCCCCTAATGTTTTAGAGGGTCACCAGCAGGCCCTTGCTCCAAACATTTTTGAGGGACACCAGCAGGCCACCAATCATAATTTTTCAAGGGTGTGTATGATGCCCTCCTTTATGTGTAATAAAGGGTATATTAGAATAAAGGGTGTATTGGAGTGCTGCTTGCTTATAATTTTTGGCAGCACTTGCACTTTAAATACAATTGAATATACAGGAAGGAATGTTTCCTAATAATTTTTCCTGTGAAACTAATTTTTTTTTATTTATTTTTTTTTGGGGTGGGGGAGGGGTGTTGGTTTGTGCGCATTTTTGTCAGTCTGTAAAAGTGGCGTACAACTCGGACAACATGGTTCCCAGCAGCGACCTGGGAGTCAAAGATGCATCCAGACATCGTCCCCATGCTGTTCACGATCCATTTCGGTGGTGATACTGTCACTTTCTGACCTTTTCCAATGGACCAGGCACTCTCCCCTGGTTGTCTCCCATTGACTTCCATTATACTCGGGTGCTCGGCTGAGCACAGGAATATAGCAATGTGTTTGGGCTGAACACCCGAATACCTTGGTGCTCAATCATCACTAATAAATAGCATTCTGTCTCCTATTTAAACCTGTTGGAAATCTAGTCTCAAGCATAAAACTCCAAAAGGTTTCCCTTGCCAATAACTTTTTCTTGTGATCGCACCTCTGTATGGTTTAAATACCTTTTCAATTCCACAGAAGGGGAAAAAAGATAAATCACCCCTGTGGATCCCGTGTTGAGAAAACGCAGAGGCATTCAATGCCTTTTCATTGTTTGCATCGGTTAAATGTTTCCGAATCCTCGTTTTTAAGGTTTTAGGTGTGCATCCCACATACTGCAGTCTACAAAAGGTGCAGCAGATGAGGTACACAACATATTTCGGATTCCAATTAATATAAAAGGATATCGTATAACTGATGTTAGTTTTATATGATGAAAAGGTTGTTGTTGTATCAACAAAGTCGCAACACCGGCAAATATTGTGTCCACACCTATAAAATCCTTTCAATTTCAACCAAATGCATGATGGTTTTTCAGAGAGGAACATGCTAGGGGAAAGTATAGAACCTACATTAAGGGCCCTTTTAGCAACACATTTAATACCCCCCTGTAAAATTCTTGAAAAAATCTCATCTTGGTACAGTATGGGAATATATTTATTTATGATGTTGACAATCTGTCTGTACTCCAAGCTATATACTGTAGAAAAAACATCTTTCTTTTCGGGCTGGCTCAAACGTGTACTCCTAGAAGTTGAAGCCAATAAATCACTCCTCCTAGTTCGGGAGGCATATTCAACGCCTCGATCCAATGACCAGGTGGGATATTTTCTCGCTAAAAAACCACCCGTCAGAATATTTTTAATAATGTGTAACGGGTGAAAAGATTTTTAATGTAGTAAAGAATTACCCGCAGTGGGTTTAGTGTAATTAGCAGAAACAATATCATGATTATCTGCAGTAAGCGACAAATCTAAAAAATGTATATTCGTTGTGTCATAATAATTTAAAGTGAAACTCAAGTTACAATCATTCTTATTGATAAAGGTTCCAAAAGAAATTATGTCTTCTTGGCAACACCCCCCCCCCCCTCCAATATAATGAGGCGGTCATCTATAAATCTGCCATACCATATCTGCCATAACATAAGGTGTGTTGAGAAGGGATTATCTTCTCAAAAAATATAGGACTCCTCCCACCATGCCACAAAAAGGTTGGCTAAAGAAGGCGAGAATTTGGCCCCCATAGATGGGCCTCGCACCTGTATAAAGAACTCTTTTTAAAAAACAAAATAATTGTGTTTCAGCAAAAAATCAACTGAGGACAAAATAAACTGTTTTACCTCATTATTGTAAGAACTGTAACTGTTCAGGTGATGCGACAAAGCCTGTAGTGCCAATTCATGCGGTATGCTGGAATACAGAGAGGCAACATCACAAGTTACCCAATATTAACTGGATTTCTACTGAATGCCCTGAAGAGACTGCAAAACATGCTTACTATCATGGAGATGACCTGTAGTACTAAAGGCTGCAGGGTCTGATCCACCCATTGACGTAGTCTTTCATTCAAATAGCCTATTCCTGCAACTATAGGTCTCATGGGAGGGGGAAATACCTCCTTATGGACTTTGGGCAGTGAGTGGAATATAGGGACAGTTGGATAAGGGACTAATAATATCATCTGCAATATTTGAACGACATTACAACCATGTAGCACTTGCTGAATCACATGTTGCTTGCCCTCATGTGATGAAATTATGCCAAACATCAGTCACTTGTATCTGAAAAGACTTCATGGTATGAAAATTGAGCAAGAACCCCAGAATGGGGTTCAATATAATTTGATGATAGCCCCATTTCAAATCCAATTTACTGAAAACAGTTACCCATTTATCTCATGCAGAACATCTTCAATGGGGGGTACTGGATGGCATTCCCTGAGCAAAGCTTCAAGGTCTATTAGTCCAGTATTTTGCTCCACAAGTGATGTTAGACTGTAAGGAAGCCTGGATGCTGGCTGTACAGCCTTTACATGTAGGTCAATTTGAAAGTCTAACTGAAAATTCTTCAACTTTCCAATCCCTGAAAACAGTGTTTAAATTCATCTTTTAATTTATGAAGAGAATATGACAGCATATGTATCTCTGCATTGCTTGCACTAGGTCCACTTCTAAGTACCTCTACTTCCGTATGTGTTTTGAGGTCAAACAGAGGGGCTACTTTACCACCAACAACAAAGAATGGCACTGGTCGGGTCTTGGCGCCCACTCCAGTTTCACACAGCAGATACTCAGGGTTAATGTCTTTGATTGGCAATAACTCTGATCACAGATATGGAACCCAGACTACTATAGCTGTAATTCTTATGGAGGCCTCCTTAGGAACATAGCGAATCTCCTATACACTGAAATAGTCATTGCAGAATGAGTGAGAAGCGATCTGAAGATCACAAGTCAAGTTTTAAGGGGACTTTAAAAAAGGTAAGAAAAAAAAGTAAATAACAGTTTTTAAAAATATATAAAAAAAATTCTAATCATCCCACTTTCCCCACAATAAAAATAAGCAATAAAAAATAAATATCATAGTAATTGCCATGTCCTAAAATATCGTACTATGAAAATATAAACATTCTGTATGGTAAATGCTGTAATGGAAAAATCAAAAATCAAATCCGATTTACCACTTTTTTGTTGCTTCATCCCATTCAAAAAAATTAATAAAAAGTGAAAAAAAATTATTAAAAAAGATCAATAAGTTATACACCCTCCAAAATGTTATCAATGAAAACTACAGATTGCTCCACAAAAAATGTCCCCTCACTCAGCTCCGTAGACGTGACTGTAAAGAAGTTATGAGCTTCAGAATATGTAGTTGGAAAGAAAAATGCTTGAAAAGGGGGCATGTGAAGCAGAAAAAAAAAATCTTAGAATATAGCTCTGTGTAGTAATTTGAGAATGCCTTACTCATCACTAGTGATGAGCGGCAGGGGCAATATTCAAATTCGATCGCGATATTTCACGAATATTTGGATTCTCATATATTCGCTAATTTGAGAATTCGTGAGTATGGTCTTGTTTGCGAAAATCGGCAATGTAATATGCGTGTAATGCGCGCGCAATACAGGCGTGGGTCACTATAGCTACACTTTTCCTGAGCACTCTGAAGAAGGTTTTCGTCCAAGATATCATTGTACTTGACTGCATTCATCTTTCCCTCGATTGCAACCAGTCGTCTTGTCCCTGCAGCTGAAAAACATCCCCACAGCATGATGCCACCACCATGCTTCACTGTTGGAACTGTATTGGACAGGTGATGATCAGTGCCTGGTTTTCTCCACACATACTGCTTAGAATTAAGGCCAAAAAGTTCTATCTTGGTCTCATCAGACCAGAGAATCCTATTTCTCACCATCTTGGAGTCCTTCAGGTGTTTTTAGCAAACTCCATGCAGGCTTTCATGTGTCTTGCACTGGGGAGAGGCTTCCGTCGGGCCACTCTGCCATAAAACCCCAACTAGTGGAGGGCTGCAGTGATGCTTGACTTTCTACAACTTTCTCCCATCTCCCGACTGCATCTCTGGAGCTCAGCCACACTGATCTTTGGGTTCTTCCTTACCTCCCTCACCAAGGCTCTTCTCCCCCGATAGCTCAGTTTGGCCGGACGGCCAGCTCTAGGAAGGGTTCTGGTCGTCCCAAACGTCTTCCATTTAAGGATTATGGAGGCATTTGTGCTCTTAGGAACCTTAAGTGCAGCAGAAATTTTTTTGTAACCTTGGTCAGATCTGTGCCTTGCCACAATTCTGTCTCTGAGCTCTTCAGGCAGTACCTTTGACCTCATGATTCTCATTTGCTCTGACATGCACTGTGAGATGTAAGGTCTTATATAGACAGGTGTGTGGCTTTCCTAACAAAGTCCAAACTGTATAATCAAACACAGCTGGACTCAAATGAAGATGTAGAACCATCTCAAGGATGATCCAAAGAAATGGACCGCACCTGAGTTAAATATATGAGTGTCACATAAATATATGAGAGGTCTGAATACTTAGGACCATGTGATATTTCAGTTTTTCTTTTTTAATAATTTTTCTAAAATGTCAACAATTCTGTCTTTTTCTGTCAATCTGGGGTGCTGTGTGTACATTAATGAGGAAAAAAAATGAACTTAAAAGATTTTAGCAAATGGCTGCAATATAACAAAGAGTGAAAAATTTTAGGGGGTCTGAATACTTTCTGTACCCACTGTACGTTCAACTTAACATTTTAACATGTCTGACACAGCACTATGGATGTATGTAGCATACATACAGTACATACATACAGCACTATGTATGTAGCATGTATGTATGGACAGCAGAACTATATCACTATCTACCTACACTGACTATCTCCCACTGACTATCTGTATTATATATATATAATATTGTTGCTAAGCTCAGACAAAGACATTGCAGCCTTCTTATTGGCCCACAAGCAAGAAGCAGGGAGGGATCATGGGTTCAGATGAAAAAAAATCTAGAATATTCAAAAATTATAAATATATCACTATATTCAAAATATTTGCGAATTTTCGAGGTGGCGATATTCACGCCCGTCATTACACCAAGCTTTTTGAGGTGGAAACAGAATATGGGTTCCAAGCAAGTGGAAGCATTTTACAGGGTTCCCCCACGGTAATAGAGCTGAAAATCCCTGCAGTAGATAAATAACCATTGTGGTTAAAATGGCAAAAATATATAATGGAAGAGAAATACTGCCGTAGTTTGGATTACAGGATATAAGATGTAATTGCTATTTACCAGTAGTGGGAATAAGACGTGTGCTTTTTGCTGACTAAGATTTGGGATGTTTTTTTTATCCCATAGTAATTCCTAGGTTTCCATAGCCATAGCGACATTCAAACAAACAGGAGCTCCGATGCACATCCTTGGCAGTTAATTATACATGTATATAATAAATCAGGTCATTAAATTCAAGCCAATATGGGTCCTTTAATTTAATCTTCAAGCCAAAAAATCTCAAGCCCACTAAGCTTTATGTGGATTGCCATCCTTAGCAATGTGCAGCTTGACATTTAGACAATCGTCATTCAGCTGTAAAGTCTCAGAGGCTTTACCTCAGTAATAATTTGAAACATTTTCCACAGACATTACTCAGTTTCTTGGCTTTAGTCTATGTTTTTGAAAAAAACAAATTCTATTGATTTAAGCCATTCCTCGGGGGAAGTTAAGCATCTTTATGCAGCTGTAGCTCACAGCTTAGCCTGTTACTAATTGCTATGCCGACAGAATGTTTAATGGTAGAACAAAATTGTTTCGATATAATCTAGCCATTTGCAATATGCTGATATTTTTGTCTCATATTCCCATTAAATTAAAACAAATATTTTAGCTTATCTGCATGTAGTAGAGTAATTTCGATGTATCTTCATTACAATGGTATTATATTTTTAATTAAAATGTTGTAAAGAATGTTTTGCATATAATCTCACAGTTTAATGATCTGCAGTTTAGCTTTCTGATTTTCTTGGAAATTGCCACTCAGGATGTACAAAGATGGAGAGGCGTGATTGGGAGTCTTCACATTAGCGTTTTCAATTCTGAATCATAATAGCGGAAGAAAATACTTCAGTTTTGAACTGAACGAAACGGAATGCACCAAAATGCATTCCGTTCCGTTTGGTTACATCCCCATCATGGACAGAAAAACGCTGACACACAATGTAAATCAATGAGGATGGATCAGTTTTCTCTGACACAATAGAAAACGGATCCGTCCCCCTTGACTTTCAATGGTGTTCAACCCGTCATGGCTATAAAAGACATAATACAACCGTATCCGTTCATGACGACTGCATGCGGTTGTATTATTGTAATGGAAGCGTTTTTGCAGTCCCATAAGCTACTTTCACATTAGCATTTCTATTTTCCGGTATTGAGATCCATCATAGGGTCTCAATACCGGAAAAAAACAAAAGTTTTGTCCCTATTCATTGTCAATGGGGAACAAAATTTAACTGAACAGAACGGAATGCTCCAAAATGCATTCTGTTCTGTTCTCATACATGGTGAGCAAACTGCAACATGCTGCAGTTTGCTTTCCGTTCTGGGATGCGGAGCAAGACGGATCCGTTTTCTCTGACATAATCTGACACTATAGAACACTGATCTGTTCCCAATTGACTTTCAATGGAGTTCATGACGGATTCATCTTGGCTATGTTAAAGATAATCCAACCGGATCCATTCATAACAATGACTGCACACTCTCCCCGATCAACCAAGTCCGCTGCCTTGGAGTGACCTTGGATTCTGCCCTCTCCTTCCGACCACACATCCAAGCCCTTTCCACCACCTGCTGCTTCCAACTCAAAAACATCTCCTGCATCCGCCCTTTCCTCAACTTTGAATCGGGAAAAAATGCTTGTACCTTCCATCATCATCTCCCGCCTAGACTACTGCAACATTCTCCTCTGTGGCCTTCCATCTAGCTCTCTCACACTCCTCCAATCTATCCTCAACTCTGCTGCCCGACTAATCCACCTCTCACCCTGTTACTCCTCTGCCTCTCCCCTCTGCCAGTCCCTGCACTGGCTCCCCATTGCCCAGCGAATTTAGTTTAAAATACTAACCAACACATACAAGACCGTCCACAACCGATCCCCCCCCTACATCTCTGAGCTACTTTCCCCATACATCCCCACACGCAATCTTCTATCCTCACAGGACCTCCTTCTCTCCTCTCCTCTTATCACTTCTTCCCACACTCGCCTCCAAGATTTCTCCCGGGCATCCCCTATTCTCTGGAACTCGCTACCCCAACATATCAGACTCTCACCTACAGTGGAATCCTTCAAAAAAAAACTGAAAACCCACCTCTTCAGACAGGCCTACGACCAGTGACACTGCTGCCTCTATACCGCCATGACCAGCTTCACCCTCGCCTACTGTCTCCTTCCCCCATACCATGTAGATTGTAAGCCCTCACGGGCAGGGCCCTCTGTCTTTCTGTACCAGTCTGTAACTTGTCTCGTTCATGCTTAATGCAATTGCCTGTATTGTGTATGTGCACCGCTTATGATATGTATAGCGCTATGGAATGAATGGCGCTCTAAAAATAAATAATAATAATAAGGCCTCTTTCACACTTGCGTTGTTAGGATCCGGCGTGCACTTCCGTTGCCGGAAGTGCCCGCCGGATCCGTAACAACGCAAGTGACCTGAAAGCATTTGAAGACTGATCAGTCTTCAAAATGCTTTCAGTGTTACTATGGCAGCCAGGACGCTATTAAAGTCCTGGTTGCCATAGTAGTAGTGGGGAGCGGGGGAGCAGTATACTTACCATCCTTTCGGCTCCCGGGGTGCTCCTGAATGACGTCAGAACGCCCCATGCGCATGGATCACGTGATCCATGCGCATGGGGTGCCCTGACGTCACTCTGGAGCGCCCCGGGAACAACACGGATGGTAAGTATACTGCTCCCCTGCTCCCCACTACACTTTACCATGGCAGCCGGGACTTTAGTGTCCTGGCTGCCATGTAACCATTCTGAAAAAGCTAAACGTCAGATCCGGCGATGCGCCGAAACGACGTTTAGCTTAATGCCAGATACGGATTAATGCTCTTCAATGGGCATTACGGCATGTCTTCCGGATTTTTGGACGGAGACAAATCCGCAGCATGCTGCGGTTTTGTCAACGTCCAAAAAACGTTCACGTACTGAACGGAAGACATCCTGATGCATCCTGAACGGAATGCTCTCCATTCAGAATGCATTAGGGAAATCCTGATCAGTATCTTTCCGTCCTAGAGCCCCGAAGACGGAACTCTAGGATGGAAAGGAAAAAAGCATATGTAAAAGGAGCCTAATAATAACGGATGCAGATGGTTGTATTATCAGTAACGGAAGCGTTTTTGCTGAACCCTGCCGGATCCAGCACAAACGCTAGTGTGAAATTAGCCTTATATATGGTAAAACTTAATCCAATTATTTGTTTGACTAATTTTGTGTCATTTTTCAAATTTTTAATGAGGGTGATACTTCCTTTCTGAAAAGGTCACCCTCAATGTAAATATGAGAAGAATACAGAATAAGGAGAATTGCCAAAAGTGCGTGGCAGTTCCTTCAAGAGATGTAAATGCCAATAACTATATTTACCCAAGATTGGAAATGTTATAGGAAAATCCATTCCATACATTTTTAATCTTAATAAAATTTGGACTTTTAGTTTGCTTTTAGGCTGTAGGAAAGTTTTTGTTCTTCAACCTTTTCCCATGCTCTGCCTATTAGCAGTCAGAGTAGTAGTAGAGAACATGGATCATATCAGGGTTTGTACTTTTCAGTACATTTCTTCATTATGTTACTGAGCATGAAATATGTGCATTGCAGAATATGCAAAATTATATACAGAAATGAACAGTAGAACATTCATTTATTATGGAGGAATGGGAAAATTTGTGCAATTGGGCACATTAAAAGGAAGAAAAATGATACTGAGAAACCAATGGCAGGCATCTAGCTGCTTGACAGCAGTGTAAAAATGTTCAGTGATATTACAACACAGAAATGATACAAACAGTGATGTCACATGCACGTGTAGACACAGATTATTTCACAGTCGGGGTGGACTGGCCATAGACCCTACAGGAAAATGTACTTGTATAAGCGCCAACCAAGCCCTCCTCACACTGCAGGGCCAGGTACATACTGATCTGATGCTTTCAGCATTAATTAATGCTAGAAGCATCAGATACTTATGCACCTCACTAGCAGCCTCAGGTGCCTTCCTCAATTCAAGACCTGAAGGACCGTGATACAGTTGTATACTGTAGCATAGGCAACATGATTTTGTGCTACACTATGGTATTTGGTTTTATTGGGGCAGTATTTTGTGCTGCACTGTGGTATTGCTGGCACCACCTACTTCTGTTGTCCATGCCTACTTGTGTTGCCCCAGCTTCTTTAAGATTGGACCAGTCTACAACATGGAGCTAGTTATAGTTTTTTTTCCAGGGCCCCTCTAAGTTCCTAGTCCTCCCCTGGTCACAGTATAGGAATAATGTCATGATTAGAGATGAGCGAATTTTACAAAAATTCGATTCTGCCGGTTTGCCGAATTTTAGGAAAAAATTTGGTTCGATATGAATTTATTCGCTGTGAATCGCGTTAAAAAATGCTATTTTCTGGCTGCAGAGAACCTTTATAGTGGCGTAGAACACTGTGTCTTGCAGTAACACGTATAGGGAGTCTGCTGTGGTAGTGAAATTATACAGTGAGTCAGTATGACACGCATATGACAGGCGTTGCACTTAGAATCACTGCACACTTCACTTATTTGGGCAGTCACGAAGCCAAAACTGACCAAATAACTCAAGTATGAACTCAGCCTTACAGGTCGATGTTAACGCCAAGAAGAAGCGTACTCCTTTTACACCGTTGTCAGATGATTCCAGATAGATGTCTACAGAACCTGTTCTATTAAATGCTTATACAATAGCCACACTACAACCATGAATGTTCGGATCGGGTACATCCTGTAACTTCAATAAATATTGCGATCAATCTTGGAACGTTCTATTGTAAAGTAACGGTTAAGCTCAGAAAACTACAAAATACCAACAAACTACAAAAAATAAGCTCAATACGACCAAGTATACAAAAGTAGAATGAAGGTACGCCGAAACGCGCGCCGGTGTAGCGCCATCCCGGCACATATACCTCCTAACAAGCTGGTGAGTTATTTTATAGTGTCCTGCGGTATTCATATGGTCCCTTTGCATTTGGTTGTGCTGACAATTCAGCATGTAATAGCGTACCTTTATTATATGTAATAGTAGCAGGACACACTGTCCACCTGATGTTTGGTGGAGATATTCTATGTACGGTGAAAAAAATTGTGAATCATGTTTGTTATTATATTCAATTGAATTATGTGGATGTAATATGCCGGGATGGTGTCTCTTTTTCTGCCACCTTTTTCGCTTTTTTAACGGTATTTATTGTGTTGATATGATGAATTAATAAAGTTTCTACTTTTGTATACTTGGTCATATTGAGCTTATTTTTTGTAGTTTGTTGGTATTTTTTAAACGCTTATACAAGTAGAGCCCCCCAACAGAGTGGAGAGGGTGCCAGCAGTAAGTTTGTGTTGACGTCACTGATTAATTTGCCCTTCATCTGATCCTTCAGGACAGTAACCCCCAAAAAATGATCCTGTCTGTTGAGAATCCTCCTTCACTCGGTCAACATTTGGTCACAAATCCATCTGTATTGCCAATGCCCAAAAAATCAGGAGTGGATCCAAAACAGAGATGACACGTGAATGGAATATTTGTATGTCTTCTGAGTTTTGTACCCACTCCTGATTTTGGCTATCAAATCACAAGCCAATAATTTTTTTTTGAACGGGGGAGAAAAAAAAACGTTTATTTCACAAATAGGACATTAACACACATAAAATACAACACAAAAGGGGCAAAACCACAAGATTTAAAAGACAAACTGAAAAAAAGGTGCTTCATAAACAAGAATCGATTGACAACCAGTGTCGGGGTGACCACAATGGTAATGCATATTGATCATGAAATGTATGGAGTTATGGCTGATAACTGGAGGACAGTCCAGAAAAATGCCAACTCCAGCTCATTCCTATAGTGCAGGCTACACAATCACAGCTGGAAGGTAACTGGTCGGTACAGGCAACACCCGAAAATCTTCATAAATAAGCCTTAGTATGTGCAGGTCTCACAGCCGCTGTAACAGAACGGTAAGAATTGGTATAACATGTAGTAAGCACTGCAGGGATCATGTCTAAGACATGTAAGACGTCCTGGGGGTCCCAAACATTGTGGAGATGAGAGTCGTTCCTACGATAGCTGTGAGCGCCTAGGAGCCGTTATACAGGAAGAGCAGGAGGCAAGTCTCTGGTAATACCTCCAATAGATCACCCTCTGTGTACATCCCACAGAATCAACCTGTCGACACAATTCAGTCCTCTGTATTTGCCTTGGTGAGTGGAGGCTTGCATGAAATCTGTATGAGCACAACCAGTGGATCTCTGTCCTTTCAGTTGAGTCCATGCAAACAGGAAAATTTGGCTTTTAGGTTCAGCTCTGAGCCCCAGTCAATGGCAAGACCCTTCTGCTTCTTGGCGGAAGCAGCGTCACCTGGCCAAGTTGCTGGTGTGGCTGGGCAGGAACCATATTTTCCCAGTGGATCGTAAAGGACATATATTATCCTGGACCATATTTCATATATTATCCTCGACCAATTTTCCCAAAAATGGCTATATTACAAACAAATTTCACCACTGAATGGCTAGTCGATGTAATTCAGTTAATACAAAAAGGTCTACAATCAGCCATCAATTTTCCTGTATTCTTTTTCCTATTAATACACCCCAAAAAATAAATATAACAATCATAATTTACCGCAGAACTGCTAATAGGACGCACATATCTACCCTTTTAATACACCCTGTAAATGGCTGTAGTACAATGGAACTTCACCGCTGAATGCCCAATTTTTGTTTTTTGCCACTAATGCACACCAAAAAGGGCTGTAATTTTCTCACTTCAACACACAATGGCTAATAAACCCTTTTTCTTTTTCCCCACTAATACACGCCAAAAAGGGCTTTAGAACATATCCGCAGAACGGCATATATATTTTTTGCCACAAATACACACCAAAAAGGGCTTTAGAACATATAACTGCACCGCTGAACAGAAAATATATTTTTATTTTGCCACTAATACATGACAAAAAGGGCTTTTAAACATATAACTGCACCGCAAACGGCAAATATATTTTTCTTTTGCAACTAATACACAACACAAAGGGCTTTAGAACATATAACTGCACCGCTGAACAGCAAATATATTTTTCTTTTGCCACTAATACACTACAAAATGGCTTTAGAACATGTTTCTATAAGAAGAAAAACTGCTACAAGAGGACATCGTTTTAAATTAGAGGGGCAAAGGTTTAAAAGTAATATCAGGAAGAATTACTTTACTGAGAGAGTAGTGGACGCATGGAATAGCCTTCCGGCAGAAGTGGTAGCTGCAAATATAGTGAAGGAGTTTAAGCATGCATGGGATAGGCATAAGGCCATCCTTCATATAAGATAGGGCCAGGGGCTATTCATAGTATTCAGCATATTGGGCAGACTAGATGGGCCAAATGGTTCTTATCTGCCGACACATTCTATGTTTCTATATATCTGCACCGCTGAACTGCAAATATATTTTTATTTTGACATTATCACACGACAAAAAGGGCTTTAGAACATATAACTGCACAGCTAAAAGGCTTAAGAACATTATTTTTTTCCACTTGTACATGCCACAGAAGGCGTTAGAGCATGTAACTGCACCACTGAATGGCAAATATATTTTATTTTGCCACTAATACACGATAAAAAGGACTTTAGAACATATAATTGCACTGCTGAACAACAAATATATTTTACTTTTGCCACTAATACATGGCAAAAAGGGCTTTAGAACATATAACTGCACCCCTGAATGGCAAATATATTTTACTTTTGCCACTAATACATGACAAAAAAGGCTTTAGAACTGTGGCAATGTGAACATTGATTTGTGCAGTAAAGTCCCGGGGAAGCATGATAAAAGGGGTGTTGTTTGCACCGGGAGCGTAAAGGCCCCAAGATAGGTGGCCACTATGTTAGCTGGTGGACACCAAAATAGTTAGAATAGCTGGTTCCAGCTAGTCCGGGGCAGGCTTGTACTGGGAACAGGCAATGTGCTGGGTGGGTGCCTGTTCCCCATGCTCCAGTCCTGGATTTAGGGCATGCTCACGTCCAGGGATTCCATTTAATCTGGTTGCTGGACTTGGGTGTGTCTCACTCTGGAGAGTGTGCAGACAGGACTGGACTTTGGTGGGGACTCAGTGACGCCCGGGAACAAGGGTCGAAGGCCAGAGTCGGGAGGACTGCTAGACCACATCCACCTCCAAAGGTACTGCAATTGTTACAGCCTGAGGGCTGGTGGACTGTATGGCTGGGGTAAGCCGCACCTAGTTCCATGTGTGAACGCTATCGTATAGCCGAGTTAGGGATACAATTTTTATTATGTTTAGGTAGAGCCCAGACGGGCAGGCTTTTGTTTTATGCCAATGTGAATCACATGGTCCAATCACATGGTCCATCACCATGGTAAGATGGACCATGTGATTGGAGCATGTGATGTGATGTCATCACAGGTCCTTTAGTTGTTAGCTGATGCTGGAAAAGAGAAGACAGATCGCAACTACGCGATCAAGTGGCTAAGGTAAGTAAACTTTTATAATTTTTAACCCCTTCATCTTCATTTTACTAAGCATTCTTTACTAAGAATGCTATTATTTTCCCTTATAACCATGTTATAAGGGAAAATAATAAAGATCTGGTCCCATTGCTAAGCAACCATGCGGGAAAATCGCACTGCATCCGCACTTGCTTGCGATTTTCCTGCGCCCCATTCACTTCTATGGGGCCTGCGTTGCATGAAAAACGCACAATATAGAGCATGCTGCGATTTTCACGCAACGCAGAAGTGATGCGTGAAAATTACCGCTCAGGTGCACAGCCCCATAGAAATGAATGGGTCCGGATTCAGTGCGGGTGCAATGCGTCCTCCTCACGCATTGCACCCGCGCGGAAAACTCGCCCGTGTGAAAGGGGCCTAAGACTCCATAGTAAAAGTTAGAATAGGGTCATATTAATTTTTCCCTGACACCTTACATACATATTATCAATAACTATACTTTGGTCTGAGTGGAAATAGACTCCCTTAGTTGTTTGGCCTCACAGCAGCTGCTATGCCTGCTACCCTGGAAATGTTTATGAACACCATGCGCAACACCATACGTTCCGTATTTCCGAAATGATTTTTAATTCGCTATTTCGATTTGGTCTCTTACTCGGAATTAGCTTTAAAACTCTAGAGATCCTCTCAGGTAACCTCACAGAAAACTGTTGCATACCATGAGGTCTGGAGGCCATAGTTGATTTTGGACAATGAAGCACTATACCATGGCAGAAACCACAGTTGCCTCTGCTGCGATTGTTCACCTGGTACAACTTGCCACCGATTGAAACCTGCCGCGGCTGTCCGCACACTGCTCAAGAAGGGACATGTCCCTTCTTTGCCTGGTTGCAGGTTTAAACTTCAGGCTCGGGAACTGCAGTGCTGCCTCTCATTGAAAACAGGCAGATATCACTTGCCACTGGCGGAATTCTGATCAACCAAATTTCCTCCATGTGAACGGGCCCTAAAAAATGTGTTGAGGCCTAACAAACATAATCCTGTAAAAACCCCACAAGGGAAATGGGGTTCTGTTGTTCGTGACCCACTTTGTACAAGTTTCATAGCTCATGCTACACTTGCTGCTCAATTTTACAGCACTCTTCCCTATTTTTGAAAAGAGTCTGTCAGCAGTTTTGACCATGCTAAACTGTAGACTTTTAGGTAGGGGCTGAGGAGAGCAGGACAAACCTTTTTGAAGAGTTTTTTAGGGGTCATGACAATATGATGTTTTATTCTTCTAGACAGATGACAGGTGACAGATTCCCTTTAAGTGACATCTGCAGCATCCAATCAGCAGACCAGTACAGCTGTCACTCAGAGGAGAGAGAAGGGGCTGTGAAGCAGCTCAGTGCAGAGTGCATTTTACAGTGAAGCCCTGCCTTTGGCATTTGAAAGAGGAAAATTCGAATAAAACTTTGTAGAGTTCTGTAAACAGTCTAGCACCTTTAAGCTTTTATGGGCACATCCCTTTGACTAACATCAGTGCCAATGCTGCTGTAATCACATGACTTAATAAAACATGACTTATCTGCAACTTGCTGTGCCCTTTGATTTTGCTGTAAAGACTCAACTAAATCTCAGAACAGTTGCAAGCAAGTCTTGCATTGTAGTCTATGGTGGCAAAGTCCTGTACAATTTTCAGCCTGTGACTAAAAATCCAACACTGTTGGATTTTGCGCAACTGTCACATCACAGCATGTTGTGTGCCGCATCACATCTCCACTGACATTGATTAAATGCATGGCGCAATAGGACATTACGATGGCCATGTTGCATGACATGTCACTGTAGCCAAAACCAGTGCAATTATTCTGTCCAAATGTGTCACCCAGAATTTTTTTCATAGTTGTAAGCAGCATACCCGCCTACTAAAGCACCATAAAAGTGTAAAATGTAGTATGCCATAGAAGGTTGCCAACCCCTGTGGGAATGTATGGTGGTCATATTGTTTGTCACCTGGTAGGGGTGCAACTTGAAGCTCTTGTGCCCCAATGAAAACATATTTAGTAGAACCCCCACGTACTTTGTTCCCTGCACCCTTCACCCAGCTTTTTTCCAAAACACAGACTAGTAATAAATATCTGCATCACATTTTTGCTAACTTCTGAAACACGATGACTCAAGGGTCCACATAAGTGAGAAAACCGCGGGGAGTGAAAATATTTGCTTATTTTAGCTCAGCTAGAACATTTAGCACTTAGATCCAAACTTGTAAAATAAATTACTTTTTATTATTGGAAACAGATCTTTCAGTAAGTTATTCAGTTCCAATTTGATAAACTACTTCATAAATATAACATTTGTTCAATTTTATTACAATAAATAGTTTATGTGTATTATATGTGGTGTGAAAGAAGTTGAGACCAAAAATGGGTCTACATTATTCCATCTTTTTAGTTTAAAAAAAACAAAAAACCGACAAATACAGTAATATGCTGAGGTTGAAATATTATGAGCCAGAGAAAGGCAGCTGCATCCACTGCCCAGCAACTATACTGTGCAGTAAATAATACAATCATGATGTGTCCATGTAATACCAACATACAAATACCAAATAATTCCGCCACACCTTGAATGCATATTGCCACCAGATAGCAATTGAATATTACGACTACTTTATACCTCTATACATTACCATGACATATTGTCTGAATAATACTGCTAAACAAGGGCCATATAATACCATGACCAAATATTTTCTACACATAGCGTCTGATTATTACCACTATACTGGTACGGAATAAAAACACTATACAAAGTTCAATGTTACCACCATATAGTGATCATATAATAGTATATACCAGTTCTGTAAAGTCTGCAGAGCAACCATGTAAGTAATCACAGTACAGTTACATTTTCCCTGACTGAAGTTACTTTTTATTTTCTTTTCCATTGACCCAAATCACCATAATAACTTCTCCTGACCATGACTCATCTCTGTAGAGTTTGCTACACAGACATCTTTGGCTCTTTGCTTTTCCAGCACCCCCCACCTGTTCCCAACCGCTACACAAATTTACAATTACACTGCCCTTTTAACAGTACCATCTTTCTCCTTTTTCCCATTATTGTGCCTGCTGCTACCACCAGTAACCTCATAACTATGGTTACCCCCCAGAAAATAGTTCCATACAGAGCCTTACATAATAATGTGTGCCCCTTTAGGCCTATTCAGTAATAGTGCCCTCCTTTATGCTTAATGTCTCCACATAGTAACAGTGCCCCAACTCAGTAATAGTGCACCTGTTTGTGCTCTTTTTAGCACAAAGAACACAAAGTGCAAAACATTTGTAGGTCACTGCTATTTGCTATACTGGCAAAGCACACTGCATTTAAACTGTACGGGTACGGCCACACGATCAGGTTTCTGGATGCAGCTTTGGACGCCCAAATCAGAAGTGGGTTAAAAGGAGAGAAAGTATAATTGACAGATGCGACTTCTTCTTTTTTGAATTCACTCCTGGTTTTGGCTTCCAAAATCACATGCAGAAACCTGACTGTGTCACCGTACCCTAAGGAACACCGATAGGGGCATGTGGCCTTCTAAAAGGATATATTCACGCTGGGCCCAACTGCATTGCAAGGAGGAAAAACATAGCCTGCGGATGCCAATATAGTTAAAAGGGTTGAAGAGAATATTTTAACCAGATTAGGCCCCCAACACCAATAGCATGCTTCCTTATTACAGAGGTATTGTCCGGTAGAAGCAAACTTTAAAGGGGTTGTCCTACTTCAGCAAATCCATGGCTGTGCTTGCACACTATAGTAAAACGCGCTAGCCTCTCTGGTGGCTGGGATTCTGTAAGGGCACATAGGCAGGTGCCTTTTCCTATAGTGTGCAAGCACGACCACCGCTGCTGGTTTACAGGGTGGTCGTAACCATGGAAACAAGAAGTTTATAATGTGATGGAAGAATGAATCAAGCCAACAAAGGAAGCAATATGGACAATCACAAAACATTAGTAGGTGCCTTGTATTAACTTTCTGTACATGATAAATGCCATTTGCTGAAGTGAGACAACCCCTGTAAGGGAAAAATATCTCACCATAATCCAGCATCTAAAGGAGCCATATGAAATCCTTGAGAGAAAACCTTCAAATGAGATACAGCATAACTGATAGTTCTGTATTGGTGCCACATACAATTTAGAACTTGTCATGAGCCATAATAGTCATGTCTGTGAGGTCTTACTGAACTCCTTACAGTGATAAGCGGATCATACGGAGCTATCATCTAGCAATGGTTGGAATGCCACATGTCTGCATTAACATTCACTGTGTAAGTTTGGCATGTCTATTTTTATGCTAATCTGATATTCTGCTGAATAGGCAACTATTTTTATAAACGCCTAAGTTTGTCTTAAAGCATGAGCAAACGGCTATGCAAACCTCATGTCTTAAAATAACTCAGAATAGAAAACTCCTATATGCACAACTGTAGTCAAAAGAAATCCCGCACATACTGTAAATCTTTTAAATCCATTTACACATTTTTGGGAGAAATTTATCATGAAGGAAACTTATAACCTCCGTTTGGAGGAGTCTGCTTTTGCATATTTTGGTCCAAATTTATCAAATGTCACACAATGGTCCAAATTTAATGCCAGTGCACCTAGATTCTGGTGTACATTGGTGCAATTTGGCAAGTCTAGATTAACCCTGGGTTCAGACCTGAGCGTTCTTGAAACGCGCGTATTACAGCGCGTTTTTGCAAATAGGAAACGCGCGTCGTACGCGCGTTCTTGTGATTGACTACTGTGGTGTCAATCACAATACGCGCGACAAACGCCCCCAAAAAAGCTCAAGTACTTGTTTATGCGTAGGGCTTTTTACAGTGTGTTCGAACGCGCTGTAAAACGCGAAAATGTGAACCAGTCCCATAGGGAAGCATTGGTGTGCATGTGTTGAGCGTTTTACAGCGCGTTCGAACGCGCTGTAAAACGCGCAAGTGTGAACTTAGGGTAAGGGCAGTTATCTGTGCTTCGCCAAACTAGGGGGCATGGTTTATCAGAAAAGAGGCATCGATTCACAGCAACATTTAGCACCAAAATTGAGCCGCAATACTAGTGTAAAATTCTGTCTCAACCCATAGCTAGCAGTTGATAAATCTTGATGCATTTCCATCCTTTCATCGAGATGTATATTAGTTAAGATCTGCAACTTTTTATAAGGTGTGTATAATTAACAACTTTATAACAAAATGAATGTACCTATTTTACGTAAAGCATTGCCACTCTTGTCCATGGGCTGTGTCTGGTATTGTCGTTCATCCACATTCAAGTCAATGTCTGTGCTACAATAACTGGCACATTTCGTGCACAAGTGTATGGCTGTTTACAATTTTCCTGGATAACTGCTTGTACATTTTTGCATTTAATTATTGCCACCTGGTAGGACTTCAGACATGATTTCATTGCTACAGGTTATCAACCACTTCTATGGTCTTCCCCCTTAAGGTTGTCACAAAATGTATTCGCCTGCCTCTTTAGTTATACGCATCTGTTTGGCTGCTCATACGAGTTGTAACGTCATGTAGATTACTATGAGAGTAACTACCTGGGTAGCAAATACAGAGTGAAGAGGGCCCATCTCCACTCAGACCTAATGTGTAGTTAGTGATGACTCTTGACCATGTTTGTGACATCACTGTATCAGGGCCGGTGCAAGGTTTTTTCCCGCCCAGGCAAAGATCCATTTTGCCGCCCTCTCATGTCACTCACTCACTGACAGACACACACGCTGACACACATACACTCACTCACTGAACGACATACACAGAAACTCACTGACAGACATACTCACTCACTGACATCCACACACTCACTGACAGACATACACTCACTCAGACACTCACTGAATGACGTACACAGAAATTCACTGACAGACATACTCACTTCACTGACACACCCACTCACTGACAGACAGACATACACTTACTCACAGACACACACTCACTCACTGATATACACACACTCACTCACTGATATACACACACACACACACACACACACACATACACACAGAAACTCACTGACAGACATACAATCACTCAGATACTCACTGACAGACATACACACACCTACCCACTGAAACACACACACACAGAAACTCACTGACAGACAAACACACACATATACACTCACTGAGAAACATACGCACACTCTCACACAGACAGACACACACACACACACACACATACACTCACTGACAGACATACATACACTCACTGACAGACATACAATCACTGACACTCATGACAGACAAACACACACTCACTGACAGACATACACTCACTGACAAACACACAGACACCTACTGACAGACAGACATACACACTCACTGACATACACACACTCACACAATGACAAACAGTCACTCACTGACATACACACACAGACACTCAATAGTAAAGTGCAGAGTCGCACCAGATCAGTCAGTACATGGAATAGAGGTGCTCCTCAGTCAATAGATCCACCAGCTCTACATAAATAAAAATATATATAAAAAAGACTGGGCACTCTCTAATACCTGGGATATTTATTAGTAAAATACAATCTAAAATCACGCAGATATATACTATACAATACCATAAGTAAACCGTATATTATAAATCAAATAGCAGCAATAGGACAACAAATGTTATGCGGTAGCAGCAATAAAGGCCCAGCTCTGTATTGTCCACTAATAGGATACAATGGAGTTGTTGTAGAAAAATCGAACCAGACGAATAAATATAGCAGCAAATAAATCGAATGTCTATGTCCTTGAAATTGGCACTATAAACCTTAGTATATAAGACCGAAAAAAGACATTTGTCCATCCAGTTCGGCCTGTTTCCTACAAGTTGATCCAGAGGAAGGCAAAAAAACCCTGTGAGGCAGAAGCCAATTTTCCCCACTTAAGGGGAAAAAAATTCCTTCCCAACTCCAATCAGGCAATCAGAATAACTCCCTGGATCAGAATAACTCCCTGGAAACCTTCTATAATAATAACCCCTAATAAGGTGCAATAGTGAAAATAAATTCGAGCCAAAGTTCCTTTCGTTCGGATACAATTCTTTTCTATATCAATGTCTCTCCGAAATATATAAAATCGACATCCATAAGCAAGCACAATACTTTCAATAGTACAGACCGGCGTCCCGCTCCTCTGTATCAGCGGCGTCCCGCTGTTTATTCGAATATGTAAAATCGCCGGCAATATGGGCTCTCTTCCCTATTATAGGAAACAGCCACGATCTTACCAGTCCAATCGAGTAGTGGTATCACCGCTTGTCCCCCGATTCCGTGTTGTCTGAGTTTACCACGCCGGCGTCTCCACATGGTATCGATATCTCAGGAGGGCCGTTATTCGTGCGGCAGACGGGGTATTCTTGTATGGGGTTATCGCGGTCCACATCTAGATTATCTTTATATTTCGATATAACTGGTTACTCTTGGCTGGTGATGTTTCTTTCTTTGCTGGGGGCACCAAACGCGTTTCGGGGTATTATCTGACCCCCTTCCTCAGTGGTTCTCACTGACAGACATACACTCACTGACGAACAGATAGACACCTACTGACAGACAGACATACACACTCACTGCCATACACACACTCACACAATGACAAACAGTCACTCACTGACATACACACACAGACACTCAATGATAGACATACACACATACACACAGACATTTACTGACATACACTCACTCACTCACTCACATACATACATTCACTCACTGACAGACACACACAGGCAGACACTCACTCAGTCAAACACTTAAACACTCACCTCCCTGGGGTCCAGTGTGGTGCAGCTCCTCAGTCCTCCAGCACGCCGTTTAGTATGCCGGTGCCGAAATTACATCATATTCCGGCTCCCGGCATCACAGAGGACGTGCCGGTAATTTACTGGCAGAGCAGGCACCTGCCATCATGGTAAGCAGGTTCCTGCTCTGCCATATTTAAAAATGACCGCCATCTCCTGGCCCCCCTGTAACGGCACTGGGGGCGTCTCAAGAGCTGCTTGCCCAGCGCTGCAGCCACAGACAGAGGGAGCCCACCAGGGTGCACCCTGCAGGCTGGCGCCCTAGGCGAACGCCTTGTTCGCCTAACGGTCGTGCCGGCCCTGCACTGTATTACGCAAAACGGACAAGACATGTTCTATTTTTTTTGCGTGGCTACGGAATGCGGATAGCACATGGTGTGCTGTCTGCATTTTTTGCGGACCCATTGAAATGAATGGGTCTGTGCCCTATCCGCAAAAAAAATTTAAAATGGAGCAGACACGGAAACAAAATACGTTCGTGTGAATGTAGCCTTACTCCTGAGCGGCCAATTTGTATAGTTAAATAGCCATACATCCCTTGTCGGGCATTACTTCAGAAGGAGACAGATGGATCTTTCTGAAGACCACAAAAAAAAAAAAAGCACAGCTAATTCGAGTTATTTTATGTTGACTGTTGCTATGGTAACAAGACTTTTGCTGGCCATACACGTCTAAAATGACTGATTTCAACGACTTTGGTCCATCCTTATAAGATATTACACTACAATCACTATGGTCTTACCATTTTTTTATGCCCCTGATTTGTCAGTTCGGTCCAACATGTCAATGGTTGAATATCGGCAGCTTTATAGTCCCCCTGCTTCGTTTTGTACTTCAGATTAGAAATTGACTTTACTGTCTATTATTGGCAACATGTCTACCATTTCTGATAAACCTGTCTGGAGGGTCCATGGACCGACTAGCAAGAATTGATGGATATCCTCTCTTACATTGCAGTTGTCAGACCAGACAATGACTGATTAAGCTGACTTAGGCAAGAATGGCAACAGCCTTTAATAGTTTCCATCATCATTTTGTTTTCTCCCGAATACTAAACATGTCAGAACAGTATGTGATCACACGTGATAAACTGTGAGAATTTGATTTCATTTCTCTTTCTTTCACCTTCAGGCTCTGCAAGGAACAGTCAACACCACAATGTTGTGAGAGCCTTCAGAAATTAGGTTTTGTCTACTTTTTATCTTTTTCATTGCAAGGAATCATTCTCAGGAATGTTCCCAGCGTAACAGAAGAAAGATATGAAATTACTTTTTATTTATTTTGTTGTGTAGATTTTCTTTGAAAATTAATTTGGGGCACATAAACACAAGTATTGAAACCTAAAATGTCCTAGTCTACGTTTTCATAATGCAAATAAATGTAATCAATGCAAATGACAAATTCAGCTCTGCTACATGTGCCGCCGTATATTAGTGATCACTGCTACCGTTAAATATTGAGTAATGATAAGTACAGGATATGTTGTGGAGCTGGTGCTGACTCATGTCTTATGTTGTCCAAATTTAGTTGGAACAAGTACTGAAAGTGCTTTATGGCTATACAGATGAGTAGGGTGTATTCTAAAAGAATTTAAAAAATCCTGTAGCCAGAACCCTAGAGCATAAAGGGTGTTGTCGCATTATATGATGCATGACGCATTATAAAGAATTTTACCTGTGAAGGTGGATTTAGAGGCGCGTATAAGCAGATTGTCCTTCCCGACAGTCGGCTGCTCGTTTAGTGGAGGAGAAGCCCTGCATTTACATGCAGCGATCACCTCCACAGTATGAGAACGAGCGGTTACTATTGCGATTGCTCGTCCTCATACAGCAGCATAGTTACTTACTGGGCAGCAGATCGCTGTTTAGACAGTACAATTTGCCACCCAGAAATTATAATGATCGGCGGCACCTTTAAATGGGCAGATTGTCGGGAATGAGCGTTCGCAGGAACATTCGTTCCCAGTAATCTCCCTGGTTATCTGGCCATCTAAATCCATCTTTACATACTAATTTCAGTTTTGGCTGTGACTCCCCTTTCTACCCGATGGTCACATGACAGGAACACTGCGGTGCCTGCAGTTGCAGCCAGACTGCCTGTCACCCGATCTCTCCTCCTGGTTGTCCCACCCTCATAGGTGGAGCACACTGGGCATATGGACAAATTGCCTGCTTTTGTCTTAAAAAAGCAGGGACACTGTATGCTTGTAAACAGCTGGCTTATCCTAATGACTGGCACGCCATAGAGGAATCACATGATTGGCAGATGGGACATGTTGCCGCAAATGTAAACACTGCACTGTTCCCATCACAAGACCATTGGGCTCTCTGATTAGAGTTGAGTGAACCTGAGTTTCTGCTATTCTCCTTATATGGAGCATACGGGTAATGAGATTTTTTTTCCGTTCAGCCTCTGGGCTGAATGAAAAAATGAACGGCACAGATTTCTTCATTTGCATCAATCAATGTGGATGAAAAAATCTCTGCCAAAAAATATGCAAGAAAAAAAAAAAAAAGAGGGGCCTGGCGATTGTCAGGACATAGGGGCTCTGCCCAAACATCAATACCCACTTCAGCTCCTATGTCCCGGCAAACGTGATTTCTCCATTCACATCGATCAATCGATAGTTGTGGAGGAAGACATCTTTGCCAGATTTTTGATACAAAGTGTTTGCCAAAGCATATAAACTCCAACACCTCTCCTCAGCTCATATGCCTGGGCAAACGTACCTGTACTGCAGAGGAGAAATCTCGTCTTGCAGCGCTAGGCATAGGGCAGGGAGGTCAGGACAGTCAGAACAGAAATAGCGGGTGTCACGCCCTATTCCACCACGGACCATGTTATTGGACCATGTGATGTGACGTCATCACAGGTCCTTTAGACTACAGCTAATGGTTGAAGAGAGAAGAGAGATCGCCAACTACGCGATCAAGTGGCTAAGGTAAGTTAAGTTTTTTATTTTTAACCACTTAATCCACATTCTACAAAGCATTCTTTATTGAGAATGCTATTATTTTCTCTTATAACAATGTTATAAGGGAAAATAATAAAGATCGGTCCTGTCTCTTAGCAACCATGCGGGAAAATCGCACTGCATCCGCACTGCGGATGCTTGCATCGCTTGCGGATGCTTGCGATATTCCCGCAGCCCCATTCACTTCTATGGGGCCTGCGTTGCATGAAGCCCCATAGAAAGTCCGGATTCAGTGCGGGTGCAATGCGTTCACCTCACGCATTGCACCCGCGTGGAAATCACGCCCGTTTGAAAGGGGCCTTAGGGTCTCTCAAAACCTAGTATCCTGAGAGACCCTAGATCCTGAGTGTAAAAACTACCTGTGTCCTGCGGTGCCTACGTCCCTAAGTGTACCTGAGTGTGGTACTTACGGAAACACTCCCCTAGGCATAGGGCAGGGTGGTCAGGACAGTCAGAACAGAAATAGCGGGTGTCACGCCTTATTCCACTCCTGCTACAGACACGACATCTTTTTCGGGGTGGCGGTTGGGTTGAGGTACCAGCAACAACACTGGGGAAGTGTCACTCGTGTAGATGGCTCACTACACTGGGGTTTGGGGCCACGGAACCTCCTGGATACAGGAGGTTCTCTATGATCTCTTCCTGAAATTTGAGGAAGGATCCTGTTCTCCCAGCCTTACTGTAGAGAACAAAACTATTATATATAGCCAATTGAAATAAATATACAGACACCTTCTTATACCAGCGTCTGGTCTTTCGGGAAAGCAAATGAGGGGCCAACATCTGGTCATTGAAGTCCACCCCTCCCATGAGCAAATTATAGTCGTGGACCGAGAGGGGCTTTTCAATGGCACTGTTTGCCCGTTCAATTTGGATTGCCGTGTCTGCGTGAATGGAGGAGAGCATGTAAACGTCACGCTTGTCTCTCCATTTCACAGCGAGCAGTTCTTCGCTACACAATGCAGCCCTCTCCCCCCTTGCAAGTCGGGTGGTAACGAGCCGTTTTGGGAAGCCCCAGCGACTAGGTCTCACGGTGCCACAGCAGCCAATCTGTTCTAGGAAAAAATGCCTGAAGAGGGGCACACTTGTGTAGTAATTGTCCACATAAAGATGGTACCCCTTGCCGAATAAGGGTGACACCAAGTCCCAGACTGTCTTCCCAATGCTCCCCAGGTAGTCAGGGCAACCGACCAGCTCCAGGGTCTGATCTTTACCCTCATAGACACGAAATGTGTGTGTATAGCCTGTGGCCTTTTCACAGAGCTTATACAATTTGACCCCATACCGGGTGCTCTTGCTTGGGATGTATTTTTTGAAGCCAAGGCGCCCGGTAAAATGTATCAGGGACTCGTCTATGCAGATGTATTGCTCAGGGGTATACAAATCTGCAAATTTGGTGTTAAAGTGGTCTATGAGGGGCTGAATTTTGTGGAGCCAGTCAAAAGCTGGGTGGCCTCTGGGACGAGAGGTGGTGTTGTCACTAAAGTGCAGGAAACGCAGGATGGTCTCAAATCGTGTCCTGGACATGGCAGCAGAGTACATGGGCATGTGATGAATTGGGTTCGTGGACCAATATGACCACAATTCATGTTTTTTTTGTCAGGCCCATGTTGAGGAGGCCCAGAAAAGATTTAAATTCGGAAACTTGGACTGGTTTTCACCGGAAAGGCTGGGCATAGAAGCTTCCCGAGTTGGCGGTTATAAATTGAGTGGCATACCGATTTGTTTCTGCCATGACTAGGTCAAAGAGCTCCGCAGTTAAGAACAGCTAAAAAAAAAACAGTGCCGATCTGATCTGAGCTGTCTCCACCCGAACTCCTGACTGGGCGCTGAAAGGGCGAACTAATAGCGCGGCTGAAGATGGGGGCTGCCAATCAGGGTTTGCCAGCATCTCAGGGATTCTAGGGGCTCTACGAGCCTGTCTGTGCGGTGGCTGCAACGGGGGAATTACTGCACGTGCCACCGTACCAGCTTTAACTGCCCTTCTGGTGCTCGCCACTTCACCATGTTCTACGGCAGTGCTGGTACTAGGTCCAGGATGGGCTGCGCTGCTGGTGTATGCCTCACCACGTAATCCGACAGCACCAGCCCCACTCTGCTGCCCTTTAAAACGGATCCTGCGCAACCTGTGGTCTAGCGACACGGGGTCGGGTACGCCTGGTGCTATCAGGGACCTCAACCTCCTCGTCCGAACTTTGGGTCAGACTGCCACTGCTTTCTACAGGTTCGTAATTTGACCCGCTGGATTCGTCAGATGAGGGTTCCCATTCCTCATCCGACTGGTTCAGAAGCCTGTAGGCCTCCTTAGACGAATCCCTGAGACTACCCAAGAAAAAAAGCAAGCCTGTCTTACAAATGGAGGCTAGCAAAGTACAGAAAGCCGCTGCGATTGATAAAAAATATCAAAACTGATTATTTTTTTATTGCCACAGCGCTTGTGAAGTGATTGTGCAGTGATAAAACAAAATTTTTTGTCACTGCGGCGGGGCGGGCGTGGGTGAACGCACGTGTGGGTGACCGATCAGGCCTGATCGGGCAAACACTGCGTTTTGGGTGAGGGGCGAACTAAGGTGACACTAATACTATTATAGATCTGACTTTGATCAGTTCTGATCACTTACAGATACTATAAAGTACCAACGGTGATTAGCGCTACGCTTATGAGCGAATCAGTGATTGCGGTGCGATGGGCTGGGTGCTAACGGAAGCAAACTACCTACCAAAGGGGCCTAAACTAACCTAAACCTAGCAGTCAATACTGGTGAAAAAAAAAATGTGACACTTTACACTGATCACTTTTTTTCCTTTCACTAGTAAATGACAGGTGATTGATAGGGGGTGATCCCTGCAGGCTTTTTAATGTAAACACGGTGGCACTGCAGCACTGGCGTTAGTTAATATGGCAGATCATATGGGTGGGGCATTGTGACGTTGCATGAAGGGTGGTGGCAAACTTTTCTTTTGCCTAGGGCGGCAAACATCCTTGCACCGACCCTGGGTTTAAGTGAATTATGTAATGGATTCAGTTTATCATGTAATTCAATGCAGACATGCCAAACGGAATGTGGCATGCTACTGTACGTTAATAGCATAGCGCAGAGGCTGTAGGGTCAATGCTTGTTACAGCTTTACCCCCAACATATTATGCAGTGCACTACAATTATGGGAGCAGGTAAGTGTACATCATAAAGAAATAAGGCGGTTTTACATGGCCCATTGGCAATTGCCAACTGAATCGATGCATTTACATCCAGCGATCCCCTCTCCTTATGTCTACTGCGATCGCTCATATACAGATTCATTGTTTCTTAGCAGCAGATCGAATGATAATGACCTACAGCATGTTTTTATGTAAAACATATTTTTAAAGAATTTTTGGTGGTTATTTTTCATTTTCATTGCACTATATAAAAAAAAAAAATCTAAAATCCTGGAGTATCCGTACTGACCACAAAACTTAATAGTAGGCTGACACTTTCAAGCTGTCCTGTCATTATCATTTTTATTGTATTTTTTATTAAATATAAAAAATCACAACAGGATACAAGACCAGGTTACATAAACCACATCAGTAATATACCAGCAATGTGCAAGGCTACAGAACAGAACACAATAGCTCCACAAAGGAGGTAAGCAAAAATATATAAAAAGAAAAAAAAAAAGAATGTGAAAAAACAATACAAAAGAAAGGGCATGGACACGATAGGGACTCGGCAACACAGGAAGCTGATCAAAGCAAAAGTAAAGCATTTTTCAAATGCTCTAAACAGTAGCATGGGAAAGGTGACTGTTCCCATAAATCTGATAAAAACAGTTTATACAATAGTAATGTTTTAATATCTGGTATTAATAAGTAAAAAAAAAATTATAGGAGACTCATTCTCTTTAAGTTGCTGTGATGTCACCCAATGATATTTTGAAATCAAATGCAAAAAAGAGCCTGGGAGCAATTGCTAAAATAGCAAGCAGTTCAAAACGTGATGGCCAGCGCCAGCTGCCATTTTCTGTCCTCCTCCTCCTCCAGTTGTCTCTAATTTAGATCTGGAGCAGGCGGCTGAGGAGGTGAGACGTGGGTTACAGCAGCGAACAGTGTCGGACTGAGGTGCTTTGGGCCCACCAGTAAAATTTGTTCTGGGGTCCACTGAACAGCTACATGCAAATATTACCTGCACACACAATGGTAGGCAGCAGCAAGACACTATAAAATGTGTCCCAATAGGAAACAGCTAGCCCTGTCCCGACCTGATTGCATGATAAGCCCTAAATGGCCGCCCACAACTTGATGGCAGCCCCTTCCTAAATAAGTGCAGGGTCAGAATCAGGGAAAGGAAAGCAGGGAGACAATAAACAGATGTCTAGGGACAGAATGGAACAGCAGACAGAAGACAGAACCAAAAACATTCCAAGCCAAGGTCAATACCAGAAGAGTCTAAACCAAACCAGAGTCAGAACCAATAGCACAAAGCAGGGGTAGCCAGAGATCAAAACCAAGAGACTGTGTCAAATCCAAGGGGTCAAGCATAAGCCAGAGTCGGGGTACAAGCAAAGATTAGGAATCTAGCAGCAACTAAACAGAAAAGTGGGTAGTGTGATAACGCAAGGGATAAAACCAATCACAGGCAACCTGTGACCAGCAAGCTGACTATTTAAATACGCCTTGCTTCCTGGTTTTGTGACATGCCCGGCCCCACGTGACCAGTTAGGCCACGGACCTAGTTAGGTCAAATAGGGCGAATGGCAGGCAGGGAACCATTGGCAACTGAGGATGGCAATACAATGGGATTCGCAGCTGCCAGCCGAGTATATAAGTACCTGACCTTCCCAGCATTAATGCCTTATTGTAAATACAGCCCTGGGTGGCGCCCCATGCTTGTTCTCCTGTGGCTAAAATTCTGACCCACCTTCTCCTGCATTCAGTGGGGGACTGACGTGCTCAGCAGATTCACTGCTCTCTTCCTCCCCTCAGTGCCAGTGTAGTGATCTCATAGTGAAGCAGGTGAGTGGCCCTGACGTCAACGAGGGATAACTGGGACGCCGCGATCACGCGTATCTGCGTGCGGCGGTCCATAGGTGGCTATAGGCAAACTAGGCAGCCGCCTGAGCGCTCTATATAGAGCATCAGGCGGCTGCAGCGCTGCCCGGGCTGGCGCGTCCATGAGGGCGCAGCATTAAGATAGGAACTAAGATAGGGACTGAGGGCTTGGTGAGAAAGAGAGCGACAAGGGGGGTGAGAAAGAGGGTGACAAGGGAGGGAGGGCTGAGAAAGAGAGTGACAAGGGAGGGAGGGGGGAATGAGATTGACAAGGGAGGCGGGGGGGTGAAACAGAGTGACAATGGAGGGAGGCGAGGTAAGAAAGAGAGTGACAAGGGAGTAAGGGGGGAATGAGAGTGACAATGGAGGGGTTGAGAAAGAGAGCGACAAGGGAGGGGGGGAATGAGAGTGACAAGGGAGGGAGGGGGGAATGAGAGTGACAAGGGAGGGAGGGGGGAGAAGAGTAGTGATGAGCGGCAGGTGCCATATTCGATTTCGACGAAATTCGCGAATATTCGAATGAATATTCGTTTCATATTCGTCGAAATCGAATATTCGTCATTTTTTCTAGTTATCGCGATTAACATGCAATTTAAATAATCGCATATTGCGATTTGTACTTAAGGCTACTTTCCTATTGGTTTCATATCTAGAATTAGCGAGGATGACGAATATGACGAATGTATTCGTCTATTCCTCAAAACGAAGATAACGAAGTATTCTACATCTTCGTTTTAGCTACCTATTCGTCAACTTCGCTAATTCTAGCAATCAAATAGGAAGGTTGACTATAGAGAGTGAGACAGCTGTGTTAAATTAGCTATGCGATTTATTATTTTTTTAATAAATAGAATACTTATAATAATTTTATCAAGTAATATAATTATTGTATTAAAAAAAAAAATCGCATAGCGAATTTAACACAGCTGTCTGGTAAGTCAACCTTCCTATTTGATTGCTAGAATTAGCGAATAGCGAAGTTGACGATGACGAGACGAATAGGTAGCTAAAGCGAAGATGTAGAATACTTCGTTATCTTCGTTTTGAGGAATATGACGAATACATTCGTCATATTACGCTATTCGCTAATTCTACCAAGCCATCCATAACTTCTGTGCTCATGGAGCGTCCCCATCACCATGGGAACGTCTCCATATACTAAAATGTACTGTCGGATTTGAGGAATTACGTTGAAATCGCAATGCGATTAATTCAAGTTATATTAATCGCATTGCGATTTCAACTTAGAGCTGGGTTTATAATGGGTCAGCTTGCTAGAATTAACGAAGTTAACGAATATGGAATATAGCAGCAGTGCTAAGTTGAAATCGCAATGCGATTAATTTAACTTAAAATATTCGCATTGCGATTTCAACTTAGCACTGCTAGTGCATAGCATTAGCTATACTCCATATTCGTTAATTCTAGCCTATGTAAGATAGCAGTGCTAAGTTGTAATCGCAATGCGATTAATATAACTTGAATTAATCGCATTGCGATTTCAACGTAATTCCTCAAATCCGACAGTACATTTTAGTATATGGAGATTCTCCCATGGATGGGGACGCTCCACATGAGCACGGAAGTCGGCAGAAGCGGCAACGGGCACTGACTAGAGCAGCCAGGAAGCCAGGAATCCTCAGGACAGGTAAGAACTACTTTTGGGAAGTAGGAAAGAAAAAAATATAACTAAAAAAAAACAAAAAAAAAACGAATATTCGAAATAGCGAATTTATAGCGCTATATTCGAAATATTCTCGAATTAGCGAAGTGCCGATATTCGCTAAAAAAATTCGCTTTTCGAATATTCGCGCTCAACACTAGAGAAGAGAGTGACAAGGGGGGGGGAAGAGATTGCCATCCATCACACACACACACAATGCAACCCTTACACACAAAGACAATGCACCCGTTGATCCAGGGAGTTATTCTGATTGCCTTATTGGAGTTGGGAAGGAATTTTTTTCCCCTTAAGTAGGGAAAATTGGCTTCTGCCTCACAGTTTTTTTTTTGCCTTCCTCTGGATCAACTTGTAGGAAACAGGCCGAACTGGATGGACAAATGGCTTTTTTCGGTCTTATATACTATGTTACTATGTTACCCCTTGCACTCATACACAGAAACACACAATGCATCCCTTACACACAATGCATCCCTTACACACACTGAAACATAATGCAGCTCTTACACACACTCAATGCAACCCTTACACACACTCAATGCACCCCTTACAGACACACACACTGCAACCCTTACATACACAGAAACACACCTTGCAGCCCTTACACATACAAACACAGAATCACACAACGCATTCCGTACAAACATTCAGAAACACACAATACATACCTCATACGCAAACAAAACTTCTTTCTATCCCTTACACAAAAACACACTGCAATCCACTACACACACACTGCATCCACTACACACACACTGCATCCACTACACACACACTGCATCACCTACACAAACTGGTATCCCTATACACTACATTCCATAAGCACACACATTAGATTCTCAACAGCATAACACATCCCCTACACACTTCACCCACTGTGAACAAACTCATGGGTGGAACATGTAGGTGGACTTATGGGTGGGCCTTATAGGCATACTCACCATCAGGCCCTGGGGCCCAGATCTTGAGCTGTGTAAAGGGCCCCAAAAAATGGAGCTGCTTCCCGTTCTCCCAGAACATTGATTTTTGTGACCACAGTTACAAACAACCTGTAGAGAGCCTGTTCTACACCAGACCAGTAGAGCCAGACTGCAGCTAGAGCCCATCCTCATCTGGTTGTAAGTAGGCAATCTAGTATATTATTCGTGGCACTAGTCTCTAATTTACCTCACATTAAAGGGACACTATAGTCCCCAGAACCACTCCAGCTTAATGTAGTGGCTCTGGTGTCTATAGCCTGTCCCTGCAGGCTTTTTAATGTAAACATGCACTGTGTGCAGCACTGGCATTAGTTAATATGGCAGATCATATGGGTGGGGCATTGTGATGTCACATGAAGGGTGGTGGCAAACTTTTCTTTTGCCTAGGGCGGCAAACATCCTTGCACCGACCCTGGGTTTAAGTGAATTACGTAATGGATTCAGTTTATCATGTAATTCAATGCAGACATGCCAAACGGAATGCGGCATGCTACTGTACGTTAATAGCATAGCGCAGAGGCTGTAGGGTCAACGCTTGTTACAGCTTTACCCCCAACATATTATGCAGTGCACTACAATTATGGGAGCAGGTAAGTGTACATCATAAAGAAATAAGGCGGTTTTACATGGCCCATTGGCAATTGCCAACTGAATCGATGCATTTACATCCAGCGATCCCCTCTCCTTATGTCTACTGCGATCGCTCATATACAGATTCATTGTTTCTTAGCAGCAGATCGAATGATAATGACCTACAGCATGTTTTTATGTAAAACATATTTTTAAAGAATTTTTGGTGATTATTTTTCATTTTCATTGCACTATATAAAAAAAAAAAAATCTAAAATCCTGGAGTATCCGTACTGACCACAAAACTTAATAGTAGGCTGACACTTTAAAGCTGTCCTGTCATTATCATTTTTATTGTATTTTTATTAAATATAAAAAATCACAACAGGATACAAGACCAGGTTACATAAACCACATCAGTAATATACCAGCAATGTGCAAGGCTACAGAACAGAACACAATAGCTCCACAAAGGAGGTAAGCAAAAATATATAAAAAGAAAAAAAAAAGAATGTGGAAAAACAATACAAAAGAAAGGGCATGGACACGATAGGGACTCGGCAACACAGGAAGCTGATCAAAGCAAAAGTAAAGCATTTCTCAAATGCTCTAAACAGTAGCATGGGAAAGGTGACTGTTCCCATAAATCTGATAAAAACAGTTTATACAATAGTAATGTTTTAATATCTGGTATTAATAAGTAAAAAAAAAATGATAGGAGACTCATTCTCTTTAAGTTGCTGTGATGTCACCCAATGATATTTTGAAATCAAATGCAAAAAAGAGCCTGGGAGCAATTGTTAAAATAGCAAGCAGTTCAAAACGTGATGGCCAGCGCCAGCTGCCATTTTCTGACCTCCTCCTCCTTCAGTTGTCTCTAATTAAGATCTGGAGCAGGCGGCTGAGGAGGTGAGACGTGGGTTACAGCAGCGAACAGTGTCGGACTGAGGTGCTTTGGGCCCACCAGTAAAATTTGTTCTGGGGTCCACTGAACAGCTACATGCAAATATTACCTGCACACTTAGTGGTAGGCAGCAAGACACTATAAAATGTGTCACAATAGGAAACAGCTAGCCCTGTCCCGACCTGATTGCACGATACGCCCTAAATGGCCGCCCACAACTTGATGGCAGTCCCTTCCTAAATAAGTGCAGGGTCAGAATCAGGGAAAGGAAAGCAGGGAGACAATAAACAGATGTCTAGGGACAGAATGGAACAGCAGACAGAAGACAGAACCAAAAACATTCCAAGCCAAGGTCAATACCAGAAGAGTCTAAACCAAACCAGAGTCAGAACCAATAGCACAAAGCAGGGGTAGCCAGAGATCAAAACCAGGAGATTGTGTCAAATCCAAGGGGTCAAGCATGAGCCAGAGTCGGGGTACAAGCAAAGATTAGGAATCTAGCAGCAACTAAACAGAAAAGTGGGTAGTGTGGTAATGCAGGGGATAAAACCAATCACAGGCAACCTGTGACCAGCAGGCTGCCTTTTTAAATAGGCCTTGCTTCCTGGTTTTGTGACCAGTTAGGCCACTGACCTAGTTAGGTCAAATAGGGCGAATGGCAGGCAGGGAACCATTGGCTCCTGAGGATGGCAATACAATGGGATTCGCAGCTGCCAGATGAGTATATAAGTACCTGACCTTCCCAGCATTAATGCCTTATTGTAAATACAGCCCTGGGTGGTGCCCCATGCTCTTTCTCCTATGGCTAAAGTTCTGACCCACCGTCTCCTGCATTCAGTGGTGGACTGACGTGCTCAGCAGATTCACTGCTCTCTTCCTCCCCTCAGTGCCAGTGTAGTGATCTCATAGTGAAGCAGGTGAGTGGCCCTGACAATCATCCATTCGTCTCTCTACTTCTAAATTCATAGATATGGCCACTTTCAGACCAGCGTATTTGCAATGCGTATATAGTCCGGATTTTATGTTCCGGAATCAGCTGCTAATGTTAATGAATAGAGCTATTCACATGGGCGTATAATTTCCGTCAGTATTTGAAATCCGCAGCATGTCCGAGTTTTGTGCAGATTTGTTTCCAAATACTCATATTACAGTCTGTGCATTGCATAAATAATGAAGGCAGGACGAAATGCACATGAAAATCCTGATGAAATCCTGAAGCAATCCTGATGACAATACTGATGGTATATCATCAAAATACTGACCGATTTCAATACGCTCAAATAAAAGTGGCCTATAGCTATATTTCTCTCTAGACAGTGGAGAAGAAAATTGGGGGGTGGGGGCATTAGACAAGATATGTATCTCTGGGGCTTTATGTGAAGGGGAGGAAGAGGTTGACAAGAGCTGATTGCAGTGCACTGCTGGGAGATGCAGGCTGCTGCTGCCACCCAAGGAGAGAGAAGACAGACGTCCTCCAGGTAAAATGAGCAAAAATAAAAAATGAAAATGACAATGAGCAGCGTTTTTTGCATTAATATAATATAGATAAAATAATGGTGTGCATTACTCTAGATATCATAATTTTTTTTATTGATAACCTTTTTAATGCAAATGATATTGGAAGAGATGTTTTAGGTTTTAAATTTTTAGAAAATTAATAAGTATGCCCTGAAAAGGTATGTAATATGGATTAGGCTACTTTCACACCAGCGTTTTTGCTGGGTCCTTCATGTATCAGCAAAAACGCTTACGTTATTGATAATACCACCATCAGCATCCGTTATGAACGGATCCGGTTGTATTATCTTTAACATAGCCAAGACGGATCCGTCATGAACTACATTGAAAGTCAATGGGGGACGGATCCGTTTTCTATTGTGTCCGAGAAAACAGATCTGTCCCCATTGACTTACATTGTGAGTCATGACGGATCCATCTTGCTCAGCACCACATCACGGACAGAAAAACGCTGCTTGCAGTGTTATCCTGTCCGCCATGGGGGATTCAGCCAAACGGAACGGCATGCATTCTGGTGCATTAAGTTTCGTTCAGTTCCGTTTTGTCCCCATTGACAATGAATGGGGTCAAAACAGAAGCGTTTTCCCACACTTTTGAGATCCTATGACGGATCTCAATAGCGGAAAGGGGAAGCGCAGATGTGAAAGGATCCTTATACTGTAGTCAGTGTATACAGGTATTGCAGCGGGTGTAAGCTACAAATACGGACTGAGGAGATCCACTACTGGTACTCAAATAGAAGAGGCACTGTAAATCCAACTCTATGCCTGTGTATCACCACTACTTGAGAGAGCTGAGGCTGCAGCTGTAATGAAGTGAAGAAAACATGCAACTAAGGACTCAGGGACACGACTGTTGCTTGTTTTGCGGTCCGCAAATTGTGAGCCCGCAAAACACGGATACCGGCCATGCACATTCCGCAACTTGTGGAACAGAACGTCTGACCCATAATAGAACTGTCCAAGCCGTGTCTGTAATGTGGACAAGAATAGGGCATGTTCTATATTTTTGCTAATGCAATGGAACGGACAAACTGATAAGTGCAGCACACGGAGTGCTGTCAGTATCTTTTGCGGCCCCACTGAAGTGAATGGGTCCGCATCCGACCCACAAGGCCTCATGTGTGTGCATGAGGCCTTACACTGACACAGTGCTGTAAAATACCGTATGAATATCCCTTTCTCTGTTTCCCAATAGGACAGAGCTCATATTAAAGTAATATTCCGATCTCATGAAGTGGAGGCAAGTCATAAGAATATGCCATTACTTTATGATCAGTAGGGGTTTGATCTCTGGGTAAAGAGCACTGTTTCACCGTAGTTTAGACAAATAAAAGTTTTGACCTTTCAAAATGGATAGGGTGAAATTTGTGTCAAATCATCAAGATAATCTGCATATATAAAGAAGGAGATATATTTGTATGTATGTATGTATATTCCACAATCACTGAAAAACGCAACCTTCAATTTCAACGAAACTTGGTATACACATCCCTTCCTACTTGGAAAGAAATCTTGTGGGGGTCTTTACTCTCTAGGACGTACCGTTCATGAAATATTCCCAAAAAATGACCTGCATTAGCCAATACAAGCCTGCAAGTCTTTCTCTTTATATCCTAACTGCCAGGCGCTTAGTCTCCACATACACACAGTTTTACTCCAGGTTTCCATAACAACCCAGCCATTTTTCTTCACTTCTGTAGGTCAGCTTTAGGCTAGGGCTGCACGACACATAGGGCACAACTACACTGCTACATGCACCCATCTTGGATGGATTTTTTGCAACTGTCGTGTCGCAGTCGCAGCATGTTGCAGTGCGACACCATATCATTATAAAAAAATTTGCGAGACCCATGTCATGTAGCCCTAGTCTTAAAGGGGCAGGGCGCTGTGAAAGTCACTGTTAAGGGGGTGGGCACTGTGGAGGTCACTGTTAAAGGGGCGGACACTGTGGAGGTCGCTATTAAAGGGGCGGGCACTGTGGAGGTTTTTAGATTACTCTTAACCCCTTAAGGACTCGTGCCGTACATGGACGGTGCTGGTGGATGTGACTTGAGGACCACGGCACGCTGATCGGCGGGTGCAGGAGCTGGACCCCTGCTGTATGCACCGGCATCAGTGAAAACACTGATGCCAGCGCATTAACCCTCGCACTGCTGCGGTCAGCGCTGACCGTGGAATGTGTGTGATCCCGCCGGGTCCAGGGTGGCCATCAGGTACCCGCACTGCTGTGATGGGGACCCAATGGCAGGAAAAGCAGCCTGATGCTTTCCTTAGGCATCGTGGCTGCCTTCTGTGACAGCCTGTGAGATTCAGGCCCCCTGGTTCTCACAGGCAAGCAGGCTAAAGTGTATTACGAGGTGTAATACACTTACAGCCAATGCATTACAATACAGAAGTAATGTAATTAGTGTTGAGCGAACAGTTCGAGCATAGTTCGGGTTTGTACCGAATTTTGGGGTGTTCGGGACCCGGACCCAAACATTTTCAAAAAAGTTCAGGTCCGTTGTTTCTTCCCGCTTTCTGAAGGGCTGCACAGCAGCCAATCAGCTAGCGTTTTACTTCTTGCCCTAAGAAGCCATCACAGCCATGCCTACTGATGGCATGGCTGTGATTGGCCAAGTGCAGCATGTGACCCAGCCTCTATTTAAGCTGGAGTCACGTAGCGCCGCACGTCACACTGCTCTGATTAGTGTAGGGAGAGGACGCAGCTTCTCTGAGGGTGAGATTAGGCAGGGATATTACTCTTAACCCCTTAAGGACTCGTGCCGTACATGGACGGTGCTGGTGGATGTGACTTAAGGACCACGGCACGCTGATCGGGCGGGTGCAGGAGCTGGACCCCTGCTGTATGCACCGGCATCAGTGAAAACACTGATGCCAGCGCATTAACCCTCACACTGCTGCGGTCAGCGCTGACCGTGGAATGTGTGTGATCCCGCCGGGTCCAGGGTGGCCATCAGGTAACCGCACTGCTGTGATGGGGACCCAATGGCAGGAAAAGCAGCCTGATGCTTTCCTTAGGCATCGTGGCTGCCTTCTGTGACAGCCTGTGAGATTCAGGCCCCCTGGTTCTCACAGGCAAGCAGGCTAAAGTGTATTACGAGGTGTAATGCACTTACAGCCAATGCATTACAATACAGAAGTATTGTAATTAGTGTTGAGCGAACAGTTCGAGCATAGTTCGGGTTCGTACCGAATTTTGGGGTGTTCGGGACCCGGACCCAAACATTTTCAAAAAAGTTCGGGTCCATTGTTTCTTCCCGCTTTCTGAAGGGCTGCACAGCAGCCAATCAGCTAGCGTTTTACTTCTTGCCCTAAGAAGCCATCACAGCCATGCCTATTTATGGCATGGCTGTGATTGGCCAAGTGCAGCATGTGACCCAGCCTCTATTTAAGCTGGAGTCACGTGAGACCGCACTTCACACTGCTCTGATTAGTGTGCAGGGAGAGGGCGCAGCTCTGTGAGGGCGAGATTAGGCAGGGAAGTCAGCAAAAGCACCTAATGAAGTGATCGGATCGTAAGCTGTGAATGATTCAACTTCTGCTAGTTAAATGCTCACTGGTTTAGGCTGCACAGGGTGTTTTCTGTCACTTTTTCTGCAGTGATCGGCAGCCATTTTGTGACTTGTGGTGCACCTGAACAAGCTGCCACCAAGTCCATCAATCCATCAATACTAGTTTTTTTTTTTTGCTATATCCTACATCAGGGCTTGGCTGCTAGCTTATAGTCACCCCTAGAAACTCAGAATAGCAATTCTATACTATATTAGGGGTTAAATCAATTGCCAAAAGTTAATCCCCAAATCTGGTGTTCCAGCTTTGGCCTAAGTGTAATACTGTCTGCTGTCTGGCAAGGTGGCTGCCTTCATGACAGCCTGTGAGATTCAGGCCCCTGGTTCTCACAGGCAAGCAGGCTAAAGTGTATTACGAGGTGTAATACACTTACAGCCAATGCATTACAATACAGAAGTAATGTAATTAGTGTTGAGCGAACAGTTCGAGCATAGTTCGGGTTTGTACCGAATTTTGGGGTGTTCGGGACCCGGACCCAAACATTTTCAAAAAGTTCAGGTCCGTTGTTTCTTCCGCTTTCTGAAGGCTGCACAGCAGCCAATCAGCTAGCGTTTTACTTCTTGCTCTAAGAGCCATCACAGCCATGCCTACTGATGGCATGGCTGTGATTGGCCAAGTGCAGCATGTGACCCAGCCTCTATTTAAGCTGGAGTCACGTAGCGCCGCACGTCACACTGCTCTGATTAGTGTAGGGAGAGACGCAGCTTCTCTGAGGGTGAGATTAGGCAGGGATATTACTCTTAACCCCTTAAGGACTCGTGCCGTACATGGACGGTGCTGGTGGATGTGACTTAAGGACCACGGCACGCTGATCGGGCGGTGCAGGAGCTGACCCCTGCTGGATGCACCGGCATCAGTGAAAACTACTGATGCCAGCGCATTAACCCTCACACTGCTGCGGTCAGCGCTGACCGTGGAATGTGTGTGATCCCGCTGGGTCCAGGGTGGCCATCAGGTAACCGCACTGCTGTGATGGGGACCCAATGGCAGGAAAAGCAGCCTGATGCTTTCCTTAGGCATCGTGGCTGCCTTCGTGACAGCCTGTGAGATTCAGGCCCCTGGTTCTCACAGGCAAGCAGGCTAAAGTGTATTACGAGGTGTAATGCACTTACAGCCAATGCATTACAATACAGAAGTATTGTAATTAGTGTTGAGCGAACAGTTCGAGCATAGTTCGGGTTCGTACCGAATTTTGGGGTGTTCGGGACCCGGACCCAAACATTTTCAAAAGTTCGGGTCCATTGTTTCTTCCCGCTTCTGAAGGGCTGCACAGCAGCCAATCAGCTAGCGTTTACTTCTGCTCCTAAGAAGCCATCACAGCCATGCCTATTTATGGCATGGCTGTGATTGGCCAAGTGCAGCATGTGACCCAGCCTCTATTTAAGCTGGAGTCACGTAGAGCCGCACTTCACACTGCTCTGATTAGTGTAGGGAGAGGACGCAGCTTCTGTGAGGGCGAGATTAGGCAGGGAAAAGTCAGCAAAAGCACCTAATGAAGTGATCGATCTAAAGCTGTGAATGATTCAACTTCTGCTAGTTAAATGCTCACTGGTTTTTAGGCTGCACAGAGTGTTTTTCTGTCACTTTTTTCTGCGGTGATCGGCAGCCATTTTGTGACTTGTGGTGCACCTGAACAAGCTGCCACCAAGTCCATCAATCCATCAATACTAGTTTTTTTTTTTTTTGCTATATCCTACATCAGGGGCTTGGCTGTGCTTATAGTCACCCCTAGAAACTCAGAATAGCAATTCCTATATTATATTAAGGGGTTAAATTCAATTGCCAAAATAGCAATCCCCTAAATCTGGTGTTCCAGCTTTGGCTAACCAAGTGTAATACTGTCTGCTGTCTGGCAAAGGATAGATTATTTTCTGTGGTGAAATTCAATTGCCAAAATAGCAATCCCCTAAATCTGGTGTCTCAGCAGTGGCTGGCAAAGTATAGTAGTGTCCGGCAAAGGATATATTTTGTTCTGGGGTAAAATTCAATTTCCAAAATTCCATTCCCATAAATCTTGTGTCCCAGCAGTGGCTTGCAAAGTATAATAGTGTCCGGCAAAGGATATATTTTGTTCTGGGGTGAAATTTAATTGCCAAAATAGCAATACCCTGAATCTGGTGTTCCAGCAGTTGCAGGCCTAGTTTAAATCTGTCCGTAACAGGGTATATTTTGTTCTAGGGTAAAATTCAATTACCAAAATAGCAATACCATAAATCTGGTGTCCCAGCAGTGGCTGGCAAAGTAGACTAGTGTCCTGCAAAGGATATATTTTGTTCTGGGGTGAAATTCAATTGCCAAAATAGCAATACCATAAATCAGTGGTTTCAGCTGTGGCTGGCCAAGTTTCATAGTGTCCTGCAAAGGATATATTTTGTTCTGGAGTGAAATTCAATTGCCAAAATAGCAATCCCCTAAATCTGGTGTCCCAGCAGTTGCTGGCAAAGTATAATAGTGTCCTGCAAAGGATATATTTTGTTCTGGAGTGAAATTCAATTGCCAAAATAGCAATCCTGTAAATCTGGTGTCCCAGCAGTGGCTGGCAAAGTATAATAGTGTCCGGCAAAGGATATATTTTGTTCTGGGGTGAAATTTAATTGCCAAAATAGCAATACCCTGAATCTGGTGTTCCAGCAGTTGCAGGCCTAGTTTAAATCTGTCTGTAAGAGGGTATCTTTTGTTCTGGGGTGAAATTCAATTACCAAAATAGCAATACCATACATTTGGTGTCCCAGCAGTGGCTGGCAAAGTATAATAGTGTCCTGCAAAGGATATATTTTGTTCTGGGGTGAAATTCAATTGCCAAAATAGCAATCCCATAAATCAGTGGTTTCAGCTGTGGCTGGCCAAGTTTCATAGTGTCCTGCAAAGGATATATTTTGTTCTGGAATGAAATTCAATTGCCAAAACAGCAATCCTGTAAATCTGGTGTCCCAGCAGTGGCTGGCAAAGTATAATAGTGTCCGGCAAAGGATATATTTTGTTCTGGGGTGAAATTCAATTGCCAAAATAGCAATCCTCTAAATCTGGCGTCCGAGCAGTGGATGGCAAAGTATAATAGTGTCCGGCAAAGGATATATTTTGTTCTGGGGTGAAATTCAATTGCCAAAATAGCAATCCCCTAAATCTGGTGTCACAGCAGTGGCTGGCAAAGTATAATAGTGTCCGGCAAAGGATATATTTTGTTCTGGGGTGAAATTCAATTGCCAAAATAGCAATCCCCTAAATCTGGTGTCCCAGCAGTGGCTGGCAAAGTATAATAGTGTCCTGCAAAGGATATATTTTGTTCTGGGGTGAAGTTCAATTGCCAAAATAGCAATACCATAAATCAGTGGTTTCATCTGTGGCTGGCCAAGTTTCATAGTGTCCTGCAAAGGATATATTTTGTTCTGGAGAGAAATTCAATTGCCAAAATAGCAATCCCCTAAATCTGGTGTCCCAGCAGTTGCTGGCAAAGTATAATAGTGTCCTGCAAACGATATATTTTGTTCTGGAGTGAAATTCAATTGCCAAAATAGCAATACCATAAATCAGTGGTTTCAGCTGTGGCTGGCCAAGTTTCATAGTGTCCTGCAAAGGATATATTTTGTTCTGGAGTGAAATTCAATTGCCAAAATAGCAATCCTGTAAATCTGGTGTCCCAGCAGTGGCTGGCAAAGTATAATAGTGTCCGGCAAAGGATATATTTTGTTCTGGGGTGAAATTTAATTGCCAAAATAGCAATACCCTGAATCTGGTGTTCCAGCAGTTGCAGGCCTAGTTTAAATCTGTCTGTAAGAGGGTATCTTTTGTTCTGGGGTGAAATTCAATTACCAAAATAGCAATACCATACATTTGGTGTCCCAGCAGTGGCTGGCAAAGTAGACTAGTGTCCTGCAAAGGATATATTTTGTTCTCGGGTGAAATTCAATTGCCAAAATAGCAATACCATAAATCAGTGGTTTCAGCTGTGGCTGGCCAAGTTTCATAGTGTCCTGCAAAGGATATATTTTGTTCTGGAATGAAATTCAATTGCCAAAACAGCAATCCTGTAAATCTGGTGTCCCAGCAGTGGCTGGCAAAGTATAATAGTGTCCGGCAAAGGATATATTTTGTTCTGGGGTGAAATTCAATTGCCAAAATAGCAATCCCCTAAATCTGGTGTCCGAGCAGTGGTCGGCAAAGTATAATAGTGTCTGGCAAAGGATATATTTTGTTCTGGGGTGAAATTCAATTGCCAAAATAGCAATCCCCTAAATCTGGTGTCACAGCAGTGGCTGGCAAAGTATAATAGTGTCCGGCAAAGGATATATTTTGTTCTGGGGTGAAATTCAATTGCCAAAATAGCAATCCCCTAAATCTGGTGTCCCAGCAGTGGCTGGCAAAGTATAATAGTGTCCTGCAAAGGATATATTTTGTTCTGGGGTGAAATTCAATTGCCAAAATAGCAATACCATAAATCAGTGGTTTCAGCTGTGGCTGGCCAAGTTTCATAGTGTCCTGCAAAGGATATATTTTGTTCTGGAGAGAAATTCAATTGCCAAAATAGCAATCCCCTAAATCTGGTGTCCCAGCAGTTGCTGGTAAAGTATAATAGTGTCCTACAAAGGATATATTTTGTTCTGGGGTGAAATTTAATTACCAAAATAGCTATACCCTGAATCTGGTGTTCCAGCAGTTGCACGCCTAGTTTTAATCTGTCCGTAACAGGGTATATTTTGTTCTGGGGTTAAATTAAATTGCCAAAATAGCAATACCATAAATCAGTGGTTTCAGCTGTGGCTGGCAAAGTATAATAGTGTCCGGCAAAGGATATATTTTGTTCTGGGGTGAAATTCAATTGCCAAAATAGCAATCCCCTAAATCTGGTGTCCGAGCAGTGGATGGCAAAGTATAATAGTGTCTGGCAAAGGATATATTTTGTTCTGGGGTGAAATTCAATTGCCAAAATAGCAATCCCCTAAATCTGGTGTCACAGCAGTGGCTGGCAAAGTATAATAGTGTCCGGCAAAGGATATATTTTGTTCTGGGGTGAAATTCAATTGCCAAAATAGCAATCCCCTAAATCTGGTGTCACAGCAGTGGCTGTCAAAGTATAATAGTGTCCGGCAAAGGATATATTTTGTTCTGGGGTGAAATTCAATTGCCAAAATAGCAATACCATAAATCAGTGGTTTCAGCTGTGGCTGGCCAAGTTTCATAGTGTCCTGCAAAGGATATATTTTGTTCTGGAGTGAAATTCAATTGCCAAAATAGCAATCCCCTAAATCTGGTGTCCCAGCAGTTGCTGGCAAAGTATAATAGTGTCCTGCAAAGGATATATTTTGTTCTGGAGTGAAATTCAATTGCCAAAATAGCAATACCATAAATCAGTGGTTTCAGCTGTGGCTGGCCAAGTTTCATAGTGTCCTGCAAAGGATATATTTTGTTCTGGAGTGAAATTCAATTGCCAAAAAAGCAATCCTGTAAATCTGGTGTCCCAGCAGTGGCTGGCAAAGTATAATAGTGTCCTGCAAAGGATATATTTTGTTCTGGAGTCAAATTCAATTGCCAAAATAGCAATACCATAAATCAGTGGTTTCAGCTGTGGCTGGCCAAGTTTCATAGTGTCCGGCAAAGGATATATTTTGTTCTGGGGTGAAATTTAATTGTCAAAATAGCAATACCCTGAATCTGGTGTTCCAGCAGTTGCTGGCAAAGTATAATAGTGTCCTGCAAAGGATATATTTTGTTCTGGAGTAAAATTCAATTGCCAAAATAGCAATACCATAAATCAGTGGTTTCAGCTGTGGCTGGCCAAGTTTCATAGTGTCCGGCAAAGGATATATTTTGTTCTGGGGTGAAATTTAATTGCCAAAATAGCAATACCCTGAATCTGGTGTTCCAGCAGTTGCAGGCCTAGTTTAAATCTGTCTGTAAGAGGGTATCTTTTGTTCTGGGGTGAAATTCAATTACCAAAATAGCAATACCATACATTTGGTGTCCCAGCAGTGGCTGGCAAAGTATAATAGTGTCCTGCAAAGGATATATTTTGTTCTGGGGTGAAATTCAATTGCCAAAATAGCAATCCCATAAAGCAGTGGTTTCAGCTGTGGCTGTCCAAGTTTCATAGTGTCCTGCAAAGTATATATTTTGTTCTGGAATGAAATTCAATTGCCAAAACAGCAATCCTGTAAATCTGGTGTCCCAGCAGTGGCTGGCAAAGTATAATAGTGTCCGGCAAAGGATATATTTTGTTCTGGGGTGAAATTCAATTGCCAAAATAGCAATCCCCTAAATCTGTTGTCCGAGCAGTGGATGGCAAAGTATAATAGTGTCCGGCAAAGGATATATTTTGTTCTGGGGTGAAATTCAATTGCCAAAATAGCAATCCCTTAAATCTGGTGTCCCAGCAGTGGCTGGCAAAGTATAATAGTGTCCTGCAAAGGATATATTTTGTTCTGGGGTGAAATTCAATTGCCAAAATAGCAATACCATAAATCAGTGGTTTCAGCTGTGGCTGGCCAAGTTTCATAGTGTCCTGCAAAGGATATATTTTGTTCTGGAGTGAAATTCAATTGCCAAAATAGCAATCCCCTAAATCTGGTGTTCCAGCAGTTGCAGGCCTAGTTTAAATCTGTCCGTAACAGGCTATATTTTGTTCTGGGGTGAAATTTAATTACCAAAATAGCTATACCCTGAATCTGGTGTTCCAGCAGTTGCACGCCTAGTTTTAATCTGTCCGTAACAGGGTATATTTTGTTCTGGGGTTAAATTAAATTGCCAAAATAGCAATCCCCGAAATCTGGTGTCCCAGCAGTGGCTGGCAAAGTAGACTAGTGTCCTGCAAAGGATATATTTTGTTCTGGGGTGAAATTCAATTGCCAAAATAGCAATACCATAAATCAGTGGTTTCAGCTGTGGCTGGCCAAGTTTCATAGTGTCCTGCAAAGGATATATTTTGTTCTGGAGTGAAATTCAATTGCCAAAATAGCAATCCCCTAAATCTGGTGTCCCAGCAGTTGCTGGCAAAGTATAATAGTGTCCTGCAAAGGATATATTTTGTTCTGGGGTGAAATTCAATTGCCAAAATAGCAATCCCCTAAATCTGCGGTCCCAGCAGTGGCTGGCAAAGTATAATAGTGTCCTGCAAAGGATATATTTTGTTCTGGGGTGAAATTCAATTGCCAAAATAGCAATACCATAAATCAGTGGTTTCAGCTGTGGCTAGCCAAGTTTCATAGTGTCCTGCATAGGATATCTTTTGTTCTGGGGTGGAATTCAATTGCCAAAATAGCAATCCCCTAAATCTGGGGTCCCAGCAGTGGCTGGCAAAGTATAATAGTGTCCTGCAAAGGATATATTTTGTTCTGGGGTGAAATTCAATTGCCAAAATAGCAATACCATAAATCAGTGGTTTCAGCTGTGGCTGGCCAAGTTTCATAGTGTCCGGCAAAGGATATATTTTGTTCTGGGATGAAATTTAATTGCCAAAATAGCAATACCCTGAATCTGGTGTTCCAGCAGTTGCAGGCCTAGTTTAAATCTGTCTGTAAGAGGGTATCTTTTGTTCTGGGGTGAAATTCAATTACCAAAATAGCAATACCATACATTTGGTGTCCCAGCAGTGGCTGGCAAAGTATAATAGTGTCCTGCAAAGGATATATTTTGTTCTGGGGTGAAATTCAATTGCCAAAATAGCAATCCCATAAAGCAGTGGTTTCAGCTGTGGCTGTCCAATTTTCATAGTGTCCTGCAAAGTATATATTTTGTTCTGGAATGAAATTCAATTGCCAAAACAGCAATCCTGTAAATCTGGTGTCCCAGCAGTGGCTGGCAAAGTATAATAGTGTCCGGCAAAGGATATATTTTGTTCTGGGGTGAAATTCAATTGCCAAAATAGCAATCCCCTAAATCTGGTGTCCGAGCAGTGGATGGCAAAGTATAATAGTGTCCGGCAAAGGATATATTTTGTTCTGGGGTGAAATTCAATTGCCAAAATAGCAATCCCCTAAATCTGGTGTCACAGCAGTGGCTGGCAAAGTATAATAGTGTCCGGCAAAGGATATATTTTGTTCTGGGGTGAAATTCAATTGCCAAAATAGCAATCCCTTAAATCTGGTGTCCCAGCAGTGGCTGGCAAAGTATAATAGTGTCCGGCAAAGGATATATTTTGTTCTGGGGTGAAATTCAATTGCCAAAATAGCAATACCATAAATCAGTGGTTTCAGCTGTGGCTGGCCAAGTTTCATAGTGTCCTGCAAAGGATATTTTTGTTCTGGAGTGAAATTCAATTGCCAAAATAGCAATCCCCTAAATCTGGTGTTCCAGCAGTTGCAGGCCTAGTTTAATTCTGTCCGTAACAGGCTATATTTTGTTCTGGGGTGAAATTTAATTACCAAAATAGCTATACCCTGAATCTGGTGTTCCAGCAGTTGCACGCCTAGTTTTAATCTGTCCGTAACAGGGTATATTTTGTTCTGGGGTTAAATTAAATTGCCAAAATAGCAATCCCCGAAATCTGGTGTCCCAGCAGTGGCTGGCAAAGTATAATAGTGTCCTGCAAAGGATATATTTTGTTCTGGGGTGAAATTCAATTGCCAAAATAGCAATACCATAAATCAGTGGTTTCAGCTGTGGCTAGCCAAGTTTCATAGTGTCCTGCAAAGGATATCTTTTGTTCTGGGGTGAAATTCAATTGCCAAAATAGCAATACCATAAATCAGTGGTTTCAGCTGTGGCTGGCCAAGTTTCATAGTGTCCTGCAAAGGATATATTTTGTTCTGGAATGAAATTCAATTGCCAAAACAGCAATCCTGTAAATCTGGTGTCCCAGCAGTGGCTGGCAAAGTATAATAGTGTCCGGCAAAGGATATATTTTGTTCTGGGGTGAAATTCAATTGCCAAAATAGCAATCCCCTAAATCTGGTGTCCGAGCAGTGGTCGGCAAAGTATAATAGTGTCCGGCAAAGGATATATTTTGTTCTGGGGTGAAATTCAATTGCCAAAATAGCAATCCCCTAAATCTGGTGTCACAGCAGTGGCTGGCAAAGTATAATAGTGTCCGGCAAAGGATATATCTTGTTCTGGGGTGAAATTCAATTGCCAAAATAGCAATCCCCTAAATCTGGTGTCCCAGCAGTGGCTGGCAAAGTATAATTGTGTCCTGCAAAGGATATATTTTGCTCTGGGGTGAAATTCAATTGCCAAAATAGCAATACCATAAATCAGTGGTTTCAGCTGTGGCTGGCCAAGTTTCATAGTGTCCTGCAAAGGATATATTTTGTTCTGGAGAGAAATTCAATTGCCAAAATAGCAATCCCCTAAATCTGGTGTCCCAGCAGTTGCTGGTAAAGTATAATAGTGTCCTGCAAAGGATATATTTTGTTCTGGGGTGAAATTTAATTACCAAAATAGCTATACCCTGAATCTGGTGTTCCAGCAGTTGCACGCCTAATTTTAATCTGTCCGTAACAGGGTATATTTTGTTCTGGGGTTAAATTAAATTGCCAAAATAGCAATAACATAAATCAGTGGTTTCAGCTGTGGCTGGCAAAGTATAATAGTGTCCGGCAAAGGATATATTTTGTTCTGGGGTGAAATTCAATTGCCAAAATAGCAATCCCCTAAATCTGGTGTCCGAGCAGTGGATGGCAAAGTATAATAGTGTCCGGCAAAGGATATATTTTGTTCTGGGGTGAAATTCAATTGCCAAAATAGCAATCCCCTAAATCTGGTGTCACAGCAGTGGCTGTCAAAGTATAATAGTGTCCGGCAAAGGATATATTTTGTTCTGGGGTGAAATTCAATTGCCAAAATAGCAATACCATAAATCAGTGGTTTCAGCTGTGGCTGGCCAAGTTTCATAGTGTCCTGCATAGGATATCTTTTGTTCTGGAGTGAAATTCAATTGCCAAAATAGCAATCCCCTAAATCTGGTGTCCCAGCAGTTGCTGGCAAAGTATAATAGTGTCCTGCAAAGGATATATTTTGTTCTGGAGTGAAATTCAATTGCCAAAATAGCAATACCATAAATCAGTGGTTTCAGCTGTGGCTGGCCAAGTTTCATAGTGTCCTGCAAAGGATATATTTTGTTCTGGAGTGAAATTCAATTGCCAAAATAGCAATCCTGTAAATCTGGTGTCCCAGCAGTGGCTGGCAAAGTATAATAGTGTCCGGCAAAGGATATATTTTGTTCTGGGGTGAAATTTAATTGCCAAAATAGCAATACCCTGAATCTGGTGTTCCAGCAGTTGCAGGCCTAGTTTAAATCTGTCTGTAAGAGGGTATCTTTTGTTCTGGGGTGAAATTCAATTACCAAAATAGCAATACCATACATTTGGTGTCCCAGCAGTGGCTGGCAAAGTATAATAGTGTCCTGCAAAGGATATATTTTGTTCTGGGGTGAAATTCAATTGCCAAAATAGCAATCCCATAAAGCAGTGGTTTCAGCTGTGGCTGTCCAATTTTCATCGTGTCCTGCAAAGTATATATTTTGTTCTGGAATGAAATTCAATTGCCAAAACAGCAATCCTGTAAATCTGGTGTCCCAGCAGTGGCTGGCAAAGTATAATAGTGTCCGGCAAAGGATATATTTTGTTCTGGGGTGAAATTCAATTGCCAAAATAGCAATCCCCTAAATCTGGTGTCCGAGCAGTGGATGGCAAAGTATAATAGTGTCCGGCAAAGGATATATTTTGTTCTGGGGTGAAATTCAATTGCCAAAATAGCAATCCCCTAAATCTGGTGTCACAGCAGTGGCTGGCAAAGTATAATAGTGTCCGGCAAAGGATATATTTTGTTCTGGGGTGAAATTCAATTGCCAAAATAGCAATCCCTTAAATCTGGTGTCCCAGCAGTGGCTGGCAAAGTATAATAGTGTCCTGCAAAGGATATATTTTGTTCTGGGGTGAAATTCAATTGCCAAAATAGCAATACCATAAATCAGTGGTTTCAGCTGTGGCTGGCCAAGTTTCATAGTGTCCTGCAAAGGATATTTTTTGTTCTGGAGTGAAATTCAATTGCCAAAATAGCAATCCCCTAAATCTGGTGTTCCAGCAGTTGCAGGCCTAGTTTAAATCTGTCCGTAACAGGCTATATTTTGTTCTGGGGTGAAATTTAATTACCAAAATAGCTATACCCTGAATCTGGTGTTCCAGCAGTTGCACGCCTAGTTTTAATCTGTCCGTAACAGGGTATATTTTGTTCTGGGGTTAAATTAAATTGCCAAAATAGCAATCCCCGAAATCTGGTGTCCCAGCAGTGGCTGGCAAAGTATAATAGTGTCCTGCAAAGGATATATTTTGTTCTGGGGTGAAATTCAATTGCCAAAATAGCAATACCATAAATCAGTGGTTTCAGCTGTGGCTAGCCAAGTTTCATAGTGTCCTGCAAAGGATATCTTTTGTTCTGGGGTGAAATTCAATTGCCAAAATAGCAATCCCCTAAATCGGGTGCCACAGCAGTGGCTGGCAAAGTATAATAGTGTCCGTCAAAGGATATATTTTGTTCTGGGGTGAAATTCAATTGCCAAAATAGCAATCCCCTAAATCTGGGGTCCCAGCAGTGGCTGGCAAAGTATAATAGTGTCCTGCAAAGGATATATTTTGTTCTGGGGTGAAATTCAATTGCCAAAATAGCAATACCATAAATCAGTGGTTTCAGCTGTGGCTTGCCAAGTTTCATAGTGTCCGGCAAAGGATATATTTTGTTCTGGGATGAAATTTAATTGCCAATATAGCAATACCCTAAATCTGTTGTTCCAGCAGTTGCAGGCCTAGTTTAAATCTGTCTGTAAGAGGGTATCTTTTGTTCTGGGGTGAAATTCAATTACCAAAATAGCAATACCATACATTTGGTGTCCCAGCAGTGGCTGGCAAAGTATAATAGTGTCCTGCAAAGGAGATATTTTGTTCTGGGGTGAAATTCAATTGCCAAAATAGCAATACCAGAAATCAGTGGTTTCAGCTGTGGCTAGCCAAGTTTCATAGTGTCCTGCATAGGATATCTTTTGTTCTGGGGTGAAATTCAATTGCCAAAATAGCAATCCCCTAAATCTGGTGTCACAGCAGTGGCTGGCAAAGTATAATAGTGTCCGTCAAAGGATATATTTTGTTCTGGGGTGAAATTCAATTGCCAAAATAGCAATCCCCTAAATCTGGGGTCCCAGCAGTGGCTGGCATAATATAATAGTGTCCTTCAAAGGATATATTTTGTTCTGGGGTGAAATTCAATTGCCAAAATAGCAATACCATAAATCAGTGGTTTCAGCTGTGGCTGGCCAAGTTTCATAGTGTCCGGCAAAGGATATATTTTGTTCTGGGATGAAATTTAATTGCCAATATAGCAATACCCTAAATCTGTTGTTCCAGCAGTTGCAGGCCTAGTTTAAATCTGTCTGTAACAGGGTATCTTTTGTTCTGGGGTGAAATTCAATTACCAAAATAGCAATACCATACATTTGGTGTCCCAGCAGTGGCTGGCAAAGTATAATAGTGTCCTGCAAAGGAGATATTTTGTTCTGGGGTGAAATTCAATTGCCAAAATAGCAATACCATAAATCAGTGGTTTCAGCTGTGGCTGGCCAAGTTTCATAGTGTCCTGCAAAGGATATATTTTGTTCTGGAATGAAATTCAATGCCAAAATAGCAATCCCGTAAATCTGGTGTCCCAGCAGTGGCTGGCAAAGTATAATAGTGTCCGCCAAAGAATATATTTTGTTCTGGGGTGAAATTCAATTGCCAAAATAGCAATCCCCTAAATCTGGTGTCCCAGCAGTGGCTGGCAAAGTATAATAGTGTCCTGCAAAGGATATATTTTGTTCTGGGGTGAAATTCAATTGCCAAAATAGCATACCAAAAATCAGTGGTTTCAGCTGTGGCTGGCCAAGTTTCATAGTGTCCTGCAAAGGAAATATTTTTTTCGTGAAATTCACTTGCAAATATAGCAATACCCTGTATCTGGTGTTCCAGCTGTTGCAGGCCAAGTGTTAATCTGTCCGTAAAAGGGTATATTACACTCAAGGTGAATATACAAGTGCTGAGAGGCTGATCCTCAATAACTTCACACGCTGCCGTGCATCTCCCATTGTATTTCTGTCCATTAAAGGGTATATTACACAAAGTGTTAAAATACAATTGCTGAAGGCATAATCCTACATATTTTTTCACACGCTACTGTGCATCTCTAAGTGTAAATCTGTCCATAAAAGGATACCTCTCATCCAGGGTCTAAATACTAGCCCTACAATAGATATTCCCCTAAATCAGTGGTTACTTCTGTGCCTGGATTAGTGTAATACGGTACATAAATAAATAGGCAGATAGTGTTAGGTGCCTGTAAAAAAAGGCCTGAGTTTGAAATCAATACATTGGGCCAAATATTTTTTTTCTTATCGTGGTGCTTGGTGAAAGGTAACAATGAGGAAAACATCTAGTAAGGGAAGCAGTCGTGGTGGTTTTAGTGGACCCTCTGGTGCTGGAAGAGGACATGGCCATTCTGCCACAGCCACACGTTCTAGTGACCCAACAACCTCAGGTTCCAGTACCCGCCAGATTTTACAGCGATATTTGGTGGGGCCCAATTTGGTTTCCCAAGGGAATCCACCTAGCCCTTCCCCAGTAGTGGAAGACATAAAATGCACTGATGCACAACCACTTATGTTTCCTGATGATGAGGACATGGAAATACCACCTCATTGGAGTCCGCACGTCTCTGATGATGACGAAACACAGGTGTCAACTGCTGCGTCTTTCTGCAGTGTGCAGACTGAACAGGAGGTCAGGGAAGAAGACTGTGTGGAAGACGATGCAGGGGACGATGAGGTCCTAGACCCCACATGGAATGAAGGTCGTGCCACTGACTTTCATAGTTCAGAGGAAGAGGCAGTGGTGAGTCCGAGCTAACAGCGTAGCAAAAGAGGGAGCAGGGGGCAAAAGCAGAACAGCCGCCGCCAAGGGAGTTCACCTGCTACTGGCCACCGCCCCCACGGACCGAGCACCCCAAAGGCAGCTTCAAGGAGTTCCCTGGCATGGCACTTTTTTAAACAATGTGCTGACGTCAAGACCCGAGTGGTTTGCACGCTGTGCCATCAGAGCCTGAAGAGAGGCATTAACATTCTGAACCTTAGCACAACCTGCATGACCAGGCATCTACATGCAAAGCATGAACTGCAGTGGAGTAAACACCTTAAAAGCAAGGAACTCACTCTGGCTCCCCCTGCTCCCTCTTCTGCTGCTGCCTCGGCCTCTTCCTCCGCCTCGGGACGAATGTTGCCACCTGCGCCCACCAAACAGAGGATGTGCCACCGACAACACCACCTGCATCACCAACCATCTCCACCATGTCACACGGCAGCGTTCAGCTCTCCATCTCACATACCTTGGAGAGAAAGCGTAAATGCCCACCTTGCCACCCTCGAGCCCTGGTCCTGAATGCCAGCATTTCTAAACTCCAGACAGCTTCAAACAGCTGATGTCCATGGCTGTCCCACAGTATGTTGTTCCCTGCCACCACTACTTCTCCAAGACAGGCGTGCCTTCCCTGCACAACCAAGTATCCGATAAAATCAAGTGTGCACTGCGCAACGCCATCTGTGGCAAGGTCCACCTAACCACAGATACGTGGACCAGTAAGCAGGGCCAGGGACGCTATATCTCCCTAACTGCACACTGGGTAAATGTAGTGGCGGCTGGGCCCCAGGCGGAGAGTTCCTTGGCGCACATCCTTCCGCCGCCAAGGATCGCAGGGCATCATTCTTTGCCTCCTGTAGCCTTCTCCTCCTACTCGGCTTCCTCATCCTCTGCTTCCACCAGCTCATCCAGTCAGCCACACACCTTTACCACCAACTTCAGCACAGCCCGGGGTAAACGTCAGCAGGCCATTCTGAAACTCATATGTTTGGGGGACAGGCCCCACACCGCGCAAGAGTTGTGGTGGGGTATTGAACAACAGACCAACGAGTGGTTTCTGCTGGTGGGCCTCAAGCCCGGCCTGGTGGTGTGCGATTATGGGCGAAATCTCGTTGCAGCTCTGGGACTAGCCGGTCTGACGCACATCCCTTGCCTGGCGCATGTGCTGAATTTGGTGGTGCAGAAGTTCATTCACAACTACCCCGACATGTCAGAGCTGCTGCATAAAGTGCGGGCCATCTGTGCGTGCTTCCGGCATTCACATCCTGCCGCTGCTCGCCTGTCTGCGCTACAGCGTAACTTCGGCCTTCCCGCTCACCGCCTCATATGCGACCTTGCCCACCAGGTGGAACTCCACCTTGCATATGCTGGAGAGACTGTGCGAGCAGCAGCAGGCTATAGTGGAGTTTCAGCTGCAGCACGCACGCGTCAGTCGCACTGCAGAACAGCACAATTTCACCACCAATGATTGGGCCTCCATGCGAGACCTGTGTGCCTTGTTGCGCTGTTTCGAGTACTCCACCAACATGGCCAGTGGCGATGATGCCGTTATCAGCGTTACAATACCACTTCTATGTCTCCTTGAGAAAACACTTAGGGCGATGATGGAAGAGGAGGTGGCCCCGGAGGAGGAGGAGGAGGAAGAGGGTTCATTTTTAGCACTTTCAGGCCAGTCTCTTAGAAGTGGCTCATAGGGAGGTTTTTTGCAAAAGCAGAGGCCAGGTACAAATGTGGCCAGCCAGGTTCCACTACTGGAGGACAAGGAGGACGAGGATGAGGAGGTGGAGGAGGATGAGGATGAAGCATGTTCACAGTGGGGTGGCACCCAACGCAGCTCGGGCCCATCACTGGCACGTGGCTGGGGGGAAATGGAGGACGATGACGATATGCCTCTCACAGAGGACAGCTTGTCCTTACCTCTGGGCAGCCTGGCACACATGAGCGACTACATGCTGCAGTGCCTGCGCAACGACAGCAGAGTTGCCCACATTTTAACGTGTGCGGACTACTGGGTTGCCACCCTGCTGGATCCCCGGTACAAAGACAATGTGCCCACCTTACTTCCTGCACTGGAGCGTGATAGGAAGATGCGCGAGTACAAGCGCACGCTGGTAGTCGCGCTCCTGAGAGCATTCCCAAATGTCACAGTGGAACAGGTGGAAGCCCAAGGCGAAGGCAGAGGAGGAGCAAGAGGTCGCCAACGCAGCTGTGTCACGGCTAGCTCCTCTGAGGGCAGGGTTAGCATGGCAGAAATGTGGAAAAGTTTTGTCTCCATGCCACAGCTAAATGCACCACCACCTGATACGGAACTTGTTAGCAGGAGGCAGCATTTCACTAACATGGTTGAACAGTATGTCTGCACACCCCTCCACGTACTGACTGATGGTTCGGCCCCATTTAACTTCTGGGTCTCCAAATTGTCCACATGGCCAGAGTTAGCATTTTATGCCTTGGAGGTGCTGGCCTGCCCGGCGGCCAGCGTTTTGTCTGAACGTGTATTCAGCACGGCAGGGGACGTCATTATTGACAAATGCAGCCGCTTGTCCACAGCCAACGTGAACAAGCTGACGTTCTTAAAAATGAACCAGGCATGGATCCCACAGGACCTGTGCTTCCCTTGTGCAGAATAGACATTTAAAACTGCCTCCCCCTCAACCATGTATTCTTGTACTCCGGGGCACTTCTTTATTGAATCCTCATTTTTTTAACTTTACCATGATCTTGCGGTGCAAACCAAAGTTGAATGAACCTCTCCTTAATCTGGACGCCGGGGCCTAAATAACTGAAAGTGGCCTGTTACTGTTACAATGGTGGGTGATATGACGCCTTATTCCTTGCTGTGGGACTTCTTACCTCTGTCTGTGTGCTGGGGCCTAAATAACTGAAAGTGGCCTTCTCCAGTGGTGGGTGATATGATGCCTTATTCCTTGCTGTGGGACCTCTCTCCTCGGTCTGGGTGCTGGGGCCTAAATAACTGAAAGTGGCCTTCTCCAGTGGTGGGTGATATGACGCCTTATTTCTTGATGTGGGACCTCTTTCCTCTGTCTGGTTCCTGGGGCCTAAATAACTGAAAGTGGCCTTCTCCAGTGGTGGGTGATATGACGCCTTATTTCTTGACGTGGGACCTCTTTCCTCTGTCTGGTTCCTGGGGCCTAAATAACTGAAAGTGGCCTTCTCCAGTGGTGGGTGATATTACGCATGATTCTCTGCTGTGGGACCTCTCTCCTCTGTCTGGGTGCTGGGGCCTAAATAACTGAAAGTGGCCTTCTCCAGTGGTGGGTGATATGACACCTTATTTCTTGATGTGGGCCCTCTCTCCTCTGTCTGGGTGCTGGGCCTAAATGACTGAAAGTGGCCTTCTCCAGTGGTGGGTGATATGATGCCTTATTCCTTGCTGTGGGACCTCTCTCCTCGGTCTGGGTGCTGGGGCCTAAATAACTGAAAGTGGCATTCTCCAGTGGTGGGTGATATGACGCATGATTTTCTGCTGAGGGACCTCTCTCCTCTGTCTATGTGCTGGGGCCTAAATAACTGAAAGTGGCCTTCTCCAGTGGTGGGTGATATGACGCCTTATTTCTTGATGTGGGACCTCTTTCCTCTGTCTGGTTCCTGGGGCCTAAATAACTGAAAGTGGCCTTCTCCAGTGGTGGGTGATATGACGCATGATTCTCTGCTGTGGGACCTCTCTCCTCTGTCTGGGTGCTGGGGCCTAAATAACTGAAAGTGGCCTTCTCCAGTGGTGGGTGATATGACACCTTATTTCTTGATGTGGGCCCTCTCTCCTCTGTTTGGGTGCTGGGGCCTAAATAACTGAAAGTGGCCTTCTCCAGTGGTGGGTGATATGACACATTATTCTCTTCTATGGGACCTCTCTCCAATTGATATTGGTTAATTTTTATTTATTTTATTTTATTTTAATTCATTTCCCTATCCACATTTGTTTGCAGGGCATTTGCCTTCATTTTGCTGCCTTTTGCAGCCCTCTAGCCCTTTCCTGGACTATTTTACAGCCTTTTTAGTGCCCAAAAGTTCGGGTCCCCATTGACTTCAATGGGGTTCGGGATAAAGTTCAGGTCGAGTTCGGATCCCGAACCTGAACATTTTCGGGAAGTTCGGCCGAACTTCTCGAACCCGAACATCCAGGTGTTCGCTTAACTCTAATTGTAATGCATTGTAAAGGGGATCAGACCCCCAAAAGTTGAAGTTCCAGAGTGGGACAAGAAAGAAAATAATAAAAAAAAGTTTCAAGATAAAAAAAAAGCGTCCTTTTCCCAAAATAAAGTAAAAAAAAATTATTAAAAATAGGGAAAAGAAGAAAAGTAGACATTTTAGGCATCGTCGCGTCAGCATCAACAGGCAGGCTCTATAAATATATCATATGACCTAATCCTAATCAGATCAACACCCTCAAACAATAAAATAAAAACTGTGCAAAAAAAACATTTTTTTGTCACCTTACATCACTAAAAGTGCAACACCAAGTGATCAAAAAGTCATATGCACCCCAAAATAGTGCCAATAAAACCGTCATCTCATCCCGCAAAATTATACCTGAGACAATTTCCCAAAAAATAAAAAAACTATTGCTCTCAGACTATGGAGACACTGAAACATGATTTTTTTTTTGTTTCAAAAATGATATTATTGTGTAAAACTTAAATAAATAAAAAAAGTTGACATATTAAGTATTGCCACGTCCATAAGGACCTGCTCTATAAAAATATTACATGAGCCAACCCCTCATGTGAATACCATAAAAAAATTAAATAAATACGGTGTCAAAAAAGCCATTTTTTTGTCACCTTACATCACAAAAAGTGTAATACTAAGCAATAAAAAAGTCATACGCACCCCAAAATTATACCAGTCAAGCCGTCATCTCATCCCGCAAAAAAAAAAAACTGGACCTAGGACAATCGACCAAAAATAAAAAAAAACTATGGCTCTCAGAATATAAAGACACTAAAACATGATTTTTTTTTTGTTTCAAAAGTGCTGTTATTGTTCACAACTTAAATAAATAAGAAAGTATACATTTTAGGTATTGCCACGTCCGTAAAAACCTGCTGTATAAAAATATCACATAACTAAACTCCTCAGGTGAACACCGTAAAAAATAACGAATATAAAGTGTGCCAAAAAAGCCATTTTTTGTCCCCTTACATCACAAAAAGTGTAATACCAAGTGATCAAAAAGTCATATGCACCCTAAAATAGTACCAATCAAACCATCATCTTATACTGATAAAAAATAAGCCCCTACATAAGACAGTCGCCCAAAAAAAAAAACGATGTCTTTCAGAATATGGAGACACAATATATATTTTTTAAATGCTATATATTTTTTTTTTAAACAATATATATTTTTTAAATGCTTTATTGTGTAAAAATGAAACAAACAAACAAAAAAGGTAGTCATATTTGGTATTGTCACATCTGAAACAACCTGCTCTCTAAAAATACCACATGATCTCAACTGTCAGACGAACATTGTAAATAACAAAAAATAAAAACTGTGCCAAAACAGCTAATTTCTGTTACCTTGCCACACAAAAAGTGTAATATGTACCCTAAAATAGTATCAACAAAACTGCCACCTTATCCTGTAGTTTCCAAAATGGGGTCTTATTTTGGAGTTTCTACTCTTGGGTTGCATGAGAGCGTCTTCAAATGTGACATGGCAACTTACGGTAAATTTATCCCAGTGAAATCTGCCTTCCAAAAACCACATGGTGTTCCTTTCCTTCTGCGCCCTGCGATGTGCCTGTACAGCAGTTTGATCACATATGGGGTGTTTCTGTATACTACAGATTCAGGGCAATAAATATTTAGTTTTGTTTGGCTGTTAACCCTTGCTTTGTTACTGGAAGAAAAGGATTAAAATGGAAAATCTGCCAAAAAAGTGAAATTCTGAAATTTCATCTACATTTTCCTTTAATTCTTGTGGAACACCTAAAGGGTTAAGAAAGTGTATAAAATAAGTTTTGAATACCTTAAGGGGTGTAGTTTCTAAAATGGGGCCGTTTATGGGTGGTTTCTATTATGTAAGCATCACAAAGTGACTTCAGATCTGAACTGGTCCTTAAAGGATAACTGTCACATTTAGACCCTAATTTCAGTTTTTATATATGTAGTTACTAATATGATAATATTCCTGAATCAATAACTATTAGACTTACCTACCCCTTATTTAATAAGATTCAGTCCTTAGCAACTAGTCTGCATAAAACTGCAATTTCCCTATTCTGGTAAAATGGCCGCCCTCAGCCCGGAGGCTAATCCATAGGACGTCTGCAGTGAAGTTAGTGAAGACCAGCTCTGTATAGGAGGGTCTTACTGTTAAATTTCCAGGTCTGGCTGAAGCCTGTAGTCTTCCTACAAGCTCTCCTCTTATCAGATAAGGCTTTCTTTTATACACTGAGCAGCCGGCATATCTGCCTGGGCTCTACATTGTCCAGCACTGCCAAGGGAGTGTCTGCCAAGCACATGCATGTGGAGACGTTCACACACACAGCCCAGCACTGTTATCTCCTGTCAGGAAGAACCTGGCTTTTTATACATTCCCTTACAATGTTGACTCACTATCAGTTCCCAGTGCACGCAGCTCCGTCCTCATCTGGTAGACGGAAGGAGCATAGCAACCTGATTATATCTCAGGTAACAATAGCCAATACTGGGGACTTTTAGGTGGCTTTTAGGGGTTATTTATTAAACAATCAGAAATTAAAACAGGGCCAACATGGTGATATTAATCACCAAAATCCAATAGTAAAAAAAAAATTTGCTTCTAGCCTTCTAACGTCCCAAAAAAAAAAAAAAATGTAATTTACAAAATGATCCAAACATGAAGTAGACATATGGGAAATGTAAATTGATAACAATTTTAGGAGGTATCACTATCTGTTTTAAAAGCAGAGAAATTGACATTTTGTAAGTTGCAAATTTTTCCAATTTTTGGTAAATTTGTTATTTTTTTAATAAATAAAAATTAAATATTTTGACTCAAATTATGAAAGCACATCCCATGCTGAAACGCGTCACTATGCCACTAATATGCGTCCAATAAGTTCCATATTATCAACTGATACCTACAGCGAGTGCCGGTCTTCTCTATGATACTGTTTACTGGGACGCCAGTCCACTGACACGTGCACTGCACACTTCTCAAGCAGTGCCGACCAGCTATCTACTGTCAAATTTACCACTGTCATGAAGTACAATATGTGAGTGACGAGAAAACAATCTCAGAATGGCTTGGATAAGTAAAAGCATTTTAAAGTTATCACCACATAAAGTGACACATGTCAGATTTGCAAAAAATTGCCTGGTCCTTAAGGTGAAAAATGGCAGGGTCCTTAAGGGGTTAAAGGGGCGGGCACTGTGGAGGTCACTGTTAAAGGGTTTCTGTCACCAGTGTCCTCAGCTCACTGCGCCTGTGCCGAATACACAAGCCGACGGCGCAGGCGTGGGATTGCGGCATGAAGACAGTGCCGGAGGCAGAAGAGCTGCGCTGCCCGGCACTGTCAATCAGAAGAAGAGGGGCGTGGCCACAGGTGGGAACACGGAGCCTCTAGGAGCAGGGGCAACGCCCTCCCTGCTCCTAGAGGCTAATTTGCATATGATATAAAATAGTTTTTTAGCGTTATGACAGGTGAGAGGGGCATTTGATTTACATTATTAGGTTAGTCTGACATTGGCCCATAGCTAATGTCAGATAGCTTATGAAGCCAAAATCTGGTGACAGAAACCTCTTAAAGGGGCATTCACTGTTGAGGTCACTGTTAAAGTGGCATTTACTGTGGAGGTCACTGTTAAAGGGGCGGACACTGTGGAGGTCACTGTCAAGGGAGTGGGTTGCTGTGAAACTCACTGTTAAAGGGGCAAGCTGCTGTGAATGTCAAAGTTAAAGGGATGGGCTGCTGTGGAGGTCCCTTTTTAAGATGGCTGGGCACTGTGGGGGGGTCAGTGTTAAGGAGTGGGGGGCTGTGGCGTTCACTGTTATGGGGGGTGCTGTCGATATCTTTTAACAACACACTAGTGGGGTACCTCAGGGTTCAGTATTGGGCCCTATTCTCTTCAATATATTTATTAATGATCTTGTAGAAGGCTTGGACAGTTATATATCAATTTTTGCAGATGACACTAAACTGTGTAAAGTAATTAACACTAAAGAGGACAGTTTTCTGCTACAGAGGGATCTGGATAGATTGGGGGCTTGGGCAGAGAAATGGCAGATGAGGTTTAACACTGACAAATGTAAAGTTATGCACATGGGAAGGAATAATGCAAGTCACCCGTACATACTAAATGGTAAAACACTCAGTAACACTGACATGGAAAAGGATCTAGGAATTTTAATAAATTACAAATTAAGCTGTAAAAACCAGTGTCAGGCAGCTGCTGCTAAGGCCAATAAGATAATGGGTTGCATCAAAGGGGCATAGATGCCCGTGATGAAAATATAGTCTTACCACTTTATAAATCACTAGTCAGACCACACATGGAGTACTGTGTACAGTTCTGGGCTCCCGTGAACAAGGCAGACATAGCAGAGCTAGAGAGGGTTCAGAGGAGGGCAACTAAAGTAATAACTGGAATGGGGCAACTACAGTACCCTGAAAGGGTATCAAAATTAGGGTTATTCACTCTAGAAAAAAAGACGACTGAGGGAGATCTAATAACTATGTATAAATATATCAGGGGTCAGTACAAAGATCTCTCCCATCATCTATTTATCCCCAGGACTGTGACTGTGACGAGGGGACATCCTCTGCGTCTGGAGGAAAGAAGGTTTGTACACAAACATAGAAAAGGGTTCTTCATGGTAAGAGCAGTAAGACTATGGAACTCTCTGCCTGAGGAGGTGGTGATGGTGAGTACAATAAAGGAATTCAAGAGGGGCCTGGATGTATTTCTGGAGCGTAATAATATTTCAGGCTATAGCTAGTAAAGATGGGTCGTTGATCCAGGGAGTTATTCTGACTGCCTGATTGGAGTCGGGAAGGAATTTTTTCCCCTTAAGTGGGGAAAATTGGCTTCTGCCTCACAGGGGTTTTTTGCCTTCCTCTGGATCAACTTGCAGGAAACAGGTCGAACTGGATGGACAAATGTCTTTTTTCGGCCTTATATACTATGTTACTATGTTACACACAAACATTAAGTGTAATAGATTAAATATACCCGTGCGAAGCCGGGTCCTTCTGCTAGTCTGCATATAAAACATATGGATTTTGCCACAGATTCACTGTGGAATATTTGGTAAAGTTTGCAATGGATTTTTTCCATCTCGTGTGGTCATACCCTGATAGATTTGCTTACTTTTGTTATCTCTAACTAGAAAGTCTTAGAGTATTGTGTACCTACAGGCCCCTGAGATGTAAATGCAGTACTGTCTCTGCAAGTGTTGAGTAAATTATATTTTTCAATAATACAATTTCTTACAGTATACAATCTAACAATACTCTTATTGCTGGAAGATTTCACTAAAATTTAACTGAACACAGGGTATCTTGTTGTGGCCCCCTGCAATCAGGTGAAATGTATGGAGGAACCTGCCAGCGAGTGTCTGATTCCCCTGCAGCCCAACTACAGGATAAATGAAGCGTTACATGGTGTCCATGGAGTCTTCCAGAGAGGGAGAGAGAGAGAGATGATCTTGGTAGTTGTTTTCTCCTCTGGTTAATAGCTGAGGATCTTGAAGGAGCCTCTTCTATTAACAGGATTCCCTGAAAAGGTATTTGGAAATGGATTTTCTAAACCAGACAGACTATCTAAACAGAACTGACCATGGAACACAGCAGAATAGAATAAAACGCCTTATCCTTGGCAGAAAAGTAATATCTAATCTCCATGTTTCCATTTAAACATACTTCATCTCCAAGCTCTAGGATCCTCAGAGCTTTACCTCTGTGGCCATAAGTGTCTATTACAGAGCAGAACAGGCAATGTTCCAGAAACAACTTATCCAAGAAAGCGCATGAAACATTCATGGGACATACACAGAACAAAGGAAATACAGTTTTCCATGACATAACATTTTTTCTTCATCCTGGATTCTCGGGGGACTATGACGTCTTCATTTAACAAAGCTTTTACTGTTAAGGCACACAGTACTTGTACTCAGAGTCTAACTAAATGTATTACAATAGATGTCGATCTAGTTTATCTTGGTTATGCCTGATAAGTAATGAGTAGCAGAGGTGCTGGATTGGCCCCCACAGTCCCCAGACCTCAACCCAATCGAACACTTCTGGGTAGAGTTAATGAAAAAGCTGAATTTGTATCCCAGTGATTTGACCAGTATGCTCCCACATTGGGAATGTGTAGAAGAGACCTGGGAACATATTTCGGTCAAAATGCTTGAATCTGATTGAGAGCATGCCCTGAAGGATTCAGGCAATGTTGAAAGCCAAATAATAAATAATAAAAATTAAGGAGCAAAAAAGTAACAATGAAGTACATGACAAGAATCTGCATAACTAATCATATGTTAAATAGTTACAAGTCCAATTTCTGTATCAGATAGCCAAGATGATTGTCTATAAAATGATGGTAGTCTCACATTTGAAGTTGTAGTGGATGGTGAGCCTGAAAGTCAAAAGTTCAAAGCATTGTTAACCTTTTGCTCTTAAGTATGTATGTACAGTCATGTGAAAAAATTAGGACACCCTTTGAAAGCATGTGGTTTTTTGTAACATTTTTAATAAATGGTTATTTCATCTCTGTTTCAACAATACAGAGAGATTAAAGTAATCCAACTAAACAAAGAAAACTGAAGAAAAGTCTTTTCAAGATCTTCTGTAAATGTCATTCTACAAAAATGCCTATTCTAACTGAGGAAAAAGATAGGACACCCTCACATGTATTCCCTCTTAAATTGGCTCAGATCTCACACAGGTATATCACACCAGGTGCACATAATTAGTAGATCGTTACTCTGCATGTTGAATGAGGCTTGCCCTATTTAAACCTCAGACATTTAGTTTGGTGTGCTCCTGACTGTTGAAGTGAGAGTGAGCACCATGGTGAGAGCAAAAGAGCTGTCAGAGGACTTCAGAAAAAGATTGTAGCAGCCTATGAGTCTGGGAAGGGATTTAAAAAGATCTCCAAAGATTTTGAAATCAGCCATTCCACTGTCCGGAAGATAGTCTACAAGTGGAGGGCTTTCAAAACAACTGCCAACATGCCCAGGACTGGTCGCCCCAGCAAGTTCACCCCAAGAGCAGACCGCAAGATGCTAAAAGAGGTCTCCAAAAACCCTAAAGTGTCATCTCGAGAACTACAGCAGGCTCTGGCTACTGTTGATGTAGAAGTACATGCCTCTACAATCAGAAAGAGACTGTACAAGTTTAACTTGCATGGGAGGTGTGCAAGGAGGAAACCTTTGCTTTCCAAGAGAAACATCGAGGCCAGACTGACATTTGCCAGAGATAAAGTTGACAAAGACCAGGACTTCTGGAATAATGTTCTTTGGACAGATGAGTCCAAAATTGAATTATTTGGACACAACAGCAGAGGACATGTTTGGCGTAAACCAAACACAGCATTCCAAGAAAAGAACCTCATACCAACTGTGAAGCATGGAGGTGGAAGTGTCATGGTTTGGGGCTGCTTTGCTGCAGCAGGACCTGGTCAGCTCACCATCATAGAATCCACGATGAATTCTACTGTGTATCAGAAGGTGCTTGAAGAACATGTGAGACCATCAGTTAGAAAATTAAAGCTGAAGCGGAACTGGACCATGCAACATGACAATGACCCAAAACATACTAGTAAATCAACCAAAGATTGGCTGAAAAAGAAGAAATGGAGAGTCCTGGAATGGCCAAGTCAAAGTCCAGATTTGAATCCCATTGAGATGCTGTGGGGTGACTTGAAAAGGGCTGTACGTGCAAGAAACCCCTCAAACATCTCACAGCTGAAAAAGTTCTGCATTGAGGAGTGGGGTAAAATTTCCTCAGACCGATGTCGAAGACTGGTAGATGGCTACAAGAACCGTCTCACTGCAGTTATTTCAGCCAAAGGAGGTAACACTCGCAATTAGGGGCAAGGGTGTCCTATCTTTTTCCTCAGTTAGAATAGGCATTTTTGTAGAATGACATTTACAGAAGATCTTGAAAAGACTTTTCTTCAGTTTTCTTTGTTTAGTCGGATTACTTTAATCTCTCTGTATTGTTGAAACGGAGATGAAATAACCATTTATTAAAAATGTTACAAAAAACCACATGCTTTCAAAGGGTGTCCTAATTTTTTCACATGACTGTATATATATATATATATATATATATATAGATATTCCCTTTAACCACCTCCCGACCGCCTAACGCAGGGATGCGTCCTGCGGGCGGCCGAGTTATATGTATGCGGCCCGCACATGCGCAGTGCGGGTCGGCAAAAGGTGCACAAGGAGTTGGTCACCAGCCTGCCAGCCAATGATCAGCGCTGGCAGGTTGGTGACTTTTAAAAAATCGAATCACCAGCCATATAACACATTATATTTATAAATATAATGTGTTGAATGGCTCCTGTGCTCTCTGCTGGGTCCTTTTCGTCGGTTGGTCCCAGCAGAGAGCACAGATCACAGTGAGTACACCAAGCACTACACAATTAGCTCCAGATAACCCCCCCCAATCACCCCAATTAACCCCTTGATCACCCCTGTCAATCACTAGTGAAAGGGGAAAAAAGTGATCAGTGTAAACTGTCACTTTTTTTTCTCACCAGTATTGAATGTTAGGTTTAGGTTAGTTTAGGCCCCTTTGGTTGGTACTTAGCGCCCAGCCCACCGCACCGCAGTCACTGATTCGTTGATTAGCGTATTGCTAATCAGCATTGGTACTTTATAGTATCTGTAAGTGATCAGAACTGATCACAGTCAGATCTATAATAGTATTAGTGTCACCTTAGCTCGCCCTCCACCCAAAACGCAGTGTTTGCCCAATCAGGCCTGATCGGTCGCCCACGCCCGCCCTGCCGCAGTGACAACTTTTTTTTTTTTTTTAATCACTGCACAATCACTACACAAGCGCTGCGGCGATAAAAAAAAATCAGTTTTGATATTTTTTATCAATCGCAGCGGCTTCCTGTACTTCGCTAGCCTCCCATTTGTAAGACAGGCTTGCTTTTTTTCTTGGGTAGTCTCTGGGAATAACCCCTAAATTTAGTTGACCAAATGGCAAGAAAGGGGTATTCTTCTGAAGAGGCCTACAGGCTTCTGACCCAGTCGGATGAGGAATGGGAACCCTCATCTGACGAATCCAGCGGGTCAGAATACGAACCTGTAGAAAACAGTGGCAGTCTGACCCAAAGTTCGGACGAGGAGGTTGAGGTCCCTGATAGCACCAGGCGTACCCGACCCCGTGTCGCTAGACCACAGGTAGCGCAGGATCCGTTTCAAGGGCAGCAGAGTGGGGCTGGCGCTGTCAGAATACGTGGTGAGGCATACACCAGCAGCGCAGCCCATCCTGGACCTAGTACCAACACTGCCGTAGAACATGGTGAAGTGGCGAGCACCAGAAGGGCAGTTGAAGCTGGAACGGTGGCACGTGCAGTAGTTCCCTCAGCCACTGCACAGCCAGGCCCGTAGAGCCCCTAGAATCCCTGAGGTGCTGGCAAACTCTGATTGGCAGCCCCCATCTTCAGCCGCACCAGTAGTTCCCCCTTTCACCGCCCAGTCTGGAGATCAGGTTGAGACAGCTCAGATCGGATCAGCACTGGGGTTTTTTGAGATGTTCTTCACTGCGGAGCTCTTTGACTTAGTCGTGGCAGAAACAAACCGGTATGCCACTCAATTTATAGCCGCTAACCAGGGAAGCTTTTATGCCCAGTCTTTCCGGTGGAAACCCATCTAGGTTTCCGAACTTAAGACTTTTCTGGGCCTTCTCCTCAACATGGGCCTGACAAATAAGCATGAATTGCGGTCATATTTGTCCACGAACCCAATTCATCACATGCCCATGTTCTCTGCTGCCATGTCCAGGACACGATTTGAGACCATCCTGTGTTTCCTGCACTTTAGTGATAACAGCACCTCTCGTCCCAGAGGTCACCCAGCTTTTGACCGGCTCCACAAAATTCGGCCCCTCATAGACCACTTTAACACCAAATTTGCAGATTTGTATACCCCTGAGCAAAACATCTGCATAGACGAGTCCCTGATACATTTTACCGGGTGCCTTGGCTTCAAACAATACATCCCAAGCAAGCGCGCCCAGTATGGGGTCAAATTGTATAAGCTCTGTGAAAGGGCCACAGGCTATATGCACAAATTTCGTGTCTATGGGGTAAAGATCAGACCCTGGAGCCGGTCGGTTGCCCTGACTACCTGGGGAGCAGTGGGAAGACAGTCTGGGAATTGGTGTCTCCCTTATTTGGCAAGGAGTACCACCTTTATGTGGACAATTTCTACACAAGTGTGCCCCTCTTCAGGCATTTGTTTCTAGAACAGATTGGCTGCTGTGGCACCACGCGACCTAGTTGCCGGGGCTTCCCCAAATGGCTCGTTACCACCCGTCTTGCAAGGGGGGAGAGGGCTGCCTTGTGTAATGAAGAACTGCTCGCGGTGAAATGGAGAGACAAGCATGACGTTTACATGCTCTCCTCCATTCACACAGACACGACAATAGAAATTGAAAGGGCAACCAATGTCATTAAAAAGCCCCTCTCGGTCCACGACTATAATTTGCTCATGGGAGGGGTCGACTTCAATGTCCAGATGTTGGCTCCTTATTTACTCTCCCGCAGGACCAGACGCTGGTATAAGAAGGTGTCTGTATACCTAATTCAATTGGCTATGTACAATAATAGTTTTGTTCTCTACAGTAAGGCTGGGAGAACAGGATCTATCCTCAAATTTCAGGAAGAGATCATCGAGAACCTCCTGTATCCAGGAGGTTCTGTGGCCCCAACCACCAGTGTAGTGAGCCGTGTACTTGAGCGACATTTCCCTAATGTCGTTGCTGGTACCTCAAACCAAGCATCACCCCGAAAAAGATGTCGTGTCTGTAGCAGGAGTGGAATAAGGTGTGACACCCGCTATTTCTGTCCTGACTGCCCTGACCACCTTGCCCTTTGCTTAGGGGAGTGTTTCCGGAAGTACCACACACAGGTACACTATTAGTATAGGGATTGCGTGACACAGGACAGGGGTCTTAGGGCCCTTTCACACAGAGCTGCTGCAAACCTCTCCTTTTACCTGAGACAAAGTGCATAATGTACTTCATCACATCTCTGGGCACTTTGCGCTTTGCACATTGTCCCATAGGGAAGGAGAGGTTTGTCTTCTAGAGGTGAAAAAAAAAAATCACACGTAAGCAAAAAAGTTAATGTTCTGTTTCTAATGTTATATAAAGTTAATGTTAATAAATTTATTGCGTTGCTGCCTGTTTTTATTTTTTTTTCTACCTTCTAGGTGGACCAAGCGATCAACCAGCTGCAGCACTGATGTGCATTCTGACAGAAGCATTGCGCTGCTGTCAGATTACACAAAAGTTGAGATTTCTCCTCTGCAGTAAAAAGGATACGTTTGCCGAGGCTTATGAGCTGAGGGGAGGTGTTCATATGCTTTTTTGCACATTTTTTGGCAGAGATTTTTTCATCCACATTGATCGATGCGAATGAAGAAATCTGTGCCGTTCATTTTTTCTTTCAGCCCAGAGGCTGAATGGAATCTCATTACCCGTATGCTCAATATAAGCAGAATAGCAGAAACTCCTAATGCTGTCCATACATGTAATGATTGCGGAGACCCTCAAATGCCAGGGCAATGTAAATACCCCACATGTGACCCCATTTTAGAAAGAAGACACCCCAAGGTATTCGCTGAGGGGCATATTGAGTCCATTTGAGATTGAACTTTTTGTCACAAGTTAGCGGAAAGGGAGACTTTGTGAGAAAAAAAAAAAAGTCAATTTCTGCTTACTTGTGCCAAAAATAAAATTTTACATGAACTCACCATACCCCTCACGGAATTCCTTGGGGTGTCTTCTTTTTAAAATGGGGTCACTTGTGGGGTATTTTTACTGCCCTGGAATTTTAGGGGCCCCTAAAGCGTGAGAAGAAGTCTGGAATCCAAATGCGTAAAAATGCCCTGTGAAACCCTAAAGGTACTTATTGGAAGGGCCCCTTTGCGCATCTTGGCTGCAAAAAAGTGTCACTCATGTGGTATCGCCGTACTCAGGAGAGATCGGGCAATGTGTTTTGGGGTGTATTTTTACATATACCCATGCTGGGTGAGAGAAATATATTTTTCACACACAGTATGGGTATATGTAAAAATACACCCCAAAACACATTGCCTTACTTATCCTGAGTACAGCGATACCCCATGAGTAACACTTTTTTGCAGCCAAGGTGCGCAAAGTGGCCCTAATTCCAATGAGTACCTTTAGGCTACGTTCACACGACGACATTTGTCGCGCGACAAAAAGTCGCACTATTGTCGCGCGACAATTTTATAATGGGAGTCTATGGTGTCGCATTGCGACATGCGACATGCTGCGACTGCGACACGACAGTTGGGAAAAATCCATCCCGGATGGGTTTTTCTGCAACTGTCGTGTCGCAGTCGCAGCATGTCGCATGTCGCAATGCGACACCATAGACTCCCATTATAAAAATTGTCGCGCGACAATAGTGCGACTTTTTGTCGCGCAACAAATGTTGCAGTGAAGTTGTGCCCTATTTGTCGCGCGACAATTGTCGTCGTGTGAATGTAGCCTTAGGATTTCACAGGGCATTTTTACGCATTTGGATTCCAAACTACTTCTCACGCTTTAGAGACCCCTAAAATGCCAGGGCAGTATAAATACCGCACAAGTGACCCCATTTTAGAAAGTAGACACCCCAGGTATTTCGTGAGGGGTATGGTGAGTTCATGTAAAAAAAAAATTTGGTCACAAGTTAGTGGAATATGAGACTTTGTAAGAAAAAAAAAAATAATTCCATTTCCGCTAACTTGTGACAAAAAATAAAAACTTCCATGAACTCACTATGCTCATCAGCGAATACCTTAGGGTGTCTACTTTCCGAAATGGGGTCATTTGCGGGGTGTTTCTACTGTCTGGGCATTGTAGTACCTCAGGAAACATGACAGGTGCTCAGTAAGTCAAAGTGCGGAAATTCACTTTTTTGCACCATAGTTTGTAAACGCTATAACTATTACCCAAATCAATAAATATACACTTATTGCATTTTTTTTTATCAAAGACATGTAGAACAATAAAGTTAGAGAAAAAATTATATAGAAATGTAGTTTTATTTGAAAGATTTTACAACAAAAAGTGCAAAATGTCATTTTTTTGCAAAAATTTCGGTCATTTTTGATTAATATCAAATATGTCAGCAGCAATAAAATACCACCAAATTAAATCTCTATTAGTGAGAAGAAAGGGAGGTAAAATTAATTTGGGTGGTAAGTTGTATGACGGAGCAATAAACCGTGAAAGTAGTGTAGTGCAGAATTGTAAAAAGTGGTCTGGTCATTAAGGGTGTTTAAGCTAGGGGGGCTGAGGTGGTTAAAAAGCTTCTCTTGCAGGCACACGTAAGCATAGTCAGGAGGGAACGAGTTTGGGCAACTGGACAACTATGTCCAGTTGCGGGGACCTCAAAGGCAGAGGATCAAAAAATTATCTGCCTGGCAGCAACCATCAGCCAACAAGATGCCGGACACCTCCACAGCGCACGAGATGTGCCTGCATGTATGCTGGCTGGCACAGTGATATCATATCACCGAGCCAGCACTCGTGCACTGCCTGCAGGTGTTGTCGCATGCAGGACAGCATGGGAGCACCCCCAGCCGGGTTTGAATAAACCATCAGTTGAGTTGAGCGGCCCCATAGAGAAAGCAAGAGTCATCCCCTGGGTAATGAGCATTAACCTCTGGAAATGAGCATTAACCCCTGTATATCCACAGGAGTGCGATAGATGCAGGTCCCACAATGGGTCCCGTTCTCCCATAGAGGTAAATGGAGCGAGCTACACATGTGGAGCTACTTTTCCATACACTGCAGTAAGCAAATAAAGCACTGTTCTCAAGATCTCGAGTCCATGTCTATCAGTCTTTTATGGTATATACACAGAAAAGTCAGAGATGGGTCTACCCCTTTAAAGGATGGTTGCACAGTATTCCTGATTTGCCCCGTGGTTGATACATGGGAATGCACCTTTATTAACAGATTGCCCACTTTTCCAGATGTATCGCCCTGCTACATAACTGCTCCTCTCAGCAGCTGCAAAGGCTTAGAGGGAACATTAATGGGGCCCATACTAAGTTTAGCTACGGAGGACTATGTGATCTGTGTACACAAATGCTTGACAATATTCAGAATACATATTACTCGTACATACAATTTTGTGTGGCGCAGCATTGTCTTATATAGAAGACATTTACATATTATCATTTCAATTTGTATTGAAATATTTTGCTGCTGCAGCTGTGTCAAGCTGAAACTGGAGAAAAGGTGTTTGTCAAGGTAAAGAGAAGAACAATATCACAGGAAAGATGCAGCAACTGATGCTGGAAGAAAGGAATGTAATACAATACAGCACACACAAAAAGAGAATGTCAGACTGTCAGAGATAGGACATCTCAATGGTGCGGGGAACACTGTTTTTTATGTAAATAATATATTCTGCAATGCATACAATATGATATTAATTATTATTGCTGTTAAAACACTGAAACCCCAATGGAGAATGGAAGGATCCTATTGTTAGGATTGTAAGAATTGTTTTGAAAATGTATCATTCCTATCAACATGTCTAAATGTAATGTGAACAGATCCTTAAAGTGAATTACCACCTTTTATTGAAAAAGAGAGAGATATCCTCCATACACATACTGTAGATCTAAAAGACACTATTTTGCCTGCTGCCGCCACTAGAGGGAGCTAACAAGCTCATTTAATATGTTATTATTGAGTTCAATGTATAACAGTATGTAGTACTGACTGTTCATAGAGTAGCTGCACTTCTTTATAATTTTATTCCTTTATGCTCCAAGGCTGATTTTAGAGAATCACATCTTTGGAAAGCTATTGCCAAACTTGCAAAACGCTATGGCCTTCTCACAGCTAACCAAGCACAGCACTATACACTGTATATTAGCTGTGCATTTTATTGCAGGCCAGACCCATTCACTTAAATGAGCTGCAACTGGGCCACTTGACAGATGAACATGGCATCTCAGAAGCGCTGCTGTCCCTTCAAACAGCTGATCATGGTGGTGTCAGTAGTCAAATCTCCACCAATCAGATATTGATGACCTCCCCTAAGGATAGGTCATCAATATATTAATCACAAAAAAAAACTTTAAATGTTTTTACTTCTTTTTTAAAGGGACAGCTGGGTTTTAAGGCTACTTTCAAACTAGCATAAATATTTTCCAGTATTGAGATCCGTCATAGGGTCTCAATACCGGAAAAAAACGCTTCTGTTTTGTCCCCATTCATTGTCAAAGGGGACAAAACGTAACTGAACAGAACGGAATGCTCCAAAATACATTCAGGTCCGTTCTCATACCGGAGAGCAAACCGCAGCATGCTGCGGTTTGCTTTCCGTCATGGGATGTCAATGGGGACAGATCCGTTTTCTCTGACATAATCTGACACAATAGAAAACAGATTGACTTTCAATGCAGTTCATGACGGATCCGTCTTCGGTATGCTAAAAATAATACAACTGGATCCGTTCATAACGGATGCAGATGGTTATATTATCAGTAACGGAAGTGAAGAGAGAGAATGTTTTAGGGCATTTTTATTATTTTCGGCAAAGTGAAAAGTTTACATACATTTCATTAATATTTGGTACCATTGCCCTTAAACTGTATGTCTTGGGTCAAACGTTTTGGATATCCTTTCACAAGCTTCTCACAATAGTTGGTCCCATTCCACACATTTGGGCCCATTCCTCCTGACAAAACTGTTGTAACTGAGCCATGTTTGAGATCAGGGCTTTGTGATTGCCACTCCAAAACATTGACTTTGATATCCTTAAGCCACTTTGTAACCAGTTTCACAGTATGTAAATGAATAAAAATCCGGGCACACTTGAGGATACCTGGGTACACAATTTATTGCTCTAAAATTGGATAGAAATAAAATGAGAACATGTGTTGCCAGAACTAAGTATGTCTGCACAACCACATATGCAACATTAACCTCTATTTGGGGTATTGGACAAGCCCGCTTGAAGAGGGACATGAGAAGATCTCCTGCCCTGAATCCCAAACTCTTGAGTATCCACAGTTAAAAGAAGATGGCGGTGGGGAACAGCAATTAGTGTTTCACGAGGTGGATGATGATGATGAGACACAGTTGCAATAAGTCAACCGGAATTAGTGTCTCAAGAGGTTCATCATGAGGATGAGACATAGTTGTCAATAAGTGAGGTTGTTGTTAGGTCAACAAGTCAGGAGGATGACCAGAGTGAGGAAGTGGAAGAGGAGGAGGTGGACGATGAAATCACTGACCCAACCTGGGAAGGTGGCAAGCCGAGCGAGGTCAGCAGTACAAAGGGGGAGGAATACGCAGCACCGCAACAGGCTGGAGGAGGCTTGAGGTGGCAAAAGGGAGATAGTGGGCCACACCAAACAAGTGTTCCACGGAGCACCCCCTTGCGGAAATCTCCCTTTACCATCTCCCTTTAATTATGAAATCTCCCTTTTTTTATGAAAGTGCGGATGATAAAAGAATTGTCATTTGCAACCTGTGCCGTACCAAAATGAGCAGGGGCGTGAACATTAGCAACCTCACCACCACCAGCATGATCCCCCATATGGCATCAAAGCACCCTAATAGGTGGGCCGAACGCCTGGGTCCACAATCAGTGTCTGTGTCACACCACTGCTTCCTCTTCCTCTGTGTTACATGTTGGCCAATCCCCTGTCCAAGACGCAGGCCCGGATTCCTTCCACCCTGCACCTGGACTTTGGCAAGCACCATCAGCTAACACATCCATTTCTGTGTCCCAGCGCAGCGTACAGATGTCCATACCCCAGGCCTTTGAACGAAAGCGCAAATACCCAGCCACCCATCCAAAGGCCATAACACTAAATGTGTACCTTTCCAAATTGCTGGCCCTGGAAATGTTTCCATTTAGGCTTGTGGACACTGAGGCTTTCCACAGCATGATGGCGATGGCCGTCCCTCATTACTCAGTCCCCAGCTGCCACTATTTTGCCCGGTGTGCCATTCCTGTCTTACACCAGCATGTGTCCCGTAACATTATCCATGCCCTGACCAACACAGTTATTGGGAAGGTCCACTTAACGACTGACACATGGACAAGTGCTTGTGGCCAGGGACACTACATTTCCCTGATGGCACACTGCGTGAACGCTGTGGAGACCGGGAGCGATTCGTACCCTGGGATGGCACAGGTGCTACCAACGCCAAGGATTGTGGGCCCTACTTCCATCAGGATTTCCGCCACCACCTACATTAGTGACTTCAACCCCCCCCCCCCTTCTCCTCCTCCACCTCCTCCTCCACTTCCACATCTGAATTCTCATCTTGCAGCAACAGTCATCCATTAGTCAGTAGCTGGAAGCAGTGTAGCACTGCAGTGGGGAAGCTGCAACAGGCCGTGCTGAAACTTATTTGTTTAGGTGAAAAACAGCACACCGCCGCAAGAGCTGTGGCAGGGTTTAAGGTATGGTAGGTTTGCCACTCAACCTGCAACCAGGCATGGTTGTGTCTGATAATGGCCATAACTTGGTGGCGGCTTTGTCATTCTCTTCTTCCCCCCTCCCTCCCCTACCTCTAGTGTAGCGTGGCCGACCTCTCTATTGTCCGCGGGTAAAGGAGCTTTTGTTTCCTGTACCCGGGCGAACTGACAGGAATTGCACACTGTGTAAGCACTTCCTGTCAGTCCAGCCGGGTACAGGAGACAGCTGCTCCCTCTACCAGCAGACCATACAGGGCTCGGCCACACTAATCAGGGAGTGACAGGAGGGAGCGCTGAGCACTTTCCTTCTGTCAGCCCCTCTCCTCTTGCTGAGCCCGGGCGGTGCGCCCTCATGGACGCACCAGCCCGGGCAGTGCTACAGCCGCCTGAGGCTCTATATAGAACGCTCGGGCGGCTGCAGCATGAGGGGCGCAGGCGCTCCTGGCACGGCTGCCTAGTCTGCTAATAGGATGCGCCGGCCCTGCCACAGTATACAATACTTCTCTGGCTGAGGGAACAGAAAAGGACAGAGGCAGGTTGAGGACAAGTGAGGGCACAGGGCCTGCTCCTGGGCCATGCCAACTAAGGGTTGTCTGACGAACCCACCGACTCTGGGTGGGGGTGTCACTTGCCACAAAGTCGAAGATCGAGTCAACCATTCAAGAACTGCTGGGTCGCTGGTCAAGACATGACTGCTAGCTGACACTGGGAGCTCAGGCCTCTCGGTGTGACCCCTGCTGCCAATGCCCCTTACTCTGCTGTGACCTCTTCCTGCACCAGAAACATTTAAGCCTCTGCCACTCCCCTGTGCAGGGCCTAGCACTTCTCTGTCTGACATACTGTTAGATCATATAAATACATAAAAAGTCAATTAAAACACCCAAAAAAGTCTATAATTTTCACACTTCACCACACAACGGCTAATAAGCCCCTTTTTCCCCCCACTAATACATGCCACAAAAGGCTTTAGAACATATTACTGCTCCGCCTAACGGCAAATATATTTTTATTTTGCCACTAGTACATGCCACAAACGGCTTTAGAACATAATTGCACCGCTGAACGGCAAATATATTTTACTTTTGCCACTAATACATGCCACAAAAGGCTATAGAACATATAATTGCACCGCTGAACGGAAAATATATTTTTATTTTGCCACTATTACACAACAAAAAAGGCTTTATAACATAACTGCACTGCTGAACGGCAAATATATTTTCATTTTGCCATTATTACACGACAAAAAGGGCTTTATAACATATAACTGCACCGCTAAACAGCAAATATATTTTACTTTTGCCACTAATACACGCCACAAAAGGCTTTAGAACATGTAACTGCCCCGCTGAAAGGCAAATATATTTTTATTTTGCCACTAATACATGCCACAAATGACTTTAGAACATATAACTACACGGCTTAATGGCAAATATATTTAGCTTTTGCCACTAGTACACGCCACAAAAGGCTTTAGAACATATAACTGCAGCACTGAACGGCAAATATATTTCGCTTATGACACTAATACACACCACAAAAGGCTTTAGAACATAAAACTGCACCGCTGAATGGCAAATATTTTTTTATTTTGCCACTTCTACACGCCAAAAAGGTTTTATAACATATAACTTCACCGCTGAATAGCAAATACTGTATATATTTCTTTTGCCACTAATACACGCCACAAAAGGCTTTAGAACATATAACTGCACCGCTGAAAGGCAAATATATTTTTATTTTGCCACTAATACATGCCACAAAAGGCTTTAGAACATAAAAACTGCACCGCTGAACGACAAATATATTTTACTTTTGCCACTAATACACGCCACAGAAGGCTTTAGAACATAAAACTGCACTGCTGAACGGTAAATATATTTTACTTTTGCCACTAATACACGACAAAAAGGGCTGTCATTTTCACACTTCACCACATAACAGCTAATATGCCCTTTTTTCCCACTAATACAAGCCAAAAAATGTTTTAGAACATATAACTGCACCGCACAAGGGCAAATAAGACATAGAAATATTTCCTTGTAATAAACCCTGTTAATGGCTGTATCAAACAGCACTTGCACCCCAATAACAAGAACGGTTTTCTGGAATTACAGACATGTATAATGGCAATTTGAATCCCCAGTCAGTGCAGCAAGGTGTAATCGGATTGTTCCTATTACCTAGGCTGTAACCTCCCCTACTGAACCCTGTTCAACATAAATCCATTGGAATTAATCCTCCATATACTTTCCCTTCACCTTGAATAATCTTTCCCTACACTTGTAAATCGATTTTTTAGCACAATGACGTTTTTTCTAACACTGTCCCTAGCGCCTGATGACGTCTCTCCCTGCACTAAGTACACTGGTAAATGGCAGAACCCAAGATGGCTGAGGCTATTTATAGGGCTGTGACATTACAGGGCTTGCTGGCTGCTGATTGGTTGCATGCATGGCATTATGGGTGATCCCGCCTTCCCAGAGTTCCTTGCTCCATGTCCTCACACGTACAGCAGCCATTTTAGGAAAAATCTAATTTTAGAAAAAATCAAATTACAGTTCGTCAGCTTCGATTCACTCATCTCTAAAAACAACCCCACAACATGATGCTGCCACCCCTGTGTTTCACGGTTGGGATAGTGTACTTAGGCTTTCAATCTTCTTCCTTTTTCCTTGAAATGTAACCATGGTCGTTATGGGCAAAAAGTTCAATTTTAGTTTCGTCAGACCACAGGACATGTCTCCAAAAATGTAGGTCTTTGTTCCTGTGTGCATTTTCAAACATTATTCTGGCTTTTTTATGTTTCTTTTGGAGTAATGACTTCTTCCTGGCAGAAGAATAGAAGAAAGAGCAGGCGGCACTCCACAATACTCCACTATGGAGCGGTGCCCATATCCCGTGTCGGTGTACTCACAAATAGTAGTAGTATTGGAAGGATCGGCACTCAAAGTAGTATATCTTCAAAGTTCTCGTTTATTCGCCATTGAATGAGGCAACACACTACACGTGTTTCGGCTGTATAAGCCTTTCTCAAGTGTACCCTTGAGAAAGGCTTATACAGCCGAAACACGTGTAGTGTGTTGCCTCATTCAATGGCGAATAAACGAGAACTTTGAAGATATACTACTTTGAGTGCCGATCCTTCCAATACTACTTCTTCCTGGCAGAGTGACCTTTCAGCCCATGTTGATACGGTACTCGTTTTACTGTGGATATTGACACAATCTTACCAGCTTCCGCCATCATCTTCACAAGGTCTTTTGCTTTTGTTCTTGGGTTGATATGCACACGTCAGACCAAAGCATGTTCATCTCTGGGACACCGTCTCCTTCCTGAGCGGTATGATGGCTGGACATTCCCATCTTGTTTGTACTTGCATATAATTGTTTGTACAAATGAACGAGGCACCTTCAGGTATCTTGAAATTGCACCCAAGGTTGAGCCAGACTTGTGCAAGTCCATAATTCTCTTCCTGATATCTTGGCTGATTTCTTTAGACTTTCCCATGATGCTACACAAAGAAGCAGTGTGTTTCAGGTGTGCATTTAAACACATCCACAGGTGTGTCTCTAATTAACTCAGATGTTGCCAACAAACCTAACAGAAGCTTCCAAACACAAGACATCATCATATGGGCAGTCCAGAATTTTTTATAGGCATAGTAATCTTAGTGTATGTAAACTTTTGACATAGCAGAATTTTCATAGCATGAAGTCATGGGGGTCATGGGGGCAGCGACCTCGGCGTCTTCCACGGTGCTCTCCCCGCCCCCTGCCTCCTTGAGTGACAGCCGCGATTGCCTTGCCGGGACCGCGCTCTAAGGCCGCATGCGCAGTAAAGGGCGGCTGGAGCGCGGTCCCGGCAAGGCAATCGCGGCTGTCACTCAAGGAGGCAGGGGGCGGGGAGAGCACCGTGGAAGACGCCGAGGCCGCTGCCCCCATGACTTCAAGCCTGACTTGAAGCACGGTGCAGCGGCAGAATAAAAGTGCATTTTATCAATCAAGCTAAGACTGACAATCGGAATAAAAGGACCATGTGGACACAGTTTGCGGGCACTAGGAGGTACTGTTAATACTTTCAAATGGTATTTTTTGATGACAGGTTTCTTTAAAACATTCTCTCTCTCATTATTCTGGCATTTGGCAAATAATAATTATTATGGTAATTGAGAAAAACATGCATATGTGTCTTTCTATATAGTGTATGTAAACTTCTGGTTCAACTGTAAATATCCTCACCAAGCAAAGTGGACTCATGGTCACAACAACTTTTTGTACCATTTTGGCAAATTGGTAAAGTGCAGTTGTCCCCATACTATATAGTCCTTAACCACTCGAGACAAGGAGGATTATTAGTTTTTGCATTTTTATTTTTTCACTCCTTGCCTTTGCAGAGCCTCGGGTTCGGTTCGAAGTGGTACCTTGGAACCGAACCCGAGTTCGGGAAATGTCTTTTTTTACAGTCAATTTCTGAAATTATTATTCGAAGTCTCGCGAGACTTCGCCAAGTAATAACTTCGGCTCATCTGAGCCATTACATTCTCATTCTGTACAGAGTGCTTGCTCCGTACAGTATTGAAATTAAGTTTTATACGTATCGACTTCGGATATTTCATCCAAAGTCGATTCACTCATCCCTAGTTTTAATACTTAAAAAAATAAAAACTTTTCATCGCCATATCTTGACCCCCATAACTTTTTTATTTTATAGTTACGAGCTGAGTGAAGGCTCATTTTTTTGCAGGGAGATCTGTAGTTTATTGAACCAATTTTGGCCTATGTATTACTTTTTGATCACTTTATATTCATTTTTTTTTAATGGGAGATGAAGCAATGATTTATTTTCCGTTTGGGATAAATATTTTTATATTTTAATAGTACAAAAATTATCAGACACGGTGATGCCTATGATGATTATTTTTTGATTGTTTATTTTGATTATGTGTTTTCCATTTTTTTTTAATTGTTTGGAACATTGAAGATTTTATGTATCAAAAAGTTACATTTTAGGTTACTCTTCAGTGACAGATATCCTATAAATGCCTCAAAATAAATATCTCTGTCTGGTGGCAAATGCTCTTTAAGGCTACATGTACACGAACGTTGTTTGTTTCAGTGTCCATTCCAATTTCTTGCGGATCGGATGTTGACCAATGGGTCCGCAAAAAACGCGGACAGCACACCGTGGGCTGTCCGCATCAGTATGTCTGTTCCGTAGCCCAGCAAAAAAAAATTGTGCATGCCCTATTTTTTTCCATTTTGTGGACAAGGAGAGGCATTATTACAATGGATCCGCAAAAAAACAGATCCGCAAAAAAAAAACAGATGCCATACGGAACATCATCTGTTTATTTGGCGGATCCGCAATTTGCGGACTGCAAAACACATACGGTCGTGTGCATGTAGTCTTAATGTTGTACAGAAAATGGTGGCTCTTTTGGTTTGGAAACCCCCTGTTGGTCTGATCTCACACATTCCCAATATATGTTATTTTCTAAAAGTGTGTGACATCCAGAATATTTTTAAATTAAATAAAATTCTAAGATAATTAATAGGAACTCTATTCTAAGATAATCCTATTCTAAGATAATTAATAGGAACTCATCCAAAGAGGTTACAGTCATTTCTGTCTGTGTCCTGGTTAGTTTTAGTATTGAATAATGCCCATTTTATGGATAGTAATCAGGGTTGCAAAATAAAAGCATGAATGCCGCTTTTGTATTTTACATCCATAGCTGTTCATATTGAGCCTTCCGCGTTATGAGCACATTCTGTTCCCCTGGCCACTAATCCATAATTAGGTCTTTTGGCTATCTTTGAGCATTTTACCCCTCTGCAAAAATAATGAGGGAAATGCTCAGTGCTGTAACAGCTCTATCCAGTGTGAAAGTCAGATTAAGGTATGCAAACAAGTCAATTATTGTTCCTTTTAATAATGGACCTTGCTCTGCTCTTTCCCTTTCATTACCCTTATCCTCATACGCCAGCTGTCCTGGATATGAACCTTATCGACGGCAATGTGCCTGCCTTTTTATCATATAAATTACATTTTACAAGCAACTTATTAAGTCCGTTGGCATACTATATTTTGGGTAGCTGATACATGCATTTCATTCAACCATACTTATCTCATATTCTCTACTCAAAAGTATGTGAACATCTGTCCGGTTTTTCTGAATAGAGTATATACCGAGTACTTACAACTAACCCTTTGTGTAATATGCTGCAGCCTCTTTGCCTTTCATTATTGAGATCCTGCCATTAAATGCTATGGAAAAGCCTGATTTATTTTATTTGCCTCTTGAAAGTTTGTCCCTTTACAATTCTAGCAGCTCAAGTGTGGTATATTTCAGCATTACCTATTTATGTCCCAATAAACATTAAAAGAGGTTCTACATAAGGCCTGGGAAAGGGAAATGGAAATAAGATTCAAATCCCAAATTCCCTTTAACAGATGGGGCAGTAAATTGAGCTCCAATTGTTTGATCTCATCCCTACGATTTTCTGTATATGCTGATGAATGCCCAGCAGTCAAATGCCTGGAATAAGAACTTCCTTCTCAACTTCCCCTGCTTCTGAAAGCTGTGCATTGCTGCTCTCTCATTTCCATATGCAAAACACATGTCTTGAATGGACTTTGTTTGACTTCTAAAAAAATGTAGAAAATCAGCCCTGGTAGTTTTGATTCCAAAAAGACATTGATACACAGGAGGAAGGTTCTGCAGACGTGGAAAATAAGTATTAAAAAATGAATCTCTCTTTGTATGTGATTAAAAATCAAACCAACTCATGCTATGCAGTTGCACCAGACATCCTGGGCACCTTTGGCTATGGCATCTCAGTAACACATCTTACAGCCATACTACCCTAAAATGAAAGTGGGCACCAGGTATCCTACAGTATATGCTCCATTCATAATGCACCAGCTCTTCATATACTGTAGTTTACTGTCCTCTGGACAACCCCCACTGATTTTGTGCATCCTATGCAAATGTGTACTCCACACCTGCAGACATGTTCATTGTCGATATGCTTGTATGCTATGAAAGGGTGGTTACATGCATAGCATTGTTAAAAAAAAATGACAAAAAAAACAACAGTTTTTCATGTAATTTTTTTTAGCCAAAGCCAGAAGTGGATTCAAAAGATTGGGGAAATATAAAGGAAAGACTGACTTCTCCATATTGCTGAATCTACTTCTGTCTTTGACTCAGAAAGCTGCATCAAAAACTGTTGATAGTTTTTATAAAAATAAATAAAATAAATGACGTACGTGGACCATTCTAAATCTACTTGTTTTTTGTCTGTGTACCTGGTGTGACCCTATTAGTGTGGGTATATATGGGGTCATTTATTAAGACCAGCATCTTAGACGCTGATCCTAATAACCCTGCGCTGGCCTGGCCTCAACATAACTTAGGTGCATCCACCGCCACCCTAAATCTATGCCAGCTCCCTTACTGGCGTATATTTAGATAATTTTCTATGCCTCAAACAGGCGTATAAAATGATAAATGAGATGGGCTGGCAGGATCGCCCACACCATGCCCCCTTTTTTAGAACTGGCGTACGTGGCGTGAATGCGGAAGAAGTTGCAGATTTGGTCGCAAATCCCCTTTGCGAAAGAATCTGCAAAAGATATATGCCAAACATTGGTGTATCTCTATTCATAAATGACCCCCATAGTTTTTATATGAATTGGAGTGCTCATTTCTGTTGTTTTCTAGATATGATGGCTATCAGCCACAAGAGCAGCAGAGGATCCCTTTCTAGGGGCTCTGATGTAATAATGAGAAGATAATACAATAGGGCCGCAAATATCCAAGAGATGACTACCCTTTTTGGAGCTAACTGGAGGAATACTGTATACTAAACACTGTTTTTTTCTTTCTTTTTTTTTTTTAGTGCTGCACAAACTTCTCTGTGCAAGTCCTGTGGCCACCAAGTGCTGATCAGTGCCGTACATCACTGATCAGCATCTGTGCTCAATTTATGGTGCAGAAGCTTTTTATCATTTGAGCAAATTTATTGGCACTGTCCTTTTATACAGTATATATATATATATATATATATATATATACCAGTATATAACATTTTTAGCTTTATTTTTTAATTCAAATTTAACATTTATTACAGCCCCTTCACATGTAAAATTACTGCATACACACAGCTGTGAATCATACACATGTATACACCCCAAAAAAAATAAAAATGTCCCAAAGATTGTATTAAGCTTGAAGGACCTGAGGGACCTTCAAAAAAGGTAGCCCCCAGAGCAATCCAAAATGGACCCCACCCCCTGAGGATTATCAGCTTCAGATTTTGTGGGCAGTTTAAGAATCCAGGTTGACACTATGGGCTTCACAGAAATTGATTTTTTTCAAAATCCTTTTCTCTGAGCATGTTGTCGATGTAGTGGTGGCCCAAACTAATTTACATACCCAGCAATTCATTGACCAAAATCTCACATCATTATTTGCTTGACCCCTGAGTTAGAGCGGCAGAGATGATGACATTCTGTGGTCTGGTGCTGCATATGGGCCTTGTAAGAAAGGCAGAAATGAGACAATACTGGAGTAGAGATGTTTAGTACCACACTTCAATTTACCATATGCCCATGCCTGGAGACAATTCAAATCAATTCAGAAATGTTTGAATTACAATGATGATGCACAATGCCTGTCCCCAAATGACCTGAGATTTGACCGTCTATTTAAAATTGTGCCAGTCCATGACCACTTTAGCACCAAGTTTGCTGAGGTGTTATTCCCCCAAAAATCATGTGTGGTTGTGTCCCTTATACATTTAAAGGCAGGATAAAATTATGCTAGTATCTGCCTAGCAAGAGGGCACAGTATGGCATCAAATGTATAATCTGTGTGAGAGTACCTCAGGGTACACCCACAGGTTCTGGTTTACAAAGGGGAAAAAACCTGGAGGTACTGTAGCTTGTGACACTTTACACAAAATTGTCCCTGCTCGGGCAACCACTCAAGAGGGTGACAGCAGGGCTTAAGTACATGGGCAAGAGGAATGTCCTTATATTGGCCACAATTCCCAGTGATAACTCCCTTGCCCCTGTAGTACTTCTGAAAGTGATGGTGCCTTTATTGCACCAGGGCAACATTTCCCTGGTGAAGTCCCCCAGTAAGGAATGAAAGGTCTGAAAATAGATGCAGAGTGTGTTCCAAAAGGGGGATGCGAAAGAACACAATTTTTCACCGTAAAATCTGCCCTGAAAAACCTAGCCTGCACATAAAGGATTGCTTCAAAGTGTGCCACCCATTAATTTTTTCCTTTAGGTACCTGTAATCTTACCACCTTACTGCATTCTGATACACTCTGCCTAGCTTACATATTCACTTTTCACCATCCACTACACATTCATTTCTGTAGTCACTTGGCACAAGTTGGGCACAAACCATTGGGCACTGAAATGGCATATCTGTGGAAAAATTGCGGTTTTCATTTTTCACTACATATTTATTTTAATTAAAACACTTACAGGGTGAAAACGCTCACTACCCCCCTTAATAGATTAATTGAAGGCAGGGGACTACCTACCGTAGTGGCAGATCATGTGACTGCTATGGGGCCCAGGGAAAAAGGGAGCCCAGTCTTAGTTGGGATTATATCCTCTTCTACTGGAGGTGAAAACTTGGTCAGATCTCTGCCCTCTAAAGGAACAACTTTTAGCAAATGAAGCAGTGGAAAAATGGCCCAAGGGTCATTGAAAAGGGTTTAGGCAATCAGGAATCACAGCACAATAATTAAAGAGCTGACATTTTACAGTGGCATAAGCTTGGTACAACATATTGGGAACTGAAATTAAATATTTGTGGAAAAATTGCAAATTTTCATTTTCCCCCATCCACTATACATTTATTTCTGGAAAACACCAGTTGGGTCAAAGTGCTTACTTCTCCCTTCAAGGAAGTCCTTAAGGTTTTAGTTTCCAAAATGGGGTCACTTTTTGGAGGCTTGAACTATAGGGGTTCCTCAGAGCTTCTGGAGCATAGTGCCCGGAAATCATTCTAGCAAAATCTGCCCTCCAAAAGACAAATGGCGATCATTCCCTTCTGAGCACTGCTGTGTGCCCATACAGAAGTTTATGACCATATATGGGATATTTATGTAACCTGCCAAATCAGGGTAATAAATATTGACATTTGTTTTGCTGTTAACATTTGCTGTGTTATAGGATTTTTTTTTTATTAAAATGGAAAAACAAAAATGAGACTTTTAAATTTCACGTTTTGCTTGAATTCCTGTGGAAAACCTAAAGGGTAAACTAAGTTTATACATTCATTTTTGAATAATATGAGTGGTGTAGTTTCTAAAATGGGGTAACTGTAAATGTCTTTTCTATTATGTGAGCCCCTCAAAGTCACCTCAGAACTGAATTAGCAAAGAGAAGAATAGCAGGCACACTCTTATTTGGGTAAAACGTATTGTAGTTTATTAGAATAAAATATAATAATATGGGTAGCATAATGGTGAAATAAATGGTGGCTGTAGTGGTCTGGTACCAGATGGTATAAAAGTGATGGTGCTAATTGATTGGATAAGGTGGGTAATGGTTGTATAGGGATGGTTTTGGTCTTCAATGGACTAGAGCAGTGGTGGGCAAACTTATTAGTCAACTATCAACAAAACAGCGATTTAATTTTTTCTGAGAGCCAAATTTTTTAAACATAAACTATATAGAAAGGTGTATTGTTATTAACTTAATAAGGGTATTTCTAGCCATCTGAACATACCTTTCTCAATTCTCGACACTACATCTTTCACTCCACAACGTTTCACCCTATAAGATGCACGTAGGTACACCTCAGGTCAAACCACTAATTAGACCCCCAATGTTAATAAGACCTCCCTCAGATCAGACGTCAGCTCAGACCCCAAAGTAAATGACCCCCGATCAGATCTCAGATAAGAGCCCCGTGCTTCTCATCATCCTCAATATCATCCATGATGCCTCTTATCAACCCTGTTATTATTCATGATGCCTCTCATCATCCCCATTATTATCCATGATGCCTCTCATCATCCCCATTATCATCCATGAGGCCTCTCATCATCCCCATTATCATCCATGAGGCCTCTGATCATCCCCATTATCATCCATGAGGCCTCTCATCATCCTTATTATTATTATCAATGATGCGTCTCATCATTCAAAATGCCTCTCATATCCCCCATTATGATTTTCATCATCTCCTTTATTATCCATGATGCCTCTCATCATCCATGATACCTCTCATATCCCCCATTATGATTCTCATCACCCCCATTGCCTCAGATCAGCTCCAAGTTTCATAAAATAAAAAAGCACTTACCTCTTGAGCTCCTGGATGCCGCTGCTCCTCACTACCCTCGCTCTGTGTTCCTCCTGCTGTCAGCTGTGCTGTAAACTGGCGTGCACAGCGTCACATCACAGAGCGCCTCACACTGTGCGCAGCCCTGCACAGCCGACAGCCGAGGACCAGGAAGAGGTAAGTACAGAGCCTTCGCCGCTTCCTGGTCCTCCCCCTCCTACCGATTTTTGCCACGGGCAATGAAAATGCGATCGCACTGTACATGTGAGCCCACACCTGGAAGAGCCAATATCAAGGGGCTAAAGAGCCACATGTAGCTCTAGAGCCGCAGTTTGCTGACCACTGGACTAGAGTATTTAGGTGATGAATAGAGGTTATTGATATAACTGTAAGTCTTACAAATTCATAAAACCGTAGATAAAAATGTGGGTATAAAACATGAAAGGGTGGTCTTGTATTTGAAAATGTCACCCTGATAGAAGCAGTAGAAAGAAAAATAAGAGGGTTAAAACACAGTCCAGGAGAGGATCTGTGGGTAACTGGCAGGGCGCCAGAGGAGGGACCCTTAAAAAGATGGAGTGAGCTACGATGAAGGCTTACTTTTTGAGTTATGGGTTAAGGAGGGAAGAATTTAAGTATAAAGAAGAGTTCGGCTGCCTAAGGGCCATAGACCACTATAAACAAAAAGTGGCTCGAAACTGAGTGAGGTCTAAACACAGGGGAACGTGTGTGTTAGAGAACAAAAATAGACCCTTAATAGGAACTGGCGCCAGAACCACGTTAAACTTAACTGGGGTGATTTGTGCCAAAGGTGTGGTATTAATAGATACAGTTTTGGAGGTTTAACCAGATGAAGAAACCTACCAAAAACATTGGAAGCAGCATAAATAAAATAAAGTGCAGTGGATATCAAACAAAAGACCAAGAAGATAACTCACTTCACCCAGGGGTCTCCAAGTGGGATAAACTCAAGACACCCACTGGAGGGTCCCCTGCGCCTGGGTCGCTTGTAGGTTGTAAACGGAAGACAGCAGGCAATGAAGCTTTTTCTTGTCCAGTGTCTTTATTGGGTACACAGGCAGGTAAAGTACAGCTGGCTCAACGCGTTTCGGGGTATATCCACCCCTTCATCAGGAGCATAACATGTATAGGATCACATACAGACATTTATAAAGGCAGAAAGGCGCCCAATTCAAATGGGGAACGTCACTTCCGGTTTGCGTTCCAGCGTGGAATGCAACCGGAAGTGACACCGCCGCGTGCAGAAAAGGAAGGAATAATATTTTTTAATATTAATGCTAATAGTCATGCAATAAAAACAATGAGGTCCTCAGTATAACATTAATGAAATTAAAAAAATAAAATTAAAATATATATATATATATATATATTTTTTTTAACACATTACCTTACCCTGATTTTTCAAGAATTTTTTAAGAAAACACTATAGTTTAGATTTTTTAATAGTAAGAAGAAAAGGGGAAGGGAAAAAAAGAAAAAGGAAAAGAAAAGGGAGAGAAGAGAAGAGAAGGAAAGGGAAGGGAAAAAAGAAAGAAAAAAGGGAAGAAAAAAAAACACTATAAATACCTAAAATAGATATTTTGCTTTGACCAACTATTTTTCCTTTATATGTACATGGTCATACATTTGCGTTTTTGTTGTTTTTTTTTTTTTTTTTTTTTTTATTATTATTAGTATCACGATCCTGAACATCCAAGCTATGACGTGTTCCCTATAGTTCAAGCATAGTTCATACAAAATAGGGACGTTCTGAACGACAATTCATGTACTGTTCCTGAAATATATATATATATATTTTTTTTTTGTTAAATGACAAAAGGAACAAAACCTAATAGTAGCTTTTATTAATAACAAAATGTCCTCTATCTATATTTCACTATGATTTTTGTGTTTACATGTATTTTGGTTGAATATTCTATGTTTTCTTCTCTTTACTCTCTCATTTCCGGCCTGTGCGTTCCACAGACCGGATGAAGCGCATCGGCACTCCCGCCCGACGTCATTTCCGGGCTGCCGACCGCGCCACCACGAGAACACAACTACAAACGGCGGCACCCCTGGCCCGCGTCACTTCCGGCCTTGCGTTCCATACGCCGGAAGCGGCCGACCGGGAGGCCGATGGCCGCATGTGCTCTTTCACTATATTTCATTAATGTTATACTGAGGACCTCATTGTTTTTATTGCATGACTATTAGCATTAATATTAAAAAATATTATTCCTTCCTTTTCTGCACGCGGCGGTGTCACTTCCGGTTGCGTTCCACGCTGGAACGCAAACCGGAAGTGACGTTCCCCATTTGAATTGGGCGCCTTTCTGCCTTTATAAATGTCTGTATGTGATCCTATACATGTTATGCTCCTGATGAAGGGGTGGATATACCCCGAAACGCGTTGAGCCAGCTGTACTTTACCTGCCTGTGTACCCAATAAAGACGTTGGACAAGAAAAAGCTTCATTGCCTGCTGTCTTCCGTTTACAACCTACAAGCGACCCAGGCGCAGGGGACCCTCCAGTGGGTGTCTTGAGTTTATCCCACTTGGAGACCCCTGGGTGAAGTGAGTTATCTTCTTGGTCTTTTGTTTGATATCCACTGCACTTTATTTTATTTATGCTGCTTCCAATGTTTTTGGTAGGTTTCTTCATCTGGTTAAACCTCCAAAACTGTATCTATTAATACCACACCTTTGGCACAAATCACCCCAGTTAAGTTTAACGTGGTTCTGGCGCCAGTTCCTAGTAAGGGTCTATTTTTGTTCTCTAACACACGCGTTCCCCTGTGTTTAGACCTCACCCTGATAGAAAACAGTGATCCTTTGCTTGTGGGATATAGTCAGTGATAAGGGTACTAAATATTCTATACCCTTGATTAATAACAGAATAAATGGTTGTCCGTAACAAAATTAATGTTCAAGTAGTACAAATAAGTAGTAGTTGTGCGTGATTGCCGGCAGTAGATGCAGTGGCTGTATACAGAGAGCATATAAAACAGGCCTCAAGTGTATTGTATATTCAGAACTGAATTAGTCCTTAAAAGTTTTGAAAATTTCCATGAATATGAAAAACATTGCGACTAAAATTATAAGCCTTCTAATTAGAGTTGAACGAACACCTGGATGTTCGGGTTCAAGGAGTTCGGCCGAACTTCCCGAAAATATTCGGGCTCGGGATCCGAACTCGACCTGAACTTCACCCCGAACCCGAACCCCATTGAAGTCAATGGGGACCCGAACTTTTGGGCATTAAGGCTGTAAAATAGCCCAGGAAAGGGCTAGAGGGCTGCAAAAGGCAGCAAAATGTAGGTAAATCCCCTGCAAACAAATGTGGATAGGGAAATAACTTAAAATAAAATAAAATAAATAAAAATTATCCAATATCAATTGGCAACTTAGAGAAGGAGGAGGTGGAATAGGAGGTTGGGGTGGCATCAGGTGGGAATGCTATGGGAGTTGAAGTTCTCATCACAGCCAAAAAGGATGTATGTCTGCCTGCAGTGCCACAGGCCTCATACACAGACTCAGGGCCATGGCACCCGCAAAGAGGAGAGCGGTCCCATAACAGCAACACAGGCCTCAGGTCAACCTGCAATGGAACAGGCCATTATAATTTATGTACGCCCCTGACACCCAGACAGAGGAGAGGTCATTGGACAGTAAAAAGAGTTTAATGTCTGTCACCCAGACAGCAAGTAATTAAACGACATATAGGCCCCTGACACCCACGCAATGGGGCAGTCATTTGACAGTAAAAAGAGTTAAATGTCTGCCACCAAGACAGCAAGCAAGTACGTGAAATTTAGGCCCCTGACACCCACACAATGGGGCGGTCATTAGACAGCAAAAAGAGTTAAATGTCTGTCACCAAGACAGCAAGCAAGTAAATGAAATATAGGCCCCTGACACCCAGACAATGGGGCGGTCATTAGACAGTAAAAAGAGTTAAATGTCTGCCACCAAGACAGCAAGCAAGTACGTGAAATTTAGGCCCCTGACACCCACACAATGGGGCGGTCATTAGACAGCAAAAAGAGTTAAATGTCTGTCACCAAGACAGCAAGCAGTTAAACAAAATTTAGGCTCCTGACACCCAGACAATGGGGCGGTCATTAGACAGTAAAAAGAGTTTAATATCTCCCACCAAGACAACAAATGATTAAACGACATATAGGCCCCTGAAACCCAGACAATGGGCCAGTCATTAGACAATAAAAAGAGTTAAATGTCTGCCACCAAGACAGCAAGAAAGTACGTGAAAGTTAGGCCCCTGACACCCAGACAGAGGAGAGAGGTCCCATAGCAGCAAAAGAGGCATCATGTCACCCACCAACAGAGAAGGACACTTTTAGTTATTTAGGCCCCAGCACCCAGACAGAGGAGAGAGGTCCCAAAGCAGAGAATCAGGCTTCATGTCACCCACCAATGGAAAAGGCCACTTTCAGATATTTAGACCCCTGGCACCCAGACAGAGCAGAAGTTCATTTAACTTTGTGTTGCCCCGCAAAATAATGGTAAAATTAAAAAAAGGGGATTCAATAAAGAAGTGCCCTGGAGTACAAGAATATATGGTTAAGGGGAGGTAGTTATAAATGTCTATTTTGCACAAGGGATGGAAAGGTCCTGTGGGATCCATGCCTGGTTCATTTTTATGAACGTCAGCTTGTCCACGTTGGCTGTGGACAGGTGGCTGCATTTGTCAGTAATGACGCCACCGGCCGTGCTGAATACACGTTCAGACAAAACGCTGGCCGCCGGGCAGGCCAGCACTTCCAAGGCATAAAAAGCTAGCTCTGGCCACGTGGACAATTTGGAGACCCAGAAGTTAAATGGGGCTGAACCATCAGTCAGTACGTGGAGGGGTGTGCAGACGTACTGTTCCACCATGTTAGTTAAATGCTGCCTCCTGCTAACACGTTCAGTATCAGGTGTTGGTGCAGTTAGCTGCGGCGTGGTGACAAAATTTTTCCACATCTCTGCCATGCTAACCGTGCCCTCAGAGGAGCTGGCCGTGACACAGCTGCGTTGGCGACCTCTCGCTCCTCCTCTGCCTTCGCCTTGGGCTTCCACTTGTTCCCCTGTGACATTTGGGAATGCTCTCAGTAGCGCGTCTACCAAAGTGCGCTTGTACTCGCGCATTTTCCTATCACGTTCCAGTGCAGGAAGTAAGGTGGGCACATTGTCTTTGTACCGGGGATCCAGCAGGGTAGCAACCCAGTAGTCCGCACACGTTAAAATGTGGGCAACTCTGCTGTCGTTGCGCAGGCACTGCAGCATGTAGTCGCTCATGTATGCCAGGCTGCCCAGTAGCGGGCCCTGGCTGGCCACATTTGTACCTGGCCTCTGCTTTTATAAAAAACCTCCCTCTGATTCTCTTCTAGGAGCCACACACCAGTGATGGGCCTGAGCTGTGTCGGGTGTCACCCCGCTGTGAACCTGCCTTATCCTCATCCTCCTCCACCTCCTCCTCATCCTCCTCGTCCTCCAGTAGTGGGCCCTGGCTGGCCACATTTGTACCTGGCCTCTGCTGTTGCAAAAAACCTCCCTCTGAGCCACTTCTAACAGACTAGCCTGAAAGTGCTAAAAATGCCCCCTCTTCCTCCTCCTCCTGGGCCACCTCCTGTTCCATCATCGCCCTAAGTGTTTTCTCGGGAAGACATAGAAGTGGTATTGTAACGCTGATAACGGTGTCATCGCTCCTGGTCATGTTGGTGGAGTACTCGAAACAGCATAACAGGGCACACAGATCTGGCATGGAGGCCCAGTCATTGGTGGTGAAGTGGTGCTGTTCCGCAGTGCGACTGACCCGTGCGTGCTGCAGCTGAAACTCCACTATGGCCTGCTGCTGCTCGCACAGTCTCTCCAGCATGTGCAAGGTGGAGTTCCACCCGGTGGGCACGTCGCATATGAGGCGGTGAGCGGGAAGGCCGAAGTTATGCTGTAGCGCAGACAGGCGAGCACAGCAGCAGGATGTGAACGCCAGAGGCGCGAACAGACGGCCCGCACTTTATGCAGCAGCTCTGACATGTCGGGATAGATGTGAATGAACTTCTGCACCACCAAATTCAGCACATGCGCCAGGCAAGGGATGTGCATCAAACCAGCTAGTCCCAGTGTGAAAGTGTGTGGCTGACTGGATGAGCAGGTGGAAGAAGAGGAGGAGGAAGCCGAGTAGGAGGAGAAGGCTACAGGAGGTAAAGAATGATGCCCTGCGATCCTTGGGACGTGCGCCAAAGAACTCTCCACCTGGGGCCCAGCCGCCACTACATTTACCCAGTGTGCAGTTAGGGAGATAGAGCGTCCCTGGCCGTGCTTACTGGTCCACGTATCTGTGGTTAGGTGGACCTTGCCACAGATGGCGTTGCGCAGTGCACACTTGATTTTATCGGATACTTGGTTGTGCAGGGAAGGTACGGCTCTTGGAGAAGAAGTGGCGGCTGGGAACAACATACTGTGGGACAGCCATCGCAATCAGCTGTTTGAAGCTGTCTGTGTCCACCATCCTGAATGATAGCATTTCAAAGGCCACTAGTTTAGAAATGCTGGCATTCAGGCCCAGGGCTCGAGGGTGGCTAGGTGAGAATTTACGCTTTCTCTCCAAAGTTTGTGAGATGGAGAGCTGAACGCTGCCGTGTGACATGGTGGAGATGCTTGGTGACGCAGGTGGTGGTGTCGGTGGCACATCCTCTGTTTGGTGGGCGGCAGGTGCCAACGTTCCTCCCGAGGCGGAGGAAGAGGCCGAGGCAGCAGCAGAAGAGGGAGCAGGGGGAGCCAGAGTGAGTTCCTTGCTTTTAAGGTGTTTACTCCACTGCAGTTCATGCTTTGCATGTAGATTCCTGATCATGCAGGTTGTGCTAAGGTTCAGAACGTTAATGCCTCGCTTCAGGATCTGAAGGCACAGCGTGCAAATCACTCTGGTCTTGTCGTCAGCACATTGTTTGAAGAAGTGCCATGCCAGGGAACTCCTTGAAGCTGCCTGTGGGGTGCTCGGTCCATGGTGGCGGTGGCCAGTAGCAGGCGAACTCTCTTGGCGGCGGCTGTTCTGCTTCTGCCCCCTGCTCCCTCTTTTGCTATGCTGTTGGCTCTGTCTCACCACTGCCTCTTCCTCTGAACTATAAAAGTCAGTGGCATGACTTTCATTCCATGTGGTGTCTAGGACCTCATCATCCCCTGCATCGTCTTCCACACAGTCTTCCTCCCTGACCTCCTGTTCGGTCTGCACACTGCAAAAAGATGCAGCAATTGGCACCTGTGTTTCGTCATCATCAGAGACGTGCGGACTCTGATGAGGTGGTATTCCCATGTCCTTATCATCAGGAAACATAAGTGGTTGTATGTCATTCTATGTCTTTCACCACTGGGGAAGGGCTAGGTGGATTCCCATGGGAAACCCTGCCAGCAGAGTCTTCAAACAGCATAAGAGACTGCTGCATAACTTGAGGCTCTGACAGTTTCCCTGATATGCATGGGGGTGATGTGACAGACTGATGGGCTTCGTTTTCAGGCACCACCTGTGCTCTTTCTGCAGAAGACTGGGTGGGAGATAATGTTGTGAACGTGCTGGATCCACTGTCGGCCACCCAATAGCGCCTGTACTTGCTCAGGCCTTACCATCCTTAGAACGGCATTGGGCCCCACCAAATATCGCAGTAAATTCTGGCGGGTACTGGAACCTGAGGTAGTTGGGTCACTAGGACATGTGGCTGTGGCAGAACGGCCACGTCCTCTCCCAGCACCAGAGGGTCCACTAATGGGCATGGTCTTGATTCCATCTTCCTTCCATTGACTTTTGCATCTGCTGTCCTGCCTTGCATCTTTCGGTCTAACATCAAAGGCATCCGATCACCAACAGGCAGGATTCCCCTGTATATGGCCTTAGGCATATACAGTGTCATGTTATGGCTTGAGTGGCCTCCATGGGGACTTCTCTGGCCTTTACAGACATGACTACTCTGGCCAATCGCTAGTAGTAACTATCATGTCATTATCATCACTTCAGCAAGATAAACATGGAATCATGAAGGAACCACAGTGATGTTTTAATGATGCATCCCCTTCATGTTTTTTCTTGCGCAGTGACAATAGGTAGGATTAGGCAATGGTTAGAGGCAAGACATAGCCTAAAAAATTTGTTGCAATGCGCTATACACACCGCAAAGGGTTGTGCCCTACTGCCACTGAAATGGCTGGGCTGGTTGATTGTTGACCCTGCCTGCTTGTATTATCCATACCTGCTGATAGTTAGGGCCAACCTACAACATAAGGCTAATTAATTCTGTAGAATAAAAGAAGCACAGCCGACAGAGTTGTATTATGAAGGCCATTGCTTTCACATTTAGCACTCTAGAACACAGAGTGATTAAGAAATCAGAACTGCCAAATATAAGACACATTGGGCGAGATTTATCAAATGGGTGTAAAGTAGAACTGGCTTAGTTGCGCATAGCAACCAATCAGATTCCAACATTCATTTTTCACAGCTCCTTTGGAAAATGAAAGGTGTAATCTGATTGGTTGCTATGGGCAACTAAGCCAGTTCTACTTCAGGCCTGTTTCACACTGGGACCGGCCGGCCAGATCCGTAACTACAGTGTACATCTGGCCCCATTCACTATAATTGGGACTGGCAGAGATCCAGCCGCAGCATGGCAAATATGCCGAGAGGTGACGGACAAAAACTGCTGCGTAATCAATAAAAATAACTTGGACAACCCCTTCAATACTTCAGTAAAGTAAACAAGGCAACATGATGATGTATAAAAAGGAAAAAATCTTATAATGAAGCACTAGATTAAAAAAAAAAAAAAAACTGTGGGGTCCAGGAGGCTATCCACTGACTGCTACACAGGGCCTTTATGTGCTCCTCTAGTTATTGTTACACTATTATTCTAAACTATTAAAGTATTAAAGTTCAGCAAGCCATTAATGAACCCATTTCACTTTGAGTTCATAGGCCCTAGGTGATATCCACTAAGCAATAGACGATGTATCTTATCACAGTTACCTGTAGTTGTTATTAATGGTTGTTAGTACATATAGATCATGAAGAGATGTAGAATATACTTTGATCAATAGCCGCTGTTAATAGTTGTTGCGAAATTATATAAATCATAGAAACATACATGACATTGAAATACTGTATACTTTGATTAATAGCAAGATGATAATCTGCAATTTCTGTTCATTAGAATCAATAGCAATACAGTCATCATTTGCAATTGTTCTGATCAGTTCAAATGTGGTTATAATTCACTGCTCTTTACTGAACCCCGCTTGCCTGCGATCCCCCTCTGATATTCAGTAGTACTGAGGCTGCGCATGCACAGTAGTAGATGATTCTGAGCACCATCTCTCCTGCTCAGTCTTTGGGTTGTGAGTCTGACTACTATATTGTTATTGAATTTAAAGGGGTTGTCTGAATTATTGAAAAAAAAGACACCCTGCAAGCCTGATGGTAAGTATTATATACATTAAATACGTGAGGTCTGGCAAAAGAAAACTGCTATTTACACACATTCCTACTTCCTAGTACTGCTCTGGCCCCTTTGTTTACATGCAGTTGCAGAGCTGTGGGGGCGTGTAACATTCTATGCCATATTTCTCATTAATTGTTTCCCGGGCCACTTTGAGTTCCCAATGCACCCCTGTCTACACTGGTGTTCTGTCTGGGCCATGTGTGTGTGCCCTCATATAACCACTGCTTCCAACACCTCCTAACAGCTAGGTCAGAATGGTATAGATCAGGGATGCTCAACCTGCGGCCCTCCAGCTGTTGTAAAACTACAACTCCCACCATGCCCTTCTGTAGGCTGATATCTGTAGGCTGTCTGGGAATGATGGGAGTTGTAGTTTTGCAACAGCTGAAGGGCCGCAGTTTGAGCATGCCTGGTATAGATGATGGGAATTTGTTGAAACTACATTCCTACTTCTCTCATTCACATTTTTTCATTGTCATATTTCTATTGTATATTCTATTGTATATTCCAACTTTTTTCGTCAAAATATAGCTGTATAAGTGCTTGTTTTTTTGCAGGACAACTGTAACACCCCAGAGGGGTGTCACCACTACTGCACCCTGCTACTATCTTTAATGGGCTAATATAATGTCATTTTATGCATGTATTTCCAGGTCCTCCACAATGTGCATTCATAATCTTGTTATGTAACTGTTTATTACATGGCAGCAAAAATGGCATAGCTAATCTTAGAGATAATGGAAATTACTATTTCATTCTCCCCCCTTTGGGAAGAAATGGGTCAGTCCTGCTTGCTACCAGAAGGAGGTGGGGCAGTTCTGGTTTGTTCTGGTTGAGACTCCATGTTGGAGCTGCAGGATTCTAACCTACTTTTTGGCTTAACATAAGTCCGACTACAAGAGTGCAGTGCAGCATAAATAGGAAACAAAGACACCAAGTTAGCTTGTCAGTACAGCAGAGTGAGAGAAAGATATATCAGAGTGAGAGAAAGATATAGCAGAGTTGAGTTTGCCTGCCAGTTTAGTGCTAAAGCCCGCTGGAACCAAGACAAAGCCTGAAACTGTTTGGAGAAATGTTTATTCAAGTAAAGCTGCCATTGAACTTCATCTCAAGGTCTGGACTCAAGTTATTTCTACAAATCCCTGAATTATTCCCCCTATTTATTGTTTTGGCGCCAAAGCCTGGGGTCCAGCCGTGTCCAGGTAGGAGCACCGTGACACATAAAGAAACAGATAGGCCGTACTATATCACTCGGCATTCCTACACCTGGGTCGTGTTATAGGAGGGACCTGGGGGGAGCGGCCCGTTGCACAAGGCCCCTTAAGGCTACTTAATTACCGTAGTAAAAACCGCAATGGGAACTTAGGGGTTAACAAGGGCAACTGCACATTCTACATGTTGTCATTATTTATATGTAACAACAACTATTAATAACAACTATAACTAACTGCAACAAGATGCACCATCTATTGCTTTGTCGAAATTGCCTATCAAGTGAAATTGATTGATATATGGTTTGCTGAATTTCAGTCCAATGGTTAGTCTAAAAGTGTAACGAAATCTATTGCTGCAAGCAAGGGCCCCGCGTACCACTGATGTCCAGCCTCCTGGACCCCACTGGTTTTCACATAATTTCTCAGTATAGAATTTTTTCTGTTTATGTATTATTTTTATGTTATCTTATTTATGCATTATATTTAATCTACTTAACCCTTAGAGGACCCTGAGATTTTTCATTTTTGCTTTTTCGTTTTTCACTCTCTGCCTTCCCATAGTCCTAACCTTTTGATTTTTCCGTTCACATAGCCTAATGAGGGCTTATTTTTTGCAGGACAAGTTGTACTTTTTAATAGCGCCATTTACGGTTGCATAACATGTAGTGGGAAGTGGAAAGAAAAATCCAAATGTGGTAGGATTGGGAAAAAATGCAATTCTGATTCTTTTTTTTTTTTACACCTTATACTATGCGTTAAAATTGACATGTTATCTTAATTCTCCAGGTCAGTACGGTTACAAATAGAGATGAGCAAATTTCCACTTATGATATTCGTTCACACTTTGTTAGGTGGTAAAAGGTGAATTGAGTTATGGATTCCGTTACCACGGACCATAACGCAATTCTATAATGGAATGCATAACGGAATGCCTTTACAGGCATTCCGGTATTCATTCCGTCATAATAGAATTCTATGGGCTGCAAAACGGATCCATCCCGTTTCCGTTATTCATTCTGTTATAGAATTCCGTTATGGTCCGTGGTAACGTAATCCATAATGCAGTTCAACTTTTACCATCAAAATATAAAATTCGCTCATCTCTTGTTACAACTATAAGGCCCCTTTCACACGGGCGAGTTTTCCGCGCGGGTGCAATGCGTGAGGTGGACGCATTGCACCCGCACTGAATCCGGACCCATTCATTTCTATGGGGCTGTGCACATGAGCGGTGATTTTCACGCATCACTTCTGCGTTGCGTGAAAATCGCAGCATGTTCTATATTCTGCGTTTTTCACGCAACGCAGGCCCCATAGAAGTGAATGGGGATGCGGGAAAATCGCAAGCATCCGCAACCAAGTGCGGATGCGTTGCGATTTTCCCGCATTGTTGCTTAGCAACGGGACCCAATCTCTATTATTTCCCCTTATAACATGGTTATAAGGGGAAATAATAGCATTCTTAATAAAGAATGCTGTGTAAAATGAAGAGGAAGGGGTTAAAAATAATAAAAGTTAACTTACCTTAGCCACTTGATCGCGTAGTCGCGATCTGTCCTCTCTTTCCTGCAGCATCGATGATCTAAAGGACCTGTGATGACGTCACATCACATGGCCCAATCACCTGCTCCATCACTATGGTGATGGAGCATGTGATTGGTCCATGTGACCATGTGACATCATCCAAGGTCCTAATCACTATCCTCAGGCTGTGGCTAGTGCTTATGGACCTTGGATGATGTCACGTGGTCACATGGACCAATCACATGCTCCATCACCATAGTGATGGAGCAGGTGATTGGGCCATGTGATGCTGTGACATCATCACAGGTCCTTTACATCTTTCAAGCTAACGGAGAGGAGGCCGGGCTTCGCGATCAAATGGAACAGGTAAGTTATGATTAGTTTATTATTTTTAACCCATTCTGCACCGGGTTCAACATAAGGGAGATGGCCAAGGGTATTATTTTACATTATAACTATGTTATAATGTGAAATAATACCAGCGGGACAATTTCTGACCCAAACATGCACTTCTGTGAAGAAGTGCAGGTTCGGGTCTGGGTACCAAAAGTGCCGATTTTTCTCCCGCGCGTGCAAAACGCATGACAGCGCTTTGCACTCGCAGGGAAAAATCGCGGCAATTCCCGCAACGCACCCGCACTGTTTGACGGAGTGCACCCGCAACGCCCGTCTGAAAGAGGCCTAAAACACTTGTATAATTTTTCTTGCGTTTTAATACTGAAAAAAATAAAAAACCCTTTGAGAAGAAAAATGTTTTATTACCATATTCTGACCCTTTTCTAGCTATGTGTACAGGGCTGTGTGAGGGCTCATTCTTTGTTGGGAGATCTGTACTTTTCTGTGATACCAATTTGAAGTGTGTGCGACTCTTTGATCACTTTTTATAAAAAATAGCAAATTGGCTTTTTTTATTTTTTTTTCCAGTTACGCCATTTGCTGTATGCCATTAATATTGTTATATTTTAATTGTATGGGGATTTTTACACGTGGCGATGCCCATGATGTTCATTTTTTTATTGGTTAAGTATTTTTATTTTAAGTAAAGGTGGTGGAGGGTGAGTTAAACTTTTATATATATATATATATATATTTTTATATTTGTAAAATCTTTTTTTTAACTTTTTTCAAGTCACCCTGGCTATATAGCCATCATTGAACACTTAATTTTCACTATAAAAATACAGTGCTGCCACCCAGTGGCCTGTATTGGTATATTTATCTAATAGAATCCGAAGCCTGCTTCGGTCTATTAGATCAATGTAACAGTTTCTCCAATCTTAGCCGGGGAATGCTGTTACTGGAGCAGAAGCGCACGGCTTCCACTTCCGGACTGATAAGATGCCGTGGTCATCTGAAGGGGAAAATGTATGCGATCAGCGGTGGTCGGTGGTGGAAGGACATGTGCCAAACCGCTATCCGCCTCGGGCCCAGCCGCCACTACATTTACCCAGTGTGCAGTTAGGGAGATATAGCGTCCCTGTCCGTGCTTAGTGGTCCATGTATCTGTGGTTAGGTGGACCTTGCCACAGATGGCCTTGCGCAGTGCACACTTGATTTTATTCTCCACTTGATGCAGGGAAGGGACGGCTCGCCTGGAAAAGTAGTGGCAGCTGGGAACAACGTACTGGGGGACAGTCACTGCCATCAGCTGTTTAAAACAGTCCATCTCTACCAGACGGAATGACAGCATTTCATAGTTCAGTAATATTAAAATGCTGGCATTCAGGGATAGGGATCAAGGGTGGGTAGGTGGGTATTTTCTCTTTCTCTCCAGCTGAATGGACAACTGAATGCTTGTGTGTGACATAGTGGAGATGCTTGGTGATGATGACGCAGGTGGAGGTGTTGGTGGCACATCCTCTGTTTGCTGGGTGGCAGGTGCCACTGTGACTCCAGAGATGGAGGAAGAGCATAGACAGCAACAGAAGAGGAAGCAGGAGGAGCCTGAGACCTTTCTTAGTTTTTAAATTGTTTACTCCACTGCAGTGCTTTGCATGTAGATGCCTAGTCATGCAGTTTGTGCTCAGGTTTAGAACGTTTATGCCAGGGGCGTAGCTATAGGCTCATGGGCCCTGGTGCAAGAGTTCAATTTGGGCCCCCCCCCCGGTTCGGCCATTCCGTTCCCCTGCTCTGTTATAGGAGCAGGAGAAAGGAAAGGACACATTCGGCACATAACTGAGCCGAACAGAGCCTAAGGATCCCATAGACTATAACGGTGTCCGTTAGGTGTCCGCTCCGAAGATGATTTTGGAGCGGAGACAAAAGCTGTGGATGCAGGACTTTTGACTCCGCTCCAAAATCATCTTCAGAGCGGACACCTAACGGACACCATTACAGTCTATGGGATCCTTAGGCTCTGTTCGGCTCAGTTATGTGCCGAATGCGTCTCTTTCGTTCTCCTGCTCCTATAACGGAGCAGGAGAACCGAAGGCCAAACACTGATGTGAACTTAGCCGAATGGTGTCCAGTGACATGGAGGGGGTCATGTGACATGGAGGGGCGAAATGTGACATGGAGGGGGAGAAATGTGACATGAGGGGGAGAAATGTGACATGGGGGAAATGTGACATGGGGGAAATGTGACATAGGGGCGGGGGAGAAATGTCACATGGTGGGGAAATGTGACATTTCTCCCCCCTCCATGTCACATTTCTTCCCCTCCATGTCACATTTCTCCCCTCCATGTCACATCCCTCCCCTCCATGTCACATCCGCCTCCATGTCACATTTCTCCCCTCCATGTCACATTTCTCCCTCTTCATGTCACATTTCTCCCCCTCCATGTCACATCCCTCCCCTCCATGTCACATTTCTCCCACCATGTCACATTTCTCCTCCCCTCCATGTCACATTTCTCCCCCTCCATGTCATATTTCTCCCCCTCCATGTCACATTTCTCCCCCTCCATGTCACATTCCCCCCATGTCACATCCCCCTCCATGTCACATCCCCCTCCATGTCACATTTTTCCCCATGTCACATTTCTCCCCCTCCATGTCACATTTCTCCCCTCTCCATGTCACATTTCTCCCCCTCCATGTCACATTTCTCCCCCTCCATGTCACAGTTCTCCCCCTCTTCATGTCACATTTCTCCCCCTCTTCATGTCACATTTCTCCCCCTCTTCATGTCACATTCCCCCCATGTCACATATCTCCCCCTCCATGACACATTTCTCCCCCCATGTCACATTTCTCCCCTCTTCATGTCACATTTCTCCCCCTCCATGTCACATTTCTCCCCCATGTCACATTTCTTCCCTCTCCATGTCACATTTCTCCCCCATGTCACATTTCTCCCTCTCCATGTCACATATCTCCCCCTCCATGACACATTTCTCCCCCATGTCACATTTCTCCCCCCCATGTCACATTTCTCCCCCCCCCCCATGTCACATTTCTCCCCTCTTCAGGCCTCAGATCTGCTACAGTATGTAGTAAAAAAACAGTGTTTATTGCAACAAACTACAGAAATGCAGTATGTCACCCCAAAAAATATAAAACAGGTTTTTCAGTGTTGTATGCAAATGTGCTCTGTGGCACAACAGTATGGGGTTTACTCCCTCAACTACAGAAAAGCAGTATGTCACAGCAAAATTATAAAACAGTTTTTTCAGTGTTGTATGCAAAAGTGCTCTGTGGTACGACAGTACGAGTTTATTCCCCCAAATATAGAAATACAGTTTCTCAACGCAAAACTATAAAACAGGTTTTTCAGCGGTGTATGCAAACATGATCTGTGGTACGACAGTACGGATACGGATTTATTCCACCAGCTACAGAAATGCATTGTTTCACCCCAAAATTATAAAACAGTTTTTTCAGCGGTGTAGGCAAACATGCTCCATGGTACGACAGTACAGGTTTATTCCACCAACTACAGAAATGCACTATGTCACAGCAAAATTTTAAAATAGGTTTTTCAGCGGTGTATGCAAACGTGCTCTGTGGTACAACAGTACGGGTTTATTTCTCCAACTACAGAAATGCAGTTTTTCACCGCAAAATTTTAAAATAGGTTTTTCAGAGGGGTATGCAAACGTGATCTGTGGAACGACAGTACAGATTTATTCCACCAACTACAGAAATGCAGTGTTTCACCGCAAAATTTTAAAATAGGTTTTTCAGCGGAGTATGCAAACGTGATCTGTGGTACAACAGTACGGGTTTATTCCTCCAACTACAGAAATGCAGTTTTTCACCGCAAAATTTTAAAATAGGTTTTTCAGAGGGGTATGCAAACGTGATCTGTGGAACGACAGTACAGATTTATTCCACCAACTACAGAAATGCAGTGTTTCACCGCAAAATTTTAAAATAGGTTTTTCAGCGGAGTATGCAAACGTGATCTGTGGTATGACAGTACAGATTTATTCCACCAACTACAGAAATGCAGTGTTTCACCGCAAAATTTTAAAAGAGTTCATTCAGTGGTGTATGCAAACGTGATCTGGGTATGACAGTATGGATTTATTCCACCAACTACAGAAATGCACTATGTCACCCCAAAATTATAAAATAGGTAATGTAGGGGGACTTGACCTGGCAGAAATTTTTTTTCCTCCACTGAGCTACCAAAAAATAATTAGACAGATGTCCCTTGCAGGCTGGCACTCATGCAGGTCACATGCAGTTCCAAGGACACTGCAGTTGCTAAAATGGCCGCTGACCCCCACCTCAGTAACAGATACTAATTGCAGTAGTTTGAAGATTTAACAACATCAAGTTCAACAGATTTCTTCCCTAATCTCTTCCTCACTGCATCAGCAGCAACCTGTCCCTACACTAAGAGCAGCAGAGTGACGTGCAGCGCTACGTGACTCCAGCTTATGTAGGGGCTGGGTCACATGCTGCACTTAGCCAATCACAGCCATGCCAATAGTAGGCATGGCTGTAATGGCTTCTTAGGGCAAAGTAGTGAAACGCTTGTTGATTGGCTGCCCTGCAGCCTTTCAAAAAGGGGGAAGAAATCACCAAACAATGAATCTGAACCCGAACTTTTACTGAAATGTTCGGTTGCGGAAAACCGTAAACTATACAGTTCGGGTTTGCTCAACTCTAATATAGGCCAATTGAAAATATGATTTTTAGCCAAAAATAAGGTAAATGCAATCGTAAATAAAATTCCCTTTCAAAGGTGTATGTGGCCTTTAAGTATATGAAATAATCATTCACCTCCTTTTCCTGTTTTTTTCATTGCATTTTTAATATCTTTATCGTATGAATTATCTTTGAATATGTTTAGTGTAATACACACAATGGTGAATATGTGCTAGTCTTGAATACCAAAACCAATAGTAATTATTTACACATTTTTGTGTCTTCATAGTTGTAGACTATACACAAACCCTGCATAGTCAGATACAGTCCTACTTTTTTTTATCTGTTCCCTATCTGGCCTATGTAAAAGTTCTAACATTCAGCCGAAAAACAGAGCAAATGCTCTTTTGCCATTTGATCCGATCACTTATGCAGCACAAAATATCACCACTTGTTGGCAGAAAATAGGGATGTGCATCTGGCAAGCAATGAAAATGTATGGGGACCAACAATAGTAGTAATAATCATTCATCCCCATACAGGAGCGATGATTACTGCCTGTAAGTTTAGGTAGAGAGCAGCAATAATTGGGAATGAACGTTTGTTAAGACTCTATTCATATTATGCTTGTGGCCTCCGTTTAACAAATACATCTTGGGGTATATGCCTCCTAGGGATAATTTTTAGGAAAACGTATCTCTTTTCATTTATTTTTTGTGAATTTTTACCCCTCTCCCTTTCCCAAGCTCTGGAACGCAATGATCGCAATAGTAAATGATGTCTGAGAGACTCTGATAGCTATGGATAAATGCACGTTTGATGGCGTTAACGTACAGAGTTTTTAAAATCACAATGCACTGCCACATGCTTTTTTTATATTCCAAAGCTTCCAAAAATTGTCCCTTATTAGAGGCAAAAGATTTTTAAGCACACATGGTGTTGTGGGTTAAAAAAGTGACCAAGCGTCCAAAATTATGCCTTGATAGAGTATAAATGCCTGCCTGTAAGACACGCACAAGTGTTTATTGTCAGGAAGAAAAAGTGGCTCATTTTAATTGGGAGCAGCAGTACAGTGTGGAAAGGTATGGTACAGATATATTAGCATGTGGTAGCAATAATGGTAGCAGCAGCAGTATAGCATGGAACATACAAGGCTGTCTATGGGTAGTAGTAGCAATAGTAGTAGTAGTAATAGTAGTAGTAGTATTGATAGTGGTGGCAGATGCTTTGTGTTAATGGTGGTGGCAGTACGGCATTAACAACGAGCAGCAGCACCGTCAGCAAGGCAAGGTCTATTCACTGGAATCAGTCAGAGGTGTGAGAAAATCCATAGAGTGTGGTGTGCAGGTTTGGGTCCTTGTTCCAGTTGGTCTGCCCAGAAATCGATGGGTTCAGGGAACAGAGTATGTAACAGAGACTGGCCATAGTTTAGGTAGGCCTGAACCTGGTCGTTGAGGTAAGAGCTGTCGGCTTGCTGACTGGCCTCTGCCTGGCGCTGCACATGGAAAAACTGCTCCATCAATCATAGAAGAGGATCACAAACATAGAAGAGGATTCTTTATGGTAAGAGCAGTGAGACTATGGAACTCTCTGCCTGAGGAGGTGGTGATGGTGAGTTCACTAAAAGAGTTCAAGAGGGGCCTGGATGTATTTCTGGAGTGTAATAATATTACAAGATATAGCTACTAGAGAGGGGTCGTTGATCCAGGGAGTTATTTTGATTGCCTGATTGGAGTCGGGAAGGAATTTTTTTTCCCTTAAGTGGGGAAAATTGGGGCTTCTACCTCACAGTTTTTTTTTGCCTTCCTCTGGATCAACTTGTAAGGATAATAGGCTGAACTGGATGGACAAATGTCTTTTTTTCGGCCTTATATACTATGTTACTATGATGTTGAATAGACTGAAATGGCTGTTGCGCCTTCTGCTGCTTGTGAGAGGGGCCTCCCTTTCAGATAAGCTGGCGACAGGCTTCCTCCCTTTCTGTGAAAGGAAAAAATTCCCCTATTTTGCCTTGGAAGCGAGGGTCAAGTAATCATCAGACTGCTCAATGATACGCCTGTCACTGCGTAAGCAAGCAAGTATACAGGTCGCCCTTCTAGCCATTGTGCCTGAGGATCAAGGCCGGCGTCGGCACCCGGCAAACCCGAGCAAGTGTCGGGGCCCACAGCTTCTGCGGGGGCCCACAGCACAGCTGCCAGAGGCCAGAAGCAATGAGCACTTCCATCAATACAGATGGAAGCGCTCATTGCTGGAGCGCTGGAAGCTAGGTCCTGTCACTCACCACTCAGCTACCCGGACTCCTCCCCTCCTTCAGGCCAGCTGCGCTCTGAATGGTGAAGCAGGAATACTTCTCCCCACTCCACCATTCAGCCTGCAGGCATAGATCGCATTGCCGGCCTGTGTGGGCGGAGCCTGCAGCCCAGTAATCTGCATAAGCTCAGCCCACACAGTGCTGCAGAGCGATCTGTGCCTGCAAGGAAGAGAGGACTGTGAGCTTCAGGAACGGTACAAAGTCAATAGTTACTGTGTTTTTGGTTTTTAATACAGAGGGGTCACAGAGGACTTTATTACTATGGAGGGAGCACATCGGACTTTATTACTATGGAGGGGGTACAGAGGACTTTATTAGGTATGGAGGGGGCACAGAGGTCTTTATTACTATGGAGGGGCACAGAGGACTTTATTACTATGGAGGGGCACATAGGACTTTATTACTATGGAGTGAGCACACAGGACTTTATTAGGTATGGAGGGGGCACAGAGGTATTTATTACTATGGAGGGGGCACAGAGGACTTTATTACTATGGAGGGGGCACAGAGCTCTTTATTACTATGGAGGGGGCATAGAAGTCTTTATTACTATGGAGGGGGCACAGAGGGCATTTCTACTATGCAGGGGGCACAGAGGGCATTACTTCTCTGGAGGGGGCACAGAGGGCATTACTAATGTGAAGGGGGCACAATGGTCATTTCTACTATGGAGGGGGCACAGAGCCAGAGGGCATTACTACAATGAAGGGGGCACAGTGAGCATTATTACTGTGAAGGGGGCACAGATAGGGCATTACAACTGTGAAAGGGGCACAGAGAGAGCATAACTACTGTGAGAGGGCACAATGTGGGCATAACTACTGTGAGGGGCACAATTTTTTTTAAGTATTGGGTGCCAGAGAAAGGACCTGTCCCAGGTGCCAAACACCGTAGGCACTCCATTGAAACAGGGAACTATTTGCTCCCAGCTCCACCATTGACCACAGCAGCAGCAGCATGATGTCCTCGCACATCGTCCTGCTGATCTGTGTAGGAGGAGGAGCGGGGCAGGCTGGGAATCAGCCTGTGCTTCTCCTACACAGCCTGGTGATGTGTCACAGTATCCTGCTGCTGCTGGTGGGGAGCGCAGATCATGGGAGGAGCCAGGTGATTGAGGCAAAGAGTATTTTTATTTTTTTTTCACTTCCTGTGAAGGGGGCACATCTGGGCATAACCACTGTGAAGGGGGCATTGGGCACATATCTTGGCATATCCACCATAAGAGGGCACATATCTTGGCATATCCACCATAAGAGGGCACATATCTTGGCATATCTACTGTGAAGGGGACACACATATTGGCATATCTACTGTGAAAGGGGCACATGTCTTGGCATATGTACTGTGAGGGGGCACATATTTTGGGATATCTACTATGAAGGGGGCACATATCTTGTCATATCTACTGTGAGGGGGCACATATCTGTGAGCAGACCTGAGGGACTGAAACACTGGGTAGAAAATAAAAGTAGGCACATAAGGACTGATTCACATATATTCGCTCTGTAGCATGCTCTTTGTAAGGTATTTAATCTATAATACATGCAGTTTCATTGCTGTAAGCGCCATGCAAAATGCCACAAGGGGGCCAACTGAGACTTTATTACTCAAGGGTCCACGTGAACCTGGAGTCGGTCCTGCTGAGGATCCAGTTCTTTCCAGCTTCACCCGCCCACTGAGATGATTGAGTGTCTTGGCCAATGCCATCCTCATCATAGACCTTTTGCTCCTCCACCTCAACTACTCCTCCTCCTCTTGCAGTGGCAGCTCCACATACTCATCTTCATCATTCTTCTCTTCCATAGCAGATTCACTTTGTGTGTCCCCAACAGCTATAGGGCGGACAGCAAGATGTATCATCAGCTCCTCTTTCGCCATGGTTCCCTGCTGCATAAGCATCAATGTATGTCCTGCGATAAATATGAGAGGGATGATGTCAGGCGTCTCGGATGACCTGCCACTGCCTGACCTCAAAGCAACACATGCTCCCTGCTGCTGAGGCTGTCTGGTGCAGGACAAAATCTTTCACGGCTTTCCGCTGCTAGTACAGACACTCGAGCATGTGGAATGTCGAATTCCAGCATATTAAGTGGCTTAGCGGCAGGCCGTTCTGTCGCTGCAGGTCCAGAAGAGTGTTCCTTACTACATAAGAGTGACTGAAATGCTTGGACAGTCTCCTGGACTTTGCCAGCACCTTGCGCAAGCCAGTATACTTATTTAGAAAGCGCTGCACCACTAGGTTGATGACATGCGCCATGCAGGGAGCATGTGTTATTTCTCCCAGGATCAGGGCAGAAACCCCTATTGTCGCTGACCATGGTGCTGAGTTGGAGTCAACTGGGTGACAGCCAGTTTTTGCTGCTTGATGTACTTGAGCAATTGCTTGCCAGTGTGGCTACTCTCTTCCAGACTTATCAGCTCCAACATGGCTTGTCTTCGCTTCACCTGACACATGTGATAGGAAGGAGGAGTAGTGCGAGCAACCCTGTGTCCATAACTCGCGAATATTGCAAATATAGCGGCATATATTCGCTATTTCGAATATTCGTTTTTTTTGGTTTCTTTTAGCTGTTAATCTTTGTTCTCTGGTTGTCTTCCCACTTCCCAAAAGCTGTTCTTACCTGTCCGGAGGATTCCTGGCTTCCTGCCCGCTCCAGTTAATGCACGTTGCCGCTTCTGCCGACTTCCCGTATGCATGGAGCGTCCCCATCCCAATGGGAACGCCTCCATGCTAAAATGTACTGTTGGATGTGAGAATCACGATCTCACAAATTTGATTAAGTTGTAATCGAAATGCGATGAATCTAACCTGAATTATTCACATTGCAATATTCGTTATATTCTAGCAATACAATCATTAGGAACTTAAGCTCTAAAATCAATTCGCAATGCGATTATATGTTTGCTTCACGAATGAAACAGAGCTGAGTTGCTAATGGTTGTATTGCTAAAATATAACGAAGATTGAGAATATAGTGCTATATTCGTGAATTTTTATTTTTTTTTTATTCTTTATTTAAATTTGAAAAGACAGACACAGTACAACTGGAATGGGCAGTTCAGTAAATTGTTTTAGCGAATATAGATAAGACAAGTCCTGCAAGACAAAGCAGCCGCTACGAGTGAACCCGATAAGACAGTGACATGTCATGTACAATAGGTAGGTAATAAAATATCAAACTGGTAGAGCGTGACCAGTAGAACCTACTCATGAGGTCACGCACGCATAACAGAAGGAAATAGCTCAAAACCGTACAATCGACAGGACACAAAAGGAAAGACAAACAAAGGAAGAGGAGAGAGAAAAAAAAAAGGGGGGGAGGTCAGGGATAGTGCTGTCCTGAGGAGAGATCCTTCAAGCCAGCAAAGCTAGATAATTCGGCGTGGCCTGAAAATTAAACCATGGGGTCCAAACCGTTAGAAACTTTTTGTGTGAACCCTTCAGCGTAGCCGTAAGGTCCTCCATTCTACGGATCTCCTCCACTTTTTGTACCCAGCATCTGAGAGATGGCAGGGAAGAGGATTTTCATTTTGCAGGGATACATGACCTAGCCGCGACCACGAGAAAGCGCAAGCAGGTTTTATGGAGAACGCTCATGGGAAGATCAGAGAGGAGCAAGAGAAAAAATCCCGGTGTCCGTGGCACGGAAAAAGTGAACACCTTTGAAAGGGTCCCGTGAACCCCGTCCCAAAAACCACGTAGCGCGTGGCAGTCCCAGAAGACATGCATTAATGACCCAGGCGCCGTTCCACACCGCCAGCATAGAGAGGAGGCCTCTGGAAATATCTTATGCAGACGGGTCGGGACATAATACCACCTGGACAATAATTTGTATCCCGCCTCCTGGAATTTACTAGCCACTGATACATGATGAATCATATGAAATAGTTTTGGCCATTGGTCAGGTGGGACGTCGACCCCAAAGTCCTGTGTCCATCTGTCCACGTATGGAGGTCGGTAATCCGAACTCGGTGCTATCAATAATTGATAGAACTCAGAAAGAGAGTGTCGATATATGCCTGATCCGATACATGCCTTCTCAAATGGAGTAAGAGACCTGTCCAGCCCTGGAGAGGAAGGGATAGTGGAGAGAAAATGTGATAACTGTCGAGACCTCCAATGTCCCAAGGAACAGGGGTCCGAGACATTCGATAGTTCAGTATAAGTAAGCCATCTGCCTGCAGACCGGAAGAACGGGGCTCGGGACTTACCGGCCACCCGCCACTGCACGAAAGGGCCACCATTACAACCCGGTGGGAAGCTAGGGTTACCTAAGACAGGAAACATGGGAGATGGAGACGGCGAAATCGTCGAAATCGAGCTAACCCTACGAAATTGTGAAAGAGTAGGGCCAATGGTAGGATGTGAGGACAGGGTCGTCGGAACAGACATCTCCACCCAGGGCAAATGTGCGAGAGGGGATCTAGAGTAAAACTGTTCCAGGGATACCCACTGTTTAAAAGCCGCATGACGGCTCCAATCCACTACCCTCTGTAACATGGAGGCCACATAATATTTACGGAGGTCTGGGACCCCCAAACCCCCCTTTTCTTTCGGGATATGGAGCAGGGATCGTGCCAGTCTGGGTTTACCATGTGCCCAGATAAACCGGAAAAGGTCACGGTGAGCAGCATCAAAAAAACCCATGGGGATCTTAATAGGAAGGATCTGAAACAGATAAAGCAGGCGTGGCAGGACGTTCATCTTGAAGATGGCACAGCGGCCAAACCAAGTGTAGATGCCCTTAGACCACCTTTTTAAATCCTCCCTAATTTTGCTTAGCAAGGGGGCATAGTTCCTAGCATATACTTCCTTCAGATCCTTCGGAATAAGAGCGCCCAAATACTTGATTGCCCCCACCGTCCACCTAAACGGAAAAGAGGAAGCAAGGTCAGCTTCCAAGGAGGCCGGGAGGGAAACATTCAAGGCCTCCGATTTTTGAAAGTTGATCTTAAGGTTCGATAAGACGTGAAAAGTGTTAAACTCTGCAATTAAATTCGGAAGAGAAATCCTCGGCTAGGTGACAGCAAACATTAAGTCATCGGCGTAAGCCGCAATCTTATATTCCCGCCCATCTACCCAAAGACCCGAAATGTCAGGGCAATATATTCGTGAATTTGTGATATTCGTCTTATTCGTCTTCGTTATATTCTAGCAATAAAACCATTAGGAATTGACTCTAAGCTCAATTTGCAAAGCGATTATATGTTCGTTTCGCGAATGAAACATAGAGCTGAGTTCCTAATGGTCGTTGCTAGAATATAACGAAGATTGAGAATATAGTGCTATATTCGTGATATTCGTTATATTCTAGCAATACAACCATTAGGAACCCAGCTTTAAGTTGAATTCGCAATGCGAGTATATGTTCGCATTGCAAATTAAACTTAGAGCTGAGTTCCTAATGGTTGTATTGCTAGAATATAACGAAGATTGAGAATATAGTGCTATATTCGTGATATTCGTTATCTTTGTCAATTCTTGCAATACAAGTTACAACCATTAGGAATTCAGCTCTAAGTTTAATTCACGATGCAAATATAAATTTGCGTAGCATTCGCAATATATAGAATAATGACGAATATTCACGAAATATCGCAAAATCGAATTTGGCACCTCCCGCTCATCAGCCGTTGGGGACTGGAATGAGTCCAAGGAGGAGGGGGAGGTGGATCAGTGCCTGATGTGGGAGCCAGGCTGACACAATCGTGGGGGAGTCAAAAGGACTCGTTGCAGGGGTGCTGCATTGCTGCTGCCAGAAAAAAATATTGACCCAGTGGGCCATGCAAACATGTACTGTCCCTGTGCCTGTAAGAGCTGTTCCAGTGCTGAGCCACGCCCCCTGCACTGATCACATGACGGTGACGTCACCCCAGGTCCTTCGGCTTTTCCAAAGTTCGGGTTGGTGGAAGCTGCCCCTTATGGATTCCATATGCCGGGATAGTCCGCGGTAGTGGAATCCATAACGGGATGCGGCGATTACCCCAACCCGAACGCCGAACTAATTTTTGAAGTTCGCTCATCTCTAGCAGTAAAGACTGGGAGGACTCTACTGATATCCTTCTTTGGGGCTGCCAGGAGGAGGAGCAAAAGGAACGCTGTGATATGTAGCTCCATGGCACAGAAAGTAGGACTCTGACATCACCTCCACGTCAACCTGCTGTGACTGAGAGTAGGAGTGAGCCATCGATTCCACAATCTCATCTTCTTTCTCTTCAACTATAATTTTGCACCTTTCCAAAGCCAGCAGGGACAACTGCAGCCTACTACTACTACTTCTGGCCATATAGTTGGTGCTGCTACTACCCACATTCTGGCTCTGGGTATTTCGTTTGGATCCCTTCCGTAGCGCTAACATTTTCTGGCCTCTCAGATGGTGTAGATAAATACATATATATGCTACATATATAAAGGCCCGGTCTCATGCTCAATTTCCCGTTTTCCTGCTATACCTTGTGTATTAATGCTGTAATTACATATACATGCTGCTTAATTAAATGGAATAAGTCCCCCCAAAAAAATATTATTCCTTTCCAACCGTGTGGAAACTAAATATACGTAAAGAGATGATTGAGGCCTGAACCTTAATATTGCTTTAACATTCCTAAGTAAATTGGTACCCTAGCCTTTCTACTGATCACCTTTATGCTGTTTTAATTAAATTCAACAAGTCCTAAAAATTTTAACTGCAACCACGTGAAAACTGAATACATACTTAAATGGATTATTGAGGCTTGATGCTCAATTTATCATTAATACACACAGATAGCTTGATGCCCTACGCTGTTTCTTGTAGTAATATATATATATATATATATCCTAGTTTAAGTACATTTAACAATCCCTCCTAAAATTTAATTGCAACCACGCTGAAATGGAATTCACGGAAAATTGAGGCCTGACGCTTAATTTCTCATTATCACTCACAGGTAGATTGCTGCCCTATGCTGTGTCTTTTAGTAATCACATATATATGCTGGTTTAGTTAAATTAAACAATGCCCCGAAAAAATTAAATTCCAACCGTGTGGAAATGGAATTCACGGAAACGGACTATTGAGGCCTGACACTAAATTTCTCATTATCACTCACAGGTAGATTTCTGCCCTACTCTGTGTCTTGTAACAATCACATATATATGCTGGTTTAATTAAATTCAAATATCCCTCCCAAAAATGTAACTTGCAACTATGTGGAAACTGAATAAACAGAAACGGACGATTGAGTTTTGACAACTGCCTTGCTTGTATGACTTGTTTGTCCCTATTCTACGCAAAATCCACAATTCTTCTTTGGAATCCTAGCCTTTCCCTTTACTCTCCTTGACAATAAGCTTGATTAATTTCTGTCTGTCCCTGATTGATTTCTGACTCTCCTTGACTCCCTAAGATCGTTTTTCTGGCAGACATTGTTACACCCAATCACCCTAATTAACAACCCAGCACAGAATGGCATTCTGCTCGTTCTGCTAGGGCACCTCCCTGACTGCTGCAGCACTGATTGGCTTATCCAGGCTGTCTGTCAGCCTGGGAGCCAATCAGGGCAAGTTCTCCTCCCCACTTCCTCTCAGGGTCATGTGAGAACCCTTCTTCTTCCTCCCTAGTACTTTTTTCCGGCCAACATGTTCACTAAAATGGCACCACATGCCGTTTTAGTGGATTCATCTGAAAGAAACCTAAAAATATTCAGGTTTGTCTGCCGTCCAAAAAATAGCAAAGTTCGGACCGAACCCGGTTCAGTTCAAACTGGTGCGTTCATTCTTAATTGTTTACTATCTAATATCACTGGAGACAGAATCTTATTATTATTTTTTTTAATTTAACTCCAAATCTTCTGCACAGGTAGGGCTTTTACTGAATTGGGTACGAAAGTAGCAGTTGACACCTATTATTTCTGATGGTCTAGGGTAATGAAGGGGTTAATATTGACATCTATTATCCATGGTGATCTAGGCTGGTTATTGTTTAATATCTAATATCACTGGTGACAGAAATTCTTTTGTTTAATTTAACTGAATATCTTTTTCAGTACAGGTAAAGCCTTTACTAAAGTAGATGCAGAAGAAACAGTTGCACTCTAACCCTTATGACTGAGGGGATGCAAAGGCCTTTCAGCCACAAAGTATAAGTTTAGCATAGTAGGTTGGGGTCCTGGACCTGGTTACTCATTTTGCATTAGAACCCAGAAAATTCAAGTTACATTTCAGGCTTACCATTCACCCACCACTGCATCATAGTTATATAGTTAATACGGTTGAAAAAATACATAAGTCCATCAAGTTCAACAAAGAAATGGGTGGGGACGCAAATCCCAGAAGGAAGTGAGACTTCAATTTCTACATATTTTCATAAGCATTAATGTTATTTACTTTTAAGAATTCATCTAAAAAATGTTTAAAACTGTCCACTGTTCCTGCTGTGACCACATCCTGAGGAAGTCTATTTCAGAGATTCACAATTCTTACAGTAAAGAAGTTTTGATACTTCTGGAGACTGAACTATTTCTTCTCCAGTCGGAGGCAGTGCCCCCTTGTCTTTTTAGGGCATTTGACATGGAACAGTGTTTCACCGTATTTTTTTTATGGCCCATTTATATATTTGTATAGGTTAATGATGTCCCCACTTAGACTTTTATTCTCAACACTAAATAAATGTAATTCTTTTAATCTTTTTTCATAACTAAGACCCTCCATGTCCCTAATCAGTTTAGTTACTCTCCTCTGTACTTTTTCCATCTGTAGAGCATTCTTTCTATGGACTGGTGCCCAGAATTGAACTGCATATTCCAGATGAGGCCATACCAACACTTTGTAAAGTTGATGCCCAATCACTCAGAATGTTCAAGTCAGCTTGTATTTTATGGACATCTTCCATAGACTGCACAGCACTACATAGCTTAGTGTCATCTGCAAAAATAGAAATGGTGCTATTAATCCCGTCCTCGATATCATTAGTAAATAAATTAAATAATAGAGGACCCAGCACTGAACCTTGGGGTACACTACTTATAACCTGGGCCGGGATCATTCTGACTCGAAATCATTGACCACAACGGACACGGTCTTTCAACCAGTTTTCAATCCAATTACAAACTATACTTTCCAAACCTATAGACCTTACTTTACCTATTAAACGTCTATGAGGGACAGTATCAAAAGTCTTAGCAAAATCCAGAAACACTACATCCACAGCAGCCCCTCTGTCCAGGCTTCTTCTTACCTCCTCATAAAACAAATCAGGTTAGTCTGACAACTTCTGTCCTTGGTAAACCCATGTTGGTTATCACTTATAATATTATTTACAGTCACATACTCCTGTATATTGTCCCTTAAGAGTCCTTCAAACATTTTTCCCATGACAGAAGTTAAACTAACTAGTCTATAATTACCTGTGGAGGACATTTAATTTGGCCACAACAATGCCTTTCTCTTATTCTGCATTTAGAGCAGCAGACATCAAGCAAGTTAGAATGGCGACAGGTTGTCTACAGTATTTTCAAATATTCTGTTGGTTTATGTATCATCTATTGCAGTTTATGAAAAATAATATCAAATTAGTTCATCTCTAAGAAAGATGTATAATATAAGATGTATAAAATAATCCTTCTTATGCCATTCTTGAAGCATCAGTTAATATGATGTGATCTTTTATTTCTCTTTTCTTGCATCAATAAAGTATTGAAATTTTACATGTAAGCCTCTATGAGAAGACATAACAATAAGTCAGTGTGTATGACGCCAGCATGGAAGAATGAATGTGAAAGATGACAAGGTAACTGTCATCAGTTGTCTTAATTACTAGACCCTTCAAAGCCAATTTATTTGCATCGTGCCAGAAAGACAATTCTGTGGTTTGCAGGTGATGATATTGGAAGCATTTTGATATACATTGTAGTCTTCGCTAGCAGAGCAATAAACCACTGCAGTACAGTATCTGGCAGTGAGGGAATGAAATATTCATGACATAAAGCTACAGTTATTTACAGTATTTGCTAATGCTCAGTTAGCGATACGATTAGTATTCATAAACCTGTTCTAAATGTCCTGAAAAGAATTTTTATAATATGCATTAATTTTTTTGTTTTTGTTTTCCTAGCGAAATAGGTAGATGATGTTCAGGTGCCTATTGTGCTTTAGAATCTGTACTCCGTACACCACTGTATATGGGAGTGCTGATTCCCCTGCAGCCGCGCTTTACAGGCAGGAGCTCCACAGTACTTCACTCTTCCACTTGTGCCCACTCTGTTAACACATCCATGCCAGGCTTCCCAAATGAATGTCCATTCAACTGAATTTTCCACAAGTAGACTCTAATCAAGGTGTAAAAACATCTTAAACAGGGCCGGAGCAAGGATTTTTGCCACCCTAGGCAAAAGAAAAGTTTGCCCCCCCCATGTGACATCACAATGCCCCACCCATATGATCTGCCATATTAACTAATGCCAGTGCTGCACACAGTGCATGTTTACATTAAAAAGCCTGCAGGGACAGGCTATAAAGACCAGAGCCACTACATTAAGCTGCAGTGGTTTTGGAGACTATAGTTTCCCTTTAATGTGAGGTAAATTAGAGACTAGTGCCACGAATAATATACTAGATTGCCTACTTACAACCAGATGAGTATGGGCTCTAGCTGCAGTCTGGCTCCCCTGGTCTTGTGTGTTTCTGTGTGTGTAAGGGATGCATTGTGTGTTTTTGTGTATGTGTGCAAGGGGTGCATTGTCTTTGTGTGTAAGGGTTGCATTGTGTGTGTGTGTGTGTGATGGATGTCAATCTCTCCCCCCTTGTCACTCTCTTCTCCCCCCACTCCCTTGTCACTCTCCCCCCTGTCACTCTCTTCTCCCCCCTCCCTCTATTGTCACTCTATTCTCCCCCCTCCCTCCCTTGTCCCTCTTATTCCCCCCTCACTCTCTTTCTCACCCTATCCCTTGTCACTCTCTTTCTCACCCCCCACCTCCCTTGTCACTCTCTCCCCCTCCCTTGTCACTCTCATCTCCCCTCCCTCCCTTGTCACTCTCATCCCCTCTCCCTCCCTTGTAACTCTCATTCCCCCCCTCCCTTGTAACTCTCATTCCCCCCCTCCCTCCCTTGTCACTCTCTTTCCCCCCTCCCTTGTCACTATCATTCCCCCCTCCCTCCCTTGTCACTCTCATTCTGACCCCTCCCTCACTTGTCACTCTCATTCCCCTCTGACTCACTTTTCACTCTCATTCACACCCTCCCTCCCTTGTCACTCTCTTTCTTAGACCCTCCCTCCCTTGTCACTCTTCCTGTCAGTCCGGCCAGGTACAGGAAACAAAAGCTCCTGTACCCACGGACCCGGACAGAGCTTGGCCACGCTACACCAGAGGGACTGACAGGAGGGAGTGCTGAGCGCTTCCCTCCTGTCAGTCCCTCTCTTCATGCTGCGTCCGGACGGTGCACCCTCATTGACGGGCCAGCCCGTGCAGTGCTGCAGCAGCCTGAGGCTCTCTATAGAGATAAATGTTAATAGTCATAAAGCAATGAGTCTAAATACTTATGTCCATGTAATATTTTAGATTTTTCTCTTTTAATAAATTAGCAAACATTTCTAAAATTCTGTTTTCACTTTCTCATTATGGGGTATTGAGTGCAGATTGATGGAGGAATTTTTTTTTTTTAGCACAAAGCTAAAAAACTTAACAAAATGTGAAAAAGGGTTAGAGAGACTTTCAAAATGCACTGTAAGAATCACACATATAATCTCTTAAACATAGTTATTCTCATGACAGCTGTACTGCGCTGGCCAGGACTTTAAAGATGACGCCTGCTCGTAAATGCAGCGGGCACCATTGCCACCGGATGCCTGCTGTTTCTTACAGCAGACACCTATGGCTAATGTCCATGAGTAGTGTTGAGCGCGAATATTCGAATAGCGAATTTTTTTAGCGAATATCGGCACTTCGCTAATTCGCGAATATTTCGAATATAGCGCTATAAATTCGCTATTTCGAATATTCGTTTTTTTTTTTTTAGTTATATTTTTTTGTTTCCCCCTTCCCAAAAGTAGTTCTTACCTGTCCTGAGGATTCCTGGCTTCCTGGCTGCTCTAGTCAGTGCCCGTTGCCGCTTCTGCCGACTTCCGTGCTCATGAAGCGTCCCCATCACCATGGGAACGTCTCAATATACCAAAATGTACTGTCGGATTTGAGGAATTACGTTGAAATGGCAATGTGATTAATTCAAGTTATATTAATCGCATTGCGATTACAACTTAGCACTGCTATCTTACATAGGCTAGAATTAACGAATATGGAATATAGCACTAGCAGTGCTAAGTTGAAATCGCAATGCGATTACTTCAAGTTAAATTAATCGCATTGCGAATTCAACTTAGCACTGCTGCTATATTCCATATTCGTTAACTTTGTTCATTCTAGCAAGCAGACCCATTATAAACCCAGCTCTAAGTTGAAATCGCAATGCGATTAATATAACTTGAATTAATCGCTTTGCGATTTCAATGTAATTCCTCAAATCCGACAGTACATTTTAGGATATGGAGACGTTCCCATGGTGATGGGGACGCTCCATGAGCACGGAAGTTTATGGTTGGCTTGGTAGAATTAGCGAATAGCGAATATGACGAATGTATTCGTTATATTTCTCAAAACGAAGATAACGAAGTATTCTACATCTTCGTTTTAGCTACCTATTCGTCAACTTCGCTAATTCTAGCAATCAAATAGGAGGGTTGACTATAGAGACAGCTGTGTTAAATTCGCTATGCGATTTTTTTTTTTTTAATAGAATAATTATATTACTTGATATAATTATTATAATTATTCTATTTATTAAAAAAAAAATTATATAATCGCATAGCGAATTAAACACAGTTGTCTCTAATATAGTCAACCTTCCTATTTGATTGCTAGAATTAGAGAAGCTGATGAATAGGTTGCTAAAACGAAGATGTAGAATACTTCGTTATCTTCGTTTTGAGGAATATGACGAATACATTCGTCATATTCGTCATCTTCGCTATAATTCTAGATATGAAACCAATAGGAAAGTAGCCTTAAGTTAAAATCGCAATACGCAATTATTTAAATCGCATATTAATCGCGATAACTAATGACGAGGATTCAATTTCGACGAATATGAAACGAATATTCTTTCGAATATTCGCGAATTTCGTTGAAATCGAATATGGCACCTGCCGCTCATCACTATCCATGAGCAGCGGCAATGCCAGTCACTGACTTTTAACCCTTCAGATGCTGTGGTCTAATGTGACCAGGGCATCTGGACACACTAAAACCGGGTGTGCTCCGGGAGGTGATGTGTGCAGCAGCCAACTATAAAAAAGATGTAAAAATTAAATAAATAAATAAATAAATATTTTTAAAAGTAAAAAATAAAATATATAAAAATTCAAAATGAAAATAAAAAAACACCTTATTGGCATTGCTGCAAAACACCCATACCATTAAAATATAAAAATATGTATCCCACACAGAAAATGGCAAAATGGGAAAAAAAGTCAAAATGGAAAGTTCGCAGTTTTTTGTTCACTTCTCCACCCACAAAAAAATAAATAAAAAGTCATACACAACCCAAAATGGTATCACTGAAATGTACAGATTGCCCTGTAAAAAAAGAGCCCTCACACAACTCCATACACATAGCTACAAAAAAGTTATAGGGTCAGAATATTTTTCACTATAAAAATGCAAGAAAAATGATATATATGTGGTATTGCTGTAATTGTGCTGACCTGGAGAATAATGCTGACCTGGGAATGCCGTTAAAACAAAACTCATAAATCTGTTGTGGAATTGCGTTTTTTTTTAAATTTCACCCCATTTGGAATTATTTTCCAGCTCACCACTATATCATATGCAATATTAAATGGTGGAATTAGAAAGTGCAACTTGTTCCACAAAAAACAAGCGCTCATACGGTTATGTGAACAAAAAAATAAAAAAGTTAAGGCCCCAGAGAAGCAGGGAGTGAAAAACGTGAACGCAAAAATGGAAAAAACCTGTGGGGCTGAAGGGGTTAAACTGTATGTGTTTGTCTATATGCATTGACACTGTAAGCTGTCTTTGCACAGGACAACAAAGCCCTTGGTCTCGAAGTTTAACAATAGATATATGAAGTACAATAGAATCAGAAATTGGACTTTGATGTCTACACATTTGTCTTTTCCAACTTCTTGTACTTCTTTTTATATGTTCCAAACCTGTTTTATAGCTTAATAAACTCATATATCAACTTGGGTTTAATGTGGATTAATTACTTGCCTTGCTATCAAATGAACCATCAGAGCTCTGTTAGAGGTTGGAATTATATCTTCTAATATCAAAGCAATGAAGCAGTAATGTGTATGTTTAGAAGTAGCCTGAAAATAGCTGTGAGTGAATAAAATAGCCATCAAATGTTTACAAAGCATAGTTATACTCATTCACTATTGACTTTCAGAAGACTTCAGACGGCCTGACAAAATGTGCTCTCATCTTGTTATTTGCTAAACTGCTATTTCCCAAAATTATTCTACAGGACAAAGACTATTATCCTTAGCGCATCTACACAATTTCCGTAGCTTTCTCCTCGCTCAATCTTGCCAAAATGTCTATGTCATTAAAAGCCCTAAAGCAAATAGAGCAGGAACCTTGAGAAAGTAAAATATTAATATTGCTGCTGAAGCAGGTTTTCTTTTGATTTATGCTGGTACAATTACAGTTAGAGATGGATAGTACCCAATATTTTGTCTGAGAAAATAAGATGTTGAGATGTAGTAATGCCAACTGTTATAGATAACAAAAACCTGAATACCATGGTTTCCTTTTCTTCTGTTTAGATGTTTTTCCATCTTGTTTTTTTCTTACTACTGTAATTTGAAAATTATTTTTGACTCAGAAAACTGATCTCCAGTAGTGATGGCCCCTTAGTGTTCCCATTACAGTAGTGTTTGCCTCATTGGTACCCCCTTATAGTAGTGCTGGCCCTGTCAGTATTACTGCGGGGCCGTGGAATGGAACTACCATGTGCTGTCCTCATCTTTTGCGGCCCCATTGAAATGAATGGGTCCGCACCCTTTCTGCAATTTTGCAGATTCAGAAATGCAGACGTGTGAATGGACACTTAATCGTGTATTATGTTACACTTCAGTTCTTCAGTTTTGTGTTACAGTAGTTATCTCTTTTGTAATGATTTATGTTATGCCTTGAACATAGAGGCTCATTCATGAAAAAATGACAGCAGAAAGACTATAAAGCTCTCTTAACTTGAAACCAAGCATTGATTGGATTCATTGGTCTTAAGAGTAAATTCATGTATTCGTCATAATCCTCAAAACAAAGATAGCGAAGTATTTTCCATCTTTGTTTTAGCTACCTATTCGTCAACTTCGCTAATTCTAGCAATAAAATAGTAAGGTTGACTATAGAGACAGCTGTGTTTAATTTGCTATGCGATTATATTACTTTGCTTTTTTTTTTATAAATAGAATAATTATAATACTTGATAATTATTATAATTATTCTATTTATTAACAAAAAAATAATAATATAATCACATAGCGAATTAAACACAGCTGTCTCTATAGTCAATCTTCCTATTTGATTGCTAGAATTATCGAAGTTGACGCATAGGTAGCTAAAACGAAGATGTAGAATACTTAGTTATCTTCGTTTTGAGGAATATGATCAATACATTCGTCATATTCGCTAATTCTACCAAGCCAACCATAGAAACCAGGTCTAAGTTGAAATCGCAATGCGATTAATATAACTTAGACCTGATTTACTATGGTTGGCTTGGTAAAAGAAGATGACGATTGACGAATGTATTATGTAGAACTACTTTTGGCAAGTAGGAAAGAAAAAAATATAACAATAAAAAAACAAACAAAAAAAAACCTGAAACGCATATTCGAAATAGCGAATATATAGTGCTATATTCCCCATATTCCCGAATTAGCGAAGTGCAGACATTCACTAAAAGAATTCGCTATGAGAATATCCGCGCTTAACACTATTGATGCATCAGGCTGTAATACTAAATGAGTGGCATGGTTTTCCCACGTCAATTTATGATGATGTTCCATGTGTTGACGCAGGGACATTGTGCCAACAGGAAGGAGGGGTTCGGGTTCCTGGAGAACTGGGCCGACTTCTCTGTTGGCTACAGGCTCTATCGTAGGGACGGGCTGCACCTTAATGGGGAAGGGGCAGCTGTGTTGGGGAGAAAGATGGCTAGAAGGTTGGAGGAGTGTTTAAACTAGGGACTGGGGGGGAGGGTAATTACGTTATAGGAGGGGAAGATAGTGGAGATAGAGACCAGGGGCGAGGTAGTGTGTCTGGGGGAGGAATGGAAGGGGGGACTAGAACAGCTCAGAATGAAAGATGTAGGGTAAAAAATACACATAAACCTGTCAAATGTATGTATACTAATGCCAGAAGCCTGACTAACAAGACTGGTGAACTGGAATTAGTGATGTGTGAGGAGGACTATGACGTACTGGGAATAACTGAGACATGGCTGGATGATAGCTATGACTGGGCAGTTAATATAAAAGGTTACGATCTGTTTAGAAAGGATCATCAAAACCGGAGAGGTGGAGGGGTCTGCCTCTATGTAAAGGGACATGAACATGTGGAGTCACTGTGGGTAGAAATACATGGAGCAAAAAACAATAATAAAATACTAATTGGAGTGTATTATAAACCACCTAATATACCAGAGTCCACAGAAAATCTATTACTAAACGAGATAGACGAGGCGGCAAATCATAATGAAGTCGTTATCATGGGGGACTTCAACTACCCAGATATAGACTGGGAAACTGAAAGCTGTACATCCCAAAAAGGAAACAGGTTCTTGGCAATAGCCAAAGACAATTTCCTTTTCCAACTGGTTCAGGACCCCACTAGAGGGACGGCCATACTGGACTTAGTATTAACCAATAGACCTGATAGAACAACAGATGTGCAGGTTGGGGGACACCTGTGAAATAGTGACCATAAAGTTATAACCTTCCAATTATCCTTAAACGAGAGTTTCTAAAGGGAGGAACAAAAATACCAAACTTCAAAACAGCTAAATTTAGCCAACTAAGCGAGGCCATAGGCCTAACTAACTGGGACAAAGTCCTCAAAAATAAAAATACAACCATAAAATGGGAGATTTTTAAAAGCATTGTAACATCTAATTGTGAGAGGTACATACCTTATAGGAATAAAAGGCTAAGGAACAATAAGAAACCAATGTGGATAAATGGAACCGTAAAGAAGGCAATAAATGACAAAAAGAAAGCATATAAATCACTAAAACAGGAGGGGAGTCAGGAAGCACTGATAAACTATAAGGAAAAAAATAGAATATGTAAAAAACTAATAAAATTTGCCAAACTAGAGACCGAGAGATTAATTGCCAAAGAGAGTAAAACTAACCCTAAAATGTTCTTCAATTATATAAATAGTAAAAAATATAAATCTGAAGGAGTCGGCCCTCTACATAGCAATGAGTGGGGTGTTGCAGAGAGTGACGAGGATAAAGCAAAACTATAAAATATTTTTTTCTCCACTATATTCACTGAGGAAAATAAACTGTCAGATGAAATGCAGAATGTAAAAGTAAATTCCCCATTAAAAGTGCCCTGTCTGACCCAGGAAGAAGTACAACAGCGACTTAAAAAGATTAAAATAGATAAATCACCAGGACCGGATGGCATACACCCCCGTATCCTAAGGGAATTAAGTGATGTCATAGCCAGACCATTATTTCTGATATTTACGGACTCTATAATAACAGGGAATATTCCACAGGATTGGCGCATAGCAAATGTGGTGCCAATATTCAAAAAGGGTCCAAAAACAGAGCCTGGAAATTATAGGCCGGTAAGTTTAACATCTATTGTTGGTAAACTGTTTGAAGGGTTTCTAAGAGATGCTATTTTGGAGTATCTCAATGAAAATAAGCAAATAACGCCATATCAGCATGGCTTCATGAGGGATCGGTCATGCCAAACGAATTTAATCAGCTTCTATGAGGAGGTAAGTTCTAGACTTGACAGCGGCCAATCAATGGATGTCGTATATCTGGACTTCTCCAAAGCATTTGACACCGTACCTCATAAAAGGTTAGTATATAAAATGAGGATGCTCGGACTGGGAGAAAATGTCTGTATGTGGGTAAGTAACTGGCTAAGTGAAAGAAAACAGAGGGTGGTTATTAACGGTAGATACTCAGATTGGGTCACTGTAACTAGTGGGGTACCTCAGGGGTCAGTATTGGGCCCTATTCTCTTCAATATATTTATTAATGATCCTGTAGAAGGCCTGCACAGTAAAATATGTATTTTTGCAGATGACACTAAACTGTGTAAAGTAATTAACACTAAAGAGGACAGTTTTCTGCTACAGAGGGATCTGGATAGACTGGAGGCTTGGGCAGAAAAATGGCAGATGAGGTTTAACACTGACAAATGTAAAGTTATGCACATGGGAAGGAATAATGCAAGTCACCCGTACATATTAAATGGTAAAACACTCGGTAACACTGACATGGAAAAGGATTTAGGAATTTTAATAAACAGCAAATTAAGCTGCAAAAACCAGTGTCAGGCAGCTACTGCCAAGGCCAATAAGATAATGGGTTGCATCAAAAGGGGCATAGACGCCCGTGATGAGAACATAGTCCTACCACTTTACAAATCACTAGTCAGACCACACATGGAGTACTGTGTACAGTTCTGGGCTCCTGTGAACAAGACAGACATAGCAGAGCTGGAGAGGGTTCAGAGGAGGGCAACTAAAGTAATAACTGGAATGAGGGATCTACAGTACCCTGAAAGGTTATCAAAATTAGGGTTATTCACTTTAGAAAAAAGACGACTGAGGGAAGATCTAATAACTATGTATAAATATATCAGGGGTCAGTACAGAGATCTGTCCCATCATCTATTTATCCCCAGGACTGCGACTGTGACAAGGGGGTTTGTACACAAACATAGAAAAGGATTCTTCACTGTAAGAGCAGTGAGACTATGGAACTCTCTACCTGAGGAGGTGGTGATGGTGAGTACAATAAAGGAATTCAAGAGGGGACTGGATTTATTTCTGGAGTGTAATAATATTACAGGCTACAGCTACTAGAGAGGGGTCGTTGATCCAGGGAGTTATTCTGATTGCCTGATTGGAGTCGGGAAGGAATTTCTTTCCCCTTAAGTCGGGAAAATTGGCTTCTGCCTCACAGGGGTTTTTTGCCTTCCTCTGGATCAACTTGTAGGAAACAGGCCGAACTGGATGGACAAATGTATATACTATGTCACTATGTTACTATGTTAACATTAGCACCCTGGCTGCGCCTCACTTTCTGCCTAAGCATCCTGCATATTGACACGCTAATGTCCCCCAGCGACCTGGTGAAAATTCCCACACTGCTTACTATTTTCCCTCCACCACTACCTGATGCCTGCCTGCCGCTGCTTTTATGAACCAGTGCACAGCTAGTGTGTTCCTGACAGGTAGTCTTCCAAGTAGCAGACAGCGTACCCCTCCTGTCTTTCACTGCAGATGTCCCACTGCTTTCACCTTGCTGTCTCACAGGAACGCTTCCACCCTGCTGTCTCATGGGCAAGTTTCCACCCTGTTGTCTCACGTGCACACTGCCACCCTCACCCCTGATGATGATGATGATGACCCTCTTTACCCGTCTCCCACATGTAATCGGCTATATCATCATCTACATCTGTTTCGTCATCACTTGTGTCTCTTGCACACATCCCTGACCTCTCGTAACATGTGCTCCCGCCAGACTGTTATCATCAGTAGTTGCATGCCTAGAGAAGTCTGCAGCGGATTTCTCCTCCATGTATGGGCTGGCCTGTAACTGCTGACTGTGCTCACAAGACTGTCCTTTCAAGCTCATCCTCGCTGAAAAGTGGAGCAGAGATGGCGGCATACATTTCTTGGCTAGCAGAAGGATCAATAAAGCAAGAGGCAGGTTCAGGACATAAGAGGGCACAGAGGCGGTTCCTGAACCATGCTAAGGCCTCTTTCACACTAGCGTTGTTAGGATCCGGCGTGCACTTCCGTCGCCGGAATACACGCCGGATCCTGCACAACGCAATTGAACTGAAAGCATTTGAAGACTGATCAGTCTTCAAAATGCTTTCAGTGTTACTATGGCAGCCAGGACGCTACTAGCGTCCTGGTTGCCATAGTAGCAGTGGGGAGCGGGGGAGCGGCATAGCACATTCCGTGCGGCTCCCGGGCGCTCTGAATGACGCCAGAGCGCCCGCGCGCATGGATCACGTGATCCGTGCGATCACGTGATCTATGCACTGGGGCGCCCTGACGTCATCCTAGAGCATCCCGGGAGCCGCACGGAATGTAAGTATGCTGCCCCCGCTCCCCTACTTTTACTATGGCAACCAGGACTTTAGCGTCCTGGCTGCCATAGTAACTATTGACAAAGCTAAACGTCGGTTCCGGCAATGCGCGGAAACGACGTTTAGCTAAAGGCCGGATCCAGACTAATGCCCTTCAATGGGCATTAATTCCGGATCCGGCGTTGCGGCATGTCTTCCGGATTTTTGGACGGAGACAAATCCGCAGCATGCTGCGCTTTTGTCAACGTCCAAAAAACGTTCACATACTGAACGGAAGACATCCTGATGCATCCTGAACGGATTTCTCTCCATTCAGGATGCATGGGGATAATCCTGATCAGTAGCTTTCCGTCCTAGAGACCCGAGGACGGATCTCTAGGACGGAAAGCTAAAACGCTAGTGTGAAAGAGGCCTAAGCGTGGTATCAGAGGAATCCACCGATTCCTGGCTGTGTGTATCTGTTGTTAATTGAGATTATGTTGAAAAGTGAGTCAACCATTGCAGTACAGCTGGATTGTTGGTCAAAACACGACCGCTGGATGACAGTGGCAGCTCTGGCCTGTTGCTGCAGCTGCTACCACTCTCATTTCTTTTGCTGATACTTGTACCAGCTACAGCAACATTTTTGCCACTTCCCGTTCCTTTGGAGGGCCCAGGCAACTGTCTGATGGCCATAGTGTACAGTAACTGTATCAGTAATGTAACAGATTAACTAAGAATGTAGCAGCAGTGGAACAAGATGTACATGGCAATTGTAAGAGGGTGCAAGGTGTTGTTTTTGATAGCAGGTACGTGTCACCGAGGTTGCTGGCCTCGGTGAGGTAAGAGCCGGGGTTTTTGGTCTGCAGCAGCTAGTGCTGCTCTGTTAAATAGCATGGCTGCAAAGCCGATCCGGGCCGGCTCTTACTGGGAGCAGCTAAAGAGTAGGGTGGGTGGCTGCTCCCCACGGTCCAGTCCATGTTTTGGGGCTGGGTATAAAACGCAGCCAGCAGCTGTGTCTGGGTGTGTGTGATTATCCTGGAGCCTGCAAACAGGGCTGAGGAATTCTCTGTCCTGGAGGAAGGAGCTCAGCAAGGTGGTGTTGCCCTGCGACCTGAAGGTGGAATCGCCTGCGGCTGAGCCGACTGCTAGGTGTGAACCCGCACCTAAACCACCCAAGGTGACTGGACCGTGTGTTGGCCTGTTTTTGGTTTTTCCACATGATTTCTGTTGTGTATGAACTGTCACCAAGAGACTGTTTTCATTTCTGGTGTGCAAGTGTGAATAAAACACTGTTTGATGCACAATCTGGACTCCTTGTTTTGCCTCTAAACTGCACCCGCACCGCTGTCTACCAGAGCGACTCCCACATTTGGTGTCGGATGCGGGCATGCGCAGTGAGGCTGGCGTGAACGCCGAACTTTGTTTTTTGCTGGGCAAAAGTGAATGTCCTATATTAAGCCGGCAAAGTTGCAGCCTGTGATCCCCGACAAAATGGAGGCGGCTGTGAAAGCCCTCATAGAGGCTAACGTGCAGCAGCGGGAGACCAACCAGCTACTGCTACAGCACGTGATGGCGTTGCAAGCGGCAGGAGCGTCCCACCGCGCCCACGATGCCCGGAAAGCTGTCCGCACCGCGATCCCTAAGATGACCCCTCGGATGATGTTGAGACCTATCTGGCGGTGTTCGAGAAGGTGGCCGTGAGGGAGAAATTACCCCGAGAACAGTGGGCAGAGGTCATCGCTCCGTTCCTGGCGTCTGGACCCCAGCAAGTATTTTTGACCTCCCAGGTGACCAAGCAGCTGACTACCCGACTGTGAAAGGTGAGATCCTGGCAAGACTGGGGGTGAATGTTTTGGTCCGGCCCAGCGGGTGCATCAGTGGGAGTTTAACCCGGCTGAACCCGCCCGGCCACAATACTCATGACTTGCTACAACGGTTGCAAAATGGCTGCAGCCAGACATACTGACTCCCACTGCTATGCTCGACCGTCTGTTAGCCGATGTCTTCTGGAGGGCTTTGCCTTACCCTCTCCAGCACTGGATCGGCCAGGTATCGCCCACCAATGCCCTGGAGATGGTCGACCTGGTGGAGCGGTACGAGGCCACCAGAAACCTGCAGGGGAGTCTTGCTGGGAAGGGGTCAGTTAAACCCCGGAGGCCTCTGCCCCAGTTCCAACGTCCGCGACAGAGCGGCCTGCACGGAATATACCCCTGCGAGCCCGCCTCCCGTGGTATGCTGGAGGTGTCAGGAGCCAGGCCACATCAGGGCCGACTGTCCGCGTCGGGATGAGCTGATGGAGGTGAACTACGGGGGTCGCCACTCCTTGTATGCACGGAAGCTGTGCGCAACTGGCACCCGTGAGGTACAAGACCATAACCACCTGTGTCAGGTAGAGGTGGGAGATTCGCTGGCGGTGGCTCTGCTGGACTCCGGGAGTTTAGTCTCCCTGGTAAGGGCTGCCCTGGTACGGCCTGCGGAGTATACTGGCCGTAAAGTCGGGGTCCTGTGCATCCACGGAGACCTGAAAGACTATCCCACTGCACTAGTGACTTTGTCCACAGCGGCTGGTAGGTGGACCCACGAGGTGGCTGTCGCTACTACACTCCCACACGAACTAATACTTGGGAGGGACTTCCCGGTTTTCCGGCGCTGTGGCCGGCAATAAAGGTATCTGAGGGACCCGAGACAGGGGTGACCCTAGCAGAGTGGCCTGATACCGCTGGAAGGCCAGAACCCTGGGAGCCCGAGTCTGAAGGGCCGGCGGTAGGGGTGACCACTGCTCCGGCGGTAGAGGGGGAAACAACCCCACTGAGTGTAATGGTGGGAGACACGGAGGACTTGCCACCGGGACCTGAGTTGGCAGACCTCAATGTCTCCGGGGAAAATTTTGGGACCGCACAACACCGGGACCAAACCCTAACCAGGGCCTGGGAGAATGTGCTGGAAATTGATGGTAAACCCCAGAAACCAGGGGCTGAATTAATGTTCCCACGATTTATTGTTCTACAGGATATGTTGTATCGGGTGAACCAAGTCCGAGGTGAACCTGTTGAACAGTTGGTGGTGCCCACAGCGTATCGCAAGCTTGTCATGGAGCTTGCCCACCAACATGTTCTTGGGGGACACCTGGGGTGGCAGAAAACCCAGGACCGCATACTGCAGCGGTTTTATTGGCCCGGTGTGTTCAAGGAGGTAGAAGATTATTGTAAGTCCTGTCCAACCTGTCAGATAACTAGCCCCCAGCCTCATTTCCGTAGTCCTCTGGTACCTCTGCCAATTATTGAAGTACCGCTTGAGCGAATCGCTATGGATTTAATTGGGCCTGTACCAAAGTCTCGCCAGGGGCCACCAACACATTCTGGTAGTTCTCGACTATGCCACTCGGTATCCGGAGGCGGTGCCTCTGCGACATACCTCAGCTAGGCTCATTGCCAAAGAGTTAATGGAGATGTTTTCCCGTGTGGGCCTGCCAAAAGAGGTTCTGACAGACCAAGGGACCCCTTTTATGTCCAAAGTAATGAAGGAACTGTGTAAATTGTTGCGTATAAAGCAGTTACGGACGTCCGCTTACCATCCGCAAACAGACGGTCTTGTTGGAGAGGTTTAACCAAACTCTAAAAAATATGTTAAAAAGGGTGGTGTCTAGAGATGGGAAGGACTGGGACCTGCTTCTGCCCTATCTCATGTTCGCAGTGCGAGAGGTACCCCAGGCCTCTACTGGGTTCTCGCCCTTCGAACTGCTTTATGGCAGACACCCTCGGGGCCTGTTGGATATCGCCAAGGAAGCATGGGAACAACAGCCTGTCCCCCACAAAAGTGTCATTGAGTATGTCACCCAGATGCAGGAACGGATAGAAAGGGTGTTGCCGCTGGTCCGGGAGCATATGGAGGCAGCGCAACAAGCCCAGAGTAGGGTGTATAATCGTCAGGCTCGGGTACGGGGCTTCCATCCGGGAGATCGGGTTTTGGTTCTGGTACCCACCCTTGACAGCAAGTTCCTAGCTAGGTGGCAGGGCCCCTATGAGGTGATCGAGAAGGTAGGGGAAGTAAATTACAAAGTACACCAGCCAGGCGGCGCAAGCCGGAGCAGGTGTACCACGTGAATTTACTTAAGCCGTGGAAAGATAGGGACACAGCCGACGACCACAGCCCCCGGCCAGGGCTTCTAGGTGAAAGGGTCCAGCCCCACAGTTCGAGGCCTGTGAAGCAGTAACCACGGTAAAATTGCAGACAGCCTGTCTTCCAAACAAGTTCAGGAAGTCAGGGAGTTCATCAGTCGGAACACGGATGTGTTCTCGACCTCCCTGGCCGCACGTCTCTCATCCAACATGACATCGCCACTGAGCCTCAGGCCAAGATCCGGTTAAAACCATACCGGGTACCCGAGGCTCGGCGACGGGCCATCGCGGAGGAAGTACAGTTAATGTTGAAGCTCGATGTCATTGAGGAGTCGAAAAGTGAGTGGGCCAGTCCCATAGTCCTAATACCTAAGCCGGATGGGACGCTACGGTTCTGCAACGACTTTCGCAAGTTAAATGAAGTATCCAAGTTTGACGCGTATCCCATGCCCCGAGTAGACGAGCTGGTTGAAAGTTTAGGACAAGCCCGTTATTTTTCTGTGCTGGACCTCACTAAAGGGTACTGGCAGGTACCCTTAACGGAGTCGGCTAAGGAAAAACCGCATTTGTTACCCCGCAGGGCCTGTATCACTACAAGGTGTTACCCTTTGGCCTGCATGGCGCCCCGCCACTTTCCAAAGGTTAATGGACATAGTGCTGCGACCACATCGCCGGTACGCCTCGGCCTACTTAGATGATGTAGTCATCCACAGCACCGACTGGGAAAGCCATTTACCCAAGGTGCAGGCGGTAGTGGATGCCCTGAGGAAAGCCGGACTGACCGCTAACCCAAAGAAGTGCTCCATAGGGTTAGAGGAGACAAAATATCTGGGATATGTAATTGGGCGGGAGTCATCAAACCTCAGGTAACCAAGGTAGAGGCCATTCGTAACTGGCCCCGACCGGTCACCACCAGGCAGGTAAAGTCGTTCCTGGGGATTGTAGGTTACTACATGAGGTTTGTGCCCCACTTTGCCACAATAGCAGCGCCGTTGACAGACCTCTTGAAGGGGCGAAAGTCTGGGAGGGTTAGCTGGAGTGAGAAGGCGGAGGAGGCTTTCGCCGCGTTGAAGTCGGCCCTGTGTGGGTCCCCGGTTTTGGTGACACCCGACTTCAACAAGGAGTTTGTCGTACAGACCGACGCCTCGGAGGTAGGCCTCGGTGCGGTACTGTCTCAGGAGGTCAACGGGAAGAACATCCCGTTGTCTTCCTGAGCCGTAAGCTCAATCCCGCCGAGTCCAGATATAGTATAGTGGAGAGGGAGTGCCTGGCTATCAAGTGGGCACTCGAATCTCTCCGCTACTACTTGTTAGGGAGGAGGTTCCGTCTGGTGACCGACCATTCCCCTCAAATGGATGAGTCAGGCCAAGGAGAGGAATGCTCGGGTCACCAGGTGGTTCCTATCTCTTCAGAATTTCAAATTCTTCGTGGAACACAGGGCAGGCCGCTTGCAGGGCAACGCAGATGCCCTGTCCCGCGTCCACTGCCTCACGTGTGTTCACCCCTCAGGGCTGAACAAAGGGGGTGTGTAAGAGGGTGCAAGGTGTTGTTTTTGATAGCAGGTACGTGTCACCGAGGTTGCTGGCCTCGGTGAGGTAAGAGCCGGGTTTTTGGTCTGCAGCAGCTAGTGCTGCTCTGTTAAATAGCATGGCTGCAAAGCCGATCCGGGCCGGCTCTTACTGGGAGCAGCTAAAGAGTAGGGTGGGTGGCTGCTCCCCACGGTCCAGTCCATGTTTTGGGGCTGGGTATAAAACGCAGCCAGCAGCTGTGTCTGGGTGTGTGTGATTATCCTGGAGCCTGCAAACAGGGCTGAGGAATTCTCTGTCCTGGAGGAAGGAGCTCAGCAAGGTGGTGTTGCCCTGCGACCTGAAGGTGGAATCGCCTGCGGCTGAGCCGACTGCTAGGTGTGAACCCGCACCTAAACCACCCAAGGTGACTGGACCGTGTGTTGGCCTGTTTTTGATTTTTCCACATGATTTCTGTTGTGTATGAACTGTCACCAAGAGACTGTTTTCATTTCTGGTGTGCAAGTGTGAATAAAACACTGTTTGATGCACAATCTGGACTCCTTGTTTTGCCTCTAAACTGCACCCGCACCGCTGTCTACCAGAGCGACTCCCCACACAATATATTAGACCGCCGTTTAATATGGAGTCTGAGACAAATTATGTATAAGTATAAAATAACAGATTAACTATGAATGCTGTAGCAGTTCAACAAGATGCACAAGGCAATATATCAGACCGCACTTTAATACTGAGGCACAGTACGTTTTTGTGCAACGTGCTGATCTCTCAGCTGGAGTAGTCGCAGAGTGTAGGATGAAAGGGGTATACTGTGGCCTAATGTTTGTGTCACGGTGCTCCTACCTTCAGGCTGTGGCTTACTGGGGGTCAGTCTCCGTTGCAAAGATTGAGTTGAATAATAATGTGAAGTCCAGAATTAGGTATGTTTCAATCGTGTTTACTTGAATAACTTGAATATGACAGTATAATCGATTTAAATGGTTTAGTGCAATTCTCCTTTACTTGGTTCCAGCATGATACAATATGGTGGCAGGCCTTCTAAATGCTGCTCTCATTCCTAACTGGCTTTGGCTTCAATATAGTTTGCTGAGGAGGGTACATTTTCCCCGTTTTCCCTCTACTCATTAACCTCTTAAGGACGAAGGGCGTACATGTACGCCCTTCGTCCGCACTTTAAAGATGGCGCCCGCTCCCGCACGGAGCGGGCGCATGAGCTGCGGGTAAACGCTTGATTCATCAAGCTGACACCCGCAGCTCATGTCCGTGACCGGCAGCGATGCCGATCGCGGACATTTAACCCCTCAGATGCCGTGGTCAATCCTGACCACGGCATCTGATCGCACAAAAACCGAAAGTTTCACTTTCGGTTTGTGCTCCGGCTCCCCTGATGGCCACAAGGGGGAGCCGGAGCATGCATGTAGTAGCCTAGGTCTCTGTGAATGAAACCTAGGTTACTACATAGTATTCCTATGGAGCCTATGACTGTAATAGGCTCCATAGGAAATATGCGATTTTTTCATATATTCATATATATATATATTCATTTTTCATATATTCATATTTTTTCATATATTTTTCATATATATGAGAATAGCAATCTGATGATGGCATCTTATAGTTCCCTATGGGAACTATAAGAAAGTGGTAAAAAAAAATAAAAAGTTTAAAAAATAAAAAAAAAATAAAAAAAAATATAAAAATTCAAATCACCCCCCTTTCCCCAAAATGAAAATAAAATAAATAAAAAAATTAAAAAATTACACATAATGGGTGTCGCAATGTGCGAAAACGCCCATACTATAATAATATTAAAAAATATTCACCATACGGTAAACATAAAAACGGAAAAAAAGCATCCAAATGGCTAATTCGCCATTTTTGGACGCTTCATTTCCTAAAAAAAAATGAATAAAAAGTGATCAAAACATCATACGCACCCCATAATGGTATCAATTAAAAGTTCAGATTGCCCCGCAAAAAATGAGCCCCTAGACTGCTCCGTACGCATAATTACAAAAAAGTTATAGGGGTCAAAACATGGCGACAAAAATAAAATAAAAAAATTCCCACTTTTAATTTTTTTTCACTATCAAAACGCAAGAAAAACTATACATATTAGGTATTGCCGGATTCGTACTGACCTGAAGAATAAAATTAACCAGTCAGTTTTATCGCAAATCGAACGTTGTAATTTAAAAACCCGTAAAACTGTGGTGAAATTGCTTTTTTTTTGCAATTTCACCCCATTTGGAATTTTTTTCCCATTTCCCACTACATCACATGCAAAAATAAATGGTAGCGTTAAAAAGTACAACTTGTCCCGCAAAAAACAAGCCATCATATGGCTATGTGAGCGGAAATATAAAAATGTTATGGCTTTTGGAAGGCAGGGAGCGCAAAACAAAAACGCAAAAATCCCAAAACCCCCGGTCCTTAAGGGGTTAAGGAGGTCTCTTAGTGTAGTGTCCCGGAGTGTAAGGCCAGGCACTACCACAGGGTCACTTGGGTGCTGTCGTTCCCCTCATCTGTGGGGAGATTGGTTATATATATATTGTAATGTAATTTACTTTTAATGTGCTTCTATGTACAGGCCTGCAGGAGCGTTATGTAGATTATAGGCCACAAGGGGGAGCTAGAGAGCTAGGATATAAATAGCTAGGCCAGAGCAGGCTAGAGTTCAGTGCAGACCCAGGAGTCTGTGAAGGCCACATGTCTCAGGCATAGGCAGGTCAGCAGGAGCCAAGCTGTACCATTCCAGAACGCAAGAGGTACTACAAATACCAGAGGAGGTATTACTGATTATTATAACCAAGGAAAAAAGCCAGAGATAGGGCATTGGGGCCTTGGAGTATATTTACCAGCCAGGATCAGTCAGGAAGAGAATAAAGCCGCCTGTACTGCAGCAGTCCTGTGTTAACCCTCTGTGTATCACCTTGCTGTACAAGTGCCTGCCATATTGGAACTGTAATCTGTAACCTGCTGAAAACCAATTGTCTTCTAAGGAACTGTAAAGAGAGTGTATGCTGTTTCTACTGTTAAGTAAAGTGAAGTTCTGGTTTACTATCCAAGCCTGCACCTCAATTATTCCTCTTGCAAATCGGTGTGCCACCGTTACCGGCACTGGCGTCTCGGACATCAGGGACACCCAGCCACAGGCACGTTAATCTAGAAACACCAAGGGCACCTCACACTACACCTGGCTGTGTCCCTCAAGAACCCAGAGAGTGCCCCAGAGGATCCACGTGCCAGCCTCTCCATCACTGGCATCCCCCAGGTCAGTCCCTCATACTCCCCTGACTTGGGGATGCTACATTAGCACTGTATTAATATTAGATTAATACAAGGAGCGGGTGCTCTGCAAGCTACTCCGAGGCTTCTGCAGCAGGGAGGGTAAGCTCCCCTCACTGTGCCATGTTGTGTCCCTTTGGACTTTAAGCTTCAACTTCCTCCTTCCTCGGCAACCTCTCCCTTGGTGGGAAGTGGGACTAGCCCACTTCTGCCCCAAGGGGGAATAAGAATGAAATGGTTAGTTCCATCCTATCTAAAATAATTTGCCAGAACATATTCCACCTGCTGGAAAACCAGGCACATTACATGTCAACGTTGCATAAATACATTATTAGCATTAAATCATTAACATTATTATGAGAGGACCTGGAATTAAATACACAGATGACATTCGAGGCAGTAGCTAGATGTAGGAATGGTAGTGCCCCCCTCTGAGGTACTACATATGTATAAAATAAAAGATTAACTATGAATGTGTTAGCAGTTGAACAAGATGCAAGCGGTAATATATTAGACCGCCCTTTAATATTGAGTCTGACACACAGTAACCTGCGGAACGGGTGCGGACCCATTTATTTTGAATGGGGACGTGATGGATGCGGAGAGCACACAATGCTCCGATCTTCCGCCCGGCGGCTCCGCAATAATATAGAGCATGTCCTATTCTTGCCCGCCATTGCGGACAAGTATAGGCATCTCTATAGGGCTGGTGGCAAGGTGTGTTGCGAATCCGCAACAGACTACGGACATGTGAATTAGGCCTAGAATAACAGATGAACTAAAAATTGTATTTTGCTCAAAATAAGCAGAATGGAAGGTGTCCAAATCTTTTCTGCTCAGTGATGTACTATTACATCACTGAGCACAGATTGTGCAATAGTTTGGACTCAGGAGTTGCACCCTTGCCATCACTGGCAGGTGCCAATTGTAATATACAGCTGGCATGCAGTAGTTTAGCCTCTCAGATGCCACGTCTATAGCAACCATGGCATCTCAGAGCTCCCTCTGTCCTCTGATTACAGCGGGCTCTAATTAAACTAAATAGGACTTAATTAGAGATGAGCGAACACCTGGATGTTCGGGTTCGACGAGTTCGGCCGAACTTTCGAAAAATGTTCGGGTTCGTGATCCGAACTCGACCCGAACTTCATCCCGAACCCGAACCCCATAGAAGTCAATGGGGACCCGAACTTTTGGGCACTAAAAAGGCTTTAAAACACACCCGGAAAGGGCTAGAGGGCTGCAAAAGGCAGCAAAATGTAGTTAAATCCCCTGCAAACAAATGTAGATAGGGAAATGATGAGTTAACATAAAATAAATAAAAATTAAACAATATTAATTGGAGTGAGGTCCCATAGCACAGAATCAGGCTTCAAGTCACCCACCAATGGAGAAGGTCACTTACTATTATTTTGACCACAGCACCCAGACAAAGGAGAGAGGTCCCACAGCAGAGAACCAGGCATTATATCACCCACCACAGGAGTAGGCCACCATTTAGTTACTTTGACCCCTACACCCAGACAAAGGAGAGAGGTTACACAGCAGAGAATCAGGCATTTAGATCACCCACCACAGGAGTAGGCCACCATTGAATCAGACCCCGGCAACCATGTCAGATGGCACAAGCATAAGCTTTATATCAATCAGCACAGGAGAAGGCGACTTTGACAGACTTTGACCCCTACACCCGGACGGAGGAGAGAGGTTTCAAAGCAGAGAATCAGGCATTTAGATCACCCACCACAGGAGTAGGCCCAAATTTAATGGGACCCCGGCAAACATGTCAGATGGCACAACCATCAGCTTCATATCAATCAGCACAGGAGAAGGCGACTTTGAAAGACTTTGACCCTACACCCAGACGGAGGAGAGAGGTTTCACAGCAGAGAATCAGGCATTTAGATCACCCACCACAGGAGTAGGCCCCCATTGAATCAGACCCTGGCAACCATGTCAGATGGCACAACCATCAGCTTTATATCAATCAGCACAGGAGAAGGCGACTTTGAAAGACTTTGACCCCTACACCCAGATGGAGGAGAAAGGTTTCACAGCAGAGAATCAGGCATCATATCAACCACCACAGGAGAAGCCACCATTTAGTTACTTTGACCCCTGCACCCAGGAAGAGGAGAGAGGCACCACAGCACATATTCTGGCATCATACTAACCACCACAGGAGAAGCCACCATTGAGTTACTTTGACCCCTGCACCCAGGAAGAGGAGAGAGGCCCCACAGCACATATTCTGGCATCATATCAGCCACCACAGGAGAAGCCACCATTGAGTTACTTTGACCCCGCACCCAGGAAGAGGAGAGAGGCACCACAGCACATATTCTGGCATCATATCAGCCACCACAGGAGAAGCCACCATTGAGTTACTTTGACCCCTGCACCCAGGAAGAGGAGAGAGGCCCCACAGCACATATTCTGGCATCATACTAACCACCACAGGAGAAGCCACCATTGAGTTACTTTGACCTCTGCACCAAGGAAGAGGAGAGAGGCCCCACAGCACATATTCTGGCATCATACTAACCACCACAGGAGAAGCCACCATTGAGTTACTTTGACCCCTGCACCCAGGAAGAGGAGAGAGGCCCCACAGCACATATTCTGGCATCATATCAGCCACCACAGGAGAAGCCACCATTGAGTTACTTTGACCCCGCACCCAGGAAGAGGAGAGAGGCACCACAGCACATATTCTGGCATCATATCAGCCACCACAGGAGAAGCCACCATTGAGTTACTTTGACCCCTGCACCCAGGAAGAGGAGAGAGGCCCCACAGCACATATTCTGGCATCATATCAGCCACCACAGGAGAAGCCACCATTGAGTTACTTTGACCCCGCACCCAGGAAGAGGAGAGAGGCACCACAGCACATATTCTGGCATCATATCAGCCACCACAGGAGAAGCCACCATTGAGTTACTTTGACCCTGCACCCAGGAAGAGGAGAGAGGCCCCACAGCACATATTCTGGCATCATATCAGCCACCACAGGAGAAGCCACCATTGAGTTACTTTGACCCCTTCACCCAAACAGAGGAGAGAGGTTCCACATCAGAGAATCAGGCATCATATCAACCACCACAGGAGTAGGCCCCAATTTAATGGGACCCCGGCAACCATGTCAGATGGCACAACCATCAGCTTCATATCAATCAGCACAGGAGAAGGCGACTTTGAAAGACTTTGACCCCTACACCCAGATGGAGGAGAGAGGTTTCACAGCAGAGAATCAGGCATCATATCAACCACCACAGGAGAAGCCACCATTTAGTTACTTTGACCCCTGCACCCAGGAAGAGGAGAGAGGCACCACAGCACATATTCTGGCATCATATCAGCCACCACAGGAGAAGCCACCATTGAGTTACTTTGACCCCTGCACCCAGGAAGAGGAGAGAGGCCCCACAGCACATATTCTGGCATCATACTAACCACCACAGGAGAAGCCACCATTGAGTTACTTTGACCCCTGCACCCAGGAAGAGAGAGAGGCCCCACAGCACATATTCTGGCATCATATCAGCCACCACAGGAGAAGCCACCATTGAGTTACTTTGACCCCGCACCCAGGAAGAGGAGAGAGGCACCACAGCACATATTCTGGCATCATATCAGCCACCACAGGAGAAGCCACCATTGAGTTACTTTGACCCCTGCACCCAGGAAGAGGAGAGAGGCCCTACAGCACATATTCTGGCATCATACTAACCACCACAGGAGAAGCCACCATTGAGTTACTTTGACCCCTGCACCCAGGAAGAGAGAGAGGCCCCACAGCACATATTCTGGCATCATACTAACCACCGCAGGAGAAGCCACCATTGAGTTACTTTGACCCTGCACCCAGGAAGAGGAGAGAGGCCCCACAGCACATATTCTGGCATCATATCAGCCACCACAGGAGAAGCCACCATTGAGTTACTTTGACCACCGCACCCAGGAAGAGGAGAGAGGCACCACAGCACATATTCTGGCATCATATCAGCCACCACAGGAGAAGCCACCATTGAGTTACTTTGACCCCCGCACCCAGGAAGAGGAGAGAGGCACCACAGCACATATTCTGGCATCATATCAGCCACCACAGGAGAAGCCACCATTGAGTTACTTTGACCCCTGCACCCAGGAAGAGGAGAGAGGCCCCACAGCACATATTCTGGCATCATATCAGCCACCACAGGAGAAGCCACCATTGAGTTACTTTGACCCCTTCACCCAAACAGAGGAGAGAGGTTCCACATCAGAGAATCAGGCATCATATCAACCACCACAGGAGTAGGGCCCCACTTTAATGGGACCCCGGCAACCATGTCAGATGGCACAACCATCAGCTTCATATCAATCAGCACAGGAGAAGGCGACTTTGAAAGACTTTGACCCCTACACCCAGATGGAGGAGAGAGGTTTCACAGCAGAGAATCAGGCATCATATCAACCACCACAGGAGAAGCCACCATTTAGTTACTTTGACCCTGCACCCAGGAAGAGAGAGAGGCACCACAGCACATATTCTGGCATCATATCAGCCACCACAGGAGAAGCCACCATTGAGTTACTTTGACCCCTGCACCCAGGAAGAGGAGAGAGGCCCACAGCACATATTCTGGCATCATACTAACCACCACAGGAGAAGCCACCATTGAGTTACTTTGACCCCTGCACCCAGGAAGAGGAGAGAGGCCCCACAGCACATATTCTGGCATCATATCAGCCACCACAGGAGAAGCCACCATTGAGTTACTTTGACCCCTGCACCCAGGAAGAGGAGAGAGGCCCCACAGCACATATTCTGGCATCATATCAGCCACCACAGGAGAAGCCACCATTGAGTTACTTTGACCCCTTCACCCAAACAGAGGAGAGAGGTTCCACATCAGAGAATCAGGCATCATATCAACCACCACAGGAGTAGGCCCCAATTTAATGGGACCCCGGCAACCATGTCAGATGGCACAACCATCAGCTTCATATCAATCAGCACAGGAGAAGGCGACTTTGAAAGACTTTGACCCTACACCCAGACGGAGGAGAGAGGTTTCACAGCAGAGAATCAGGCATTTAGATCACCCACCACAGGAGTAGGCCCCCATTGAATCAGACCCTGGCAACCATGTCAGATGGCACAACCATCAGCTTTATATCAATCAGCACAGGAGAAGGCGACTTTGAAAGACTTTGACCCCTACACCCAGATGGAGGAGAGAGGTTTCACAGCAGAGAATCAGGCATCATATCAACCACCACAGGAGAAGCCACCATTTAGTTACTTTGACCCCTGCACCCAGGAAGAGGAGAGAGGCACCACAGCACATATTCTGGCATCATATCAGCCACCACAGGGGAAGCCACCATTGAGTTACTTTGACCCCTGCACCCAGGAAGAGGAGAGAGGCCCCACAGCACATATTCTGGCATCATACTAACCACCACAGGAGAAGCCACCATTGAGTTACTTTGACCCCTGCACCCAGGAAGAGGAGAGAGGCCCCACAGCACATATTCTGGCATCATATCAGCCACCACAGGAGAAGCCACCATTGAGTTACTTTGACCCCTGCACCCAGGAAGAGGAGAGAGGCACCACAGCACATATTCTGGCATCATATCAGCCACCACAGGAGAAGCCACCATTGAGTTACTTTGACCCCTGCACCCAGGAAGAGGAGAGAGGCCCCACAGCACATATTCTGGCATCATACTAACCACCACAGGAGAAGCCACCATTGAGTTACTTTGACCCCTGCACCCAGGAAGAGGAGAGAGGCCCCACAGCACATATTCTGGCATCATATCAGCCACCACAGGAGAAGCCACCATTGAGTTACTTTGACCCCTGCACCCAGGAAGAGGAGAGAGGCCCCACAGCACATATTCTGGCATCATACTCAGCCACCACAGGAGAAGCCACCATTGAGTTACTTTGACCCCTGCACCCAGGAAGAGGAGAGAGGCACCACAGCACATATTCTGGCATCATATCAGCCACCACAGGAGAAGCCACCATTGAGTTACTTTGACCCCTGCACCCAGGAAGAGGAGAGAGGCCCCACAGCACATATTCTGGCATCATATCAGCCACCACAGGAGAAGCCACCATTGAGTTACTTTGACCCCTTCACCCAAACAGAGGAGAGAGGTTCCACATCAGAGAATCAGGCATCATATCAACCACCACAGGAGTAGGCCACAATTTAGTTTATTTGACCCCTGCACCCAGGAAGAGGAGAGAGGCCCCACAGCACATATTCTGGCATCATATCACACACCACAGGAGAAGGCCTCTTTCAGTGATTTAGGCCTTTGGACCCAGACAGAGGAGAGGTCAGAGATTAGCTTCATATCCCCCAGCACAGCAGAAGACCGCTTTATTTGACTTAGGCCTCAGCACCCAGACAGAAGACAGAGGTAGCATGGCAGAGGTTATGGCTTCATGTCACCCGTTAGTTTAACCGGCCACTTTCATCTGGTTAGGCCCCGGCGCCCAGACAGAGAAGAGTTTCATTCAACTGTGGGTTTCATAAAATTTGTATCAAATAAAGAAGTGGCCCGTAGCACAACAAGACATGTTTTAGGCAGTTAATAAGGACTACTCTGCACAAGGGAGGGACAGGTCCTGTGGGATCCATGCCTGGTTCATCTTTATGAAGGTCAGCTTGTCCACGTTGGCTGTGGACAGGCGGCTGCGCTTGTCAGTAATGACGCCCCTGCCGTGCTGAATACGCGTTCAGATAAAGCGCTGGCCGCCGGGCAGGAAAGCACCTCCAAGGCATAACATGCTAACTCTGGCCACGTGGACAATTTCGAAACCCAGTAGTTGAATGGGGCCGAACCATCCGTCAGGATGTGGAGGGTGTGCAGACATACTGTTCAACCATGTTAGTGAAATGCTGCCTCCTGCTAACACGTTCCGTATCAGGTGTCGGTGCAGATAGCTGTGGCGTGGAGACAAAACTTTTCCACATTTCTGCCATGCTAACCCTGCCCTCAGATGAGCTGGCCGTGACACAGCTGCGTTGGCGACCTCTTGCCACTCCTCTGCCTTCACCTTCCACCTGTTCCCCTGTGACATGTGGGAATGCTCTCAAGAGCGCCTCTATCAGCGTGCGCTTGTACTCGCGCATCTTACGGTCGCGCTCCAGTTCAGGAATTAAAGTGGGCACATTGTCTTTATACCGGGGATCCAGCAGGGTGGCCACCCAGTAGTCTGCACACGTTAAAGCGTGGGCAACTCTGCTGTCGTTGCGCAGGCATTGGAGCATATATTCGCTCATGTGGGCCAGGCTACCCATGGGTAAGGACAAGCTGTCCTCTGTGGGAGGCGTATCGTCATCGTCCACCGTATCCCCCAGCCACGCACCAGTGATGGGCCTGGGCTGCCACCCGCTGTGAACTTGCGTCATCCTCGTCCCCCTCCACCTCCTCCTCCTCATCCTCCTCGTCCTCCAGTACAGTGCCTTGGCTGGCGACTTGTGAACCTGTCCTCTGCTGCTTAAACAAACCTCCCTCTGAGCCAATTCGAACAGACTGGCCCGAAAGTGTTAGAAACGAGCCCTCATCCTCCTCCTCCTCCTCCTCCACCTGGGCCACCTCCTCTAACATCATTGCCCTAAGTGTTTTCTCAAGGAGACATAGAAGTGGTATTGTAACGCTGATAACAGTGTCATCGCCACTGGCCATGTTGGTGGAGTACTCGAAACAGCGCAGCAGGGCACACAGGTCTCGCATGGAGGCCCAATCATTGGTGGTGAAGTGGTGCTGTTCGGCAGTACGACTGACGCGAGCGTGCTGCAGCTGAAACTCCACTATGGCCTGCTGCTGCTCGCACAGTCTCTCCAGCATGTGCAAGGTGGAGTTCCACCGGGTGGGCACGTCGCATATGAGGCGGTGAGCGGGAAGGCCGAAGTTCCGCTGTAGCGCAGACAGGCGAGCAGCGGCAGGATGTGAACGGCGGAGCGCGCACAGACGGCCCGCACTTTATGCAGCAGCTCTGACATGTTGGGGTAGTGGTGAATGAACCTCTGCACCACCAAGTTCAGCACATGCGCCAGGCAAGGGATGTGCGTCAAACCGGCTAGTCCCAGAGCTGCCACGAGATTTCGCCCATTATCGCATACCACCAGGCCTGGCTTGAGGCCCACCGGCAGAAACCACTCGTCGGTCTGTTGTTCAATACCCCGCCACAACTCCTTTGCGCTGTGGGGCCTGTCCCCCAAACATATGAGTTTCAGAATGGCCTGCTGACGTTTACCCGGGCTGTGCTGAAGTTGGTGGTGAAGGTGTGTGGCTGACCGGATGAGCTGGTGGAAGCAGTGGAGGAGGAAGCCGAGTAGGAGGAGGAGGCTACAGGAGGCAGAGAATGATGCCCTGCGATCCTAGGGGCGGAAGGACGTGCGCCAAGGAACTGTCCGCCGGGGGCCCAGCCGCCACTACATTCATCCAGTGTGCAGTTAGTGAGATATAGCGTCCCTGGCCGTGCTTACTGGTCCACGTATCTGTGGTTAGGTGGACCTTGCCACAAATGGCGTTGCGCAGTGCACACTTGATTTTATCGGACACTTGCATGTGCAGGAAGGCACGGCTGTCTTGGAGAAGTAGTGGCGGCTGGGAACCACATACTGCGGGACAGCCATGGCCATCAGCTGTTTGAAGCTGTCTGTGTCCACCAGCCGGAATGACAGCATTTCAAAGGCCAGCAGTTTAGAAATGCTGGCGTTCAGGCCAAGGGCTCGAGGGTGACTCGGGGAATTTGCGCTTCCTCTCTAAGGTTTGAGATATTGAGAGCTGAACGCTGCTGTGTGATATAGTGGAGACGCTAGTTGACGGTGGCGGTGGTGGTGGTGTCGGTGGCACATCCTCTGTTTGCTGCTCGGCAGGTGGCAACATTCCTCTCGAGGCGGAAGCCGAGGCAGCAGCGGTAGAGGGAGCAGGGGAGCCTCAGCGAGTGCCTGGTTTTTAAGGTGTGTACCCCACTGCAGTTCATGCTTTGCATGTAGATGCCTGGTCATGCAGGTTGTGCTGAGGTTCAGAACGTTAATGCCTCGCCTCAGGCTCTGATGGCAGAGCGTGCAAGTCACTCGGGTCTTGTCGGTAGGACATTGTTTAAAGAAGTGCCATGCCAGGGAACTCTTTGAAGCTGCCTTTGTGGGGCTGGGTCCCTGTTGGCGATGTCCAGTAGCAGGCGAACTCTGGGGCGGCGGCTCGTCTGCTTTGGCCCCCTGCTCCCTCTTTGGCTTCGCTGTTGTCTCGGTCTCACCACTACCTCTTCCTCTGAACTGTGAAAGTCATCGCCACGACCTTCAGTCCATGTGGGGTCTAAGACCTCATCGTCCTCTGCATCGTCTTCCACCCAGTCTCCCTCCTGACCTCCTCCTGTTCAGTCTGCACACTGCAAAAGACGCGGCAGTGGGCACCTGTGTTTCGTCATCATCAGAGACGTCGGTGACTCTGCTGTGGTGGTATTCCCATGTCCTCTTCATCTGGAGACATAAGTGGTTGTGCGTCAGTGCATGGTATGTCTTCCTCCACTGGGGAAGGGCTAGGTGGACGCCCCTGGGAAACCCTGGAAGCAGAGTCTTCAAACAGAAGAAGAGACTGCTGCATAACTTGTGGCTCAGACCGTTTCCCTGATATGCTTGGGGGTGATGTGACAGACTGATGGGCTTGGTTTTCAGGTGCCACCTGTGCGCTTTCCGCAGAAGACTGGGTGGAAGACCATGTGGTGAACGTGCTGGAAGCACTGTCGGCCACCCAATCGATTAATGCCTGTACCTGCTCAGGCCTTACCATCCTAAGAGCGGCATTGGGCCCCACGAGATATTGCGGTACATTCTGCCGGCTAGTTGAGGGAGTTCGTTCCCTACTGTGTGCGCCTGGGGCCGAGCGGCCACGTCCTCTACCAGCAACAGAGGCTCCACGGACACCACCACGACCGCGTCCTCGTCCCTTAATAGTATTTTTCTTCATTGTTGCGATTCAACTCGCACCACAATGAAATATATTATTTTTATAAGCAAAATCCCCTCACTGGAATACTTTCAGTCTTTTGACTGTATGGATTACAGATGGAATGACTGTTATATGTGAGTACCGCTTTCTTTGACAGATTCTAGTATGGGTACATATATGTTTTCCCAACCCCAGCACATTAGTTTGCTAATTCCAGATGTATGAAAGCATGAGCCTAACTGTATCTAGTATATTGAACGCCAGATAAACTAACTTGGCCTTTTTAAATAAAAAAAATTCCCTCACTGGAATACTTTCAGTCTTTTGACTGTATGGATTACAGATGGAATGACTGTTATATGTGAGTACCGCTTTCTTTGACAGATTCTAGTATGGGTACATATATGTTTTCCCAACCCCAGCACATTAGTTTGCTAATTCCAGATGTATGAAAGCATGGGCCTAACTGTATCTAGTATATTGAGCGCCAGATAAACTAACTTGGCCTTTTTAAATAAAAAAATTCCCTCACTGGAATACTTTCAGTCTTTTGACTGTATGGATTACAGATGGAATGACTGTTATATGTGAGTACCGCTTTCTTTGACAGATTCTAGTATGGGTACATATATGTTTTCCCAACCCCAGCACATTAGTTTGCTAATTCCAGATGTATGAAACGCATGAGCCTAACTGTATCTAGTATATTGAGCAGCCAGATAAACTAACTTGGCCTTTTTAAATAAAAAAATTCCCTCACTGGAATACTTTCAGTCTTTTGACTGTATGGATTACAGATGGAATGACTGTTATATGTGAGTACCGCTTTCTTTGACAGATTCTAGTATGGGTACATATATGTTTTCCCAACCCCAGCACATTAGTTTGCTAATTCCAGATGTATGAAACGCAGGCCTAACTGTATCTAGTATATTGAACGCCAGATAAACTAACTTGGCCTTTTTAAATAAAAAAATTCCCTCACTGGAATACTTTCAGTCTTTTGACTGTATGGATTACAGATGGAATGACTGTTATATGTGAGTACCGCTTTCTTTGACAGATTCTAGTATGGGTACATATATGTTTTCCCAACCCCAGCACATTAGTTTGCTAATTCCAGATGTATGAAACGCAGGCCTAACTGTATCTAGTATATTGAGCGCCAGATAAACTAACTTGGCCTTTTTAAATAAAAAAATTCCCTCACTGGAATACTTTCAGTCTTTTGACTGTATGGATTACAGATGGAATGACTGTTATATGTGAGTACCGCTTTCTTTGACAGATTCTAGTATGGGTACATATATGTTTTCCCAACCCCAGCACATTAGTTTGCTAATTCCAGATGTATGAAACGCATGGCCTAACTGTATCTAGTATATTGAGCGCCAGATAAACTAACTTGGCCTTTTTTAAATAAAAAAAATTCCCTCACTGGAATACTTTCAGTCTTTTGACTGTATGGATTACAGATGGAATGACTGTTATATGTGAGTACCGCTTTCTTTGACAGATTCTAGTATGGGTACATATATGTTTTCCCAACCCCAGCACATTAGTTTGCTAATTCCAGATGTATGAAAGCATGAGCCTAACTGTATCTAGTATATTGAGCGTCAGATAAACTAACTTGGCCTTTTTAAATAAAAAAATTCCCTCACTGGAATACTTTCAGTCTTTTGACTGTATGGATTACAGATGGAATGACTGTTATATGTGAGTACCGCTTTCTTTGACAGATTCTAGTATGGGTACATATATGTTTTCCCAACCCCAGCACATTAGTTTGCTAATTCCAGATGTATGAAGCATAGGCCTAACTGTATCTAGTATATTGAGCGCCAGATAAACTAACTTGGCCTTTTTAAATAAAAAAATTCCCTCACTGGAATACTTTCAGTCTTTTGACTGTATGGATTACAGATGGAATGACTGTTATATGTGAGTACCGCTTTCTTTGACAGATTCTAGTATGGGTACATATATGTTTTCCCAACCCCAGCACATTAGTTTGCTAATTCCAGATGTATGAAACGCAGGCCTAACTGTATCTAGTATATTGAGCGTCAGATAAACTAACTTGGCCTTTTTAAATAAAAAAAATTCCCTCACTGGAATACTTTCAGTCTTTTGACTGTATGGATTACAGATGGAATGACTTTGTTATATGTGAGTACCGCTTTCTTTGACAGATTCTAGTATGGGTACATATATGTTTTCCCAACCCCAGCACATTAGTTTGCTAATTCCAGATGTATGAAACGCATGGCCTAACTGTATCTAGTATATTGAACGCCAGATAAACTAACTTGGCCTTTTTAAATAAAAAAAATTCCCTCACTGGAATACTTTCAGTCTTTTGACTGTATGGATTACAGATGGAATGACTGTTATATGTGAGTACCGCTTTCTTTGACAGATTCTAGTATGGGTACATATATGTTTTCCCAACCCCAGCACATTAGTTTGCTAATTCCAGATGTATGAAACGCATGGCCTAACTGTATCTAGTATATTGAACGCCAGATAAACTAACTTGGCCTTTTTAAATAAAAAAATTCCCTCACTGGAATACTTTCAGTCTTTTGACTGTATGGATTACAGATGGAATGACTGTTATATGTGAGTACCGCTTTCTTTGACAGATTCTAGTATGGGTACATATATGTTTTCCCAACCCCAGCACATTAGTTTGCTAATTCCAGATGTATGAAACGCAGGCCTAACTGTATCTAGTATATTGAGCATCAGATAAACTAACTTGGCCTTTTTAAATAAAAAAATTCCCTCACTGGAATACTTTCAGTCTTTTGACTGTATGGATTACAGATGGAATGACTGTTATATGTGAGTACCGCTTTCTTTGACAGATTCTAGTATGGGTACATATATGTTTTCCCAACCCCAGCACATTAGTTTGCTAATTCCAGATGTATGAAAGCGTAGGCCTAACTGTATCTAGTATATTGAACGCCAGATAAACTAACTTGGCCTTTTTAAATAAAAAAATTCCCTCACTGGAATACTTTCAGTCTTTTGACTGTATGGATTACAGATGGAATGACTGTTATATGTGAGTACCGCTTTCTTTGACAGATTCTAGTATGGGTACATATATGTTTTCCCAACCCCAGCACATTAGTTTGCTAATTCCAGATGTATGAAACGCAGGCCTAACTGTATCTAGTATATTGAGCGCCAGATAAACTAACTTGGCCTTTTTAAATAAAAAAATTCCCTCACTGGAATACTTTCAGTCTTTTGACTGTATGGATTACAGATGGAATGACTGTTATATGTGAGTACCGCTTTCTTTGACAGATTCTAGTATGGGTACATATATGTTTTCCCAACCCCAGCACATTAGTTTGCTAATTCCAGATGTATGAAACGCAGGCCTAACTGTATCTAGTATATTGAACGCCAGATAAACTAACTTGGCCTTTTTAAATAAAAAAATTCCCTCACTGGAATACTTTCAGTCTTTTGACTGTATGGATTACAGATGGAATGACTGTTATATGTGAGTACCGCTTTCTTTGACAGATTCTAGTATGGGTACATATATGTTTTCCCAACCCCAGCACATTAGTTTGCTAATTCCAGATGTATGAAACGCAGGCCTAACTGTATCTAGTATATTGAACGCCAGATAAACTAACTTGGCCTTTTTAAATAAAAAAATTCCCTCACTGGAATACTTTCAGTCTTTTGACTGTATGGATTACAGATGGAATGACTGTTATATGTGAGTACCGCTTTCTTTGACAGATTCTAGTATGGGTACATATATGTTTTCCCAACCCCAGCACATTAGTTTGCTAATTCCAGATGTATGAAACGCAGGCCTAACTGTATCTAGTATATTGAGCGCCAGATAAACTAACTTGGCCTTTTTAAATAAAAAAATTCCCTCACTGGAATACTTTCAGTCTTTTGACTGTATGGATTACAGATGGAATGACTGTTATATGTGAGTACCGCTTTCTTTGACAGATTCTAGTATGGGTACATATATGTTTTCCCAACCCCAGCACATTAGTTTGCTAATTCCAGATGTATGAAACGCAGGCCTAACTGTATCTAGTATATTGAACGCCAGATAAACTAACTTGGCCTTTTTTAAATAAAAAAAATTCCCTCACTGGAATACTTTCAGTCTTTTGACTGTATGGATTACAGATGGAATGACTGTTATATGTGAGTACCGCTTTCTTTGACAGATTCTAGTATGGGTACATATATGTTTTCCCAACCCCAGCACATTAGTTTGCTAATTCCAGATGTATGAAACGCAGGCCTAACTGTATCTAGTATATTGAACGCCAGATAAACTAACTTGGCCTTTTTAAATAAAAAAAATTCCCTCACTGGAATACTTTCAGTCTTTTGACTGTATGGATTACAGATGGAATGACTGTTATATGTGAGTACCGCTTTCTTTGACAGATTCTAGTATGGGTACATATATGTTTTCCCAACCCCAGCACATTAGTTTGCTAATTCCAGATGTATGAAACGCAGGCCTAACTGTATCTAGTATATTGAACGCCAGATAAACTAACTTGGCCTTTTTAAATAAAAAAAATTCCCTCACTGGAATACTTTCAGTCTTTTGACTGTATGGATTACAGATGGAATGACTGTTATATGTGAGTACCGCTTTCTTTGACAGATTCTAGTATGGGTACATATATGTTTTCCCAACCCCAGCACATTAGTTTGCTAATTCCAGATGTATGAAAGCATGAGCCTAACTGTATCTAGTATATTGAACGCCAGATAAACTAACTTGGCCTTTTTTAAATAAAAAAAATTCCCTCACTGGAATACTTTCATGGCTTTTGACTGTATGGATTACAGATGGAATGACTGTTATATGTGAGTACCGCTTTCTTTGACAGATTCTAGTATGGGTACATATATGTTTTCCCAACCCCAGCACATTAGTTTGCTAATTCCAGATGTATGAAACGCAGGCCTAACTGTATCTAGTATATTGAACGCCAGATAAACTAACTTGGCCTTTTTAAATAAAAAAATTCCCTCACTGGAATACTTTCAGTCTTTTGACTGTATGGATTACAGATGGAATGACTGTTATATGTGAGTACCGCTTTCTTTGACAGATTCTAGTATGGGTACATATATGTTTTCCCAACCCCAGCACATTAGTTTGCTAATTCCAGATGTATGAAACGCATGGCCTAACTGTATCTAGTATATTGAATGCCAGATAAACTAACTTGGCCTTTTTAAATAAAAAAAAATTCCCTCACTGGAATACTTTATGGCTTTTCACTGTATGGATTACAGGTGGACTGGTATTAGTAGGGGTGACACAAGCACACCCAAGTCCCTGATGTAGGATTTCTATGGCACAGACCACTATTACAAGTGATTAATGGACGTTGGGAGAGATTGTGCTGCAGCACTAGTCCCAAGATGGCCGCCGCCTATCAGCCCAGTAACATGTGCCACAAAATGGTCTGCACAACCTTTAAAAAAATAGCCTTGGACTGTGCTGCTAAATCGCTATTGGTCTGAATCCCAGGTGTAGATGTCTGACTTGTTTGGAGCTTTGGAATGCACACTGTGGCAGCTTCTGCTGCAGCACTACAAGTCGCAAAATGGCGGCCGGCGGTCAGCTCAGGTACATGTGGATGGAAAAATCACTCTGGCCACTCTAAAAATAGCCAATCCCTATCAAAAAAGCAGCTCAGCTGCAGTTGTTCAGATGAATCACAGGTGGAGGAGAGAAATTTGCTTCCAGTTATTCAATTATCCCTGCCTATTCTCGCCCTAGCATCAGCTGCGTCTATCCCTGTTCTATTCACATCGGGAGTGAGCACGTCCCGACGTGCGCACAAGCTTATAAAGAGGCTGAGTCACATGCTGCACTTGGCCAATCACAGCCTTGCCAATAGTAGGCATGGCTGCGATGGCATCTTAGGGCAAGTAGTATGATGCATGTTGATTGGCTGCTTTGCAGCCTTTCAAAATGCGCCAAAATACATGCCGAACGACGAACCCGAACCCGAACTTTTACGAAAAAGTTCGGGTTCGGGTCCGTGTCACGAACACCCCAAAATTCTATGCTCGAACTGTTCGCTCAACACTAGACTTAATTTGTGCTACCATTAACAGTGCATTGCACCTCAAAAAGATCTCACTGTGTGGTTGAACCCTTAAAATTCAATTCAAAATTCAAATTTGGAATGCAGCAATTTTTTACATTTTTATTATATTTCGAATTTTTTATAAATAGAAACAAAATATACCACTAACATAAAGTACAAAGTATGGTGAGAAAAACATTCTCAGAATCGCTTGGATAAGTAAAATGATTCCAAAGTTATCACCACATAAAGTGATTCACGTCAGATCTGAAAAAAAGGAAGGTTGAATCCTTAAGGGGTTAATAGATCAGGTCAATACAGATGCTGCAATACCAATTAAGTTTTTTTCTCACTTTTTCTGTGATTTGAACCTGTGATCTTTTGATTGTTTGTACTGTACACTTTATTTCTTCTGTGTCACAGTGCAGAATAATTCTGACAGTCAGTCTATTTCATCCAGGATGTAATATCGGCTGAGACATGACATGCCTTGGCACCCCACAATGGCTTTTTTCAGATCTGAGATGAGTTATTTTACGTGGTGATAACTTTGGATAATTTTACTTATCCAGGCGATTCTGAGAATTATTTTTTTTTTTTTTTATGAAACCTTGTACTTTATGTTAGGGATAATTTGTGTTCAATATATTTTGTATCTATTTATAACAAATCCAAAATATTATAATGATTTTTAAATAAATTACTGTATTCCAAATTTGAATTTCTCAGAGTTTAAGGGTACGACCACACAATAAGTTCTTTTTGCAGTGCAATGTACTGTTAATAGTTGTATGGTATTGAAGGTGCGACGCAGACCTCAACAATGCAGGCTGACTAAAAAGTGCAGTCTACTTAGTTTAATTAGAGTCTGCTGCTGTCAGGATAATGACTACTGACTACTGAAAACAGGGATAGTGCAGCCCTAAACTGCCCCCACCCACTATCCCTTCCTACTTGCACGGTCACGCTAGGCAGTGACCCACAACTGGACGACAGTCCCTATACTGAGATATATAAAGGGCAACTCACAAACAGGGACAAACAGATGCAGAAACACAATAAGAGTAGTCGTACGGAAAAGTGTCAAAAGCCAGATGGCCAAACAGTACAAGTACACCAGAAGCAAATAAGAAAACCAAAACATGCCACAGAGTCAGAAACAGGAGATCAAATACGATACTAGAATGTCAGAAGCATAAACCATAGTCACAAGTCCAATCCAGAAATCAAAGCCAGGGGAGTCTGTAATAATACATATGACCAGTTGCTGGCCTTTATACTGAGAAGAGGCAGCTCATGCCAGGCAGAGCTGTTGCCTGTGTGCCCTGATGCCTGGGAGCCACTGAGCACACCTTCATTGGCCCGGGGCCCCGAGGGCTAGCTGCACTTCTGGTTCCCCCAGCAAATGGACGCTGCTGCCACGCGGAGGCAATAGCTGTCACGGTTCCCCCATTCCTAGTAAACGTGGACGGGTCATAATCACAACACTACCGAGCCTTGTAGTTGTACCCTAAATTAGTCAAAATGTCTACTTTATGGTGGCATCATGTTTCAAGCAGACTTTTTTTTTGGAGACGTAACAGGGCTTGTAAATTTAATATCAATTTTACAAATTTTCAAAAGAAATTTCCAAATCCTATCTGAAGCAATTGAAGTCGCTTTGAGAGGTCTGTAAATTAGAATCCTACATAAATCACTCCATTTTAAAACTGCACTTTTCAAAGTATTCCAAATGAGATTTACATAGTTTGTTAATTTGTTAGGTGTTTCATAGGAATTAAGTAAAAATGGAGCTGAAATTTAAAGAGCATCTGTCTATGATCAACCCTATTAAACCAGACACACTGCCTAGTAAGGTTGATCATGGTGACCTAAAGTTAGCCACCTTTTTCTCTGCAATCACTGTTACTAATGCAGAGAAATTAATAATTTTAGTCATATGTAAATGAGGTACTCAAGCACGGAGGGTTTTGCCTAGCCTAGTGATGGCTAACCTCCGGCACTCCAGCTGTGGTAAAACTACGACTCCCAGCATGCTCCATTCATTTCTATGGAGCTCTGAGAACAACAGGGTATTGTAGTTTTGCCACAGCTGGAGTCTTGGAGGTTAGCCATCACAGGCCTAGCCACTCAGAGCATCTCTTCACCTCCACCTCTCATTGTTGCCCCTCCCCCTCCCTGTGAGATTGTCAAGCCCAGGCTGGCCAATGTCTGACCCCAAAATCCGGCGCTGTGAGGCTCTTACAGTGGTACTGTTGCCGGTCATGTACAAGATTTCAGGGCCAGGCAGTGGCGTACCGCCAATAGCGGCAGACCACGCAACTGCTACGGGGCCCATGGCAGGAGGGGGCCAGAAGTGGATAGAAAGCCCCGCCCCCAACAATGTCTGCGGCATAGCTTGTCTTCTATACGGGGCTCGGGTGAGCCCTTCTCCTCTGTTCAAGCCCCCCTCTCTGCATACGGTGCACAGACCTAACAGTATGCAGGCAGGTGAGCATGCCACTCGCTCTCCTCTGCCTGCTGGGCACTGCACTGGCCAATCAGCTTTTAGCAGTGCTAGGCTCCTGCTGCTGATTGGCTAGTGCATGGCAGCAGCAGGGGAAAGAAGTGAGTTGGCGGGACATGCTATTTTCCTACGCCGTCAGCCACAGGACTCCAGCCCCTAGCGTCACCTGCAAGTTGTGCACCCGGGACCGGAGTCTGCAGCTCCAGTAAGTCACAACTTCTCCCCCCTGTCCCCTCCTCCACTGACCTGACTGCTGTATGCCTGTCACACTATGCCTGCCAGCCCTGCTGCTCTCTGCTCATACATATACACATGAATGCAGCCTGCAGGCACTGCTGGAGTGTCACTGCTCTGTACCTGCTAGACACCTTGCTCCCACTCAAGTATTGTTAGTGCACTGTAAAAAAATGTATGGATTCCTATGGATGAGGGGGGTTATAGTAATATTTGATATAAACACTGTCCAGGGACTGTTCTGTAATTGGCATGTGTTTATATTAAATATGACTATAACCCCACTCATCCATAGGAATTCACAAATGTACTGCAGTATATGAGTGGATTGTTATGGATGAGGGGGATTATAGTCATATTTAATATAAACACATGCCGAATACAGAACAGTCCCTGGACAGTGTTTATATTTAATCTGACTATAAGTCCCCTCATCCTTGAGAATACACCAATGTACAGTAAGTACATCAGTGTATTCATTAGGGTGATTGGGGTTATATTCACATAAGTGTCATCCACAGATCCCCCATAACAGTGACATCCACAGATCCCCCCATAACAGTGACATCCACAGATCCCCCATAACAGTGTCATCCTCAGATCACCCCCATAACAGTGTCATCCATAGATCCTCCATAACAGTGCCATCCACAGATCCCCCATAACAGTGCCATCCACAGATCCCCCATAACAGTGTCATCCACAGATCCCCCATAACAGTGTCATCCACAGATCCCCCATAACAGTGTCATCCACAGATCCCCCCATAACAGTGTGTCATCCACAGATCCCCCATAACAGTGTCATCCACAGATCCCCCATAACAGTGTGTCATTCACAGATCCCCCATAACAGTATGTCATTCACAGATCCCCCATAACAGTGTGTCATCCACAGATCCCCCATAACAGTGTCATCCACAGATCCCCCATAACAGCGTGTCATCCACAGATCCCCCATAACAGCGTGTCATCCACAGATCCCCCATAACAGCGTGTCATCCACAGATCCCCCATAACAGCGTGTCATCCACAGATCCCCTATAATAGTGTGTCATTCACAGACCACCATTAGTTCAAAACCCACCAAAAGCACACCTTTTGGTTCAAAATATTTTTTCCTCCTCAAAAACCTAAGTGCGTCTTATCATCAGGTGCATTTTATAAAGCAAAAAATACAGTGTGTGTGTATATATATATATATATGTATATATATTACTTAAATTGTACTTTATACTTTATATGTGTGCGGGGAGGGAGGGGCCCAATACTGAGCTTTGCTATGGGGCCCCATGATTTCTATGTACGCCCCTGGGGCCAGGGTAGTTCAGGGGGAGGTGGAGGTGAAGTGGTGCTCTGAGGGGCTAGGCTTGCAGAGCAGGATTTACATCTCCAAGTCCAAAGAGTGCAGAATTAAGAGGCTCAATGGAGGCAGCCACAGAAGCAGGATATGGGAGTTTGTAGCAGCAGGGAGACAGTCCTAACAGTAATTGGCTGCCCATAGGGTTAAACAGAGAGAGAGAGAGAGAGCCTATCCACACTCCTCAAGTAATATGGGAAAGACTAAGGAAAAGCATAGTGCTAGCGCATGTGTGAAGGACCACTGGACCATATTAGAACGCATGTGTAACCACAAAGAGTGTGAATCTCTACCTGTCAGAAGTGTTATAGCCAAGCTTTATTTCAAGTAAATATGAGTTGAAATTACTCTCTCTCCACGGAAATGTGTCTATAACCTTTATGGTGATATTGACCACTATTTAGTTATTCACCAGACTGGAGAGAATTTGTAAAGGCTTCTACAGAGGAGTAGAAAATGTGTCAAATTTGCCACTTTTTTACTGTTTACGGTGTGTGACCACCACTTCTTAAAATTGGACCAGCCGTGGCCCGGTATATTTAACATCATTTACTCCAAGTAAAGTGATGTAGTGACGTGTTATGCAGAGCTTCTGCCTGTGCCAGTTCTGCTCAGCTATAAGGATGATGTCCTATGCCAGGATTTAGCTGAGCAGAGCGGGCAGCAGTACAGTGGAATGTGTACATTGCATACATGTCATCAGTGTATGGATTCCAAAGCACTATTGACACCAGAACTGCCTATTTTTTCATGTCCATGGTGCTCTTTTAAATATATTAAATAAATTTGAGTAAAATTCAAATGGTTCTACTGTAGATGGAAATTAATTAGTATAATTCAAAAATCAAACATTTATTCCCTCCCCAGCCCATTCTTTGATTATGGTGGATACATTTTAAGGGACCGAGATTATACTTTGAATCAGCACAGGAAACCCCAAATATTCACTACTGACAAACGTTTACCTGTTTGTAGGCATAACAACATCTTAGCTAATTATATGGATGCACTTGTAGGCCAGAGACAAGAAGCAGGTATAGTATGTCCATTGGTTCGCTGACTACTGTATATATTAGCTTGCTTCCCTTTATGCAGTGTTTGCTCTCCCTATAGCTCTCTTAGCATTCTCTCAAAGCAGCATATCCATGGGTGTAACTTAAAGTTTCTAGGCCACAAAAAAAAATGTCTATCAGGTCTCCCCAATTAAGTAGAGAGGCCTTTGAGCTTCTGAGGCTAACCATGTCCCAGGTGTCACTACTGCCCCTGTAGCCTCTATAAGGCAATTAGCATATCATTGGCCGTATGATATTGGTAGTTTGACGATGACAGGAGTCAATCATTTGGTTGGCTTTCTGCTTCCTAGTAAACGAGGGGCTGTGAACACTAGGAGGGCAGGAAAGTCCTAACTGAGGATGAAACTACAGTATGTACATGTTAGAAGATGGACATGGAAAAAGGTCAGATGTCCTTGGTTAGAAGAGGGAGCAAGAGCAACTGAAAAGAGAAGAAGCAGGAATGTCTCTGGGACCAAGGATAAGCGGGCCATGTGTGAAGCATCAGCATAAGTGGAGCTTCACTTTAAATAACATTATTCTAATCAGTGGCAGCAATAAATACATAATGAGGGGAGTCACCTCAGGTGAGGTAATTAGCTTACGCTCTACTATAAAGCTGTTATTCTAGTTGCTCTTATTCCACAATGATTCAAAAACATTCAGATGAGAAGCATAACCCACCGGAGCACTTCAGTTTTCCAGCCCTGCCCTTATTTGCATAAAAATGTTAAGTATTTTTCTCCTCAAATTGGGGGGTGCTGATTCTGTAACCGGTTTCTTTGGCTACAATGCCACAGTCTTTGTTGAAAGCTGACAATCTAGACTTTTAAATAAGGCTGCAATATTATCTGCCATAAAACCAGAGTTAGAGCTGTTAGGAATGGGTCCCAGTGAGAGTATCATAAACCTTCAGCTCTCACTCCCAACCCAATTTTATAAAGGCTGTATGTGCAGTTTCATTGCATCTAGTTCCATAATCCTGCTCTTGTTTTAAAGCTTTGATAGGCTACTTCCAAACTAGACCATGGTCACAGCTCCTTTGGAACCTGAGATATTAAAGGCTATGTACATCTTTGGGGCATTTGCATTGTACTCATTTTGATCTAAAAATATATTTTTTAATGGGGGGAGTACTGAAATAACTGCAGATGTATTTTTCCTAGCTTTGTGTTTATTTACTGTGTACACGCGAGGGCTTTGCATTATTTTGACTGTACTTTATTTTAAAAATTACCAAAAAATCCTGCAAAACTCAAAGTATGAACAAGCCACTCGTGTCAAATAGCAACCCGTGTTAAAGCCATGCCCCCAAAACCACACATCCTTTTTACTGCTTTTATGTAAACTTTTTGTTGAAAAAGGTGGCAACCCTAGATATGCTGTATCCGACCTATACTAATAACTTAAGTTCCAAATATATTTAAGACAGCTCTCACCTTTGTTGCTTTCATGGAAGCACGGGCCCAGTCCGGACTTGACTGCGTACAAATGTAATCCAAAGAAAAAACTTGTGGTCCAGCTTTCCATAAAGACTTGCAGCTTTATTCTCGGTCCATACTCATGTCATGAGTAAGGACCGAGATTGTGGAGTCTGAAACATGTAGACATCGTGGATCTTGTATGTGATTTGTGTTTGGATAACAGTTTTTGTTATTAATAAAGCTATAAGTTTTTACGGGAAGCTGGACCACAAGTTTTTTCTTTGGATACTACTAACTTAAAGGGAACCTGTCACCAGGAAATTCACTCATATACCAGGCATGCTGCCTTGTAGGGCTCACTCTGCTGAATATAATGATACCTTTCACTTGGTGATCTGTTGCTTTATTGTGGAGAAATAGTACTTTTCATCCATATGCTAATGAGCTGACTTGAGTCCAGTAGTTAATTTGAGTCCAGCATTTTTTCTATTCAGAGCTGTAGCCACTCCCCTATTCACTTCTATAGATCAATAAATAAATAAACCACGCCCCTTTTACAACTGAAGAAGTAAATAGGGGAGTGGCTACAGCTCTGAATAGAAAAAATGCTGAACTCATATCAACTACTGGACTCAGATCAGCTCATTAGCATATGGATTAAAAGTACTTTTTCTCCACAATAAAGCAACAGATCACCAAGTGAAAGGTGTCATTATATTCAGCAGAGTAAGCCCTACAAGGCAGCATGCCTGGTTTATCAGTGAATTTCCTGGTGACAGGTTCCCTTTAATACATTATTTATGGGTCAAAGTAAACACATCTAAAAATCAATACCAGAATTACTGTTTTCTTTTCTCCCCACCAAAAACGATGTCAACATTGATGCAAAGTGGAATTTTAGATGCAATTTTAAACTACTATCTTGTGATTAAATAAATGTCTATTTTGCGCACTTCTTGCTTACGGATCTTCACTATTGTTGATACAATTGTGTAAAAAGACCGGAGCAGGGAGGAGCAGTATTCCCGGTGGCTTAACGATGGAAAAGAAATTGGCTGGTGTGAATTAAGGCGCTTATTCCATCTGCATCGAGGTTTGGAAATACCTACCTCATAGGAGAATTTAAGGTTGTTCCAGATATTGAGCTCGGATCCGATACTGTTTTTTCTTTATTACAGGTTGATCACCTGAGTTGTTTGGTTTTCTTCTTGAAACTGGACAACCCCTTTAAGACTAACAGTAGTCACATCATTAAGAGGTTTAAAATGCACTCAAGTCACCCACGTTGTGCGCCAACTATATTTATTTTAGACATAAATTCAAAATCTCTAACAAAAAAGTTAAATTTTTTTGTGTAACTCGTTTGAATGTGACTGCAATGTACCATTGCAAAAGCATATGAGAGCAGTCCATCCATTCTTTTTATGCATCTGCAGCGTACATTTACTAAATGTAGTGGGAAAGCTCTTGGCACATATCTTAACAAGAGCCATAGCGCCTGATTTATAATAGACCAGCAGCATACACTGGTCTATGATAACCTCGTGAGGTGCCGAATGCTGTGCCTAATTTATGATGAGGTGTAAACCTTGTCGTAAATTAGGTGCAGTCCTTGCACCCAAACATGTATACAACAGACCCTGGCTGGCATAGATTTGTGTCTTCTTTTACGCCAGAAAACTCGCATAAAAGAAGATAAGATGTGGTTGCCTGCTGGCCCTGACCCCTTCCTATGTACCTCATCATGCCTGAAAGTGGTGGAGAAACTGGCAAAAAGTTATGATAAATCAGGCTCATAGAGTGTTGTTCTAGCTTCCTTCAAGCGAGCAAACACTATTCTAAGGCCTCTTGCAGACGACCGTATGGCTTTTTCAGTGTTTTGCGGGCCCTTTTTATCTGATCCGTTTTTCCGTTTTTTGCTTCCGTTGTGTTTCCGTTTCGGTTCAGTTTTTTCCGTTCCGTTTTTCTGTATGGCATATACAGTATACAGTAATTACATAGAAAAATTGGGCTGGGCAAAAAAAACGGAACGGATACGGAAGACATACGGATGCATTTCCATATGCATTCCGCTTTTTTTTGAGGACCCATTGACTTAAATGGAGCCACGGATCGTGATTTGCGGGCAATAATAGGACATGTTCTATATTTAAACGGAATGAAAAAACGGAAACGGAAGGCATACGGAGACACTTCAGTATTTTTTGCGGTCCCATTGAAGTGAATGGTTCAGTATACTGAACTGAAAAAACGGCCAGTATACGGTCTGCAAAATACTGTCGTGTGCATGAGGCCTAAGGCCCCATTCAGACGTACGTAGTGTGTTGCGGATCCGCAACACACCATGCCGGCACTCCCCATAGAGATGCCTATTCTTGTCCGCAGGTTGCGGACAAGAATAGGATATGCTCTATCTTTTGCGGAGCCGCGGCCGGAAGTTCGGGGCCACGGCTACGCAAATGCGGAAGCGGAGAGCACATAGTGTGCTCTCCACATCACGTCCGGCCCCATTCACAATAAATGGGTCCGCATCCATTCCACAGAATTGCGGAATGGATGCGGACAAAATTAAGGACGTGTGAATGGGGCTGGAAAATGGTGTCAGATATAAAACCATGCAGTATATGTTTTACCATGGTTGGCTATGTTTGAAAGTTGCCACACAGTGGCATCTGTTAGATGTACAGTTGTGTTCAAAATTATTCAACCCCCAATGCTGTAAAGGGTTTTAGGGACTTTAGTGTACATTTGTAATTGTGTTCAGAATGAAGTCTTACAAGGAGTTTTTAAAGAACCAAATGCAACTAAAATGACATCAATTGTTTTTGTAATACAGTATTAGGGTCTATTCACACGTCCGCAATTCCGTTCCGCATTTTGCGGAACGGAATTGCGGACCCATTAGTTTCAATGGGGACAGACGATGTCCCGGCCGGGTCCGCAATTGCGGATCCGCACTTCCGGGCCTGCAATTGCGTTCCCGAAAAAAATAGAACATGTCCTATCCTTGTCCGCAATTGCGGACAAGAAAAGGCATTTTGTATGAGAGTGCCGGCGATGTGCGGTCCGCAAATTGCGGAACGCACATCGCCGATGTCCGTGCTTTGCGGATCCGCGGATCCGTGGATCCGCAAAACACACACGGACGTGTGAATGGACCCTTAAATGTTTTTTTTGTGATTTCTTCATTGACACAATTATTCAACCCCTTAGACTACCACTCTTAAGAACAGAGGTTCATTCAAGTGTTTTCGATCAGGTATTGAAAACACCTGTGGATGTCAAGGAGCAGCAATCAAGCATAATAAGCACCAATTAGGCAGATTTAAAATGACTGTGATACTCAGCTCCTTCTAGACATTTACTGGTGTGTTTACAAACATGGTGAAGTCAAGAGAATGGTCCAGGAAGACAAGAGAAGAGGTGATTTCTCTTCACAGGAAGGGCAATGGCTATAAGAAGATTGCAAAGATGTTAAACATACCAAGAGACACCATAAGAAGCATCATTCGCAAATTCAAGGCAAAGGGCACTGTTGAAACGCTACCTGGTCGTGGCAGAAAGAAGATGCTGACTTCGACTGCTGCGCGCTACCTGAAGCGCAAAGTGGAGAAAAGTCCCCGTGTGACTGCTGAGGAACTGAAAAAAGATTTGTCAGATGCGGGTACTGAAGTTTCAGCTCAGACAATAAGGCGCACACTGCGTAATGAAGGCCTCCATGCCAGAACTCCCAGGCGCACCCCCTTGCTGTCTCCAAAGAATAAGAAGAGTCGACTGCAGTATGCCAAAAGTCATGTGGACAAACCACAAAAGTTTTGGGATAGTGTTCTGTGAAATGATGAAACAAAATTAGAACTGTTTGAGCCCATGGATCAACGCTATGTTTGGAGGAGGAAGAACAAGGCCTATGAAGAAAAGAACACCTTGCCTACTGTGAAGCATGGCGGGGGGTCAATCATGCTTTGGGGCTGTTTTGCTTCTACAGGTACAGGAAAGCTTCAGCGTGTGCAAGGTACCATGAATTCTCTTCAGTACCAGGAGATATTAGATGAAAATGTGATGCAGTCCGTCACAAACCCGAGGCTTGGGAGACGTTGGATCTTTCAACAGGACAATGGTCCCAAGCATACCTCCAAGTCCACTAGAGCATGGTTGCAGATTAAAGGCTGGAATATTTTGAAGTGGCCATCGCAGTCACCAGACTTAAATCCGATTGAGAACCTCTGGTGGGACTTAAAGAAAGCAGTTGCAGCGCGCAAGCCTAAGAATGTGACTGAACTGGAGGCTTTTGCCCATGAAGAATGGGCGAAGATACCCGTAGATCGCTGCAAGACACTTGTGTCAAACTATGCTTCACGTTTAAAAGCTGTTATAACTGGAAAAGGATGTTGTACTAAGTACTAAGATTGAATGTCACTTGGGGGTTGAATAAAACTGATAATGATGTGAGCACAGAAAAGACATTTGTGGTTATTTCATTATAAATGTTATGTTATATTTGTCTGACTTACAAGTGCCTCTTTGCTTTAATTGTAAACAAGATGACTGAAATGATCAAAACACTCAATTTCAGTGGGGGTTGAATAATTTTGAACACAACTGTATGGGTCCGTGGCTTCCAATATGAAATCCTCTTGAACTAAACTTCAGGCGGACCCTACAGACTCAATGTGAAGAGCCTCATTATCAGAAACACTACCACTTATAAGGGAACAGGTCCAATAATAACATGTTCCCAGATGTCATAAATAAGATATATTGACTATATCAAAATATAGAGTATAACATATAAAGTATAACATAAAACCAATCTGAAAAAGTCAGGAACATAACATTTCCTGCAACTTTTCCACTTCTGACATCTGACAACCTTTTCTACTTGTCAATATGAAGCATTTCACCCAGAATTTAAAGTATCCACTCAGAGGCAATTAACTAGATATGTGTTCCTGCATATGATCAGAGAGGTTAAGGCTGAGAGGAAATCTGGGCATTTAGATATTGTCTCACTGTTCCATTATTCATCTGTATGATTTAGAAGAAGGGTCATGACAGTCAACCGTCTGCACTGGTCGCTGAGAACGCTGTTGGTTTATTCTGAACATTCTGTACAGACAGGCTTGTTCCTTTGGGCTATCTAACTCTATGAAGATACCAAATAATAATTGCAGAGTCATGTCCATAATCAGAGGTGAGCACACCAGCCGTTCATAATCAATAATTCATTCACAGGCTTTCCCTTCGCTGCCACCACGTCAAACTATGTAAATGAAGGTTAAAATCTGCATTCAATGTTAACTATATTTTTTGTCTTGGATACCATTAGTGATGAGCAGCCTAGTCAATATTCGTTTCGCGATATTTCGCAAATTTTTGGCCTAATATTCGCCATAAATTCGCAAATTTTCGCAGATTTTCTTGATTGCAAAAATCGGCATTGTGATGTGCGAATACTGCATGCGCAATACAGGCGTGGCTCACTTTTGCTACATTTTTCAAGCGGCTAGAAGTTTCTTGAGACTGGAGAAAATGGTTGACAGCAACTTTCGTGACTGTGAGGAAGAACTCCTGATCACAAGTAATTTTACATTACAGCACTGTTTTTCACTACATTTCGCATGCATGGCAGAACAATAGCTTTATATGCAGATAGAGTGCTGTAATATATTCGTGATTGCGCAAATCGGCACTAATGATGCGCATATTTTTGGCGCAATACATCACAGCACAGTAATTCGTACTACCTAACACCCTGCACTGGAACCTATCAACTACAATATTTCGCTATCTAACCTACACTGACTATCTCCCACTAGCTCTCTGTATTATATATATGAGCTAACTAAGTATCTAATGTAATTGAATAAGGATCCAGATGACTCAGCAAAGCACAGAGCACAGCAATAACATTGCTCTTTCTCAGAACTGCAACCTTTTCTACTTGTCAATATGAAGCATTTCACCCAGAATTTAAAGTATCCACTCAGAGGCAATTAACTAGATATGTGTTCCTGCATATGATCAGAGAGGTTAAGGCTGAGAGGAAATCTGGGCATTTAGATATTGTCTCACTGTTCCATTATTCATCTGTATGATTTAGAAGAAGGGTCATGACAGTCAACCGTCTGCACTGGTCGCTGAGAACGCTGTTGGTTTATTCTGAACATTCTGTACAGACAGGCTTGTTCCTTTGGGCTATCTAACTCTATGAAGATACCAAATAATAATTGCAGAGTCATGTCCATAATCAGAGGTGAGCACACCAGCCGTTCATAATCAATAATTCATTCACAGGCTTTCCCTTCGCTGCCACCACGTCAAACTATGTAAATGAAGGTTAAAATCTGCATTCAATGTTAACTATATTTTTTGTCTTGGATACCATTAGTGATGAGCAGCCTAGTCAATATTCGTTTCGCGATATTTCGCAAATTTTTGGCCTAATATTCGCCATAAATTCGCAAATTTTCGCAGATTTTCTTGATTGCAAAAATCGGCATTGTGATGTGCGAATACTGCATGCGCAATACAGGCGTGGCTCACTTTTGCTACATTTTTCAAGCGGCTAGAAGTTTCTTGAGACTGGAGAAAATGGTTGACAGCAACTTTCGTGACTGTGAGGAAGAACTCCTGATCACAAGTAATTTTACATTACAGCACTGTTTTTCACTACATTTCGCATGCATGGCAGAACAATAGCTTTATATGCAGATAGAGTGCTGTAATATATTCGTGATTGCGCAAATCGGCACTAATGATGCGCATATTTTTTGGCGCAATACATCACAGCACAGTAATTCGTACTACCTAACACCCTGCACTGGAACCTATCAACTACAATATTTCGCTATCTAACCTACACTGACTATCTCCCACTAGCTCTCTGTATTATATATATGAGCTAACTAAGTATCTAATGTAATTGAATAAGGATCCAGATGACTCAGCAAAGCACAGAGCACAGCAATAACATTGCTCTTTCTCAGAACTGCAAAAAACAGCAGAAAATGGCTGCTGGGGAGTTTCCTATATAGTAAAGGGGTAGGCAACTTTCCTATTGGTTGGTAGGGATGTTGCTAAGCTCAGACAAAAATATTGCAGCCTTCTCATTGGCCCACAAGCAAGAAGCAGTGAGGGTACTGTTTAAAGAAAATTATGAAGATATAGCACTTTATTCTAAATCATTGCGAATACTCAAAGTGCCGATATTCACGATAAAAATTCATGATTAGAATATTCGAGATCAATACTAGATACCATGAACAAATTTATTAAATTTATTATTAAGATTGGCATAAAAGGGATTGTCCCATGACTACTGCTTATCCCCTACTCACCGGATAGGGAAAATGTGTCTGATTGGTGGGGGTCTGACTGGTGGGGGTCTGACTGCTGGGGCCACCACGAATCACTAGAATGGGGCCCGTGTTCCCTGTTTGAAGCATCTGCTACTCCATTAAACTCAATAGGACTGCCAGAGATAGCACTAGACAATCTCAGGCAGCTCCATAGAGTTGAATGGAGCAGTGCTGCACATGTTTGAAAGCCACTCCAATCAAATGGGGAACATGGGACCCCAGTCTAGTGATCAGTGGGGACCCATTGATCAGACCCCCACCAATCAAACACCTATCCTCTATACTGATAATATTTTTGGTGCATCTTGGCTGGTTGGTGCATTAAAACTGAAATCAGAATCAATGTGGCTGCCAATAGGCCTGGCCTTGCCCACTCCCCTCCCACTGCAAACATCTTAGAATGTTACAAGATAACAAAGCCATTGTGCCCTTACCAATCACCCCGGTGCTTTGCGGAACCCCCGTCATTCTCTTCTTCCTGCTTCTTCTGCAGTGGCTGGGTTTGGGGTGGTCCCAACGCTACATCCTGGACACCAGCAAGATGTCACCATGTGCTGCTGCTCTCCGGAGGGGATGTTAAGGAATATAAGTCCAGAGTGTCAGGGTTTGCAGTAAAACTGTGGGCTTCTTTTCTTGAACCTATGTGCAAAACAATACAGGCAATGCACTAAGCTGGCATCTCCCGTCTCCCCTCTGGTAGCAGAAGGTTCTTTGCTGAGGAAAGCTAGCTGAGCTAGCTGTCTCTTTCTCTCAGAATGAAATGGACATATGGATGTAGAAAGCACACAGAAATCATATGTGTGCTTTCCACATCCGTACACGCATGGACATAATTGTTGATAGCCTTCCATTGAAGAAAGAAAAACCCACAATGGTTACTGAAAAAACTTGAAATAGACAAAAGTAATACTAAATTAAAATTTACTGAAAATCAACCAATGAAAATCAGACTTTGCTTTTGAATTGTGTTCCAGCAAAATAATTCTAGCAAACATGTGGACATGTTCCACAAAAGAGGTCCTATACTTGTCTACAAAATGTGGACTGTGGACCCATTGAAGTCAATAGGTCCATAAAAAATGTGGATTGCATTTGAAGCACAAAACAAATATTATTTCCATGAGGCCTTAGGGATATTTGAACATTTTGGCTTCTGGAGAAGGTGAATTGCCTTTTTTCCCAATTCACAATTGTCATTGAGAGCAGGATCACAGGTATAGTGGTTATCCAACCTCTATAATGGCCCCCCTGATGCCTGGGTCCCTCATGTACACCCCTGTTGTGACTTGCTATTGGCTGCTCCCACCCGTTGCCGGATGTTTTGATCTGCGCGACAGAGAGATGCAGCGGCGGCCGTGCGGGCATCAGGAGCGACGTATGTGTAGGGGAGCAGGGTAAGTATAACCTACATAAGGGGCCTGGGCATCAGGGGGACATTGTAAGCGTTAAATAACCCCTTTAACTTTATAGCCAGCAGGTCTCTCTCATATGAAGATGATCTTAGCAGAGAGAGGCCGTGCTGACTTTATACTTTTTTTTACAATGGATGGCCTGTCACAGCAATCACATGTCTGGAGACCATTTTAGCTGGTTTCCGGGGTCTTCACTGTGATGGCAGCTGTCTAATAAAAGCACAGTCACAGCAATCTGCAGAGCCATGGGGCACAAGCAGATAGTGATGCAACCCTTTGCATTCATATGTTGGGTTACTGTTGACAGAATACTGCCACAATGTATAAAGTCCCACTGATGAGAATGAAACGGCTTGTGTCATCCGAGACTTTGGTGACATATCGCTAAGATATGTGTGGTGTGCTCCCTATTTACGTTTATATAAGTTTCGAAAATAGCCGAGTGAGCGCCCTCGGTTATTTCTAGAACTCTCATAGAAGTGAATGGTGAGCACACCACACATTCATCTCCACTCACCTCTATGGAAGTTCTGGAAATAGCCTAGGTGGCGCTCGCTCTGCTATTTTCAAAACTCCCATAGAAGTGAATGGAGGTAGTCGCCCTTGCACAGTGTGCCCTTGTTTCATTTTGAGGGCCTTGTTTAAGAGATAGGTGCAGGTCCCACCTCTGTTGCACTGTGGGTGAGGCTGCCCCTGGCTTCCCCCTGAATCCTGGCAAACAAGAGGGGAGGGCAGTGTCATGGAGGAGAAATGGCACATCAAACCCAGCGCCCCTGCATTCCTGCTGCTGAGTATCTCCCTCCTTAACAACTTTTTTTTGTTCAGAACTTAAAAAATGTTTTAAAAAAATGCTAAATGTTGGACAATCTGTATTCAAAGAATGTGACCACATATTGGTTGGGATTTCAGATCTGAACATCTGAACACCACACAGAAATGTTTCTGGATGTTATTATTATTTTATGTGAAACTATTTAAAGCATAACAGCTTTTGGCAGTTAAGACTTTTCTCATTGCTCATTGTACATCTGTGGAGAAATATGTTTCAACATTATGAACAAGTTCAAATACTGTAAAGCTTAGTCTGTCCAGAGATGTTATATGTGCAAAATCACTGCAATGTAAGGGAAGCTCCTGAAACTAATTCAGCTTAGTGCTGCCATCATGTGTTCACGTAGAGAAAAGCCATTTACTGAAGATGGGCAAAATGTCATGTTTTTTTCAGTTTCCATTAAAATGTCATGCGTTCTGTTTGTTAAATTAATTTTAGATTTGTATTTGTTATTAACATAATCTGTAAAATCAGATATTTTAATATTTTCAAGTAGTCATTTGCTCTGCACTAAAAGAATACCATTCTTTCAGAATAACTACATGACATTATTACTGTTATTTTGTGTCGGTTTTCAATGATCTACCTGCTGAGAATCATTAGCAGTTGTACTAACTATTGGTATGTATAGCAATTTTTTGCTATAGCATTATTTTTGGTGGATGTTATTGTACTTATTATATTATTTTTGAAATACAGTATTGCCACACAGTAGTTACAATAATAGGGGCGGATACGCCAACCTCAGGGGGAGTTTGTGTAGGTTTGAGAAAGGTAGGGCAGATGGTAGAAAAATAAGGAGGCAATGGTGTCTCTGTTGTAAACTCTTCAGACACAAGTCATGAATGGAAGAAGTCATCATGGTAGTCTGGGACAGATGAAAAAGATGAGAAATCTGAATAAATCTAACTGGGGAACATGTGCTTCGACTGTAAGTTAATGGAATTTATGACACTGCATTCATGTATATGATATGCAGAGCATTTGTATAAACCTAACTACCATTGTATGTACCACAGTATGTTACTATTATTCAGTCACTATTTAGTGGTATTGGAAATGATCACGGTGTAGCATTATGTGGGTTAAGATTAGAACCCACTTAAACACTGGACGTGTTTTGCTCCCCCCCTCCCCTTCTGAACCCTAGGTATGTTTATGCAAAATGAGAAACCTAAAAAATAAAAATGTAGACTGGTGTAAAGTAATGCACTTTTTGCATCCTTTCAGCACCACTTAAATTAATAAAGTATGATTATTTTTTTTTCAGAAGATCAAAATAAAATGTGAAACAAATATGCTCAAATATGTGCATCAACGTCAATATCTATCTATCTATCTATCTATCTATCTATCTATCTATATACAGTTGAAACCAGAAGTTTACCTTCACTATATAAAAAGACACATATGCATGTTTTTCAGAATAAACCTTTCCTGTTTTTGGTCAATTAGGATTACTATAAATATTATTAGTGCCAAATGCCAGAATAGTCAGATAAAGAGAATGTTCTAAGGCATTTTTATTACTTTCTGCAAAGTCAAAAGTTTACAAACATTTCATTATTATTTGGTACCATTGCCCTTAAACTGTAAGACTTGGATCAAACATTTTGGATATCCTTCCACAAGCTTCTCACGATAGTTGGTCCATTCCTCCTTACAAAACTGATGTAACTTAGCCATGTTTGATGGTCGCCTTGCTCACACCTGCCTTTTCAGCTTTGCCCATAAATTTCCAATCGGATTGAGATCAGGGCTTTGTGATGGCCGCTCCAAAACATTGACTTGTTATCCTTAAGGCACTTTGTAACCAGTTTGGCAGTATGCTTCGGGTCATTGTCCATTTGGAAGACCCATTTCCACCCAAGCTTTTACTTCCTGGATGATGTCTTGAGATGTTGCTTCATTATTTCCACATAATCTTCTTTCCTCATGATGCCATCTATTTTGTGAAGTGCACCAGTCCCTCTTGCAGCAAAACCACACCACAACATTATGCTGCCATCCCCATGTTTCACAGTTGGGTTGGTGTTTTTAGGCTTCCAAGCTTCTCCCTTTTTCCTCCAAATGTAACAATGGTCATTATGGCCAAAAAGTTAAATTTTAGTCTCATCAGACCACAGGACATGTCTCCAAAAATGTAGGTCTTTGTTCTTGTGTGCATTTGCAAACATTAATCTGGCTTTTTTTATGTTTCTTTTGGAGTAATGGCTTCTTCCTGGCAGAGTGACCTTTCAGCCCATGTTGATACAGTACTCGTTTTACTGTGGATATTGACACAATCTTACCAGCTTCCGCCATCATCTTCACAAGGTCTTTTGCTTTTGTTCTTGGGATATGCACATGTCAGACCAAAGCATGTTCATTTTTAGGACACATAATCAGTCTCCTTCCTGAGTAGTATGATGGCTGGACATTCCCATCTTGTTTGTACTTGTGTATAATTGTTTGTACAGATGAACGAGGCACCTTCAGGTATCTTGAAATTGCACCCAAGGTTGAGCCAGACTTGTGCAAATAGGCGGTCGAAGAGATTTATTGTTATTGCATATAAAACTGATAAATCTCTATGACAACTATTAAAACACTTCTTAGCATGTGTTGTTCATTTGAAATGTATAGTAAATGCCATGTACATGCTCTTCAACCAACCAAAAATCTAATATATGTTGGAAAATTCCAAATAGTTTTCCACAGTTCATTGCATATATGGTATGCTACAAAAGATGCAAACTAGAATTTTTACAAAGTTCAGTCCACTCCATACTCTGACTGTGTGGTTGAAAATCTAACCTGAGTATTTGCTTAGTCTTCATTAGTCTTAATGTTTTTCTAATAAAAAGGTTCACAGAGCCCATTGAGTAATAGTCAATCTAAAGTGAAGTTTCCTCCCCATGAGCACTATAGTAGCCACAATTTCTGCTACTATGACACATACTCTGTCAGCAATACATGCTCTCACATTTCATTATAGCTATTTCATTGTATAATTTGGACTCTGTAATGTTACAGAAAGCCAACAAATTACCCACATAAAACTGTATCTGTAGATACGCAACTGGTTTGGCTGCAAGATAACAGTTGACATCATATGTTAGGAACACTAATTTGTAATTTAAGCAATCGATTCAGAGGAAAGTTAACTCCAGTCTCCCAAACTGTAGGTTTGATACCTAGTGAATAAAGGCATACTGACCATAAAGACAGCTTAAATGGATAGAAGACCAATTTAGAGTAATTTTTCCCCAATTGGTTGAAGGAATTTGACCTGGGCTGTCCCTTTGCATAGACATTTTCAACATTAACAAAGAAGGGGGAGAGACTTAAGACTAGATTCCGCTAACCTTCTGTCCTACAAAGATTGAACAGTCTAGTGAGTGAACATGCATTAGGTATATTTGATCCTAATTGAACCAGCACATTGAAGTTATTACATGTGTGTTTCTATTCTTAACAAAATAAGGCCATGGGGTGTCAAAATTGTGGTCTTTGTTTCTGAAAACCCACTATTTTTGGTCATGACAAGAGATGCTTTTATGGCCACCTTGTTTGTTCCATGGACATTCTGCAGGCATTTGGGCTACTAAATCAGTATAGAGGCCCCATAAATGAAAATGTAAGGGGGTGTTCGCACACAATGGATGAGAACTTTAACCTGCACCCTTATGAACTTGGACTGAATGCTTATTGCTCTGCACTGAATATTCATGTTTTGCTTGTTATATTTAATTTTGCAGGTGTTGTGCCTTTAACAAGTATTTGTGATGCCTTGAACTGGATACTGGTGGGCACATTGGGCAGATGAGGCCATGTGTCCAGGCACAAGAGCATATTGCAGCATAGGCGCTATACTAAGTTGAAGCCAGAGTATATACAGTAGTAAGGAATTTTGGCAGGCCTTGTGGTTCTTGATTTTCCAGAGATAGTGTGCAGAGAACATGTCAGATGTAAGACAAGTAGACAAGCTGAGATCCAGAGGTGGTCCGAGGGAAGGAATTTATCACTGAGTAAGCAATTAGCCTGATTTATCTATAACAAAGCAATTAGCCTGATAGCTCTGCTGAGTGGTTGTGAACCACTTCCAATGGCTTGATCCTGAACTGGACTGCGGCATTACTTGGCGCTATTTGGAAGTGATTTGTCCATGGCTGGGGAAGGCTCTGTGTATCCTGCAAGTGGTTACAGACCACTTTAAGAGTATTCCTGAGCCTTGGCTGGGTGGAAGTCAAGTTATTCTGGCCAGCAACTGTAACCAAAGAGTGAAAGAGAGAGAGGGTCATCATGGCCCTGCATTTATTACTAGAGAAATTTCTTGAAATTTGTTTCAGGTCTAATTCTGATGAATTGGTCAAAAGATTTGATTTTGGTACAAATAAATTTGCCTCAAATCAAATCACACTGAGTATGACACTATGAGGTCTCCAAGGACTCATATTCTTTTCTCTTGTCTTCCTCTCTTTTTTATTTTTTAAGAATTTTCTCTCTCTCCTCTTTCGAGCTGTTGAACGGATCAATTGTAAATAATGTCAGAGTGACACTGCCATACATAGCTATGTTTAAAAACATGGCCGATGATGTTAACAAACATCTTGGTTAAAAATGTGTTTAAAAGTGTTCCAAAAATGTTCCCTTATTGGAGGCAGTTCACTGCCGGTGTTTATACTGACATTGTAGTATAGGAAAAAGCAGTGACTTGTTCTAAACAAGTGCCTCCCTTTTTTGGGAGCAATCTGTGCAGTACAGTCCAGGACCTCACACACAAGGCAGGGCATGAGTGGCTGTGTAGGGTCAGAAGTAGCAGTAGGAGTATAGTATGGAAACTAACAGATAAGGTAGTAGATATGTGGTGGTTTAGGATAGCTGTAGTGACAAAAGTAGCTGCAGCAACAGCAGTATGGTATAGGACCTGATGGACAAGACAGCAGATGTGTAGCTGTATAAAGGTAGTAGTCATGGCAGTAACAGAAGCAATAGCTGCAGCAGCAATACAAATAAAACATAATGGACAGGCAAAAAGTGGTTGGCAATGGCAGATCTATTCATTAGCATCATCCGGAAGGGTGTGAAAATCCTCATAGATTTAGGTCTCATTTATTTTCAGAAATGTAATGTTTTCTACATTTGCAAAGAACAATTTTGTCTGTATCTGTGTGATGGTGCCATCTGCCACACTGAATACCTTCTCTCTCTACTGTACACTGGAGGCTAAACAAAACAGTACATCCATAGCAAGCTGGGCCACTTCCAGCTACTCTTCTAATCTGCCTTCCTTTATATCCATGGAGTGAGGGGACAGGACACAGTCTAGGAATAACTGAACATGTTTTTTCAGCTACTGCGTTTCCGTTTGCTGATGTGCGTCAGCTTGCGGCGGCAGGTAAAAAACTTTATTTTAATCAAACTTTATTGACTGCAGCTGGGGATGCCACTTCTGCTACTGTACTTGTTGTAGCAGAGATGCTGAGAGGTCGAAGACTCAGCAGGAAGCAGAGACAATGTCTGAAATGCGCACACAGTCCCAGCACCTTCTGCAAGCCTCAATACATTTTTAAAAAACATTGCATTGTCACTAATCATGTTGGCCAGTTGTAGCTGGTGGGGAGACATCCAGCACTATTTTTCCAGCTTGATGCAGATTACCAACTGATCTGCTGTGTGGCTTCTCTCGCTCAGACTCATCAGTTCTAAGACATTATGGCAACACTTCAGGTTACACATATGAAAGAAGAGAAGGGGAGTGAAGCAACTTTCTACCCTGTTTCTCTTGGGGATGACAGGATGTCCATTGAAGAGGATATGGAGGAGGTGGAAATGCACCTGGCGTGGGAAGAAGACCAACACAAACATGGAGGTGTCAATTGTACCTGGCCTCGATGCTGGCCTCGAACATTGACACAGTTGGCTTTGAAAGAAATATATTTTCCAATGTGCTGCAATACAGCCATAGTGCATATGTTTGTGAATGAACGCCCACAGCTTATTTTCATCCTGTAGATCTTGCACACAACAATAGAATTGTCTGCAAGTACTGTGAATAAATATTCCCACACAGGAGATATCCAAACAGAGCTACCAACAGCTGAGCTTGGTCTATGTGTGACATGTATTTTACCGGCGTGCACAATATCTGAGCATCATCATTTCCCGAGCTGACCACAATAGAAGCAGATCTGGCAGTGCCAGTTTTTCTGGATGTTTTGGCCATACATTGGCTCTGCTTTTTATTGCCATCCCCACCAACCTTCTCTTCTAATGGTTTCCAGGTCATTTCCAAAACGGAATCATCATCAAAGTCTTTACCCTCCCTGCCACTTTTATCAGACTGTGATATGTTATCATAGCATCTTGGTCACTCACCATACCCTGTATTTATCCCTAGTGCTATTGTCGCCACAGCAACTAGAGCTCCGACCACCATCACTATGGCTACAAGTGCCACTACTACTACAACCACTAGATGGCAACCTATGACTATGGACATCATATTGAGTATCTTCCATAGCACATGGGGTGTTGGCTCTTCTTACACAAAAAAAAGGCACCCCACTAGGAGGGGGGTACTGAAAACTTTCTGATTCTCTGGGGCTGTAAAGAGGAGGAGATGGAGGAATACACTGGCTCAAAGGCAGACTCAGAGGTGACATCAGCATCATCCTACTGTGACTGAGATGATGAGTAAGCCATCCAGTCCACGATGTCATCCTCTTTGTCCTCGATAATACATTTTAACCTAGCATACTGTAAGTGAGGGAGAACTGTTACTACTACTGGCTGAATAGTGCCTACTAAAGCCACTCACATTCTTAATCGTGGATGACGTGGCATGGCTTTTTCATTTTCCATTACTCTACCTATTGCCACTCTGTCATTTACCAGAGATTTTATTATTTAAGGGCATCTGTCAGCAGATTTGTACCTATGACACTGGCTGCCCTGTTACATGTGCACTTGGCAGCTGAAGGCATCTGTGTTGGTCCTATGTTCACATGTGCCCGCATTGCTGAGAAAAATGATGTTTCAATATATCCAAATGTAGGAGCAACGGAGGCGTTGCCATTCCACCTGGAGGCTAAGCTTTCTTGGTAACTGCCGTGCCCTCTGCACTTTGATTGACAGAGACAGGTGTGATGATGTGTTCACTGCTTGGCCCTGTCAATCAAAGTGCAGAGGGTGCTGCCTTTGCAGAGAGAGCTGAGCCTCTAGGTGTAATGGCAACGCCCCTGTTGCTCCTAGAAGCTCATTTGCATGTATTAAAACATCATTTTTCTCAGCAATGAGGACATATATAAACAGATGCCTTCAGCTGCACATGCAACAGGTCAGCCAGTTTCATAGGTACAAATCTGCTGACAGATGCCCTTTAATTTGGTATAATCTCTCCTTCTATTGTAAGTAACATGAAACGAATGATCATTTTTACAATAATCTTGCTGATCACTGTTTTCACATTCTAGACCCATCCCGAGTCTATCAGCAGTACGAGCAAAAATGTATTGTAAAGCCGAGCCAAATAATTTCCGATACAGACTGCAGAAATCCTGGGAGCGTTTCAGGTCTCAGAGCTGGATGAAGTTCCTGGCAATGTTACTGATGCACTGAAAGGCAAAATCAATGCTGCGTACAAACAAAGGGAAAACAGAAATGCACATAAGTTAGCAGATGAAGGTTTCTCGTGCATGTGGGAAACGCATCTTACGCAGAATGCAGATGCCTGAAAGAATATAGGCTCAGTTCTGTATCTGGATGCTCAGGGCCAGCTGGTGAACATATAAAAAGACAAAAAAATTTAATTGAAGAAAAAAAAAGTATCCGACACTAAAGGGTCATAGCCGGGGATAGGATGCCAGTGAAAAAAAATGACCCTGCCTTAGCCAGATTATTTATATATAGGCCGAGGGAAGAGAACTGAATCGCTGCCCCTGGGTAACTACAACTCACTAGTACAGTGTTCATTTTAGGACATGGTCAAATATCATAGTCAAGTATCAAAATAAGGCCAGTGTGTCACCTGACCCTGACACCAACACCTGACTCTGACAAATGACTCTGACACCCGACCCTGACATCTGACCCTGACCCCGACATCTGACTCTGACACCTAAACCTGATACCTGACCCTGACACCTGACTCCTGACTCTGACACCTGGCCCTGACACTGACAACTGACACAGACACTGAAAAACTGAGTTTGAATTATGCTCTTCATAGGTCAGGGTCAAAGTGAGAATAAGTTATAGATATACTATGTATTTATATGAAAAATCACATAAATGAATAAAATGGCAGGCTACTGCTAAGTAAGCTTATAGCTCAGTGGTAATGCACTTGTCTTGAGTCCAGTGGGCCTGGGTTCAAGATTCCTTTCAGCCTTTAAAATTTTTTACATTTTATTAAATGGACTCTGTCCCCTGGAAAATCAATATTAAACCAAACTTAGGGCCTTATATCTCTTCATACCTTCTTTCCATAGGTGTTCTTTTTACTTGGATCTGGCTTTCTAACTTCATAAAAATCCACTTTTATCTTTATGCTAATGGGAACATATTGTATAAGCGTAGAGAGGGGCGGGCCTGTGCTCTGTTGGGGGGGGGGGGAGCTATAAGGGCCTATGTTTGGTTTAATATTGATTTTCCAGGTGACAGATTCCCTTTAATAAAATGTTACATTTTTTAAGGCTGAAAGGGATCTTGAACCCAGGCCCACTGGGCTCAAGACAAGTGCATTACCACTGAGCTATAAGCTTGCTTAGTATTAGCCTGGGATTTTATTCATCTATGCCATTCAGAATATAAAAAGTAGAATGAACCTAAAATTAATAGTGAGGCTGACGCCTGACTTAGGTCAGTAGTCAGATATCAGCGTCACACATGACTTGAATTTGCCTCATATCTAGGGCTTAATAAAATGTTAAACTTTTTTAAAGGCTGGTCAGGGTCAGGTGTCGGTGTCAGGTGTCAGGATCAGGTGTCAGGGTAAGGTGTCAGAGTCAGGTGTCAGAGTCAGGGTCAAGTGTCACACTGGCATTATTTTGATACTTGACTATGATATCTGACCATGTCCTAAAATGAACACTGTACACTAGCAATAAAAAGCAGCATATGTTTAAATTTCTGACAAACCAAGCTACAGGCACATTTTATAGGGCATTTCACCATTAAAAAAAAAAAAACGATTGGTAGATTCTTACTGGGAACTGTATGTACTATGAAAGTTTTGTTGGTTAGATCCAAATCTACTATATAAAGTAAATCAATAACATTGAATGCTTGAAATGGTAAAATGTACAAAATTAGGCTAAATGCACATGGTTGCTCAGGAGATTCTAATATAACACCAAGAGGCTTGGACTGGCCTAAAGCTGTACAGGTGAATCCCCTGAGCAAAATGGTCCCCTATTCCCCCATTCCCTTCACCAGTAGCACATGACACAGTAGACTTACTGCACTACATACAGATAGACAGCTGACATCATCTATACCAACCTATGTTCATATAAAAACTGGGTACATTATTTAACACACCACCCAGTTTATTATTATAAATGCATCAGGTTGCTGAGATGAATTCTAGGTACAGAGGATTCACTATTCTCATTTCCTAGGGACTTGTCTTCTTGAAGGGAACCCCCATATTCAATCATCTTGTAGCATCTTTCTGCTGTCTTCCACTGTGTGGTTATATATGCATGCAGCTGTGCAATGGGCCCCAGAATAAATTCTACTGATGGGCCTTTGGCATCCCAGTCCGAGACTGAACACCCATAACCTTCTATGGCCTCATATTGTACCAATATATATCTTCGATTTAACACAAAGCGCAAAGAGATTTATCTTCCCTCCCAAATTCAATCACTTGTGATATCAGAAAGTTAATCCTCTCGAAGAAGCTTTGCTTATGGCCGTACAAGGAAAGTGGAACATGGTTTAGACTCTTTGTATTTCTGTACATAGCGCCATTTTTGCATACTTGAACCCATAATGCCAGAAATTCAGATCGATATTTCAGAAAGATAGTGGTAGGAATTTATCATTTCACTTCTGCCAGAATTCTGATGGAAATAAGTCAAAGTTTTTGGTGCAGGTCATTTCTGTGGAAATATTTAATGATTTACTGACACTCTTGCCAGTTTTGGAAAATGGATTATTAGCTAGGTTAACCCTTTCAGCCCAGGAGGTTTTTTCCTTTTTTGTTTTTCACTCCCTACCTTTCCGGGGCCATAATTTTTTTAAATTTTTCCATTCACATAGTCGTATGAGCGCTTGTTCTTTGCAGGACAAGTTGCATTTTCTAATTCCCCCATTTAATATTGCATACAATGTAGTGGGGTGCAGGAAAAAAAATTCCAAATAGGGTGAAACTGAAAAATAAATGTAATTCCACACACGTTTTATGGGTTTTGTTTTTAAAGTGTTCCCTATACAGTAAAACTGACATATTACATTCTTTTTTGGGTCCACACATGTACGGCGCAAGTTGGGGAGGGTTTGTGCGTATTCTGCCAGTGGCCATCCAGAGTGGGGTGGGTCAGTAGGACCAGGGCAACCTGGATCAGTTGCTCAGCCTCGTCGAGTGGTACATGGCCACTCTAGATTTGGTTCGGGACACTTCTCAAAAATGGGTGACACCCCGACCCCCAGCCCAACTTATAGAGACTGGAAAAAGGTCCCGATCCCAAGCAGGGGATAATGCAACCCAAAGGCCCATTAAGCTTGCCCCGTGTGCTCATGAAGACGCATTTATCCGATGCTGGTAGTGCCCGGGTCCTGGACATAAGGCCGCTAACTGCCCCTTGACCACTGAATCCATGGACTGCGGGTTTTCTCGTCTGTCCTCATTCTATGCCAGGCCTGTCTGTACCACAGACACCCTACTGAGGGCTGGTGAACCTCCCATGTGCCTGGTGTCAATAACGGGTACTGGATTAGAGAGCTGTTAGAATCCGGGAGTCTAGTGACCCTAGTACATGGGTCACTGGTTTCTTAGAACAAAAGGTCTCCGTTATGTGTATCCATGGGGATATCCGAGGGTATCCAATGGCGATGGTTGTCATAGCCACGCCGGGCAGGGAGTTATAGTACGTAGTGGGAGTGGTAAAGAATCTTCCATACAGGACTATTTTGGGAAGAGACTTACCCATATTCTGGTCCTTATGGAAGGATGGAACGCAATCTCTTGTGGGTAAAGACTCTCCGTGTCCCGAACCCGAAGACCCTGATTCTGGGGTACTAGCCGTAGGGGTTCCACATCATAGGGCTAGAATGTAACCCCGATAGGTTCCCCTAGAGGTATTGGCTGGTGATGTCGCAGAGGCCATATCTATACCGGAGCTGGAGGTGTCCCGGGACATGTTTGCGACCACCCAACTCCAGGACCCTACTCTGGCTCTCAGAGAGAGTGACTGGGGTAGCCCAAAAAACGGGCGTAGAAGCGGTGTTTCCCCATATGGCTGTTTCCCAGGACTTGTTGTACTGCGTCGACAAGGTCTGACAGGAGGTAGTGGAGCACCTAGTAGTACCACAGCCCTACTGCCAGGAAGTAATAGACTTGGCTCACACCTTGGTTGTGCAGCAGAGGCGCGGTATGCACTGTGGTCGCTCTAAGATGTGATAAATGTTTGTTTTCGTGATGCCAGTTGCAGTAAAGCAACAAGGGCACAGGGCTCCTTTTAGTGATACAGTGGATGATAGTACCCAGGTGTAGGAATGCCAGAATGGTGTACGGTGCCCTACAAAATCCCTGTATGTTGAATGTGCACGTGTCACGTGCCAGGCGTTGGCTCTGAAGCAGACAAAGGGGGTAGTTGATAAAGGGCATGATGAAGTAAATTGAGTCCAGACCTTGTGATGACGTTGATAACAGCTTTACTTTGGTAAACGTTCATCAGAAACAATCTTCCAACTTTGCCTTTGTTACCAACAGGCTTTAGCATTAATTGAGGCAGGCAAACTCCTCTCTGCTACATCTGTCGCTCTATGGCTCTGCTGTGCTGACAGGCTGGCTATAGAACTCAGCTTCTTCTTTAGGCTGTACTTCACTTTGTAATCTGGTCTGTCGCTAGCTTTGTCCAGGGAACACTTTACTCCTGGTTGCTGAGGCTTCTAGCTGTGTCCTCCATTTCCAGCAGAGCTGAAGGTGCTCTCACTGGTCTAGGCAAGGCCCATCCAACAGGGACATGCTCCTGCTTCCTTCCCCTAGCATGGGGGGTCTCCTCACTAACTAGAACTCTACCCTCCCTGCAGCAAGTGGGACACCCCACCACAACACAGAGGGGAGTGTTAGAATGTAAGGAAAGGCTCCTTTCTATGTAAGATAGCTCTGCCCTTTATGCTGCCACCTGCTGTTGAACCAGGCATATTACACTTGAACAGAAACAGTTGCAAAATAGGAGATGCACATTATACAAGACCTGGAAATAAATACTTAGGATGACACATGGTAACCATAGGAGATAGTGGAGGAGTGCAAAGGAGGTAATGCACCTCTGGGGCATTACACATGTAATGGGAGGTCATCTTCGGGTCAAAAAGACACTAGAGCGTATACTTCAGCGGTTCTTTTGGCCTGGTATTTATGAAGAGGTTAAGAGTGTCAGATTACTGCTCCAATAACGAATTTCTCTAGTCCACTGGTACCTCTCCCCATTATAGAGGTACCCTTTGAGCTGATCGCTATGGATCTAGTGGGGCCCGTGGCAAAGTCTGCCCGGGGTCACCAACACATATTATTGGTAGAGGATTATGCAACTCGGAATCCGGAGGCCATTCCTCGCCGACATACCTCAGCCAAACTTATTGCCAGGGCACTACTTGCCATGTTTTGTGCATTGGGTTGCTCAAAGAGATCCTTACGAATCAAGATACTCCTTTTATGTCCAAAGTGACAAAGGAGTTGTGCAAGCTGCTTTAAATCAAGCAGTTACGCACGTCGATGTACCACCCCCAAACAGATGGGCTGGTGGAAAGGTTTAATAAGACCATAAAAAGTATGTTAAAAAGGGTAGTATCTCAAGACGGGAATGACTAGGTTATGTTGCTGCATATATTTGATGCTCGCCACCCGAGAGGTACCCCAGTCCTCAACGGGGTTTTCCACTTTCGAACTGTTATATGGCAGACATCCCAGAGGCCTGCTGGATATTGCCAAAGAGACATAGGAGCAGGAGCCTACTCCCCATAAGAGTGTAATAGAGCACATTGCAGATATGCAGGACCGGATTTCATCAGTAATACCTATTGTGAGAGAACATCTAGTAGAGGCTTAGGCAGTTCAGAGCCATGGGTATAATAGAAAAGCCACAGTCAGGACCTTTTCCCCAGGAGATAGAGTTCTCATGCTCGTACCCACTGCTGAGAGTAAGTTTCTGGCCAAGTGGAAAGGGCCCTATGAAGTTTTGGAAAAAGTTGGCGAAGTTAACTATAAAACATATCAGCCTAGGCGGAGAAAACCAGAACGAATATATCACATAAACTTGCTAAAAACGTGGAAGAACCAAGAATCACTGTGGGACCCTGAGGCACTGGTTGGGACTAGTGTAGACCCTCCAACGTCAGTCCCGACAGAGGTCAGAGTAAAAATTGCAGAAAGCCTGTCGAAACAACAAAAATGGGAGGTCAGGAAGTTAGTGCAACAGAATACCGATGTCTTTTTAGAAAAGCCCGGTCGTACATTGGTGGTCCAGCATGACATTGTCACCGAGCCGCGGATAAGCGTACGAGTGAAACCTTACCGTGTGCCAGAGGCCTGGAGACAAGCCATTACAGAAGAGGTACAGAAAATGCTTAGTCTAGGAGTTATCGAGGAATCCAAGACCGAGTAGGCCAGTCCCATTGTTTTGATTCCAAACCTGGATTGATCGTTACAATTTTGTAACGATTTCCAGAAATTGAATGAACTGTCGAAGTTTGACCTTTATCCAATGCCCCGGGTTGACGAGCTGATTGAAAGACTGGGCCAGGCCCAGTACTTCACGACGCTGGATTTAACCAAGGGTTACTGGCAGGTACCTCTGACAGAGTCAGCAAAGGAAAAGACTGCCTTTGTCACACCGGAGGGACTTTTTAGGTTACATAGGGCCCCTGCCACATTCCAGAGGCTGATGGACATAGTCTTAAAACCTAATCGGAAGTATGCATCTGCCTACTTAGATGATATCAATATTCATAGTGGCGATTGGCAGTCTTATTTGTCCCATGTGCAGGCAGTCGTGGACTCACTCCGAGATGCGGGCTTGACTGCAAATCCTCAAAAGTGTACAATAGGGCTAGAGGAGGCTCGTTATTTTGGGTAAATGATTGGCCATGGGATCATCAAACCTCAAATAAACAAAGTCGAGGCCATTCAAAATTTGCCCCGACCTCTCACGACGAAGAAAGTCAAAACGTTTCTCGGCATCATTGTGTATTATAGGCGGTTTATACCCAATTTCGCCGGGAGGGCTGCACCCCTGACCGATCTGCTGAAAGGAAGGAAGTCAGTCAGGAATCAATGGATTCCTTAGGCAGAGGCATTTCAGGCCCTGAAATTGGCCCTATGTGAACAGCCTGTCCTGTCCAACCCCAACGGACGCATCTGAAGTAGGGCTAGGAGCAGTTCTAGCTCAAAAAGTGAACGGAGAACATCCGATCACTTATTTGAGTAGAAAGTTAACCCTGCAGAAAAGAACTACAGAGTAGTGGAGAAGGAGTGCCTAGCTATCAAGTGGGCCTTGGAATCCTTACGGTATTACCTGCTGGGGCGACATTTTCATCTGGTAACAGACGATTCACCATTGGTCTGGATGAGGAATTCCAAGCTACAGATCACTACAGATCACAGAGTGCAAGACACGTGTGGAGCAACACTGGCCAGTGGATGGATCTAGAGGAGACCCGAGCCTGCATTACTTTATTTTGGATGTCATGGACTTATTACCTGACCCGGCTGCGATCCGGCTGTACTGAACTGTAAGTTTGCTGGAACCGCAATAAACCGCATTGAAGTGACTTTGTTGTGTCCCTATCTTTCTTTAACACTGGTCATAAGAGCCCACGGCATTACAATATCCATATAAAAACTGGGTAGATTATTTACTAAATTGCCTATTTTATTATTATGGATGTGGCTGAGATGACTTATAGGCAAAGAGGCAGCCATTATCCTCTATCTCCAGCTGCCCACCTTCTCAATGTCCCTGCAGGGGACCCACTTCATCAATCATCTTGTAAAGTTTTGCTGCTGCCACTGTATGTGCATATATTCCTGGTTTGCATACTTAAGAGGACCCTAGTCCAAAGGAAGAACCAGTCAGCAGGTTACTGCCAGGGTCTGAAGGACAGAGTAGAGGTACAGACTAGGCAGCCACTATAGGTTAAGAATTTATCACCTACAATTGCTGATAATGATTAAAGCTGTCAACGCTGGTCCCCTAAAACATACAGTGTCACGAAATCTCATCCATGCATGATGTTACCAAAGATACAACTACAAGATGATATCTTTGAGGAGGTAAAAAGTTATGGATTTTGTTCTTTGGTGTTTAACCACTTCAGCCCCCCTACCTTAAACACCCTTAAAGAACAGGCCACTTTTTACAATTCCGCACTACACTACTTTCACCGTTTATTGCTCCGTCATACAACTTACCACCCAAATGAATTTTACCTCCTTTTCTTCTCACTAATAGAGCTTTCATTTGGTGCTATTTCTTTCTTGCTGACATTTTTACTTTTTTTGATATTTTACTTTTTTTGATGACATTTTTGCAAAAAAATGATATTTTTCACTTTATGTTGGAAAATTTGTCAAATAAAACTACATTTCTCTAAAAATTTTTCTCTAAATTTATTGTTCTACATGTCTTTGATAATAAAAATGCAATAAGTGTATATTTATTGGTTTGGGTAAAAGTTATAGCGTTTACAAACTATGGTGCAAAAAAGTGAATTTCCGCACTTTGACTTTCTGAGCACCTGTCCTGTTTCCTGACGTACTACAATGCCCAGACAGTAGAAATACCCCATAAATGACCCCATTTCCGAAAGTAGACACCCTAAGGTATTCACTGAGGGGCATAGTGAGTTCATGGAAATTTTTATTTTTTGTCACAAGTTAGCGGAATTGGATTTTTTTTTTTACAAAGTCTCATATTCTACTAACTTGTGCCAAAAAATAAAATTTTACATGAACTCACCATACCCCTCACAGAATACCTTGGGGTGTCTTCTTTCCGAAATGGGGTCACTTGTGGGGTATTTATACTGCCCTGGCATTTTAGGGAGCCCCTAAGCGTGAGAATCAAATGCGTAAAAATGCCCTGTAAAATCCTAAAGGTACTCATTGGATTTAGGGCCCATTTGCGCATCTTGGATGCAAAAGTGGCACACATGGGGTATCACCGTACTCAGGAGAGTAGGGCAATGTGTTTTGGGTGTATTTTTACATATACCCTACTGGGTGTGAAAAATATCTCTGTAAATGACAACTTTGTATAAATTTTTTTAAAAAGTTGTCATTTACAGAGATATTTCTCACACCCTGCATGGGTATATGTAAAAATACACCCCAAAACACATTGCCCTACTTCTCCTGAGTACGGCGATACCCCATATGTGCCACTTTTTTGCATCCAAGATGCGCAAATGGGCCCTAAATCCAATGAGTACCTTTAGGATTTTACAGGACATTTTTACGCATTTGGATTCCAAACTGCTTTTGACATTTAGGGGCCCCTAAAATGCCAGGGCAGTAAAAATACCACACAAGTGACCCCATTTCGGAAAGTAGACACCCCAAGGTATTCGCTGATGGGCATAGTGAGTTCATGGAAGTTTTTATTTTTTGGCACAAGTTTGCGGAAATTGATTTTTTTTTTTTTTACAAAGTCTCATATTCCACTAACTTGTGCCAAAAAATAAAATTTTACATGAACTCACCATACCCCTCACGGAATACCTTGGGGTGTCTTCTTTCCGAAATGGCTGGCAGGCTGATGACCAAGTTCTTCTGAATTCACCGCTATGCGCGATCTGCGCATGCGCGGGCGCTTGTGCCCGAAATCTCGCGCATCGCGAGAGGACGCCCCGATGCGTCCAAACAGAAGATCCCGGCCGCCCGCAGGACGCAATCCTGCGTACGGCGGTCGGGGACTGGTTAAAATGCAGAGATTTGCTTCCACTTTGACTTTAAAAGACATCTGTCAGCAGATCTGTACCTATGAAACTGGCTGACCTGTATGTGTGCTTGGCAGCTAAAGGCATCTGTGTTGGTCTCATGTTCGTATGTGCCTGCACTGAGAACAATAACGTTTTAATATATGCAAATTAGCCTATAGGAGCACGTTTACACTGCCTGGCCCTGTCAATCGAAGTGCAGAGGGTGCAGCAATTGCAGAAAAAGCCGAGTCTCTAGATGCAATGCCAACGCCCTTATTTCTCCTAGAGGTTTATTTGCATATATTAAAAATCACTTTTCTCTGCAATACGGGCACATATGAACATGGGACCAACACAGATGCCTTCAGTTTAAAGGTACAAAACTGTTTACAGATTCCCTTTAAAAGGAGTGTAAAGAAATCACAGAAAAAAAGATAATAGTGCACTAACAAGCAAGCATTATATATGGACTAAGCCCTCACTCTGATGTAATAAAATCTAAGACTCTTAGACTACTTTCACACTTGCGTTGGTGTGGATCTGTCTGTTAATTTGTACAGACGGATCCGCACCTATAATGAAAACGTTTGTATCCATTCAGAACGGATCTGTTTGCATTAGCTTTTAAGAAAAATGTCAAAGTCAAAACTGATCCATTTTAAATAACATTGAAAGTCAATGGGGGACGGATCAGTTTTCAAATGCACCATATTGTGTCATTGAAGACGGATCCGTCCCCATTGACTTACATTGTAATTCAAAACGGATTCGTTAGGCTCTGTTTCTTCAGATGGACACCAAAATGCTGCAATGTGTCCGCCTCCAAAACAGAATAGAGGCGGAACGGAGCCTAACTAATGCATTCTGAACGGATCCTTATCCATTCAGAATGCATTGGGGTTTAACTGATCCGTTTTGGACCGTTTGTGAGAGCCCTGAAACGGATCTCACAAACGGAATCCAAAATGCCAGTGTGAAAGTAGCCTTAGCCAATATATTTTGATTAAAACACACCTGTGCCCACCTACCCATCGTGCAAGATGTTTTTATCTTTGTTTATCTCTTTTCTGTGATTTTTGTTTATTATGCACTATATACTTGAGGGAGTGGCACCATCAAGTGTGAACGCGCTCCTGTTTTATCTTGGGAGTAGCACCTGTGCACTTTTCCCCTTCCTACCAAACAAGCTGCCTTGATTAGGTGGTACATATAGCTGTGTGTGCTCCTCCTCTCATTAGTTGCTGGATGCACATAGAGGTGACTAGGAGCAGCACACTATATGTGCAGGGTCTGCGCACCTGAACATAAATGCATAACGGCATAGGTAGGTTTAGCGTAGGACCTGCCTGACCTGAGACCACCTTGGCGCTGGGTAGGTGGGCACAGATGTATTTTGATCAAAATATTTTGGCTAAGAGTCTCAGATTTTATTACATCAGAGTGAGAGCTTAGTCCATATATAATGCTTGTATCTATTTTGTTAGTGTACTATTATCTTTTTTTCTGTGATGCGACATCCGCATATTTATTTATCACATCATGCAGGACGTTTTATCATTGTTTATCTCTTTTCTGTGATTTTTTTTTTTTCTTTAAAAGGAGTGTGTCACCTTCCCCAAGCCCCATGAAGTGCAATACTACATGAATAGTACTGCTGCACCTGACTCCAGATCACTAATTTATATATTCATACTCACTCCTGTTCATTCATTATGCACCTGCCAACTGGCTATCGAATACATTGTGAGGACTCATGAGCATGCAGATATAATGGACAGGATTTCAGGATGAGTCCTCTCACTGTATTTTAGTGTTTATTGGTGGAGTAGGAATAGGGGTGAGCATAAACATATAACTTAGTGTCAGGGGCAGCAGTACTATTCATGTATACTGCACTACACAGGGCCTGGGGGAGGTGACAGATTTTCTTTAGGCTGAATGCACACGATCAGGATTGCGTGCGGATTTTCCGCGCGGATTTGCGTGCGGAAAATCCGCACCGTACATCTTGTACATTGTATTGTATGAGAATTTGAAATTCTCAATGCACACGATGCGGATTTTTTCAGCGCGGATTTTGACCTGCGGTGCGGATTTTAAAATCCGCAGCATGTCAATTCTTTTTTTTTTTTCCTGTCCGGATATCTTGCGGATTTTCTCCATTCACTTCAATGGGGAGGATAAAATCCGGATGGTGCACGCACACAGTGCGGATTTTGATGCGGATCCGCATCAAAATCCGCATGTATGCAATAGGAAGGGGAAATGATGTAATAAGGGGAGGAGAATCAGCCACCATTTTATGTCTTTTCATGAAGAGAAGGAAGCAGAGAAAATGGAGATGCCCCATTGGTATCAGCGAATGAGTCTGAATGTTTCCAGGCTTATTGTCCAGGTAAGTGCAATCTGAGAGTGTGCATGGATGTCTGCATGATGTTTGTATGTATTTTTTGCATGTATGTAAGACTGAAAATATGTCTAATGGTAGCATTATTATCCATTTTTCACTCTGTAAAACTGACAATGTGCTATACAATTGTACTCAAAATGGAGTATGGTGAAGAAGTAGGACGGGACTAGATGATGTCACAGGAAATGATGTTGAAAGAGGGTGTATCTTTGTCTTGGAGAGAAGGAGGGAAAAAAAAAAATCCGCATGCAAATCCGCATGCAAATCCGCACCTATTGATGCGGATTTACCGCACGGATTTGCCTGCGAACACCGACGGATTTCAGTGCTGATTCTCCGCACATGAATCCTGAACGTGTGCATGTAGCCTTAAGAATCTAAAGTTAAGCTCTTTGCACACAGTGTTCAAACCCTCCCTGACATTGGGAAACATGGGTGGAGCTTAGGTGTGGCCTTCCATGGTCTAACAGATCATTCATGCCAGTGAAGAGATAAGTCAGCTAATAGCTGGTGCAGACTTGCTTTTCTAGCATACAAAATGTCAAAACATGAGAAAAATTAAGAGGCCTGCACCTCTTAATAAGTTTGGTGCACCTTCATCAACATATTTTTAATATTGGTGTACGTAGTCTTAGTAAATTCCCCTGTATATTGTAAATGATACCAATTCACTATTGGATCTTACAATACATAGTTTATAGAGTTTAAGAGAACAGATAATTTGGCAAATTATTACATTATAACCTCCCCACAAAATAACATATTTTTTCCCTTATTATCATTATAATTTGAGCAACTCCAAACAAAATATCTATATTTTTGTTACATAATGCCAAAAGAAGAAGGCATTATATTGATAAAAATAATGCATTCCAATAATGCATCATATGAGAAATGTAAGCCTGCAAAAATGTTTAATGTCTGAAACTCCCCTTACCTAGTAGAAATTGAATTTTTCATGTAACATGGAAGGGTTTACAATACCCATCACAAAGGAGGCTTGGCCTAGAATTCTGGAAATGTTGTCAGAATGGACGATGAGATAAAAAGTTATAGTTAAAGGGGATTTCCAAACCTACACATTTATACACAGTCATGCTAATGTCCAGAGTAACTTCCATGTGCAGCATGGACAGCAGCTAGATGGGCTGCGAGTGACTCACTAAGGCCCTGGTAGGTTGTCACAGGTATGAGGTGCCATGCTGACTGTAGTGCATCCCATAGCTGTTGGAGAGGGTATGGGCGAGGATCCATAGAGTGAACACAAGGATTGAGGAGGTCCCACAGATGCGCAATTGGGTTCAAGTCTGTGAGTTAGGGGGCCAGGGTAGTACTTGAAAGTCTTGGTCATGCTCTTCCAACCAGTGTCAGACATTTCATGAGGTGTAACATGTCACATTATCTTGAAGATCCAAACTGTCCCAGCGAAGACAATAAACATGTATGGGTATACATTATCTGCAAGGATGGATTCATACCCCAATTTGAGAGTGCCTTCCAAATAGATGAGTGGGCCCATAGAATGCCACAAAAACATACCCCAGACCATAACGCTACCACCACCAGCTTGTTTTCTTCCAGTATTGGTTGCAGGATGTTTGTTCTCTGGGGTTTCTTGCATGACACAACCAAGTTCATCCGCTTGAGGAAGCATAAAACATGACTCATCGAAGAAGACAACCCTTTGCCAATCAACTGAGGTCCAGTGCCGATGCTGCTGCGAAACCTGAAGCCTTTTCTGCAGATGCCCCATACACAGTAGGGTTCGGTGAACTGTTGTTTTAGACACACCACTGTTGCATATCATTCTGCCCTCACGCGCCTCTCTTAGCAAATCTTGTCCTCTCACATCAGTGGTACGCAGTGCCCCACAGTTTTCACGTTGATTATTCACAATGGCTCTATTTGTCCACTCACAATACACGTTCATCACAGCAGCAAGCGAACAGTTCACAAACTGAACAGTTTCAGAAATACTGCCACCCCTGGTGCGAAATCCAATAATCATCTCTTTTTGGAACTCTGATAAATAAAGCCTTTTACCCATGAGAGCAATGAGGGATATACGTGTGTGCAGACAGCCTATCGAACATCTTATATACCCGTCAGGCCAGCTCGCAACACATGACTTCCTTCATGAGTAGAGTTGAGCGAACACCTGGATGTTCGGGTTCGACGAGTTCGGCCGAACTTTCGAAAAATGTTCGGGTTCGGGATCCGAACTCGACCCGAACTTCATCCCGAACCCGAACCCCATAGAAGTCAATGGGGACCCGAACTTTTGGGCACTAAAAAGGCTGTAAAACACACCCGGAAAGGGCTAGAGGGCTGCAAAAGGCAGCAAAATGTAGTTAAATCCCCTGCAAACAAATGTAGATAGGGAAATGATGAGTTAACATAAAATAAATAAAAATTAAACCATATTAATTGGAGTGAGGTCCCATAGCACAGAATCAGGCTTCAAGTCACCCACCAATGGAGAAGGTCACTTACTATTATTTTGACCACAGCACCCAGACAAAGGAGAGAGGTCCCACAGCAGAGAACCAGGCATCATATCACCCACCACAGGAGTAGGCCACCATTTAGTTACTTTGACCCCTACACCCAGACGGAGGAGAGAGGTTACACAGCAGAGAATCAGGCATTTAGATCACCCACCACAGGAGTAGGCCCCCATTGAATCAGACCCTGGCAACCATGTCAGATGGCACAACCATCAGCTTTATATCAATCAACACAGGAGAAGGCGACTTTGAAAGACTTTGACCCCTACACCCAGATGGAGGAGAGAGGTTTCACAGCAGAGAATCAGGCATCATATCAACCACCACAGGAGAAGCCACCATTTAGTTACTTTGACCCTGCACCCAGGAAGAGGAGAGAGGCCCCACAGCACATATTCTGGCATCATATCAGCCACCACAGGAGAAGCCACCATTGAGTTACTTTGACCCCTGCACCCAGGAAGAGGAGAGAGGCCCCACAGCACATATTCTGGCATCATATCAGCCACCACAGGAGAAGCCACCATTGAGTTACTTTGACCCCTGCACCCAGGAAGAGGAGAGAGGCCCCACAGCACATATTCTGGCATCATATCAGCCACCACAGGAGAAGCCACCATTGAGTTACTTTGACCCCGCACCCAGGAAGAGGAGAGAGGCACCACAGCACATATTCAGGCATCATATCACACACCACAGGAGAAGGCCTCTTTCAGTGATTTAGGCCTTTGGACCCAGACAGAGGAGAGAGGCACCACAGCACATATTCTGGCATCATATCAGCCACCACAGGAGAAGCCACCATTGAGTTACTTTGACCCCTGCACCCAGGAAGAGGAGAGAGGCCCCACAGCACATATTCTGGCATCATATCACCCACCACAGGAGTAGGCCACCATTTAGTTACTTTGACCCCTACACCCAGACGGAGGAGAGAGGTTACACAGCAGAGAATCAGGCATTTAGATCACCCACCACAGGAGTAGGCCACCATTGAATCAGACCCCGGCAACCATGTCAGATGGCACAAGCATAAGCTTTATATCAATCAGCACAGGAGAAGGCGACTTTGACAGACTTTGACCCCTACACCCGGACGGAGGAGAGAGGTTTCAAAGCAGAGAATCAGGCATTTAGATCACCCACCACAGGAGTAGGCCCCAATTTAATGGGACCCCGGCAACCATGTCAGATGGCACAACCATCAGCTTCATATCAATCAGCACAGGAGAAGGCGACTTTGAAAGACTTTGACCCCTACACCCAGATGGAGGAGAGGTTTCACAGCAGAGAATCAGGCATCATATCAACCACCACAGGAGAAGCCACCATTTAGTTACTTTGACCCCTGCACCCAGGAAGAGGAGAGAGGCCCCACAGCACATATTCTGGCATCATATCAGCCACCACAGGAGAAGCCACCATTGAGTTACTTTGACCCCGCACCCAGGAAGAGGAGAGAGGCACCACAGCACATATTCAGGCATCATATCACACACCACAGGAGAAGGCCTCTTTCAGTGATTTAGGCCTTTGGACCCAGACAGAGGAGAGAGGCACCACAGCACATATTCTGGCATTATATCAGCCACCACAGGAGAAGCCACCATTGAGTTACTTTGACCCCTGCACCCAGGAAGAGGAGAGAGGCCCCACAGCACATATTCTGGCATCATATCACCCACCACAGGAGTAGGCCACCATTTAGTTACTTTGACCCCTACACCCAGACGGAGGAGAGAGGTTACACAGCAGAGAATCAGGCATTTAGATCACCCACCACAGGAGTAGGCCACCATTGAATCAGACCCCGGCAACCATGTCAGATGGCACAAGCATAAGCTTTATATCAATCAGCACAGGAGAAGGCGACTTTGACAGACTTTGACCCCTACACCCGGACGGAGGAGAGAGGTTTCAAAGCAGAGAATCAGGCATTTAGATCACCCACCACAGGTGTAGGCCCCAATTTAATGGGACCCCGGCAACCATGTCAGATGGCACAACCATCAGCTTCATATCAATCAGCACAGGAGAAGGCGACTTTGAAAGACTTTGACCCCTACACCCAGATGGAGGAGAGAGGTTTCACAGCAGAGAATCAGGCATCATATCAACCACCACAGGAGAAGCCACCATTTAGTTACTTTGACCCCTGCACCCAGGAAGAGGAGAGAAGCCCCACAGCACATATTCTGGCATCATATCAGCCACCACAGGAGAAGCCACCATTGAGTTACTTTGACCCCGCACCCAGGAAGAGGAGAGAGGCACCACAGCACATATTCAGGCATCATATCACACACCACAGGAGAAGGCCTCTTTCAGTGATTTAGGCCTTTGGACCCAGACAGAGGAGAGAGGCACCACAGCACATATTCTGGCATCATATCAGCCACCACAGGAGAAGCCACCATTGAGTTACTTTGACCCCGCACCCAGGAAGAGGAGAGAGGCACCACAGCACATATTCAGGCATCATATCACACACCACAGGAGAAGGCCTCTTTCAGTGATTTAGGCCTTTGGACCCAGACAGAGGAGAGAGGCACCACAGCACATATTCTGGCATCATATCAGCCACCACAGGAGAAGCCACCATTGAGTTACTTTGACCCCTGCACCCAGGAAGAGGAGAGAGGCCCCACAGCACATATTCTGGCATCATATCAGCCACCACAGGAGAAGCCACCATTTAGTTACTTTGACCCCTTCACCCAAACAGAGGAGAGAGGTTCCACATCAGAGAATCAGGCATCATATCAACCACCACAGGAGTAGGCCACAATTTAGTTTATTTGACCCCTGCACCCAGGAAGAGGAGAGAGGCCCCACAGCACATATTCTGGCATCATATCACACACCACAGGAGAAGGCCTCTTTCAGTGATTTAGGCCTTTGGACCCAGACAGAGGAGAGAGGTCAGAGATTAGCTTCATATCCCCCAGCACAGCAGAAGACCGCTTTATTTGACTTAGGCCTCAGCACCCAGACAGAAGACAGAGGTAGCATGGCAGAGGTTATGGCTTCATGTCACCCGTTAGTTTAACCGGCCACTTTCATCTGGTTAGGCCCCGGCGCCCAGACAGAGAAGAGTTTCATTCAACTGTGGGTTTCATAAAATTTGTATCAAATAAAGAAGTGGCCCGTAGCACAACAAGACATGTTTTAGGCAGTTAATAAGGACTACTCTGCACAAGGGAGGGACAGGTCCTGTGGGATCCATGCCTGGTTCATCTTTATGAAGGTCAGCTTGTCCACGTTGGCTGTGGACAGGCGGCTGCGCTTGTCAGTAATGACGCCCCTGCCGTGCTGAATACGCGTTCAGATAAAACGCTGGCCGCCGGGCAGGAAAGCACCTCCAAGGCATAACATGCTAACTCTGGCCACGTGGACAATTTCGAAACCCAGTAGTTGAATGGGGCCGAACCATCCGTCAGGATGTGGAGGGTGTGCAGACATACTGTTCAACCATGTTAGTGAAATGCTGCCTCCTGCTAACACGTTCCGTATCAGGTGTCGGTGCAGATAGCTGTGGCGTGGAGACAAAACTTTTCCACATTTCTGCCATGCTAACCCTGCCCTCAGATGAGCTGGCCGTGACACAGCTGCGTTGGCGACCTCTTGCCACTCCTCTGCCTTCACCTTCCACCTGTTCCCCTGTGACATGTGGGAATGCTCTCAAGAGCGCCTCTATCAGCGTGCGCTTGTACTCGCGCATCTTACGGTCGCGCTCCAGTTCAGGAATTAAAGTGGGCACATTGTCTTTATACCGGGGATCCAGCAGGGTGGCCACCCAGTAGTCTGCACACGTTAAAACGTGGGCAACTCTGCTGTCGTTGCGCAGGCATTGGAGCATATATTCGCTCATGTGGGCCAGGCTACCCATGGGTAAGGACAAGCTGTCCTCTGTGGGAGGCGTATCGTCATCGTCCACCGTATCCCCCAGCCACGCACCAGTGATGGGCCTGGGCTGCCACCCCGCTGTGAACTTGCGTCATCCTCGTCCCCCTCCACCTCCTCCTCCTCATCCTCCTCGTCCTCCAGTACAGTGCCTTGGCTGGCGACTTGTGAACCTGTCCTCTGCTGCTTAAACAAACCTCCCTCTGAGCCAATTCGAACAGACTGGCCCGAAAGTGTTAGAAACGAGCCCTCATCCTCCTCCTCCTCCTCCACCTGGGCCACCTCCTCTAACATCATTGCCCTAAGTGTTTTCTCAAGGAGACATAGAAGTGGTATTGTAACGCTGATAACAGTGTCATCGCCACTGGCCATGTTGGTGGAGTACTCGAAACAGCGCAGCAGGGCACACAGGTCTCGCATGGAGGCCCAATCATTGGTGGTGAAGTGGTGCTGTTCGGCAGTACGACTGACGCGAGCGTGCTGCAGCTGAAACTCCACTATGGCCTGCTGCTGCTCGCACAGTCTCTCCAGCATGTGCAAGGTGGAGTTCCACCGGGTGGGCACGTCGCATATGAGGCGGTGAGCGGGAAGGCCGAAGTTCCGCTGTAGCGCAGACAGGCGAGCAGCGGCAGGATGTGAACGGCGGAAGCGCGCACAGACGGCCCGCACTTTATGCAGCAGCTCTGACATGTTGGGGTAGTGGTGAATGAACCTCTGCACCACCAAGTTCAGCACATGCGCCAGGCAAGGGATGTGCGTCAAACCGGCTAGTCCCAGAGCTGCCACGAGATTTCGCCCATTATCGCATACCACCAGGCCTGGCTTGAGGCCCACCGGCAGAAACCACTCGTCGGTCTGTTGTTCAATACCCCGCCACAACTCCTTTGCGCTGTGGGGCCTGTCCCCCAAACATATGAGTTTCAGAATGGCCTGCTGACGTTTACCCCGGGCTGTGCTGAAGTTGGTGGTGAAGGTGTGTGGCTGACCGGATGAGCTGGTGGAAGCAGTGGAGGAGGAAGCCGAGTAGGAGGAGGAGGCTACAGGAGGCAGAGAATGATGCCCTGCGATCCTAGGGGGCGGAAGGACGTGCGCCAAGGAACTGTCCGCCGGGGCCCAGCCGCCACTACATTCATCCAGTGTGCAGTTAGTGAGATATAGCGTCCCTGGCCGTGCTTACTGGTCCACGTATCTGTGGTTAGGTGGACCTTGCCACAAATGGCGTTGCGCAGTGCACACTTGATTTTATCGGACACTTGCATGTGCAGGGAAGGCACGGCTGTCTTGGAGAAGTAGTGGCGGCTGGGAACCACATACTGCGGGACAGCCATGGCCATCAGCTGTTTGAAGCTGTCTGTGTCCACCAGCCGGAATGACAGCATTTCAAAGGCCAGCAGTTTAGAAATGCTGGCGTTCAGGCCAAGGGCTCGAGGGTGACTCGGGGAATTTGCGCTTCCTCTCTAAGGTTTGAGATATTGAGAGCTGAACGCTGCTGTGTGATATAGTGGAGACGCTAGTTGACGGTGGCGGTGGTGGTGGTGTCGGTGGCACATCCTCTGTTTGCTGCTCGGCAGGTGGCAACATTCCTCTCGAGGCGGAAGCCGAGGCAGCAGCGGTAGAGGGAGCAGGGGAGCCTCAGCGAGTGCCTGGTTTTTAAGGTGTGTACCCCACTGCAGTTCATGCTTTGCATGTAGATGCCTGGTCATGCAGGTTGTGCTGAGGTTCAGAACGTTAATGCCTCGCCTCAGGCTCTGATGGCAGAGCGTGCAAGTCACTCGGGTCTTGTCGGTAGGACATTGTTTAAAGAAGTGCCATGCCAGGGAACTCTTTGAAGCTGCCTTTGTGGGGCTGGGTCCCTGTTGGCGATGTCCAGTAGCAGGCGAACTCTGGGGCGGCGGCTCGTCTGCTTTGGCCCCCTGCTCCCTCTTTGGCTTCGCTGTTGTCTCGGTCTCACCACTACCTCTTCCTCTGAACTGTGAAAGTCATCGCCACGACCTTCAGTCCATGTGGGGTCTAAGACCTCATCGTCCTCTGCATCGTCTTCCACCCAGTCTCCCTCCCTGACCTCCTCCTGTTCAGTCTGCACACTGCAAAAGACGCGGCAGTGGGCACCTGTGTTTCGTCATCATCAGAGAGTCGGTGACTCTGCTGTGGTGGTATTCCCATGTCCTCTTCATCTGGAGACATAAGTGGTTGTGCGTCAGTGCATGGTATGTCTTCCTCCACTGGGGAAGGGCTAGGTGGACGCCCCTGGGAAACCCTGGAAGCAGAGTCTTCAAACAGAAGAAGAGACTGCTGCATAACTTGTGGCTCAGACCGTTTCCCTGATATGCTTGGGGGTGATGTGACAGACTGATGGGCTTGGTTTTCAGGTGCCACCTGTGCGCTTTCCGCAGAAGACTGGGTGGAAGACCATGTGGTGAACGTGCTGGAAGCACTGTCGGCCACCCAATCGATTAATGCCTGTACCTGCTCAGGCCTTACCATCCTAAGAGCGGCATTGGGCCCCACGAGATATTGCGGTACATTCTGCCGGCTAGTTGAGGGAGTTCGTTCCCTACTGTGTGCGCCTGGGGCCGAACGGCCACGTCCTCTACCAGCAACAGAGGCTCCACGGACACCACCACGACCGCGTCCTCGTCCCTTAATAGTATTTTTCTTCATTGTTGCGATTCAACTCGCACCACAATGAAATATATTATTTTTATAAGCAAAATTCCCTCACTGGAATACTTTCAGTCTTTTGACTGTATGGATTACAGATGGAATGACTGTTATATGTGAGTACCGCTTTCTTTGACAGATTCTAGTATGGGTACATATATGTTTTCCCAACCCCAGCACATTAATTTGCTAATTCCAGATGTATGAAACGCAGGCCTAACTGTATCTAGTATATTGAACGCCAGATAAACTAACTTGGCCTTTTTAAATAAAAAAAATTCCCTCACTGGAATACTTTCAGTCTTTTGACTGTATGGATTACAGATGGAATGACTGTTATATGTGAGTACCGCTTTCTTTGACAGATTCTAGTATGGGTACATATATGTTTTCCCAACCCCAGCACATTAGTTTGCTAATTCCAGATGTATGAAACGCAGGCCTAACTGTATCTAGTATATTGAACGCCAGATAAACTAACTTGGCCTTTTTAAATAAAAAAAAATTCCCTCACTGGAATACTTTCAGTCTTTTGACTGTATGGATTACAGATGGAATGACTGTTATATGTGAGTACCGCTTTCTTTGACAGATTCTAGTATGGGTACATATATGTTTTCCCAACCCCAGCACATTAATTTGCTAATTCCAGATGTATGAAACGCAGGCCTAACTGTATCTAGTATATTGAACGCCAGATAAACTAACTTGGCCTTTTTAAATAAAAAAATTCCCTCACTGGAATACTTTCAGTCTTTTGACTGTATGGATTACAGATGGAATGACTGTTATATGTGAGTACCGCTTTCTTTGACAGATTCTAGTATGGGTACATATATGTTTTCCCAACCCCAGCACATTAATTTGCTAATTCCAGATGTATGAAACGCAGGCCTAACTGTATCTAGTATATTGAACGCCAGATAAACTAACTTGGCCTTTTTAAATAAAAAAATTCCCTCACTGGAATACTTTCAGTCTTTTGACTGTATGGATTACAGATGGAATGACTGTTATATGTGAGTACCGCTTTCTTTGACAGATTCTAGTATGGGTACATATATGTTTTCCCAACCCCAGCACATTAGTTTGCTAATTCCAGATGTATGAAACGCAGGCCTAACTGTATCTAGTATATTGAACGCCAGATAAACTAACTTGGCCTTTTTAAATAAAAAAATTCCCTCACTGGAATACTTTCAGTCTTTTGACTGTATGGATTACAGATGGAATGACTGTTATATGTGAGTACCGCTTTCTTTGACAGATTCTAGTATGGGTACATATATGTTTTCCCAACCCCAGCACATTAATTTGCTAATTCCAGATGTATGAAACGCAGGCCTAACTGTATCTAGTATATTGAACGCCAGATAAACTAACTTGGCCTTTTTAAATAAAGAAAATTCCCTCACTGGAATACTTTCAGTCTTTTGACTGTATGGATTACAGATGGAATGACTGTTATATGTGAGTACCGCTTTCTTTGACAGATTCTAGTATGGGTACATATATGTTTTCCCAACCCCAGCACATTAATTTGCTAATTCCAGATGTATGAAACATGAGGCCTAACTGTATCTAGTATATTGAGCGCCAGATAAACTAACTTGGCCTTTTTAAATAAAAAAATTCCCTCACTGGAATACTTTCAGTCTTTTGACTGTATGGATTACAGATGGAATGACTGTTATATGTGAGTACCGCTTTCTTTGACAGATTCTAGTATGGGTACATATATGTTTTCCCAACCCCAGCACATTAGTTTGCTAATTCCAGATGTATGAAAGCATGAGCCTAACTGTATCTAGTATATTGAGCGTCAGATAAACTAACTTGGCCTTTTTAAATAAAAAAATTCCCTCACTGGAATACTTTCAGTCTTTTGACTGTATGGATTACAGATGGAATGACTGTTATATGTGAGTACCGCTTTCTTTGACAGATTCTAGTATGGGTACATATATGTTTTCCCAACCCCAGCACATTAATTTGCTAATTCCAGATGTATGAAACGCAGGCCTAACTGTATCTAGTATATTGAACGCCAGATAAACTAACTTGGCCTTTTTAAATAAAAAGAAATTCCCTCACTGGAATACTTTCAGTCTTTTGACTGTATGGATTACAGATGGAATGACTGTTATATGTGAGTACCGCTTTCTTTGACAGATTCTAGTATGGGTACATATATGTTTTCCCAACCCCAGCACATTAATTTGCTAATTCCAGATGTATGAAACGCAGGCCTAACTGTATCTAGTATATTGAGCGCCAGATAAACTAACTTGGCCTTTTTTAAATAAAAAAATTCCCTCACTGGAATACTTTCAGTCTTTTGACTGTATGGATTACAGATGGAATGACTGTTATATGTGAGTACCGCTTTCTTTGACAGATTCTAGTATGGGTACATATATGTTTTCCCAACCCCAGCACATTAATTTGCTAATTCCAGATGTATGAAAGCATGAGCCTAACTGTATCTAGTATATTGAACGCCAGATAAACTAACTTGGCCTTTTTAAATAAAAAAATTCCCTCACTGGAATACTTTCAGTCTTTTGACTGTATGGATTACAGATGGAATGACTGTTATATGTGAGTACCGCTTTCTTTGACAGATTCTAGTATGGGTACATATATGTTTTCCCAACCCCAGCACATTAGTTTGCTAATTCCAGATGTATGAAACGCAGGCCTAACTGTATCTAGTATATTGAACGCCAGATAAACTAACTTGGCCTTTTTAAATAAAAAAATTCCCTCACTGGAATACTTTCAGTCTTTTGACTGTATGGATTACAGATGGAATGACTGTTATATGTGAGTACCGCTTTCTTTGACAGATTCTAGTATGGGTACATATATGTTTTCCCAACCCCAGCACATTAATTTGCTAATTCCAGATGTATGAAACGCAGGCCTAACTGTATCTAGTATATTGAGCGCCAGATAAACTAACTTGGCCTTTTTTAAATAAAAAAATTCCCTCACTGGAATACTTTCAGTCTTTTGACTGTATGGATTACAGATGGAATGACTGTTATATGTGAGTACCGCTTTCTTTGACAGATTCTAGTATGGGTACATATATGTTTTCCCAACCCCAGCACATTAATTTGCTAATTCCAGATGTATGAAACGCAGGCCTAACTGTATCTAGTATATTGAACGCCAGATAAACTAACTTGGCCTTTTTAAATAAAAATAATTCCCTCACTGGAATACTTTCAGTCTTTTGACTGTATGGATTACAGATGGAATGACTGTTATATGTGAGTACCGCTTTCTTTGACAGATTCTAGTATGGGTACATATATGTTTTCCCAACCCCAGCACATTAATTTGCTAATTCCAGATGTATGAAACGCAGGCCTAACTGTATCTAGTATATTGAACGCCAGATAAACTAACTTGGCCTTTTTTAAATAAAAAAATTCCCTCACTGGAATACTTTCAGTCTTTTGACTGTATGGATTACAGATGGAATGACTGTTATATGTGAGTACCGCTTTCTTTGACAGATTCTAGTATGGGTACATATATGTTTTCCCAACCCCAGCACATTAATTTGCTAATTCCAGATGTATGAAACGCAGGCCTAACTGTATCTAGTATATTGAACGCCAGATAAACTAACTTGGCCTTTTTTAAATAAAAAAATTCCCTCACTGGAATACTTTCAGTCTTTTGACTGTATGGATTACAGATGGAATGACTGTTATATGTGAGTACCGCTTTCTTTGACAGATTCTAGTATGGGTACATATATGTTTTCCCAACCCCAGCACATTAATTTGCTAATTCCAGATGTATGAAACGCAGGCCTAACTGTATCTAGTATATTGAACGCCAGATAAACTAACTTGGCCTTTTTAAATAAAAAAATTCCCTCACTGGAATACTTTCAGTCTTTTGACTGTATGGATTACAGATGGAATGACTGTTATATGTGAGTACCGCTTTCTTTGACAGATTCTAGTATGGGTACATATATGTTTTCCCAACCCCAGCACATTAGCTTGCTAATTCCAGATGTATGAAACGCAGGCCTAACTGTATCTAGTATATTGAACGCCAGATAAACTAACTTGGCCTTTTTAAATAAAAATAATTCCCTCACTGGAATACTTTCAGTCTTTTGACTGTATGGATTACAGATGGAATGACTGTTATATGTGAGTACCGCTTTCTTTGACAGATTCTAGTATGGGTACATATATGTTTTCCCAACCCCAGCACATTAATTTGCTAATTCCAGATGTATGAAACGCAGGCCTAACTGTATCTAGTATATTGAACGCCAGATAAACTAACTTGGCCTTTTTAAATAAAAAAATTCCCTCACTGGAATACTTTCAGTCTTTTGACTGTATGGATTACAGATGGAATGACTGTTATATGTGAGTACCGCTTTCTTTGACAGATTCTAGTATGGGTACATATATGTTTTCCCAACCCCAGCACATTAATTTGCTAATTCCAGATGTATGAAACATGAGGCCTAACTGTATCTAGTATATTGAACGCCAGATAAACTAACTTGGCCTTTTTAAATAAAAAAAATTCCCTCACTGGAATACTTTCAGTCTTTTGACTGTATGGATTACAGATGGAATGACTGTTATATGTGAGTACCGCTTTCTTTGACAGATTCTAGTATGGGTACATATATGTTTTCCCAACCCCAGCACATTAGTTTGCTAATTCCAGATGTATGAAACGCAGGCCTAACTGTATCTAGTATATTGAGCGCCAGATAAACTAACTTGGCCTTTTTTAAATAAAAAAATTCCCTCACTGGAATACTTTCAGTCTTTTGACTGTATGGATTACAGATGGAATGACTGTTATATGTGAGTACCGCTTTCTTTGACAGATTCTAGTATGGGTACATATATGTTTTCCCAACCCCAGCACATTAATTTGCTAATTCCAGATGTATGAAACGCAGGCCTAACTGTATCTAGTATATTGAACGCCAGATAAACTAACTTGGCCTTTTTAAATAAAAAAAATTCCCTCACTGGAATACTTTCAGTCTTTTGACTGTATGGATTACAGATGGAATGACTGTTATATGTGAGTACCGCTTTCTTTGACAGATTCTAGTATGGGTACATATATGTTTTCCCAACCCCAGCACATTAGTTTGCTAATTCCAGATGTATGAAACGCAGGCCTAACTGTATCTAGTATATTGAACGCCAGATAAACTAACTTGGCCTTTTTAAATAAAAAAAAATTCCCTCACTGGAATACTTTCAGTCTTTTGACTGTATGGATTACAGATGGAATGACTGTTATATGTGAGTACCGCTTTCTTTGACAGATTCTAGTATGGGTACATATATGTTTTCCCAACCCCAGCACATTAATTTGCTAATTCCAGATGTATGAAACGCATGGCCTAACTGTATCTAGTATATTGAGCGCCAGATAAACTAACTTGGCCTTTTTAAATAAAGAAAATTCCCTCACTGGAATACTTTCAGTCTTTTGACTGTATGGATTACAGATGGAATGACTGTTATATGTGAGTACCGCTTTCTTTGACAGATTCTAGTATGGGTACATATATGTTTTCCCAACCCCAGCACATTAGCTTGCTAATTCCAGATGTATGAAACGCAGGCCTAACTGTATCTAGTATATTGAACGCCAGATAAACTAACTTGGCCTTTTTTAAATAAAAGAAATTCCCTCACTGGAATACTTTCAGTCTTTTGACTGTATGGATTACAGATGGAATGACTGTTATATGTGAGTACCGCTTTCTTTGACAGATTCTAGTATGGGTACATATATGTTTTCCCAACCCCAGCACATTAATTTGCTAATTCCAGATGTATGAAACGCATGAGCCTAACTGTATCTAGTATATTGAGCGCCAGATAAACTAACTTGGCCTTTTTTAAATAAAAAAATTCCCTCACTGGAATACTTTCAGTCTTTTGACTGTATGGATTACAGATGGAATGACTGTTATATGTGAGTACCGCTTTCTTTGACAGATTCTAGTATGGGTACATATATGTTTTCCCAACCCCAGCACATTAATTTGCTAATTCCAGATGTATGAAACATAGGCCTAACTGTATCTAGTATATTGAACGCCAGATAAACTAACTTGGCCTTTTTAAATAAAAAAATTCCCTCACTGGAATACTTTCAGTCTTTTGACTGTATGGATTACAGATGGAATGACTGTTATATGTGAGTACCGCTTTCTTTGACAGATTCTAGTATGGGTACATATATGTTTTCCCAACCCCAGCACATTAATTTGCTAATTCCAGATGTATGAAACATGAGGCCTAACTGTATCTAGTATATTGAACGCCAGATAAACTAACTTGGCCTTTTTTAAATAAAAAAATTCCCTCACTGGAATACTTTCAGTCTTTTGACTGTATGGATTACAGATGGAATGACTGTTATATGTGAGTACCGCTTTCTTTGACAGATTCTAGTATGGGTACATATATGTTTTCCCAACCCCAGCACATTAATTTGCTAATTCCAGATGTATGAAAGCATGAGCCTAACTGTATCTAGTATATTGAGCGCCAGATAAACTAACTTGGCCTTTTTAAATAAAAAAAATTCCCTCACTGGAATACTTTCAGTCTTTTGACTGTATGGATTACAGATGGAATGACTGTTATATGTGAGTACCGCTTTCTTTGACAGATTCTAGTATGGGTACATATATGTTTTCCCAACCCCAGCACATTAGCTTGCTAATTCCAGATGTATGAAACGCAGGCCTAACTGTATCTAGTATATTGAGCGCCAGATAAACTAACTTGGCCTTTTTAAATAAAAAAATTCCCTCACTGGAATACTTTCAGTCTTTTGACTGTATGGATTACAGATGGAATGACTGTTATATGTGAGTACCGCTTTCTTTGACAGATTCTAGTATGGGTACATATATGTTTTCCCAACCCCAGCACATTAATTTGCTAATTCCAGATGTATGAAAGCATGAGGCCTAACTGTATCTAGTATATTGAGCGCCAGATAAACTAACTTGGCCTTTTTAAATAAAAAAATTCCCTCACTGGAATACTTTCAGTCTTTTGACTGTATGGATTACAGATGGAATGACTGTTATATGTGAGTACCGCTTTCTTTGACAGATTCTAGTATGGGTACATATATGTTTTCCCAACCCCAGCACATTAATTTGCTAATTCCAGATGTATGAAACGCAGGCCTAACTGTATCTAGTATATTGAGCGCCAGATAAACTAACTTGGCCTTTTTAAATAAAAAAATTCCCTCACTGGAATACTTTCAGTCTTTTGACTGTATGGATTACAGATGGAATGACTGTTATATGTGAGTACCGCTTTCTTTGACAGATTCTAGTATGGGTACATATATGTTTTCCCAACCCCAGCACATTAATTTGCTAATTCCAGATGTATGAAACGCAGGCCTAACTGTATCTAGTATATTGAACGCCAGATAAACTAACTTGGCCTTTTTAAATAAAAAAAAATTCCCTCACTGGAATACTTTCAGTCTTTTGACTGTATGGATTACAGATGGAATGACTGTTATATGTGAGTACCGCTTTCTTTGACAGATTCTAGTATGGGTACATATATGTTTTCCCAACCCCAGCACATTAATTTGCTAATTCCAGATGTATGAAACGCATGGCCTAACTGTATCTAGTATATTGAACGCCAGATAAACTAACTTGGCCTTTTTAAATAAAAAAATTCCCTCACTGGAATACTTTCAGTCTTTTGACTGTATGGATTACAGATGGAATGACTGTTATATGTGAGTACCGCTTTCTTTGACAGATTCTAGTATGGGTACATATATGTTTTCCCAACCCCAGCACATTAATTTGCTAATTCCAGATGTATGAAACGCAGGCCTAACTGTATCTAGTATATTGAGCGCCAGATAAACTAACTTGGCCTTTTTAAATAAAAGAAATTCCCTCACTGGAATACTTTCAGTCTTTTGACTGTATGGATTACAGATGGAATGACTGTTATATGTGAGTACCGCTTTCTTTGACAGATTCTAGTATGGGTACATATATGTTTTCCCAACCCCAGCACATTAATTTGCTAATTCCAGATGTATGAAACGCAGGCCTAACTGTATCTAGTATATTGAACGCCAGATAAACTAACTTGGCCTTTTTAAATAAAAAAAATTCCCTCACTGGAATACTTTCAGTCTTTTGACTGAATGGATTACAGATGGAATGACTGTTATATGTGAGTACCGCTTTCTTTGACAGATTCTAGTATGGGTACATATATGTTTTCCCAACCCCAGCACATTAGTTTGCTAATTCCAGATGTATGAAACGCAGGCCTAACTGTATCTAGTATATTGAACGCCAGATAAACTAACTTGGCCTTTTTTAAATAAAAAAAAAATTCCCTCACTGGAATACTTTATGGCTTTTCACTGTATGGATTACAGGTGGACTGGTATTAGTAGGGGTGACACAAGCACTCCCAAGTCCCTGATGTAGGATTTCTATGGCACAGACCACTATTACAAGTGATTAATGGACGTTGGGAGAGATTGTGCTGCAGCACTAGTCCCAAGATGGCCGCCGCCTATCAGCCCAGTAACATGTGCCACAAAATGGTCTGCACAACCTTTAAAAAAATAGCCTTGGACTGTGCTGCTAAATCGCTATTGGTCTGAATCCCAGGTGTAGATGTCTGACTTGTTTGGAGCTTTGGAATGCACACTGTGGCAGCTTCTGCTGCAGCACTACAAGTCGCAAAATGGCGGCCGGCGGTCAGCCCAGGTACATGTGGATGGAAAAATCACTCTGGCCACTCTAAAAATAGCCAATCCCTATCAAAAAAGCAGCTCAGCTGCAGTTGTTCAGATGAATCACAGGTGGAGGAGAGAAATTTGCTTCCAGTTATTCAATTATCCCTGCCTATTCTCGCCCTAGCATCAGCTGCGTCTATCCCTGTTCTATTCACATCGGGAGTGAGCACGTCCCGACGTGCGCACAAGCTTATAAAGAGGCTGAGTCACATGCTGCACTTGGCCAATCACAGCCTTGCCAATAGTAGGCATGGCTGCGATGGCATCTTAGGGCAAGTAGTATGATGCATGTTGATTGGCTGCTTTGCAGCCTTTCAAAATGCGCCAAAATACATGCCGAACGACGAACCCGAACCCGAACTTTTTTGAAAATGTCCGGGTTCGGGTCCGGGTTCCGGACACCCCAAAATTCGGTACGAACCCGAACGATGCTCGAACTGTTCGCTCAACACTATTCATGAGCTATGCGCTTCCAACATTGAAAGTAAGAATGGAGAGGTGGCCATGTAAAACTGCAAGAAAGGGGGTCAGTCAGCACATCCCAATGTGCAGGTGCACGCCGCCATGGCTAGAAACATAAAGAAAGAAACACAATGCAACAGCACTCTGCAAACCAAATAATAATGCCATAGTTATCGAGAATATTCTGGTGCTAATGCTACGCTTATTTTATAAAATTGAGATTCTTGGAAAATACATTTTGTACAAAATTATTTGGGCCTGTCTGCCAAATGGCATTATTGTACGTTATTTGTGTCTGTAGAGTGCTGTTGCATTGTGTTTTTTTTCTTCGAGTTTCTAGCCATGGCAGCGTGCACCTGCACATTGGGATGTGCTGACTGACCCCCTTTTTTGGCAGTTGTACTGGAGCTGGAGGTGTGGCAGACTCCAGTTAGCCTTGTACCCCTGACTAGCCTGTCTGACCCATAGGCTGATTTTAATTAGTGTAAGTATAAAGCTGTAGCCTGCTCTCATTGCATTCATTGGAAGCCGACTGATACCAGGAGAGGTATAGAGCGGGCTCGGCATGTATGTTGGTATCTGCGTCCCCTAAGAGTAATGGAGGCCATTAGGGCACCAAAAATGGTAGAGTGGACCAGCATGCATGTGAAACCAACACTCCCTGAATTTTATGGCGGACATTATGGCTTATAACAAGTAGTATTTAGTGGTAGGTTTCCATCTTACAGAGATCACCTTGAGGTGGCCATGTATGCACTGCTGTCTCCATTCACTTCTATGGGAGTTCTGAGAACATCTGAGCATGCTTGGAGACTAATAATGTCAAGAGTGGTGACAGTTCCTTTTAAGTATCTTCAAACATATAATATAACTGCTGTGTAATAGATAGCAATACCAGCCATTACTGCCCTCTAAAAATGATCTGGACCAATAAAAGACTATTGTCAAGCTTGGAGTGAATCTGCAGGAAAATTAAATTACAAATTCAAGTACAAGGTACGCATTGTAAAAAGTCATATTAGTACACCCATAGTCTTAGAGCCTACAGTACTTTGGTATGTGTCAAATTTCATATCGAGGCATATTAGAGAAGAGCGAATTTCTTGAAATTCATTCTATGTCTGATTAGTTGAATATTTGAAATTTGATTTGTGTTTGAATTGATTCTACATGAACCGAAGTTGCTCCCAATTTCCCTGAAATTATAACACCCTCTAGTCCACTGGGACTCAGATTTCTTAAGAAAATATGTTTTCTTTCTCCCCCCCCCCCCCTTCCCCTTTAAGCTCTTGAACGCAATGACAGCAGTAGCACCTAATATAAAAGTGACACTCACGCAATATAGCTATGGATAAATGCATGTTTGATGGTGTTAACTTACAGGTGTTTAAGAAAACACTGCACCATATAAATGCTTTCTTAAAGCTTCCAAAAAATAGTCTCTTATCATAGGCAGATAGTGTTCAAACAGACACAGTGTTAAAAAAAAAAAAAAACAGCGGCTAGTTGGGACAAAGCATCCAAAAATGATGCCTCATTGGGGGAGGCCCTGCCCCTTTTTCTGCACACATATTAATGTGAAGAAAGAGTAGCTTGTTCTACATAAACATCCAAAATGATACCTGCCTGTTTTTATATACGCACAAGTGTTAATTGTCAGAAGAAAGAGGGGCTTGTTCTAAATGAGCCTGGAAAAATTCTCCCTTTGAAGTGGGAGCAGCAGCAATACAGTGTAGATGTGGAAAGGGTGGCATGTGGCTGCAATAGTGGCAACAGCAGTAGCAGTACAGCATGGAACAGACATGGAATAGGCAGTAGATGTGTGTGCAGATGTTTAGGGGTAGTAGAAATAGTAGTAGTGGTGACTGTGTAGCGGTAATGGTAGCAGCTATGAGTGAGCGAATCGAGTTGATTAGTTCCAAAATTTCATTTTAATGCTGTATGGAGAACTGTCTCCATAAGTTTTAAAATATATGGGCTTCAGCGAGGCAAAATTAGTTAAGTCCGAAGACGCATGAGACTTCAGTGAATAACATTGGGCTTTGATTCTATGACTTTAAAAACATGGTCCATGACAGAATCATTCACCATTTTATGCTGCTCGTACAGGTGCTCTAGCCTCTACAAGGTGGAATTCTGGCAAATTGGAATGTTGTAGATTAAGTGTTGTAGTGGCAGACAGTTCAATGGCGCCCATAGCATGTAAAGTGGTGACAAAGGGAGCGGACTCCCTCTGTCTCCCATTGGTACCCCGCAAATGCGATTGCAGGGTGCAGATGTGTGTAAAGGCTTATATAAGGGTCTGATATAGGCCCCAAGCCAACCTTGAGTATTTTCCAGCAGGCTGTGCCTCTCTATAGGGATAGTGCATTGTATTTTAAAATCAATCAAAATGTTGTCTGTTATAGTCCCCTTGTGGGACTATTAATTGGTAAAAATTAGTAAAAAAAAAAAAAACACATTTTTAAAATGTAAAAAATTTCTGAAAGAATGCATTTCTATGAAAAAAATTGCAAAACAAAATCTTCCCCATATGTTTGGTAATTGCCACATCTGTAACAACCTGCACTACATAAATATCATGTACATTTTCTCCTATGGTGAACGGCATACAAAAAACAGAATTGCTATTTTATTCTTAGTTGCCACCGAAAAAACTGAATAAGAAGCGATCAAAAAGCAGAATTTACTCCAAAATGATACCAATGAAAACTACAACTTGTCCTGCAAAAATCAAGCCCTCAGACAACTCTTTAGAAAGAAAAATAAAAAAGTTGTGGGTCTTGGGAAGCAGCGATGCAAAAAGATATTCTTCCTTTTTAAAAAAAGGGTTTTATGGCACAAAAGTAGAAAAATGTAAAAAAAAACTATATCTATATGGTATTACTGTTATCGGACTGACCGAGAGAATAAAGATATTATGTTATTTATACCAAAAAATGAACGCAGTAAAATTTTTAATGTAAAACCTCAGTGGCAGTATTGCTGTTTTTCCCATCTCCCTCCCAGAAATAGTTAATAAAAGTTAATCAGAAAGTTATGTGTACCCCAAAATGGCGCCATTAAAACTACAACTCGTCCCGCAAAAAAACAAGCCCTCATACAGCTATATAGAAGGAAAAATAAAAAAGTTATAGCTTTTGGAAAGTGATAATGAAAAAAGGAAGGCCCAAAACAGGCTGGTCACTAAGGGGCTGGCAGATAAAAATTTTGGTGACAATTCCCTTTAGGCCTCTTTCACACGGGTTAGTTTTCTGCACGGGTGAGAAAGGTGATTTTCACGCATGACTTGTGCATTGCGTTAAAATCGCAGAATGTTCTATATTCTGCATTTTTCAAGCAACGCAAGCCCCATAGAAATGAATGGGGCTGCGTGAAAATCGCATTGCCCCCAGAAGCAAGTGCGGATGCAAAGCGATTTTTATGCATCGTTGCATGATGTTAGTAAATTTATTAAAGTCAATTTACTGCATTATTTTCCCTTATAACATGGTTATAAAGGAAAATAATAGCATTCTTAATACAGAATGCTTACTAAAATGTGGATTCAGATATTAAAAAATAAAATAAATGAACTCACCTCATCCACTTGATCGCGCAGCCAGCATCGTCTTCTTTCTTCTTCTTTGAGGACCTTCTTTGCGATGACATCATTAAAGGTTCTTTGGAAGGTCCTTAAAGAAGAAGAAAGAAGATGATGCCGGCTGCACGATCAAGTGGATCAGGTGAGTTAATTTTTTTTATTTTTTAACCCCTCAAGCCACATTTTAGTAAGCAATCTGTATTAAGAATGCTATTATTTTCCTTTATAACCATGTTATAAGGGAAAATAATAAAATCTGCACCGAATCCAAACCTGAACTTCAGTGAAGAAGTACGGATTCAGGTCTGGGTACCACATTCAGTTTATTCTCACGCGCGTGCAAAACGCATTGCATTCAAAACTGAACAATGAAACGCAATCGCAGACGAAACTGACTAAAATTGCGTCCCTACTCACGCGGGTTTCCCGCAATGCACCCTGAACGCATCCGGCCCTCACCTGCGACGCTCATGTGAAAGAGGCCTTAAAGTCTTTTTAGAAACCTATATAACATTTTAATGCTGTAATATATTTCATTTCCACAAGAGAGCAGCAAACCTCCATATGTGAAAGTTTGCTTAACATTTTAAAGTGAAAACAAGCACATCAAGAGACAAGAATTAAAGTATAAATTAAATGTTCTGAGGTAAGGTATACATTAATAACTCTATGCAGTAGAAAAAAAATCCAGCAGCAGGCTCAGGATAAAATCCAATTTCTTTATTTCTTCATTATAAAATTCATAGGCTGACCAGACAGGCAAGGTCTATGCGTTTCGACTGTACGTCTTATTCATGATTAGTCATAATTATGACATACAGTCGAAACGCGTAGACCTTGCCTGTCTGGTCAGCCTATGAATTTTATAATGAAGAAATAAAGAAATTGCATTTTATCCTGAGCCCGCTGCTGGATTTTTTTCTACTGTTTTGATTGTTCCTGGTCCAGGATCCGTGCACAGTGAAGGAGGACGGTGGGTGAGCTGAAATCCCTTTTTTTCTTATATTAATAACTCTATGCTATGCATGTAAAAAAATTGATATATGACATTTAAAGGATGAAGCTTCATTGTGAAATGTGTTGGATGTGGTGGGCCCCTTGGTGGTTGGCATCTAGCTATTCGTGCTCTTTTTTGCGTATATGGTTTAAACCTTATGTATAGTTACTAAGTGTAGCTGTATCTGGTATGGCCTTTTTGTGCACTTTGCTGTGGTATGCTCTTCAATGTCAATTGTTGTTTAGTTGCTTGCTTTTTGCTGTTGAACTTTTAATCCACCAGGTGTCCCCCTTGTTCCATTTTGAGCTGTGTAGACTATCCTATTTGTCAATATATATATATATATATATATATATATATATATATTCAGAATTATAATTAATAGATACACCCAATGGATAGATAAAAGATGCACAAATATACAATGCATTTGGAAAATTCACACCCTTTCGCATCAGTCTACACTTAATAGCCCATAATAAAAACAAAGTTTTAGACATTTTTGAAAATGTATTAAAATGGAAAAACTAAAATTTCACATGGACATAAGTATTCAAGCTCCTTTGATATAACACTTGAAATTTAGCTCTGGGGGGCTCCAATGTCTCTTGATCATCTTTAAGATGTTTCTACACCTTGATTGTAGTCAACCTATGGTACATTTAGTTTATTGGACATTATTTTGAAAGACACACACCTCTCTATATAAGGTCTCACAGCTGACAATACATATCAGAACAAAAACTAAACCATGAAGCGGCAATAACTGTCTGTAAAGGTCAGAGACAAAATTGTATGGAGGCATAGATCTGAAGAAGGGTGCAAAAACATTTCTGCTGGACTGAAGGTTCCCAAGAGCGCAGTGTCCTCCATAATTCTTAAATGGAAGATGTTTGGAACAACCAGGACTCTTCCCCGAGCTGGCCACCCCACTAAGTAATCGGGGGAGAAGGGCCATGTTACGAAAGGTGAACTGAAATAGCCACTCTGGTTGAGCTCCAAAACTCCTGTGCATTGATGGGAGAAGCTTCTGGAAGGTCAACCATCACTGCAGCACCCTATTAATCTGGGCGGTATGGCAGAGAGGCCAGAAAGAAGCTTTTCCTTAGTAGCTCATCTAGAGTTTGCGGGGGGGGACTGTTGGATGGTCTGATGAAACCAAGATTAAACTTTTCGACCTCAATTCTAAGCGTCATGTCTGGAGGACACCAGGAACTGCTCATCATGTGCCCAATACCATCCTTACAGCATCATGATGTGGGGTGTTTTCCAACAGTTGGGACAGCGAGACTGGTCAGGATTGAGGGAAAGCTAAATGGAGCAACTAGGTACTGAGTAAAGGGTCTGAATGTCAATGTAAAATTTTACCTTTTCAATAAATTTAAAAATATTTCAAACATTTGTTTTACTTTGTCATTATTGAGTGCAGATTATTAGGGGAAATTTTGAATTTGTTTTTTAATATAACAAAATTTGAAAAAGTGAAAGATTCAGAAGACTTTCCAAATGGATTGTATAGAAAAAAAAATGTGTATATGTGTATATATTACATGCAGAGAACCATTACTATTGGGTTCATTAATTAAACACTAACAAAAATTCAGGTTCTGAATATTTCTAACCATGAGGAATATAAAATGGTTCTTCAGATGGAATTAAAACAGCACATTTCTAAAACAGCTGAAATGCCAACTATTTTTTGTATATGCACCAAAGACAATTCCTTTCCCAAGCACTTATATGTGGTGAATTTTTAACAGGAGAGAATAAGGCAGTCTAATGGCAGGTGTAATATAAAAGCAATTCATCAACATATACTGTACCACGTATTACTATTAATACAATAAAATTTATGCAAGAAAAAGAGCACAACATTGCCATCTAGTGTTTCTTTACCTAAACTGATATCACCACATACTTCTGTATGTAAATTGCTTTCAATGAAGAAATATTTGACTAATAAAATTATTGCTTTCAATGAAGAACTATTTGACTAATAAAATCAAATGCAAACTAGTACAGTAGACACAGCATAAGAAACAGGATATGCTTAGTCTTGACAAAAAGATATAGTATAGCCTGACATAGATGAAGACTATGCATTTCTGATGGCTTTCAGATAACAATGACAGAGGATATTATTTTCTTAACCTCTTAAGGACGCAGGGCGTACATGTACGCCCTAGCGTCCTGGTACTTAAGGACTCAGGGCGTACATGTACGCCCTGAGAAGATCCGATCACCGCTGCGCACGTGGCGGTGATCGGAACAGGATGCCTGCTGAAATCATTCAGCAGGCATCCTGTGACAATGCCGAGGGGGGTCCTGTGACCCCCCCATGTCGGCGATCGCAACAAACCGCAGGTCAATTCAGACCTGTGGTTTGTTGCGCTATGTGTAGTCTCTGATCCCCGCGGTCTGTGACCGCGGGGATCAGAGACTAAAATCTGCCCCTTATTGTAAATTTTAACCCCCCCCTGCACCCTGCCATCTTAGTGTCCCCCCGGGCGGTGCAGGGGGGGGGGGATTTGCGGGTGGTGCTGCGGGTGGGCGGCGCGGGAGGCGGGCGGTGCGGCAGGCGGGATCGCAATTGCGATCCCCCGCCCGCCTCCTTTCGATGCATTTCCCTGGTGTCTAGTGGGTATAGCAGGGGGTCAGCACATTGCTGACTCCCTGCTATAAACTGCTGACATCTGTGCTGCAGATGTCAGCAGTTTAACCCCTTCTATACCGCGGTCCGTACGGACCGCGGTATAGAAGGTGTTAACATGGAGGGAGCTCCTCCTCTCCCATCGGGGGCTGCCGTACCTTTGCAGCCCTCGATGGGATAGGATGGTAGAGGAGAGAGCTCACCTTCTTCCATCACCCGCTGCTCTGTAATGGCAGCGGGTGATGGTTGCCATGGCAGCAGGACGCTTTCAGAAGCGCCCTGCTTGCCATGGTAGTAAGCTCTGGTCAGACTTCTGCTAAAGGCAGAAGTCTGACCAGACTGTGAAAAGTAAAAATACAGTGCAGTACACTATATAGTGTACTGTACTGTATTATATAGACACCAGATCCACTGGATCTACAAGAACCAAGTGGGTCTGGGTCAAAAATGTCAAAAAGTGAAAGAAAAAGTAAAAATCAGAAAAATACATATCACTGAATAAAAATAAAAAAAACAAATAAACTACACATATTAGGTATTGCCGTCCGTAAAAATCTCCTCTATAAAAATATCACGTGACCTAACCCCTCACGCAAATACCGTAAAAAAATCACAAAAAATGGTGTACAAAAGCCATTTTTGTCACCTTGCATCACAAAAAGTGTAATACCAAGTGATCAAAAAGGCGTATGCCTCCCAAAATAGTACCAATAAAACCGCCATCTCATCCCGCAAAAAATGAGTCCTTATATAGGACAATCGCCCAAAAAAATAAAAAATATGGCTCTCAGACTATGGAGACACTAAAACATAATTTTTTTTTCTAAAATGCTATTATTGTGTTAAAGTAAAATAAATAAATAAAAAGTATACATATTATGTATCGCGCGTCCGTAAAAACTTGCTCTATAAAAATATCACATTATCTAACCCTCAGGTAAATACTGTTAAAAAAATAAAATAAAAACAATGTAAAAAAAACATTTGTCACCTCACATCTCAAAAACTGTAATAGCAAGCGATCAAAAAGTTATATGCACCCAAAAATAGTGCCAATCAAACCGTCATCTCATCCCGCAAAAATGATACCCCACCTAGGACAATCACCCCCAAAAAAAAAAAAAAATAGGGCTCTCAGACTATGGAGACACTAAAACATGATTTATTTTGTTTTAAAAAATGATAATATTGTGTAAAACTTAAATAAATAAATAAAAAGTATACATATTTGGTATCGGCGCGTCCGTCGCAACCTGCTCTATAAAAATAACACATCACCGAACCCCTCAGGTGAACACAAAAAAAAAAAAAAATACGGTGTCAAGAGCCATTTTTGTCACCTTACATCACAAAAAGTGTAATAGCAGGCGACCAAAATGTCATATGCACCTCAAGATAGTTCCAATCAAACCGCCATCTCATCCCGCAAAAAATGAGCCCCTACATAAGACAGTCGCCCAAAAAAAAAAAAAATATATGGCTTTCAGAATGTGAAGACACTAAAAAATCATTTTTTCAAAAATGCTTTATTATGTAAAACTGAAACAAAACCCCCAAAAAGTAGCCATATTTTGTATTGCCGCGTCCGTAGCAACCTGCTCTATAGAAATAGCACACAATCTAACCTGTCAGTTCAACGATGTAAATAACAAAAATAAAAACGGTCCGAAAATAGCTATTTTTTGCAAATTTTCCATTTTAATCAATTTTTCCAGTAAAAAAGCAAGGGTTAACAGCCAAACAAAACTCAATATATATTGCCCCGATTCTCTAGTTTGCAGAAACACCCCATATGTGGTCGTAAACTGCTGTATGGCCAAACGGCAGGGCGTAGAAGGAAGGGAACGCCATATGGTTTTTGGAAGGCAGATTTTGCTGGACTGGTTATTTGACACCATGTCCCATTTGAAGCCCCCTGATGCACCCCTACAGTAGAAACTCCAAAAAAGTGACCCCATTTTGGAAAGTACGGGATAAGTTGGCAGTTTTGTTTGTATTATTTTAGGGTAAATATGATTTTTGGTTGCTCTATATTACACTTTTTTGAGGCAAGGTAACAGAAAATAGAAATTCAGAAATTTCATCTCCATTTGCCAATAACTCTTGTGGAACACCTAAAGGGTTAACAAAGTTTGTAAAATCAGTTTTGAATACCTTGAGGAGTGTAGTTTCTTAGATAGAGTCACTTTTTGGAGATTCTACTCTAGGGGTGCATCTGGGGGCTTCAAATGGGACATGGTGTCAAAAATCCAGTCCAGCAAAATCCGCCTTCCAAAAACCATATGGCGTTCCCTTCATTCTGTGCCCTGCCGTTTGGCCATACAGCAGTTTACGACCACATATGGGGTGTTTCTGAAAACTACAGAATCGGGGCAATAAAAATTGAGTTTTGTTTGGCTGTTAACCCTTGCTTTGTTACTGGAAAAATGGATTCAAACGGAAAATTTTCCAAAAATCTAAATTCTGAAATTTTATCTCCATTTGCCATTAACTCTTGTGGAAAACCTAAAAGGGTTAATGACGTTAGTAAAATCAGTTTTGAATACCTTGAGGGGTGTAGTTTCTAGAATGGGGTAATTTTTGGATGGTTTCTATTATGTAAGCCTCACAAAGTGACTTCAGACCTGAACTGGTCCCTAAAAAGTGGGTTTTTGAAAATTTCTGAAAAATTTCAAGATTTGCTTCTAAACTTCTAAGCCTTGTAACGTCCCCAAAAATAAAATGGCATTCCCAAAATGATTGATACATGAAGTAGACATATGGGGAATGTAAATCAATAACTTTTTTGGGCGGTATTACTATGTATTATAGAAGTAGAGAAATTGAAACTTGGAAAATTGCTAATTTTTCCAAATTTTTGGTAAATTTGATATTTTTTTATAAATAAAAATAAAATTTTTTGACTAAATTTTACCACTGTCATGAAGTACAATATGTGACGAAAAAACAATCTCAAAATGGCCTGGATAAGTAAAAGCGTTTTAAAGTTATCACCACATAAAGTGACACTGGTCAGATTTGCAAAAAATGGCCGAGTCCTTTAGGTGAAATAGGGCTGAGTCCTTAAGGGGTTAATGCTGAATTGTCTTATTTGAAATTTGTAATAACATAGCATTTTCATATATAAAATGGGTCCAAACCAAAGGCCCTTTTTATATTGGCATCCAATTATGGAGATGAGACAACCCATTTAAGCTCTCTTCCGAGCTCTGTATCAGAAAATGGAGCACCAAGCCACGTAAAGATATCCTAAGAGATTTAGGTTATTTTAGTCTTTTTATTCTTTGTGGTGATACCTTCTTGGGTGGCTACTGACAGTTTCCATTAAAGTAACATGAAGCCTTCTTGCTGGGTCCTCTCTATATAACTGATGCAGAGGAATATTGTGTAGTTCATGTACTATTTATCTGTTTTTTGAAAATAGTAATAGTTCATGGATCAGTCACTTGTTAGGTCTATGTTTAACTTTGTGAATGTTTTTGCTAGAGCTATGTTACTCGAAAATACCTCGTTGTCAATACAGAACACATCAATACCATTCGATCAGCTGCAGTATTTGAAGAATATAATTCAAATCTGTGTTACCATTTAAATGCCAGAAATTGATTCACCTGCCTACAGTCGACTATAATGCAGTCGTAATTTGAGCTCAGAAAAGGTATGATTATAAAAGCGAACAAACAGGTTGAATAATGGCAAGGAAAATTATGGGCTAAGGTGAATTGGAGGAGCTTAGCCTCCTGTCAAGCACTGGGAAATAACAAGCTGATGGCAGATCAAGTAAGTAATAATAAACTGTTGAGGAACATCCAGGCTCCTCCGGGCAGTTAAGGAACATCCAGGCTCCTCCAGGCGCTTAAGGAACATCAAGGCTCCTCCGGGCAGCAGGCAACATTACATAGTAACATAGTAAAATAGTTTATAAGGCCGAAAAATACATCTGTCCATCCAGTTCAGCCTGTTATCTTGCAAGTTGATCCAGAGGAAGGCAAAAAAAAAAAAACTGTGAGGTAGAAGCTAATTTTCCTCACTTTAGGGGAAAAAATTCCTTCCCAACTCCAATCAGAATAACTCCCTGGATCAACGACCCATCTCTAGTAACTATAACCTTTATTTTATTACACTCCAGAAATACATCCAGTCCTCTCTTGAATTCCTTTATTGTACTCACCATCACCACCTCCTCAGGCAGATAGTTCCATAGTCTCACTGCTCTTACAGTGAAGAATCCTTTTCAATGTTTGTGTAAAAACCTTTTTTCCTCCAGATGCAGAGGATGTCCCCTCGTCACAGTCACTGTCCTGGGGATAAATAGATGATAGGAGAGATCTCTGTACTGACCCCTGATATATTTATACATAGTTAGTAGATCTCCCCTCAGGCGTCTATTTTCTAAAGTGAATACCCTAATTTTTATAATCTTTTAGGGTACTGTAGTCCCCCCATTCCAGTTATTACATTAGTTGCCCTTCTCTGAACCCTCTCCAGCTCTGCTATGTCAGCCTTGTTCACAGGAGCCCAGACGTGTACACAGTACTCCATGTGTGGTCTGACTAGTGATTTACCAATTCTACTCTTGTAAATTCTATAATTATGCATGTCATGGCCAGTGGCAAATTAAGAGAAAGCCAAAACTGGACATGCACACTTAAAAAAACAAATGATAAAGTTAAAGGGGTTGTCCATGACTTTAATACTGATGGACTATCCTTTGGATAGGCCATACATATCAGATTGATGGACATTTGACTCTTGGCATCCCAAGTGATCAGGTGTTTGAACGTACCATGGTGCCGTGGCGGTCTGGTAAGTTCTGTGGCCTCTTCAGTACCAGGTACAGTGCCATACATTCTGTAGCAGCTCTACATCGTACTACTCATCAGTCCATCCCAGTCACTTTACTGGAAGTTAGTTGCAGTACCATGCACAGCTGATACAAAATATATGGCACTGTGACTGGTAAGTAAAATTGTGTTCCAAGCTTTATTTAAAAGGGTTGTCCAGCCATGAAGACTTTTACCCTATGCATAGGCCAGGGTATAAGTATCTGATTAGTGTGGCTCCGATTGCTGGGACCAACACCAATCAAACGAATGAGGTGTTGGAGTCCCTAAAGTGAACAGAGTGTTGGTCATGCATGAGCTCTGAAACTTCATTCAATTCTCTGAGACTGCTGGAGATGGCCAAGCGCCGTAAGCCAAGTCCACTTCCTTCACTACAGGTACTTACGCACCTCTTTTTTTTATAGTGGGGGGTCACCAATACATAAGTAAAAACCCCTACTACCGTCTCTGCTCCTCTCCACTTCCCGGTCTCGGGTTCGGGTTCGACAGGGAGGAAATGGCTTGGACTGACCACTCAGCCAATCACTGACTGCGGCGGGACACAGCTTAGGCCAGTAATTGGCTGAGTGGGCAGTCCAAAACATTTCTTGTGTCAAGCCTGAGACTGGGAAGTGAAGAGAAGAGAATATGGACTGGAGCAGAGGCTGTACAGTAGTAGCTGGGGACTGGAGGGGGGAGTACTGGTTGTTTTTTTTTTACAGTCACTCTAATCCTATCTTTAAATAAAATGATCCCCCTGGAAAACCCTTTTAAAGGGAGTCTATCAACGTAATTTAGCCCTATTAACTGTAGTCTTTACATGAGTCAAGATTGTTAGTTTATATTTTCATACCTTCGTTCCCCTGCTGAGCACCATCAAAGCTCTGCAGGATTACTGAGCTTGTGCTCAGGAGGGTATCTCCATTATGTGCACGCAGCTCAGCAGTCTAGACTCCCTGTCTGCAGTACTACTAACGTACTGCTCATGAACTGCCCTTTATGCAGCTGTAGTGCACCCTCCAAGCAGAATGGACCCCCACTGATCTGGTATTGATGGCCTGTCCTAAGGACAAGCCATGAATATTAAAGTCCCAGACAACCTCTTTACTGTATTAGTCTAGGGCTCCACAGTGTAGTAATAAAATCTTGTAATTAACACTGCTTTAGTGTTTCCCTATGGAAAAAAAAAAATGTGAGTTACAATGGTTCAAAGATGACACCTTTTTCTTCAGCAAAACATTGGAGTTGCTGCACATGTCACTGTAATGCCTCTATTTTGCCTCATTTCTGGAGAGTTGGCTCAGGCAAGGATTACATAGCACAACTAGTCTTCATTAAACATGTCCTATCATTTTGTCTACATCTCAGTTCCCTTTATACATTTTAGCATTTACCAACACTCGAATTGCCCATACTGCTTGTACACGCATGCGTGCACGTCTCCTGACGTCTGGCGCATGATGTCTATGGTCACGGGATTTAAGTGCGGGCATGCGCTGTTTCCCCTTGCACAAGCCACCCTCCACTCAGTTTTTCCTGTATACAGTGGTATGTATTGATACAATTTCATTGTATTTTACTACTGTTCAAATTTATTATTGATCTGCACTATTCTTTACTGCTGTAACAATATTGATTGGTACATTAGTTTTCAACCTTAGCAGTACTACATATCAGAATTTAGCATTAACAAATGTAGACCTCGACTGGACTTTAGGTCCAACACACCCTTTAATTTTGGATTGGCTATTGGTTATTTCATAATATATATTTAAGCAAATTGGAGATAGTATCTTTCCATAGGCATATTCATTTATACCTACCTTTTATACCTATCTTCTTTCACTCCCATCATCCCAGTCTACGGGAAGTGTGTAAAGGTGACTTCATTTCTGCTTCTTGGGATCTTCTACTCCCATGCGTGGGACATATGTATTTTGTGTACCTCGTGATTCATGTCGTGATTCCCCATTTTTTTAATTTTGTTTTATGTTCTACATTTTTGTTACAACACAATTGATTGACTATACCGCTGCTATAAAATAGACTATATGTGACTAGACAATACAATTTTAAGTCTACAATAATATATTTAATATGCTCAATAGACGTGCACATATGTTGGTCATGTTATATTATTTCAGTGTGACTTATGATTGTATTGTATACTTATTAATTTTGGCCGTGAAAACGGTCTGGGATAGACCGAAACGTTGGCCAGTACTAACAAATGTGTATTTAAAGGATGGAATAAAATATTTCTTCAATTTCAAAGATATTCTCTCTACTGAGAGCAGTGATTTATACTATTGGATTTTACGTGTGCTCCGCCCCATCACTGAGCACCATATAAGCTTCTCTAGTGGAGTGCCAACCAGTTTTTATTTTCACTATCATTTTGTGTCACAGGATAGACCATCAATTTGTAAAGAAGTGGACAACCCTTTTAAGGTTGTGTGGTAAGGTGCAGGGTGCCGTCGTGGATGGCAGGTATGTGTCACCGAGGTTCATATCCTCGGTGAGGTAAGAGCCGTTTTTGTTGATGTCAGCAGCAGCTAGTGCTACTGACATAGTTTTAAATAGCATGGCTGCAAAGCCGATCCGGGCCGGCTCTTACCGGGAGCAGCTAAAGTGTAGGGCGGGTGGCTACTCCCCACGACCCAGTCCTGGTTTTGCGCTGGGTTTAAAAACTCAGCCAGCACCAGCAGCTGGGGCTGTGATTGTCCTGGAGCTGCTAACAGTCCTGTGGAGTTCTATGACCTGGAAGAAAGAGCTCAGCAAGGTGGTGTTTTTCCCTGCAACTTGAAGGTGGAATCTCCTGCGGCTGGGCCGACTGCTAGGTGTGAACCCTCACCTAAACCTCCCAGGTGACTGAACCCTGTGTTGGCCTGTTTTGTTTGGCCACATTATTTCTGTTGTGTGTGAACTATCACCAAGAGACTGTTTTTCATTTATGTTGTGCAAGTGTGAATAAAACACTGTTTATTGCACATTCTGGACTCCTTGTTTTGCCTCAGTACTGCACCCGCACCGCTATCTACCAGAGCGACTCCCCACATTTGGTGGAGGATGCGGGCATGCGCAGTGAGGCTGGCGTGAACGCCGAAGTTTGTTTTTGCTGGGCACGACTGGATGTCATATATTCGGCCGGCAAAGTTGCAGCCTGTGTTCCCTGACAAAATGGAGGCGGCTGTGAAAGCCCTCATAGAGGCTAACGTGCAGCAGCGGGAGACCAACCAGCTACTGCTACAGCACGTGATGGCGTTACAAGCGGCAGGAGCGTCCCACCACGTCCACGATGCCTGGAAAGCTGTCCGTGCAGCGATCCCTAAGATGACCCCCTCGGATGATGTTGAGACCTATCTGGCGGTGTTCGAGAAGGTGGCCGTGAGGGAGAAATTACCCGAGAACAGTGGGCAGAGGTCGTCGCTCCGTTCCTGGCGTCTGGACCCCAGCAAGTATTTTTGACCTCCCAGATGACCAAGCAGCTGACTACCCGACCGTGAAAGGTGAGATCCTGGCAAGACTGGGGGTGAATGTTTTGGTCCGGGCCCAGCGGGTGCATCAGTGGGAGTTCAACCCGGCTGAACCCGCCAGACCACAATATTATGACTTGCTACAACGGTTGCAAAAATGGCTGCAGCCAGACATACTGACTCCCACTGCTATGCTCGACCGTCTGTTAGCCGATGTATTCTGGAGGGCTTTGCCATACCCTCTCCAGCACTGGATCGGCCAGGTGTCACCTGGGAATGCCTTAGAGATGGTCGACCTGGTGGAGCGATATGAGGCCACCAGAAACCTGCAGGGGGTTCTTTTGGGAGGGGACCAGTCAAACCCAGGAAATCTCCACCCCAGACCCGGCGGCCGGCCAAACCCGCCTGGGATGTACCCTTGCAGACCCATCCCCAGTGGTCTGCTGGCAGTGTCGGGAGCCTGGACACATAAGGGCCGACTGTCCACGCCGGGGAGAGCCCATGGAGACTAATTATGGGTACCGGGCTTCCATGTATGCCCGGAGACTGTGTGCGACCGGCAACCCCGAGATAATAGACAATCGTCATCTGTGCCAGGTGCAAGTTGGTGATAACCTGGCAGTGGCGCTGTTGGACTCAGGGAGCCTAGTAACCTTGGTAAGTGCTGCCCTGGTACAGCCCACCCAGTATACGGGCCGGAAAGTTGGTGTGGTGTGCATACACGGAGACTTAAAGGACTATCCCACTGCTGTAATGTCTCTATCCACGGCGGCCGGCACATGGACTTATGAAGTGGCGATCTCCACAAAGCTACCTTATGAACTAATAATTGGGAGAGACTTCCTGGTTTTCCGTCACTATGGCCTGAGGTGAAAGTGACTAATAGCCCTGAGACAGGGGTAACCCTAGCAGAGTGGCCTGGTTCCAGTGGGAGGCCAGAGCCCTGGGAGCCCGAGTCCGAAGGGCCTGCGGTAGGGGTGACCACCACTGCTGCGGTAGAGGGGAGACAACCCCACTGAGTGTAATGGTGGGAGACACGGAGGACTTGCCACCGGGACCTGAGTTGGCAGACCTCAATGTCTCCGGGGAAAATTTTGGGACCGCACAACACCGGGACCAAACCCTAACCAGGGCCTGGGAAAGTGTCGTAATAATTGATGGTAAACCCCAGAAACCTGGGGCTGAATTAATGTTCCCACGATTTATTGTTCTTCAGGATATGTTGTATCGGGTGAACCAAATCCGAGGTGAGCCCGTTGAACAGTTGGTGGTGCCCACCGCATATCGCAAGCTGGTTATGGAGCTTGCCCACCAACATGTTCTTGGGGGACACTTGGGGTGGCAGAAAACCCAGGACCGCATACTGCAGCGGTTTTATTGGCCCGGTGTGTTCAAGGAGGTAGAAAATTATTGTAAGTCCTGTCCGACCTGTCAGATAAATAGCCCCCAGCCACATTTCCGTAGTCCTCTGGTACCTCTTCCAATTATTGAGGTCCCGTTTGAGCGAATCGCTATGGATCTAATTGGGCCTGTACCAAAGTCTGCCAGGGGCCACCAACACATTCTGGTAGTTCTCGACTATGCAACTCGGTATCCGGAGGCGGTGCCTCTGCGACATACCTCAGCTAAGCTCATCGCCAAAGAGTTAATGGAAATGTTTTCCCGTGTGGGCCTGCCAAAAGAGGTTCTGACAGACCAAGGGACCCCTTTTATGTCCAAAGTTATGAGGGAACTGTGTAAATTGTTGCGTATAAAGCAGTTACGGACGTCCGTTTACCATCCGCAAACAGACGGTCTTGTCGAGAGGTTTAACCAAACTTTAAAAAATATGTTAAAAAGGGTGGTGTCTAGAGATGGGAAGGACTGGGACCTGCTTCTGCCCTATCTCATGTTCGCAGTGCGAGAGGTGCCCCAGGCCTCTACTGGGTTCTCGCCCTTCGAACTGCTTTATGGCAGACACCCTCGAGGCCTGTTGGATATTGCCAAGGAAGCGTGGGAACAGCAACCTGTCCCCCACAAAAGTGTCATTGAATATGTCACCCAGATGCAGGAACGGATGGAAAGGGTGTTGCCGCTGGTCCGGGAGCATATGGAGGCAGCGCAACAAGCCCAAAGTAGGGTGTATAATCGTCAGGCTCGGGTACGGGACTTCAATCCGGGAGATCGGGTTTTGGTTCTGGTACCCACCCTTGACAGCAAGTTCCTAGCTAGGTGGCAGGGCCCCTATGAGGTGATCGAGAAGGTAGGGGAAGTAAATTACAAGGTACACCAGCCAGGGCGGCGCAAGCCGGAGCAGGTGTACCACGTGAATTTACTAAAGCCGTGGAAAGATAGGAACATGGCCGACGACAACAGCCCCCGGCCAGGGCTTCTAGGTGAGAAGGGTCCAGCCCCACAGTTCGAGGCCTGTGAAGCAGTAACCACGGTAAAAATTGCAGACAGCCTGTCTTCCAAACAAGTTCAGGAAGTCAGGAGTTCATCAGTCGGAACACGGATGTGTTCTCGGACCTCCCTGGCCGCACGTCTCTCATCCAACATGACATCGTCACTGAGCCTCAGGCCAAGATCCGGTTAAAACCATACCGGGTACCCGAGGCTCGGCGACGGGCCATCGCGGAGGAAGTGCAATTAATGTTGAAGCTCGATGTCATTGAGGAGTCGAAAAGTGAGTGGGCCAGTCCCATAGTCCTAATACCCAAGCCGGATGGGACGTTGCGGTTCTGCAACGATTTTCGCAAATTAAATGAAGTGTCCAAGTTCCATGCGTATCCCATGCCCCGGGTAGACGAGCTTGTTGAGAATTTAGGGCAAGCCCATTATTTTTCTGTGCTAGACCTTACTAAAGGTTACTGGCAAGTACCCTTAACGAGTCGGCCAAGGAAAAAACTGCTTTTGTTACCCCGCAGGGCCTGTATCATTATAAGGTGTTACCCTTTGGCCTGCATGGCGCCCCCGCCACCTTCCAAAGGTTAATGGATATTGTGCTGCGACCTCATCGTAGGTACGCCTCGGCCTACTTAGACGATGTAATCATCCACAGCACCGACTGGGAAAGCCATTTGCCCAAAGTGCAGGCGGTAGTGGATGCCCTGAGGAAAGCTGGTCTAACCGCCAATCCAAAGAAGTGTGCGATTGGGTTGGAAGAGACCAAATACCTGGGATATGTAATTGGGCGGGGAGTCATCAAGCCGCAGGTAACTAAAGTGGAAGCCATACGTAACTGGCCCCGACCGGTCACTGCCAGGCAGGTAAAGTCCTTCCTGGGAATGATAGGGTACTACATGCGGTTTGTGCCCCACTTTGCCACAATAGCAGCGCCGTTGACAGACCTATTGAAGGGGCGAAAGTCTGGGAAGGTTAGCTGGAGTGAGAAGGCGGAGGAGGCTTTCTCCGCGTTGAAGTCGGCCCTCTGTGGGTCCCCGGTTTTGGTGACACCCGACTTCAACCGGGAGTTTGTCGTACAGACCGACGCCTCGGAGGTAGGCCTCGGTGCTGTGCTGTCTCAGGAGGTCAACGGGGAAGAACATCCCGTTGTCTTCCTGAGCCGTAAGCTCAGTCCCGCCGAGACCAGGTATAGCATAGTGGAGAGGGAGTGCCTGGCTATCAAGTGGGCACTCGAATCTCTCCGCTACTGCCTGTTAGGGAGGAGGTTCCGTCTGGTGACCGACCATTCCCCTCTCAAGTGGATGAGCCAGGCCAAGGAGAGGAATGCTCGGGTCACCAGGTGGTTCCTATCCCTGCAGAACTTCAAGTTCTCCGTGGAACATAGGGCAGGCCGCTTGCAGGGGAATGCAGATGCCCTTTCCCGCGTCCACTGCCTCACATGTGTCCACCCCCTCAGGGTTGAACAAAGGGGGGGGGGGTGGTAAGGTGCAGGGTGCCGTCGTGGATGGCAGGTATGTGTCACCGAGGTTCATAGCCTCGGTGAGGTAAGAGCCGTTTTTGTTGATGTCAGCAGCAGCTAGTGCTACTGACATAGTTTTAAATAGAATGGCTGCAAAGCCGATCCGGGCCGGCTCTTACCGGGAGCAGCTAAAGTGTAGGGTGGGTGGCTGCTCCCCACGACCCAGTCCTGGTTTTGGGCTGGGTTTAAAAACTCAGCCAGCACCAGCAGCTGGGGCTGTGATTGTCCTGGAGCTGCTAACAGTCCTGTGGAGTTCTATGACCTGGAGGAAAGAGCTCAGCAAGGTGGTGTTTTTCCCTGCAACTTGAAGGTGGAATCTCCTGCGGCTGGGCCGACTGCTAGGTGTGAACCCTCACCTAAACCTCCCAGGTGACTGAACCCTGTGTTGGCCTGTTTTGTTTGGCCACATTATTTCTGTTGTGTGTGAACTATCACCAAGAGACTGTTTTTCATTTATGTTGTGCAAGTGTGAATAAAACACTGTTTATTGCACATTCTGGACTCCTTGTTTTGCCTCAGTACTGAACCCGCACCGCTATCTACCAGAGTGACTCCCCACAATTGCAAGAACTTAACTGTAAGGATACATCCCCACATGTCCATAAATACATTGACATGAGGTGGGGATTTTAAATCTGCTGTATGTCAATTTATCGGGAAGATCTTAGGGGTGAATCTGCAGCAAATCCACATCAAACTCTGCAAAAAAAATGTGCATTTTATCATTGATTTTCTGCAGAAAAATACATCCTGTGCAAATATACCCTGTAGGATTTGTTGTGAAAAGTCTTCTTGCAATCCACCACAATGTTTTAGGTAAACTGCTCTCTTTGCCTCCACTTGCATTCACTGTGTGGAACATTTATTAAGAACAGCATTTTAGATGCCAGTCTTAATAAAGCCCTAAGCTGGCGGTGGTTCTGCTGGAGTTATGAAGAGGCACCAGCCTTTTCATAACTTTGGCGGATCCTCCACCAGGTATAAATGTAAGGCAACTTTCTACAGTAGTTGTCTTACATTTAGACCTTCTTCTATACCCAAAACAGGCATAAAAATTGGTAAATGAGACGGGCCTGCCGGCCCCTCCCCCGCTCACGCCAACCGCAAAATTCTGCAGTTTTCGCCCTTGCTGCTAAACCTAATAATAGACGCCAATTCTTGGTCTGTACAGATCACTTTACTGCAGTTATCTGCTTATTTGTCATTGCAATCCTGCCTGTAATCACCTCTGTGTATAAATAAAGCTCCACCATTCACAATAGGTGATTGTCAAAGCTTATCTACTCCAGCTTCCTGCACAATGACCTCTGCACAGGTCACAGAGCATGCCTAGAAAACTCTCCCATAGAAGTCAATGAGGTCCCCTCCTGACCATTGTGTCTATGGACCTTGTGGCTGCGGTATAGCAATTTATTTAATGCTTTCTAAATGCTTTCAAGAAAAGCTCAGGCAAGACGGCTTCCCCCATAATCATGTTCAGAAAAAAGAATAAAAAAATCTGTAATCAGAAAATAAAAAGAGATTAGATAAAAGGGATATCTGTTAATATCTGATTTTAACTGTCAGAAAACATTTTTGGTTTTGACACATTTCCTTTAAGAGTATGCTCACATGTGGAAGGCATGCTGCTGATTTTCCACCATGGAATTGCAGGTAGAAAATCCACATCATATTACTGCACCAGCAAAATTCTGCAACGGACATTGATATACGGTAGGGCCACACGGAGCATCTGTGCTGCTGTCATGAACCACACGGCCAATTAGGCCGCAGCTTCCTTCCATTTAACCAATGAAGACCGCACTATTAAGTCGATCTTCATTGTTAATGGACGTGCAGTATTGAAGGTGCAGTGTGGACCTTAACAATGAAGACTATATAGTGCGGTCTTCATTAGTTAAATGAAAGAAAGTTGAGGGCTAATTGGGAGTGTGGTTAATGACCACAGCACAGCCGCAACCCGACCGGATCACAGCTGCTTTGTTTGGCCATGCATAGGGTGAAATCCATAAAAAATCTGCAGCAAAATCCAAAATGGATCCACAAAATTGCAAATCTGTTGCTGAAATTTGAAACCTGGTCTACTTTAAAAACGTGGGCAAATGTGTCTCTGCAGATTTTCTTTAGCAAATGTATATGGACAACTGAAGCCTTTATCTGTATTTTACTGCAAAAAGAAGCTGTATTTTCCATAGGTCCACAGTAGAAGGCAATGAAAACCAATGTGCCCTAGAGTTACTGTTCAAATATTAGTTAACCTCCAGAGTCTAATAACACTCTTAATATTTTTGTTTTGAATGTTGGTTTCATGGATCTACCGTGTTGGTGGTACAGGCATTTACTTGTGGAACTTCTCATTTCACAGTTTAGAAGCTCACAAGACTTTTATGGACACACTATATGTTTGAGAATATTTGGAGTTATATTGACATTGGTATGGAGTCCAGCTGTTTTATGCATAACAGTAAAAGCAGTCAGAACATAAATAACTGACAGGATCTTTCCAAAATGCAAATTACTAACATCCTAAACCACACATGGAAGAAAATCTCCAAGAAGTGACATGGGAAGTTGAAAAAAGATGTAAGTAACAGATTCTCCATACTTTGCTTTTCCAGTTGTAGTTTTCTAGTCCTATGGTGAATAATGTCATCAAAATGCTAAAGAATATGTATATTGAAGGACGCCCCGGGATCTGAAGAACATATGTGCATTAAGTTGTATAAGATGATGCATAAAATAGTAAACCATGTGCTACAGAGATTAACTCGATTCATTCATTTATGCATGAAGCTAACATCCTGATCCATCAACGGGGAAAGTAAGATAACAGAGAGAAATATACTAAAAGAAATTGCAGGAGAGATTTATAAAAATTGGAGTAAAGGAAAAGTGGAGTTTGCCCCTGGCGACCAATCTTTATGCAGCTGTCATTTAAAAAAACCTCTGAAAAATAATAGCTCAAAGCTTTTTGGTTGTCATTAGCAACTACAGTACTCCAGCTTTGATAAAAAATGATGTGCAAATAGTTTACGTACTATAAGGTTAGTCACTACCTAATGTACTATTAGCAGATGAGATGTCTTCATAAGCCAGTCTTACAAGTAGTCATGTACAGAGAGTGATCTCTCTCCACTCTCTGTTTCCCTGATGTAATGGATAACACGATGTTCTTATTTCCACTGCTCCCTGACTCTCCGTCTCATGGAGAAAGGGTGATATTGATTATCCCTAAAATTTAGCACTCAAACCCACAACTGAAGACAGGCACAGCAGCATTGAAAAGACCAATTGAAAAAATGATTTGTAGCTCATAATAATGAGTAATAATAATAATAATAATTAAAAAAAAAATTGCGTCCAAAGGTGTACATAGCCATCTACCATCAGCAGCACAGACTCAGGGTTTGAGGCTCTGCCTCAGGTACTGAACTGTTGCAGTTTCCTCTTCTCCAGTCACTGAAGAGACAAATGCTGTGCACAGGATTTTTCCTCCCTCCTCATTCTGCAAACACAGAACTGACAAAGACTGAAGGAGTTCTCTGTGCTCTTCTGCTGGCTGTGGAGAAGTGTCTGCAGAGCATTGCACAAGAACAGGTAGGGGCGAGATCCTGTGTGTATTAGCAATATCATTATACCATACAGCTGGGCCTGGGACATGTAGTCCCACACATACAACATGTTACTGAGTATCCCAGCAGATCAGTCAGACTACAGGCAGGACAGCAATTTTTTTCACTCCCTTTGCAGAGCTGGGTGGGGACTGTCTTTGTTGACACCTACAATTATTTATGAGGAAACCTCTGAGATTGTTGTTACACGCACCCACAGCTCTGCAACAGCATGCCAACAAATAGCCAGAACAGAACACAGGACTAGGAAAATAAATATTATATATATGTGTATATATATATATATATATATATATATATATATATTGTGGGGAGTCGCTCTGGTAGATAGCAGTGCGGGTGCAGTACAGAGGCAAAAAAGAGTGCAGTACAGAGACAAAAAAGCAAAACCAAAGAGTCCAAAACCAGGTTCAATCACCTGTGAGATGTTTAGGTGCGCGTTCGCACCTGGCGGTCGGCCCAGCCGCAGGATAATCCACCTTCAGGCTTCCAGGACGACTGCACGACTCCTTGCTGAGCTCATCCTTCCAGCCCAGAGAGCAACACAACACTAGCAGCAGCTCCAGGACAATCACACCCCCCACACCCAGCTGCTGGCTGTGTTATAAAGGCCCTAGAAAACCCGGCCTGGACCGTGGGGAGTAGGCACCCACCCAACTCTTTGCCTACTCCCAGTAAGAGCCGGCCCGGATTGGCTTTGCAGCCAAACTAAATAGCAAGGTGTCAAGCAGCACTAGCTGCTGCTGACACACCAAAAATCCGGCTCTTACCTCACCGAGGCCAGGAACCTCGGTGACACGTACCTCCCGTCCATGACGGCACCTTGCGCCCTCTTACATACCTCCCCCTTTGTTCAACCCCGACAGGGTGAACACACGCCAAACACTGTACTCGAGACAGTGCATCCGCATTTCCTTGCAAGCGGCCTGCCCTGTGTTCCACTGTGAACTTAAAGTTCTGCAGAGACAAGAACCATCTGGTGACCCGAGCATTCCTGTCTTTCGCCTGGCACATCCACTTTAGAGGGAATGGTCGGTCACCAGACGGAACTTTCTCCCTAGCAGATAATAGCGGAGAGACTCTAGTGCCCACTTGATGGCCAGGCACTCTCTCTCACTATACTGTACCTGGTTTCGGCTGGGGTGAGTTTGCGACTCAGGAAAACCACGGGATGCTCCTCCCCATTGATTTCCTGAGAGAGTACAGCCCGAGGCCCACTTCAGAGGCATCGGTCTGTACCACAAACTCTCTCCTGAAGTCGGGCGTCACCAAAACCGGGGACCCACACAGGGCCGACTTCAGAGCAGAGAAAGCCTTATCCGCCTGCTCATTCCACTGGATCGACACTGACCTGCGTCCCTTTAAAAGGCTTGTCAATGGAGCAGCAATTGTAGCGAAGTTGGGAATAAACCTCATGTAGTATCCCACCATGCCCAGGAATGATTTTACTTGCCGCGTAGTGACAGGTCGGGGCCAATTCTTAATTGCCTCAATTTTGTTTACCTGAGGTTTGACCACCCCCGCCCAATGACATACCCTAGGTATTTGGTCTCTTCTAACCCTATCACACACTTTTTGGGTTAGCAGTTAAGCCAGCTTTCCTAAGGGAGTCCACTACGGCCTGTACCTTCGGTAGGTGACTCTCCCAGTCGGTGCTATGGACAATGATATCATCCAGATATGCTGAGGCGTACCGTCGATGTGGACGAAGCACAATATCCATAAGCCTTTGAAACGTGGCGGGGCGCCATGTAGACCAAAGGGTAACACCTTGTACTGATACAACCCCTCCGGTGTGATAAAAGCAGTTTTTCCTTGGCAGCCTCCGTTAAGGGTACCTGCCAGTACCCTTTGGTGAGGTCCAAGACAGAAAAATACCTGGCTTGGCCCAATTTTTCAATGAGCTCATCCACCCTCGGCATGGGATATGCGTCAAACTTGGACACCTCATTCAGCTTGCGGAAATCGTTACAGAACCTCAATGTCCCGTCCGGCAGGTATTAAGACTATCGGACTGGCCCAATCACTTTTGACTCCTCGATGACACCTAACTGGAGCATCAGCTGCACTTCCTTCACAATGGCTTGTCGCCGAGCCTCGGGTACCCGATACGGCTTTAACCGGACTTTGGCCTGAGGCTCAGTGATAATGTCATGCTGGATTAGGGATGTGCGCCCAGGGAGGTCCGAGAACACATCCGTGTTCCGACTAATGAACTCCTTAACTTCCTGGACCTGTTTGGAGGATAGGCTATCTGAAATTTTTACGGTGGCTGCTGCTTCCGGGACTTCGAGGTGAGGGCTGGATCCTTCTCACCTAGAAGCCCTGGCCGAGGGCTGTCATCGCTGGACGAGTTCCTATCCTTCCATGGCTTCAGCAAATTCACATGATACACCTGCTCCGGCTTCCGCCGCCCTGGCTGGTGCACCTTGTAATTTACTTCCCCACTTTCTCGAGCACTTCATAGGGCCCCTGCCACCTAGCTAGAAATTTGCTGTCAAGGGTGGGTACCAGAACTAAAACTCGGTCTCCGGGATTAAAGTCTCGTGCCCGAGCCTGACGATTATAGACTCTACTTTGGGCCTGTTGTGCTGCCTCCATATGCTCCCGGACCAGCGGTAACACCCTCTCCATACGTTCCTGCATCTGGGTAACATATTCAATTACGCTTTTGTGGGGACGGGCTGTTGTTCCCACGCTTCCTTAGCGATGTCCAACAGGCCCCGTGGGCGTCTGCCATAAAGCAGTTCGAAGGGCGAGAACCCAGTAGAGGCCTGGGGCACTTCTCGCACTGCAAACATGAGATAGGGCAGAAGCAGATCCCAGTCCTTCCCATCTCGGGACACCACCCTTTTAGCATATTTTTAAAGTTTGGTTAAATCTTTCCACAAGGCCGTCCGTTTGCGGATGGTAAACGGACGTCCGCAATTGCTTTATATGCAACAGTTTACACAATTCCCTCATAATCTTAGACATAAAGGGGTCCCTTGGTCCGTCAGAACCTCCCTAGGTAGGCCCACCCGGGTAAACATCTCCATTAACTCCTTTGCAATGAGCCTAGCCGATGTGTGTCGCAGAGGCACCGCCTCTGGATATCGAGTAGCATAGTCCAGAATCACCAGGATATGTTGGTGACCCCTAGCAGACTTCGATGCGGGTCCGACCAGATCCATGGCAATACGCTCGAATGGGACCTCAATTGTTGGGAGAGGACCAGGGGACTTCTGTAATGCGGCTGGGGGCTATTTACCTGACAGGTCGGACAGGACTTACAGAACTCCTCTACTTCCTTAAACAAACCGGGCCAGTAAAATCGCTGTAGTACGCGGTCCTGCGTTTTCTGCCACCCCATGTGTCCCCAAGAACATGTTGGTGGGCAAGCTCCATAACAAGCTTGCGATATGCGGTGGGCACCACCAACTGTTCAACTGGCTCACCTCGGTTTGGTTCACCCGATACAACATATCCTGAAGAATAATAAATCGTGGAAACATTAATTCAGCCCCAGGTTTCTGGGGTTTACCGTCAATCATTACAACACTTTCCCAGGCCCTGGTTAGGGTTTGGTCCCGGTGTTGTGCGGTCCCAAAATTTTCCCCGGAGACATTGAGGTCTGCCAACTCAGGTCCCGGTGGCAAGTCCTCCGTGTCTCCCACCATTACACTCAGTGGGGTTGTCTCCCCCTCTACCGCTGGAGCAGTGGTCACCCCTACCGCTGGCCCTTCAGATTCGGGCTCCCAGGGTTCTGGCCTTCCAGTGGTATCAGGCCACTCTACTAGGGTTACCCCTGTCTCGGGCCCATCAGACACTTTTATAGCCGGCCACAGCGCCGGGAAACCTGGAAGTCCCTCCCAAGTATCAGTTCATGTGGGAGTTTGGTAGCGACAGCCACCTCGTGGGTCCACTTACCAGCAGCTGTGGACAAAGTCACTAATGCAGTGGGGTAGTCTTTTAAGTCTCCGTGGATGCATAGGACCCGACTTTACGTCCGGTATACTCCACGAGGCCGTACTAGGGCAGCTCTTACCAGGAGACTAAACTCCCGGAGTCCAGCAGGGCCACCGCCAGAGAACCTCCCACCTCTACCTGACACAGGTGGTTGTTGTCCTGCCCCTCACGGGTGCCAGTTGCACACAGCTTCCGGGCATACAGGGAGTGGCGATACCCGTAGTTCACATCCATCGGCTCACCCTGATGCGGACAGTCGGCCCTGATGTGGCCTGGCTCCTGACACCTCCAGCATACCACGGGAGGCGGATCCGCAGGGATACATTCCGTGCAGGTCTCTCTGTCGCGGTCGTCGGAACTGGGGTGGAGGCCTCCGGGGTTTGACTGGCCCCTTCCCAGCAAGACCCCCTGCAGGTTTCTGGTGGCCTCGTAGCAGCTCCACCAGGTCGACCATCTCCAGGGCACTTACCGGAGACGCCTGGCCGACCCAGTGCTGGAGGGGATAAGGCAGGGCCCTCCAAAGATGTCCGCCAACAGTCGATCCAGCATGGCAGTGGGACTTAGTAGATCAGGCTGCAGCCACTTTTGCAGCCTGTGCAGCAGATCGTAGTACTGCGGCCTAGCAGGTTCAGTCGTTTTAAAGTCCCACTGGTGGACTCTTTGGCGCGGACCAGCACGTTCACCCCCAGTCTGGCTAGGATCTCTCCTTTCACGGTGTCATAATCGGCCGCTTGGTCGTCCGACAAGTCGAAAAACACCTGCTGGGGTCCGGAAGCCAGGAGCGGAGCGACCACCTCAGCCCACTGGTCACGGGGCAGCTTCTCCCTCACGGCCACTTTTCGAAGACTGCCAGGTAGGTCTCGGCATCATCCTCGGGGGTCATCTTGGGAATTGCTGCACGGACCGCTTTCCGGGCATCATGGGCACGGTGAGAGGCTCCAGTCGCTTGCAAAGCCATTACATGTTGCAACAGCAGCTGGTTTGTCTCCTGCTGCTGCTTGTTGGCCTCCCGCTGCTGTAAATTGGCCTCCACGAGCCTTTACAACTGCCTCCATCTTATCAGAGTTCACGTGTTGAAACTTTGCCGGCTTGACATATGACATTCACTTTGGAAAAACTTCGGCGTTTACGCCAGCCTCACTGCGCATGCCCGCATCCGACACCAAATGTGGGGAGTCGCTCTGGTAGATAGCAGTGCGGGTGCAGTACAGAAGCAAAACAAGAAGTCCAGAAAGTGCAATAAACAGTGTTAAACGATAAACAGTCTCTTGGTGTTAATTCACACTCAGCAAACACAAAAAAGCAAAACCAAAGAGTCCAAAACCAGGTTCAATCACCTGTGAGATGTTTAGGTGCGCGTTCGCACCTGGCGGTCGGCCCAACCGCAGGATAATCCACCTTCAGGCTTCCAGGACGACTGCACGACTCCTTGCTGAGCTCATCCTTCCAGCCCAGAGAGCAACACAACACTAGCAGCAGCTCCAGGACAATCACACCCCCCACACCCAGCTGCTGGCTGTGTTATAAAGGCCCTGGAAAACCCAGCCTGGACCGTGGGGAGTAGGCACCCACCCAACTCTTTGCCTACTCCCAGTAAGAGCCGGCCCGGATTGGCTTTGCAGCCAAACTAAATAGCAAGGTGTCAAGCAGCACTAGCTGCTGCTGACACACCAAAAATCCGACTCTTACCTCACCGAGGCCAGGAACCTCGGTGACACGTACCTCCCGTCCATGACGGCACCTTGCGCCCTCTTACAATATATATATACACACACACATTTATTCTGGGTAATATATATATATATATATATATATATATATATATATACGGTATGTATATTGTGGATTATTTTTATAGATATATATATATATATATATATATATATATATATATTCTGGATAATATATATATATATATATATATATATATATATATATTCTGCATAGTATATAATTCTGAATATATAAAATTCTGGATTATATAGATACGATAAAATGTATAAGGAAAGCAGCACTCCAGTGTAAAAGTGCAATTTTATTCTCACAGTGTAGGACTGCGAATTAAATTTGGATTGGATCTCCTTGGAGGGTTGCACCCATTCCTTCTCTTTTTCTTCATTTGGATTCCTTCACAGTGCTGCTTCAATTGTTGTTTGCTACTTATGTATGTACTGTATACTTCTGCTGCTGTAAGGCCCCCAGTATGGCAATGTTCAAATGCCCTATGTGACTGAAGCACAGACTGGTTGCTAAAGGAGATGGCTCTGTCTTTGTATTTCCTTCTGCTATGCCATTTGCAAACTGGATCAGTGTCTCCTCCTCTCCCTGGTGTTGGGCCAAGAACCTCTTTCGCAGCATGTCTTCACAGGATAGATTTACATATATATCCTACTGGATGCAAGACTTCTTCTCAAATGTCTACCTGTCTCTTGCTGGTTGTAACAGCATTGGTCTTCTTGACTTGCACTCCAGTGTGCTTAAGGCCAGTTCCACTTTTAGATGTAGGGCTATTTTACACAATCAGACTACTGCCTCTTGTCTGTCTTGCCAACCTAACAATAAACTGGGTCCACTGAACTTTAGTAGAAGATTCAAAAGAGCTCCTATTGGCACCATTGGATATGCTGGTCTGGCAGATTATGTCTGCCTGCCGACTAGCACCAAGTTGTAAGATGCAGGTGGACAAGTGAAAAACAGACTTACTGTACACTAGGTTCTGCTTATTTTCTTACAGAATGATGCAGTAAATAATATTAAATGACAGGCCATGTGTACATTTTTTTTACAGTATGTATAGAATATCATTAATATGGCTCACAATAGCAACCAGTAGAAATCACTCTTGATTGAGCTGAGGACAGAGCAATATTGTGATTAGTGTGTTTCTTTTTGGGGATGTCTTGGCAGAGCTCTGGCTTGTACACTCCACTTGTTACCAGCTGCTCTGATATCTGTCTGTTTTTGACACTCTGCTGCTGATGCACTGGCACAAGGTTGTTACTTCTCCTTTCGTAGCTTTAGTTCTCGACTTTGGCTACTATGGTACTCTAACTAAGCGACACACCCAACCTCTCTACACACATGCACCCACTGAAGCAGTATTTCCTTCCCAGCTGCTAAGCTGTCAATGGTCTTAAGGGGGCCTGAACTAGCACAGCTCATCCTAGCATGCAGCATTTTCCTCTTGCATTGGGCTGCCCTGAGGCCAGGGTGGCTGACAATTCCCTTCTATTTGCCTAGCAAATGGGTTAGTGTGAACTGTTGCCAAGAAACTGTCTGACAGCAAGAAGGAAAAGGAACAGTTTCAAATATTGCAGATAACCAGCAGTTATCTAGGAGGGAAGAAATTTAAGAAATTCACTGGTAATGGTGGCATGCTTATTACAGTATAACACTTGAATTAAATTGAAGAAGTTGTCTCACTTCAGCAAACAGCATTTATCATGTAGACAAAATTAATACAAGGCACTTACTAATGTATTGTGATTGTCCACAGTGGCGTAACTACCGGGGAAGCAGGGGAAGCGGCTGCTTCGAGGCCCAGACTGACAAGGGGCCCGGCAGTATGTCATGGTTGGCCATACAAAAATTTGCTGTGGGGCCCAGTCACTTCTAGCTGCGCCCCTGATTCTCCATATTGTCTCCTTAGCTGGCTGAATTCATTTTTCATCATACATTGCTTGTTTCCAGGGATTATGGCCACCCCTGCAATCCAGCAGCAGAAGGCGTGTTTGCACGCTATAAGAAAAAGTGCAGGCCTCTCTGGTGGACAAGACCTTGGGAGCACGTTTAGGCACGCATGCACAGCAGTTCCCATCTTGGACACCTCATATCTGTGCTGCAGTGGTGGCTGTGCAGCGAGTCCCTGAGGAGTCTGCACAGAGAATGAGAGTGGTAGTCACTCTGATGATGATGTGAACTTTAGTAGCAAAAATGTAATGGATCTTTTTCACGGCGCTGCAGGCAAACACAGTACTCCTCGATGTAGGTTTCTTCTTTTTATTTCCAATAAAAGGTTAGATTTGTCTACGCGTTTCAGGGGATGGAGCCCCCTTCCTCAGGACAATACAAACAATCAGTAGTAGTATGCAGGGTTTTTAAAAGACAAACTGGCGCGCTAAAAACTAGGGAGGGATTATAAGGGGGCGGGGTTCCATGATTGATGGACTACAGCCCCTTGTCTCTCCATTGTTAAAATTAACTTGTAATAAAATAACACATTAGAGTCATTTAAAAGTTACAATTCTAGTTGAAACCAATCTCACATAAATTGAAACAATTTTAATACACCAGCGAGCAGTGGATAGTTTGTATGTGCTCCTTCTCCTCCTCCTGTTAGCTGCCATGCGCATCGCTCACAGAGGCGGTCTCCAGCATTGTTGAGATCGCGATCTGCAGTGGATGATCTGTATGGTGAGCAGTGAGGAGTTTGTATGCGCTTTATCTCTTGTTCATTATCATGCACATCGCTCCCAGCGCTGCTCAGTATGTTAGATCGCGAACTGTGGGCACATTGTAGAGGGACGCCGACACTTGAGGGAGAACCTTTCATTCTGTCTGGCTCCTAATAGTACACCATGATAGCACAATGCAATATACTTGTATAACTAGCTGCATAACATCCCCTTAAATGGCGTTGTTGTAATGGCGTTGTTGTAATGGCACTCTTAAAGGGGAGGATTTATAGGTTATGCTGGTACATACCATTATTAGAACCAAAGATCTTTTGATTGCATGGTATTATTATAGGACCCATCTAAGAGGGGGGAAATTATTGGTTATGCTGATATATGGCATATTTACAAACAATGGGTATATAAATGGACCTATTATAGAATTGTTTCATTGATCTCGTTTAACCCTTTTGGATTTAGCGTATCAAGTTGGTAAATCCAATATACCTCTTTTTCTGGAGTTTCTCAAACCGATTGTACGGGTTTTCAGGTATATAGTCTATTGGAGTGACTTTGATTTTATGGAATTCTTGTTCAGGGGTCATTGCACAGTGTTTAGACAAACTGTGTTTCTGATAGTGGCGCCGGATATTATACCTATGTTGATTTATTCTACAGTGTAGGGCTTGTGTAGTTCTCCCTACATATTGTAGTCCACATTCACACTCTATGAGGTAAATGACATAGGTTGAATGGCAGGTTAGATGATATTTGATCTGAAAATTTGACCCGTTTGCATTGGAGCTAAATGACGTACACCCGTGGGTGATTTCATTACAGCAGAGGCAGTTTTTCGTCCCGCATTTATAGCTCCCTTTTTTCTTTAGATGGTAATGAAACTCTTTTGTTTTTCTATATGTTGCTTGGGTTTACTGGGGGCCAAAATGTTTTTCAACGTCGGGGCCCGTCTATAAGTTATCACTGGGGTGCGAGGAAGATATGGAGTTAGGTGTGGATCCTGTAGAAGGATATGCCAGTGTTTTTCAGGATCCGCTGGACATGTAAATTGGAGGTGTTATATTGAGTGATAAATCTTACTGTTTCCATAATCTTCCCTGCTTTTGTTGATATCGCTAGACATTCATCTTGCATTTGCTGACTACTTCTTTTGATTGCACTTTTGATTAGTTGATTCGGATACCCTTTTTCTTTGAACCGTTTTTCTAGGATTTTTGTTTGGATTCTGAAATCTGAGGTTTTTGTGCAGTTTCGTCTGATTCTCCTACATTGGCTGTATGGAATATTTTGTAACCATTTCCTATGGTGAAAACTGGAGTAATGAATATAACTGTTTGAGTCAACCGTTTTAAAATATGTTTTAGTGGTTAATTGGTTTTCTTCAACTAATACGATAATATCCAAGAATTCTATTGTTTGGTTGTTGTATTTGGGCGTGAAAGAGATGCCCCAATTTGTTTGGTTCAGTGTTTCACAGAACCTTTGTGCCTCCAATTCTCCTCCCTCCCAGATCAGGAACAGATCATCAATATACCTTTTATAGTATATGATGTTTTTGTGGAAAATGGGGTGGTTATGAATATGTTCCTTTTCAAATGCCCCCATAAACAGGTTCGCAAAGGCCGGCGCTACTCGAGTCCCCATAGCGGTCCCCCTGCATTGATAATATGTCTTATTATTATATGTAAAATAATTGTTCTCTAGTATAAATTTTAAGCATTCTAAAAGAAACTCCATTTGGGGAGATTTTAAGGTGGCATCTGTTTCTAAAGTTGCCCTTACACACTGGATTCCTAAATCGTGCCTTATGTTGGAATATAGGGACGTAACATCCATTGTTAATAGGGCATAACTTTCTTTCCACGTCACTGTTTTAAGTTCCCTGATTAATTGGCTAGAGTCATTTAAATAGCTCGGTAGGGTTTTTACATATGGTTGAAGGTGCATATCCAGAAATTGGGACAGATTACTTGTGGCGCATTTGGTATTGGAAATGATGGGTCTACCTGGGGGAATATCTTTATTTTTGTGAATTTTGGGTAAATGGTAAAGATCATCCACTGCAGATCGCGATCTCAACAATGCTGGAGACCGCCTCTGTGAGCGATGCGCATGGCAGCTAACAGGAGGAGGAGAAGGAGCACATACAAACTATCCACTGCTCGCTGGTGTATTAAAATTGTTTCAATTTATGTGAGATTGGTTTCAACTAGAATTGTAACTTTTAAATGACTCTAATGTGTTATTTTATTACAAGTTAATTTTAACAATGGAGAGACAAGGGGCTGTAGTCCATCAATCATGGAACCCCGCCCCCTTATAATCCCTCCCTAGTTTTTAGCGCGCCAGTTTGTCTTTTAAAAACCCTGCATACTACTACTGATTGTTTGTATTGTCCTGAGGAAGGGGGCTCCATCCCCTGAAACGCGTAGACAAATCTAACCTTTTATTGGAAATAAAAAGAAGAAACCTACATCGAGGAGTACTGTGTTTGCCTGCAGCGCCGTGAAAAAGATCCATTACATTTTTGCTACTAAAGTTCATCTCTTGTAACCGCTCTCTGGAGCGGAATAGGATCGGGCAGCAGCAGGGCTTTTCCCCCAGCTGGTGGGGCAGAATCCAGCCGGGCTTGAAAGAGTGGTTGTGACTCCATTCGCAACCTGATCTGGTAAGCGAAAAATTTTTATTAATACAATAATTGCATTGAGGTTTTTTCTGCACATGAGGCGCTGTATTTCTTTTTTTTCCCTTTCTGCATATATCTGATGATGATGTGCCATAGTTTATTCCCTCAGGCTGTCCCTCCCTGGGCTCGGTGCAGTGAAGGAGGGGCACCCTGTTATCTCTCAGGGCACTCCCTGTACCTGTGATCTCCCTGCCTGATGACGGTTCGGGGGTGTCCATGGTGTTAATGTCCATATAGGGTGCTAGGCAGGGCACGTGTTGGAAATGCATTAGCCAGAATGTGGTGTTAAGAGAGTCAGAGACCAGATCAGATTAAACTTAACAAGAGTCTCTCTATACTGTATGCAGGATTAAAGCTGTAGTATATCCAGCAGTAGATTGCACTGCTGCAATACAGGTCAAAGTCCAGCATGAGCTAAGCAGATGAATACAGAATTGGCTATCATATTATTCTGGATAAAATGTCTGCTATAGGGATCTCTGGCTAATAGCTTTGCTCTGCCAACTGTGGCTGTAGTTTCCACTATTCTGGGATGCATATGGTGTCTTAACTTGTTACCCCTCTGCATCAACCTGGTCTGGAATGCCTTAAGCTGGGTTACCTTGATGCCGCTCTCTCTTGAAGTAGCCATGCAAAACCTCCTCCTTTAGTTCTTGCTTGTGTCTCCTGGAGCTTCTGGAGGTGACAGAGGCTCCAGGTTCTGGAGCTGGAGTATATGGTAGAGGAGCACATGGAAACATCCTCTTCCACCCTCTCTACAGCTAAAAGTCCAATGCGCTATCCATTGTGCCATAGAGCCAGTGGATTCTATGGCACATCCATTGTGCCTATTCCAGAAGTCCAATGCGCTATCCATTATGCCAAGTCCAATGCGCTATCCATTGAGCCAAGTCCAATGAGCTATCCATTGTGCCAAAGGTACATGTTTCTGCCCAGGTTTCGAACCACTGACCTTTCGCGTGTGAGGCGAACGTGAAGCCACTACACTACAGAAACCTGCTGCAAAGGTACATGTTTCTGCCTGGTTTCAAACCACTGACCTTTCGCGTGTGAGGCGAACGTGATAGCCACTACACTACAGAAACCACTGGCTCTATGTCACAATGGATAGCAGATTGGACTTCTAGAATAAGCTACTGGCTCTATGGCACAATGGATAGCGCATTGGACTTCTAGAATAAGCCACTGGCTCTATGGCACAATGAATAGCGCATTGGACTTCTAGAATAAGCCACTGGCTCTATGGCACAATGGATAGCGCATTGGACTTCTAGAATAAGCCACTGGCTCTATGGCACAATGGATAGCGCATTGGACTTCTAGAATAAGCCACTGGCTCTATGGCACAATGGATAGCGCATTGGACTTCTAGAATAAGCCACTGGCTCTATGGCACATTGGATAGCACATTGAACTTCTAGAATAAACCACTGGCTCTATGGCACAATGGATAGCGCATTGGACTTCTAGAATAATCCACTGGTTCTATGGCACAATGGATAGCGCAGTGGACTTTTAGAATAAGTCCACTGCCTCTCTACAGCTACTCTCACTTTTGGAGCTAGGGGGTAGAGTCTTGTGAAATGTTGTCCATTGCCTGGCTCTTGTTGGCACAACTGATCGTGCAGTACATAGCATTAACATTATAAACATTACAAACATTATATAACAAACCAAACTGTGCACATACTCTCAAGTCTGGGGAACTGCAGCCATAACTCCTGGTTATAATGTGTATAATGCAATGTAAAAATGAATCAAGCCAGCAAAGGAAGCAATATGGTGAATCACAATACATTAGTAAGGGTTGTGTACTTTGTTTACATGATAAATGCCATTTGCTCAAGTTAGACAACCCCTTTAAATGAGTTCTTTAATATGACTGATTCTTTCACAAATGTTTGTAAAGGTACACTGCATGGCTAGTTGCTGTATTTTATACACCTGTGGCAATGAGACTGAATGAAACACCTGAATTCAAGGATTATGACCTATGTCTTAATATTTTTGTCCATTAAGTATAATTACAGAACCAGAACCAAGCTCATAACATAAATAAAGCACCATGATAAACTTTATAACACACAATGTTCCCTGTTTACATTATGGCTGTGTCCCTGTTTACTCTACGGCCTCCACACTATGTGCCCTGGTTAAATAATGGCCCTTACCCTGTGCACTCTGATTAAGTTAAGACCCCCATGCTGTGCCCCCCAGTTAAAAAAAATGTGCATGCAGCTCCAGCAAATTGCTCCCACCTCCTGCCCCCCAACTGCTGCTACGTGCAGTAGAGTGTAGGGAGCCAATCTTCATTTTTGGAGGGTGGGAGAAAACCAGCAGAAACCCACACAAACACAGGGAGAGCAAGGCACAAGTGCTAACCACTGAACCACAGTGTTGACATGAATACAACTGAATAAAGCCCTCCTAATCCATCAGCCCTTAATATCTACTGGGGGCACAAGTCACCCTGCCCCCCCCTTCCCCCCAAACCTACCCATGTACAGGTCCATGGAGGTGGAAGGATAAAAAGACAGACTTACTAACATTATGATTAAACCAGCCTGCCAGGATTTCTCCCTGTAGGCCCAATGACCAATCTGTCCCTGCTCCGTAACCATAATGTATGCTTTGATTTGTTTATGTTGCATACATTTCAGATGTACTATACAGACAAACGCAAATATGCCAGTTTTGGGGGAGATGAAAGTTGGAAGGAAAAAAACATTTTGCCATAATGAGTGATATATACTTTATTACTATAATTTTCTGCAGTTGTCATTTTATAATAGAAAAATAACGTTCTGGATTTGATCTGTTGGCCACATATAGCAGTATTATGTGTTGATGATAGTTTAATGCTTTTGCCAAGAGACAAGATAAGAATCTTGTGTAGCTGACCTGCTTCTAAGGGGGGGGGGGGCGGTAGTTTACGGGCCCTCATAGGCCTCAGGCTGCTTCCAGGGGGTGGGGTGGAGAGAGCATTATATAAACAGGCATTATACTACAAGAGGGAGAGAATTATATGTGCAGGGACATTATACTTCAGGGGGAGAGCATTATATAAACAGGGGCATTATACTACAGTGGGAGAGTATTATATATACAAGGGGAATTATACTATGGGGGACAGTATTATATATGCCGTGACCGAGCCGCAGGGGCAATATGTGTGAGTTATGGTGGGTCGATGGGGGTAGTAGTTGGTTTTAATTACGGTTAGCAGAGCCTCCCTGGGCTGGTGTGCAGTGAATGGAAGGGCAACCCCAGTTCCTTCGGGGCAAACTCTGCTGTCCAGGGATTCCCGCCAGATGGTGGTTGAGGTGCCCTTGGTGGTGGGAGTTTGAGGCGCCGTGGAGGCAGGGTCCCTGTTGTTCGTGACGCCAGCACCGTAAGGTGCAAATAGGTGATAAGTTTGCACAATAAGGAGACTAGTTCTCTTAGAAGGCAGCTTCTACAGTGGCTCAGGTTAGTTCCCAAAAATTGCATACAGGGTAGTTTTCCTCTATAAAAATCAATCCCTTGTTTCTCCAGGCTGGAGGGATGTACTATCTCTGCTGTACTGTATTATCGTACACTTTTGTATTCTCTCTAGGAATACTATTTCCTGACAGGTGGCCTTTCTGTCTTTGGTTATGGTGGGCAACTGGTAGCTTAGAATTTCTCCACCAAATGCAAAGGAGACTAGAGCCTGATAAATGACAATTACCTTTCTTTGCCAATATTCTCACTCCCTCTCTGGGCTGCCTGGATCTTCCGCAATCTTTCCCTTCTATGGGCTGGTACATGGAACTAACTCTGGAGTTCAAATAACTCTCCAAAATGGCTTCTGAGGTGCAGCTTTTCCTCAGACACCACACTGTCTTCCTTCTTCTTCTGTTTTCCTCAGAGAGCAGAGCGGAGTTAGCCCTGGGAGGTTTGTTAGAACCTCCCCTTTCCTATGCAACTTTATGGAACTCAGGCACAAACACATTTTCATGAAACACAATCACAGTATAAAGCAGTGTGTTTCAGGACACTGCATTTCCCCCTTGCTTTAATGTAAGCCATCCTTATTGCACTCTTGCCACAATGATGTGTCACCTGAAAAATATAAAAAGAGCATGCATGCATATACACAGTACCATTACCCCATTCTTGTGTTTCTCTTCTTTGGCTATAAAAGAATTGTGTTAGGCATATACATCAGGAGCATCATAATATAGGATGGGTGACAAGGGCCGTAGTTTTTCATGTAACTGGGGATCCGGGGGCGCTAACCTGGCACAGCAAACAGTAAATACCAGGATAGTCCATAATGAAACCTAAAAGCATACTTCTCGGGAGGCTCACAGGGCATGAGTCTGTTCCCTGGGCATAATGTCACGACCGCTATCCCAGCAGCAGTCGTGTCGCACCAGACGTAGGGGAAGGGGGACCCTTATCTATGGATGGGAAATAAAACGGCCACCCCTGACAAACCCTAAGCTGGCACCTGTCTGCCCTGATACCCTAGACAGGGTGTGAACCCGTGCGGCGAGCAGGATGCCTAAACCCTGAGTGACCCTCAGAAGACTAGACTGGGGAAAGGCAGATGGGAGCACTAGTCACCATCACTCATGTCTAGGAGAACAACAGGGGAAGACAGCAACAAACAAACAATCTCCAGCAGATATAGACTTATCCAGTCATGAGCAGAGAAGATGATCCCAATAACGACAGTCCACGCCAGACAAGAGCTCCACAGCAATACCGTCAAACGATCTCCTTCAAAGGTCAGAATAGCACTGGAAGTAAGGACTATATCTGGCAATGACTGCAAGTGAAACTGAAACTAATATAGTAGCTGGGAGTGGCAGACAGCACTCACCTGAGAAGAATGCCTACAAACTCCCAGTCATGACAAAAAGGTTCACAAGGCAAAACCCGGATGACATACCCTGAACCATGAAGCAAACTCACAAGCTATCGCGAGTAGCAAGTGGCTGCGACCTTCTCCTCCCAGACCTGTCTGGATCAGTCACAGTCGTGACAGTACCCCCCTTTCTACAAGGAGCCACCGGACCCTCAAGACCAGGCCTCTCCGGGTGGGACTTATGAAAAGCCCGAATGAGTCTGTCCGGCTTTATCTCTGATGCTGGCCCCCACATTCTCTCTTCGGAACCATAACCTTTCCAGTGCACCAGGTACTGAAGAGAGCGGCGAACATATCGTGAATCAACAATCTTTTCTACCTGAAACTCAAGACTGCCATCAACAACCACCGGTGGAGGCGGTAGTGGCAATGGTTCAGGAGGTTCTACATATCTCTTAAGCAGAGATCTGTGGAAGACATTATGGATCCTTAGAGTCTGAGGTAGCTCCAGACGAAAAGCCACCGGGTTAATGATCTTAATTACCCTATAAGGACCAATAAATCTCGGACCTCATTTCCATGAGGGAACCTTCAACTTGATATTTCTGGTAGACAACCACACCAAGTCATTCACCCCAAGGTCCGGACCTTCAGAGCGCTTCTTATCAGCCACACGTTTGTATCTACCACCAATTTTCTTCAAACTTTCTTGCACACTCTGCCACACTGATGAAAGTGAAGACGCAAATCGTTCCTCCTCGGGAATCCCAGACGGCCCCCTCACTAAACGTACAAAACTGAGGATGGAAACCATACGCACCAAAAAATGGTGACTTATCGGTGGATTCTTGACGACGATTATTAATGGCAAACTCGGCTAACGGTAAATAAGATGACCATTCCTCCTGATTTTCGGAAACAAAGCATCTCAAATATGTCTCTAGGTTTTGATTGGTACGTTCAGTCTGACCGTTGGACTGTGGATGGAAAGATGAAGAAAACAACTGATGAACCCCTAAACGAGAACAAAAAGCTTTCCAAAATTTAGAAACAAATTGGGTACCACGATCCGAAACAATATCGGAAGGGACCCCGTGAAGCTTCACGATGTGGTCAATAAAAACCTGAGCCAGTGTGTTAGCATTAGGCAATGCGGTCAGAGCAATAAAGTGCACCATTTTACTGAATCTGTCAACAACAACAAGAATAACAGTCTTCCCCGCTGATACTGGTAGATCAGTAATGAAATCCATTGATAGGTGAGTCCAAGGCCTGTTGGGGATGGCCAGAGGTAAAAGACGTCCTGCCGGACGAGTATGATCCACCTTAGAACGGGCACAGGTAGGACATGCAGACACAAAATTCAACACCTCCTGGCTCCACTTAGGCCACCAGAACTGACGAGACACTAATTCAGAGGTTGCCTTACTACCTGGGTATCCTGCCAGTGCGGAGTTATGGTGTTCCTTTAGTATCTCCAGGCGTAAATTTTCTGGCACAGTTTACCCGAGGGGCAGGAGGCCAGGGCGTCCCCCTGAGCTTCCAACACCCTCCTCTCTAAACCTGAGTGTAATGCAGAGACCACCACCCCCTTTTGCAAAATAGGCTCTGGAACATCATCATCACCCCCTCCAGGAAAACTTCGAGACAATGCATCCGCCTTAGTATTTTTTGCCCCCGGGCGATAGGTTATTACAAAATTAAACCTAGTAAAAAATAACGACCACCGAGCCTGTCTAGGGGTGAGACGTTTAGCAGACTCCAGATATACTAAGTTTTTGTGATCAGTAATCACTGTGATGGGATGAACCGCCCCCTCCAAAAAATGACGCCACTCCTCTAAGGCCAACTTAATAGCCAAAAGTTCCCTGTTGCCAATGTCATAGTTCCTTTCTGCAGTAGACAATTTCTTCTAAAAGAAAGCACACGGACGCCATTCACCAGGGACGGGCCCTGAGATAGTACCGCTCCCACCCCCACCTCTGATGCGTCAACCTCTACAATAAAAGGAAGCGAGACATCTGGCTGTACGAGAATAGGAGCCGAGGTGAATCTTTCCTTCAGAGATGTAAAGGCAGTTTTGGCTGCATGTGACCATTTGGAAAAATCGGATCCCTTTCGGGTCATGTCCGTCAGTGGTTTGACCACCAAGGAATAGTTCTTTATAAACTTCCTATAAAAATTGGCAAACCCCAGGAAGCGTTGCAATGCCTTCAGGTTCTCAGGCAGATCCCAGTCCATAATTGCCCGGACTTTCTCTGGATCCATGCGGAAACCTGAATCTGACAACACATACCCCAGAAATGGCAGTTCTTTTACGGCGAACACACATTTCTCTAATTTAGCAAACAATTTGTTGGCCCTTAATATCTGCAGCACTTGTCTCACATGGATCTTATGTGTATCCAGATCCGGAGAATAGACCAGGATGTCATCAAGATATATCACAACAAATCTCCCGATAAGGTGACTAAAAATATCGTTGACAAAATGTTGGAACACCGCAGGCGCATTAGTAAGACCAAATGGCATGACAAGATTTTCATAATGCCCTTCCGGAGTATTAAAAGCCGTCTTCCACTCATCCCCCTCTTTGATGCGAACCAGGTTATAGACTCCTCTGAGATCCATTTTGGAGAACCATTTAGCACCAGCAACCTGATTAAAGAGGTTGGGAATGAGAGGAAGAGGAAAGGGATCTCGGATAGTTATCCGGTTTAATTCCCGGAAATCCAGGCAAGGACGCAGGCCCCTATCTTTCTTTTTAACGAAAAAGAACCCTGCAGCCACGGGTGAAGAAGAGGGTCTGATGTGTCCCTTAGCCAAACTCTCCGAAATATAATCTTTCATATCCTTTCTCTCCGGGCCAGAAAGATTGTATAACCGGGTTTTAGGTAGTTTTGCCCCGGTAACAGATTAATCGGGCAATCATATGGACGATGAGGTGGTAACCCCTGACAACCCTTCTCAGAGAACACATCCATAAAATCCGACAGAAAGGCAGGTAGAGATGTTACAGAGAGTGTTGAGCACCTACTACTCAAGCAGTTGTCCTTACAATGTTCACTCCACTCCACAATCTCCCGGCCTGCCAATCCACCACTGGATTGTGAGTCACCAGCCAGGGAAGCCCCAATACCATAGGAGCCGGAAGACCGTCCAGGACATAACAAGAGATATGCTCTTTATGGAGGTCCCCTACCTGCAGATGGATATTATGGATGATCTGAGTTAACTCTCTCTGAGTAAGAGGGGAGGAGTCGATGGCAAAAACAGGAATAGTTCTGCGTACCGGTTCCGGAGTAAAACCCAGAGCCTGAGCAAACCGTGAATCCACCAAGTTGACCCCCGCCCCACTGTCCAAAAAGACGGAACAGATCTCAGTCTTATTGCCCGCCACAACAGTAGCGGACAACAAAAACTGAGACATGCGTATGGAGGAAACGAATACGTCCAGACTGTTATCCTCCGCACAGTCCGGCGGCTCCTTTGTTTGTGATCTCTTGGGTTCTGAGGGACATACCTTTACAAAATGACCCCTCCCCCCTCAACGAAAACAAACCTCTGACCTATGGCGGACCTTAGGAGGATTCACCCGTCTAGTGGCGCCCCCTATTTGCATTGGTTCGACTGGATCACAACAAACCGATCCCTGCCCTATAGAGGCCTCTGTAGAATTTAATAGTCTCTCCCTGAGTCTTCTGTCGATTCTTATGGACAGAGACATAGCAGCCTCAAGAGACCCAGGGACCTCGTATACCGCCAACGCGTCTTTTAATTTTTCAGACAACCCCTGGCAGAACTGACTCCTGAGGGCCAAGTCGTTCCATAATGTATCAGTAGCCCACCTACGGAATTCGGAACAATATAGTTCAGCTGACCGGTTCTCTTGCCGAAGTCTACGTGGCTTAGACTCAGCCAGTGAGACCCTGTCCGGGTCATCATATACGAGACCCAAGGCTTCAAAAAACTCCTCCACTGATCGTAAGGCCGGAGAGTCTGATGGTAAGGAGAAAGCCCAAGCCTGCGGATCTCCTCTCAGGAGAGAAATTACAATGCCCACCCGTTGTTCCTCACCGCCGGAGGATCTAGGGCATAACCTGAAGAACAATTTACAAGCTTCTCTGAAGGTTACAAATTGGTCTCTCCCTCCTGAGAACCTATCAGGAAAAGCCACTTTTGGCTCAGGAGTACCTTGGTTTCCCGTAGCAACGGTGGAACCCAAGGATTGCTGCTGCTGCTGCAGCACTGTTGCTTTTAATCCTGCCACTTCAAGGGATAACCCCTGTTATTGTTTCGCCAAAACCGTAACCGGATCCATAATGGAACAGAAGAATACAAAGCAAAACAGCAGGCAAAAAAAAAAAAAAAAAGGAAATGTCACTTTTTTTTTTTAAAAGGCCAGATATACTGTCACGACCGCTATCCCAGCAGCAGTCGTGTCGCACCAGACGGAGGGGAAGGGGGACCCTTATCTATGGATGGGAAATAGAACGGCGGAAGAATTGTGTTAGGCATATACATCAGGAGCATCATAATATAGGATGGGTGACAAGGGCCGTAGTTTTTCATGTAACTGGGGATCCGGGGGCGCTAACCTGGCACAGCAAACAGTAAATACCAGGATAGTCCATAATGAAACCTAAAAGCATACTTCTCGGGAGGCTCACAGGGCATGAGTCTGTTCCCTGGGCATAATGTCACGACCGCTATCCCAGCAGCAGTCGTGTCGCACCAGACGTAGGGGAAGGGGGACCCTTATCTATGGATGGGAAATAAAACGGCCACCCCTGACAAACCCTAAGCTGGCACCTGTCTGCCCTGATACCCTAGACAGGGTGTGAACCCGTGCGGCGAGCAGGATGCCTAAACCCTGAGTGACCCTCAGAAGACTAGACTGGGGAAAGGCAGATGGGAGCACTAGTCACCATCACTCATGTCTAGGAGAACAACAGGGGAAGACAGCAACAAACAAACAATCTCCAGCAGATATAGACTTATCCAGTCATGAGCAGAGAAGATGATCCCAATAACGACAGTCCACGCCAGACAAGAGCTCCACAGCAATACCGTCAAATGATCTCCTTCAAAGGTCAGAATAGCACTGGAAGTAAGGACTATATCTGGCAATGACTGCAAGTGAAACTGAAACTAATATAGTAGCTGGGAGTGGCAGACAGCACTCACCTGAGAAGAATGCCTACAAACTCTCAGTCAGGACAAAAAGGTTCACAAGGCAAAACCCGGATGACATACCCTGAACCCACGAAGCAAACTCACAAGCTATCGCGAGTAGCAAGTCGCTGCGACCTTCTCTTCCCAGACCTATCTGGATCAGTCACAGTCGTGACACATAAAGCATGATGGCTGGAGAACATCACAGAGGGCTTTGGTATGTCAAAGTCCATCTCTGAGCACATGGCTTGAACATTGCAAAACAAGGGCAAAGGGGTCTTTAGAGAGTCCTTAAAGCAAGGCAAATAATCAAGGCAATGAGTCTCTTACCCTGGCTCTGTAGCTCCAAATGATGCTGAAATGCAATAACAGTTTATCCTTGTACCGGGCAGGTGGTTTTCCCTTGGTAGGACTGTCGGATCTCCAAAGTGGCTGTGACTCTACAGGTCTTGGCTCTAGGTAAGTTGGTTCATCTTGAGCAACTGATAGTCCTTCACTAGGTAGCACTTCTGACTGAAGTGGGGCTGTATTAGTCTTGGCAGGAACAAGAAAGTTAAGCCATGGCGTAAGGAATCAGTGTAGGGGAGTCTAATAATAGTATTCCAATAGACTGTGTTGGTTCCACTGGATCAGGAGACTTTTCAGACGATTGTTCTGTGGATGGAATTTCTTCTTGGACAATCTCTTTCAAACACAACTTGAGATGGTTGTGATACACTATTTGTGGTGCTCTGTTCTCTTTGGTGATTTCGTAGATATCAGTCTCAGGAGTAGGAATAGCTGTGATAGTGTAGGGTCCTCTTTCCCATTTACTATCCAGCTTGCTAGTGCGATGATTATTTTTCAGCCACACATGGTTACCGATTTTTAAGGGCTCTGCTTTTGCACACTGATCATAGTCTTTCTGTTGCTTTTGGCGTGCAGTCGCCATGCAGATCTGGACAATCTCTTGGGAATCAGCTAGGTATTTTTGATGTTCATTCAACAAATTTGTGGTAAAGGATTGATGGAATCTGGAACTTGTACATCCAAGGTGAGATCTGCAGGTAATGTGCCTTGATGGCCAAACATAAGGTAATATGGGGTGTATCCAGTAGAACAATGTATGGTATTGTTGTAAAGATACATCAGTTGAGGTAGTAGAATTGGCCAATCAGTTCCTTTAGCAGGTGGTACAGCTCTCAACACTTCAAGGTTTGGTTCATTTTCTCACAAAGTCCGTTACCTTGAGGATGGTAAGCCCTTGTTCTCATCTTCTGACAATTGTGAAGTGAACATAGTTCATGGAAGAGCTGGGATTCAAAGGCGGATCCTTGGTCTGTAAGAATCTTTTCAGGGCATTCATAGGGCAACAGGAAATTGTTCCAGAAAACGTTTGCAGTGTTTTTGGCTGTCAAGTCTTTAACAGTATATCTGTAAAGAATAAATCAAGGCAAATGGAGTTGCTCTAGATTTCTTGAAAACGTTTCACTCGTTCTTCCAACGAGCTTTCTCAATTCTGAGTGACTTGTACAAGAATTGAGAAAGCTTGTTGGAAGAACGAGTGAAACGCTTTCAAGAAATCTACAGCAAGTCCAGTTGCCTTGATTTATTGTTTACAGATATACCATGACCTGGATAAATGAGAATCTTCACAGACAAGTCTTTAACAGGTACAGCTACTACAAATTTAGTGTAGTGATCATGTATTGTCATGGCGTAGGTATATATTGAGCGATTTGGTTCTAGCTTTACACGAACAATGGCCACTATCTCTAGAACTGTTTGGCTTACAATGTGATCTAATGATGCTCTTTGGTCATGTCTCTCACTTCTTCCAATGGCACAAGTAGAACATTCTCGACATCAATTTTTAATATCTCCTCTCATTCTAACCCAATAAAATCTTTGGCGGATAGTAGCTGACCTATCGTGGTACATTAAGAGGACAATTCTGGCATCTCGGCATGGTACTATAATTTGATGCAGCCGATCATTGGTTATGGGATCTAGGATTCTTCTTAACATTAGTCCTTTCTGCATGAACAGTTGCTTTCTGTGTCTCCATAGCTTGAGTAGCTCTGGATCTGCTTTCTTTCTGCGTATTCTTTCTGGTGTTCTTCCACTAGTGAAGAAATCTTGTAGCTCACCTAATACTCGACTTTTGGCTAGCAATTTGATCAACCTTTCTTTCTCAACTTGGAGTTCTGGATTTCTCTGTTGTTGGAAGTTGAGGACTTCTTTACCTTTGATAGTAATAACATCTTGTTGGGCAAGTTGTTTGTAGAAAGGCGGCATCTCTACTTCTTCCCAAATGTCTTGCTGTTTAGTAGGGTATTCTCTGGTAGGCAGACAGGATAAGGCATCTGCGTTTTCTTTTTACTTGCCTGTTCTGTACTTGACCACGAAGTTGTGGCCCATCTTTGTTCTAAGGCTCCTAACTTGGCTGTGTTGAGGTGCGTCAGTGGGTTATTATCAGTATAGGCCACAAATAATGATGCTGTGAGGTAGTCTTTAAATTTTTCAGTGACAGCCCATACGAGGCCGAGAAATTCCAGCTTGAAGGAACTGTAGTTCTGATTATTTCTCTCTGCACCTTTAAGAGATCTGCTGGCATAAGCAAATACTCTCTCTTTACCTTCTTGCAGTTGAGACAGGACAGCTCCCAGGCCTTCCTTACTGGCATCAGTGTAGAGATGGAATGGCTGTTGGTAATGTGGATAGCCTAAGACAGGTGGTTCGGTCGACTTCTTCTTCAGGAGTTGGAAAGCGATATCTCTGTCTTCATTCCATTCGATTGGAATCTGGGCTTTCTGGTACTTCTTGGGATGTCCCCTCAGGAGTTCTTGTATCGGTTTAGCAATCTTGGGGAAAGTGAGGGATGAAACGTCTGAAGTATCCTGTAAAACTAAGAAAACTTCTCACTTCTTTTACTGTGGTAGGAGTAGGCTGATTCTGGATTGCAGCTATCTTCTCTGGATCTGGATTGACACGTTCAGAACTAACAACATGTCCCAGATACTTGACTTCTGGTTTTAGTAGGTAGCACTTAGAGGGTTTGATCTTAAGTCCATGCTTGATGAGGACTTGAAAAACTTCAGCAAGATGTTTTAAGTGGTCTTTATAGGAATTAGAGTAGATGTTGACATCATCCAGGTATAGCAAGACAGTTTCAAAGTTCTCGTAGCCTAAACCGCGTTCCATTAGTCTTTGGAAAGTCCCAGGTGCATTGCAAAGTCCAAAGGGCATGTAGTTAAATTCAAATAGGCCCATAGGGGTAGTAAATGCTGTTTTTTCACGATCTTCAGGAACAATGGGTACTTGCCAGTACCCACTGGTTAAATCCAGAGTCGAAAAGTAAGCTGAGGATCCTAATGCTGTCAAGGACTCTTCGATTCTTGGTAAAGGATAGGCATTCTTGTGGGTAATTTGATTAATCTTCCTGTAGTCGACACAGAACCGAATGTTACCATGTTTCTTTTGGACAAGAACTAGAGGTGCAGCCCATGGGTTATGGCTGTTTTTGATGATTTTATAATCCTTCATCTCCTGAATCATCTTTTTCACAGATTGGTACATAGTTGGTAGTATAGGCCGGTACCTTTCTTTAATTGGAGGTTGTAAACCAGTAGGGATGGTGTGCTTGATTACACTGACTTCTCCATAATCTAAAGAATGTTTACTGAAGGCTTGATGATGTTCCTGCACGGCTTTTAAGACTCCTTCAAGAAGTATCTCCCATGTGGATTTCTTTCCCCCATAATGTATTTTGAGTATGATTTTGAGTATTCAGCTTCTGAGTAGACTGTTTAGTCGTAGCTGCTGATACACTTGAAATGACCCAGAGTGCCATTACCACCTCCTTTTGCACCCCCACTATCTGTATTGTGTGATCCTGTGCCATCATATATATTTATTACCATTTCCTGCAATGTGTTTATGTATTTCCTTATAAACCACTGTTAACATGTAATGTGCCTGGTTCACCAGCAGCAAATCTGTGCAGAGATAGTTCCCTGGAGAGGAACCTTCTAGTTCTTTTCCAGCCATCTTTCGAGAGGGAGGAGTTTAGTTAGTAAGTCAGCATAACCTACTCGATCTTGGGGAGAGGTTGTGTGTTGGCCAGCAGAGCACTGTCTGCTTTGCTGGGCCCAGAGGCCCTGCTTCTGAAGTCTACAAGCCTCTCCTGGGCTTACATTGCCTCCCAAGCTAAGAGAGCTTGATGCCAGGAAGAAATATCCCTAGGATTACAGTAAGAGACAGACTACAGACAGCTAAGTTCAAGCAGAAGAAGAAAAGTTCCTATTTACCCAGCCTACATAGCAGAGATCAGAGAGCTACCGCATAGCATAGCTGAGATTGTTGCAGAAGTGTTTGCCTGCCAGATTAATGCCAATACCTGCTGATGACCAAGATAAAGTTTGGAATCTGTTTGGATTACCGTTTATGCCAAGTAAAGATGCGTTCAATGTTAATACAAAGTCTGGACTCCATTTATTCTACCTATTCTTCCAGATTTATGGGTTCTACCAGGGCCGGGTAATCTTGGCCTTGGATTTCGGGAGCGGCTCGGCACCATAAGAGTGTTTCAGTATTGGGTTTTAGGAACACTGGTTGGTTACCTTTGATGCAAGCACAGTAAATCTCTCCTTTCTCATTAGCAAATTTCTGTTGTGCACTCAATACACAGATGGTCTGATGTATCATCTATTTGGAGGGCAGTGAAGTAGTAGGCATGGACTTGTGTAAAGCTTCATGCATTTCAGTATAACAGTTCCTAAGGACATTCATTCCTAGGACTACTGGAGGGTTGTTATCTTCCCTGACTTGCACAACAATAATACCTTGTTGGGGTAGTGTGGTTCCTCTCACTTGAAGAGTTGGCTCCCAGTACCCATGCACTAGCACAGGTTTAATAACAAATGGAAGCCCATTGATTCAGAGAACCACTTCCGGACAGGGTCCTACGTTACTGGGCATCCAGCTGGGATCTTCTGGGCCTACTGCTCTACCTCCCGAGGGGCTGTCCTTGGCCTAGGGGGTTCAACCTTTTAACTGCCAGCAAATATTTTCTGTATGGCCTGGCTTGTGACAGTATCTACAAATAGGCCGCTTTTGCTCATTACATAGTTGGTAGTATTGGCCGGTACCTTTCTTTAATTGGAGGTTGCAAACCAGTAGGGATGGTGTGCTTGATTTCACTGACTTCTCCATAATCTAAAGGATGTTTACTGAAGGCTTGATGATGTTCCTGCACGACTTTTAAGACTCCTTCAATTTGTTCCTCAGGTGTAGAAGTATCTCCCATGTGGATTTCTTTCCCCCCCATAATGTATTTTGAGTATGATTTTGAGTATTCAGCTTCTGAGTAGACTGTTTAGTCATAGCTGCTGATACACTTGAAATGACCCAGAGTGCCATTACCACCTCCTTTTGCACCCCCACTATCTGTATTGTGTGATACTGTGCCATCATATATATTTATTACCATTTCCTGCAATGTGTTTATGTATTTCCTTATAAACCACTGTTAACATGTAATGTGCCTGGTTCACCAGCAGCTAGCAGCAAATCTGTGCAGAGATAGTTTCCCTGGAGAGGAACCTTCTAGTTTTTTTCCAGCCCTCTTTCGAGAGGGAGGATTTTAGTTAGTAAGTCAGTATAACCTACTCGATCTTGGGGAGAGGTTGTGTGTTGGCCAGCAGAGCACTGTCTGCTTTGCTGGGCCCAGAGGCCTTGCTTCTGAAGAATACAAGCCTCTCCTGGGTCTACATTGCCTCCCAAGCTAAGAGAGCTTGATGCCAGGAAGAAATATCCCTAGGATTACAGTAAGAGACAGACTACAGACAGCTAAGTTCAAGCAGAAGAAGAAAAGTTCCTATTTACCCAGCCTACATAGCAGAGATCAGAGAGCTACCGCATAGCATAGCTGAGATTGTTGCAGAAGTGTTTGCCTGCCAGATTAATGCCAATACCTGCTGATGACCAAGATAAAGTTTGGAAACTGTTTGGATTACCGTTTATGCCAAGTAAAGCTGCGTTCAATGTTAATACAAAGTCTGGACTCCATTTATTCTACTTATTCTTCCAGATTTATGGGTTCTACCAGGGCCGGGTAGTCTTGGCCTTGGATTTCGGGAGCGGCTCGGCACCATAAGAGTGTTTCAGTATTGGGTTTTAAGAACACTGGTTGGTTACCTTTGATGCAAGCACAGTAAATCTCTCCTTTCTCATTAGCAAATTTCTGTTGTGCACTCAATACACAGATGGTCTGATGTATCATCTATTTGGAGGGCAGTGAAGTGGTAGGCATGGACTTGTGTAAAGCTTCATGCATTTCAGTATAACAGTTCCTAAGGACATTCATTCCTAGGACTACTGGAGGGTTGTTATCTTCCCTGACTTGCACAACAATAATACCTTGTTGGGGTAGTGTGGTTCCTCTCACTTGAAGAGTTGGCTCCCAGTACCCATGCACTAGCACAGGTTTAATAACAAATGGAAGCCCATTGATTCAGAGAACCACTTCCGGACAGGGTCCTACGTTACTGGGCATCCAGCTGGGATCTTCTGGGCCTACTGCTCTACCTCCCAAGGGGCTGTCCTTGGCCTAGGGGGGGTCAACATTTTAACTGCCAGCAAATATTTTCTGTATGGCCTGGCTTGTGACAGTATCTACAAATTGGCCGCTTTTGCTCATTAAAGCGGTCAGTGGGGCGTCTACAATGGTTTCTGGGATGGGTTCTTTATCATCTGGAGGGAAATGTTTCCTTGGTAACAGTGTCTCATTCTCCAGCAATAAGGGTTTCTCCCACTGTTCCAGTTTTCAGCAAACTTTCTCCAGACTTTTGGTTAGGAAGTTGACTCGAACTGTCAGAGCAGCAACTGCGTCAGGAACCAGAGCTTGGTCTTCCTGACTAACTATTTGGTGACATTTTGGAGATATAAATGGCTTATGCACAGACATTTCAGCAGGCTTAGCAGGTTCTGGTTGTGGGTCTTTCCCCAGAATACTAAGGCTAGGGCTACACGATGACATTTTTAACGCGACATTTTGTCGCACCAATGTCGCAAGACAATTTCTAGAATGATAGTCTATGGTGTCGCACTGCGACATGCGCCATGTTGTGACTGCAACACGACAGTCACAAAAAAACATCCAAAATTGATTTTTTTGCGACTGTCGCGTCGCAGTCAATTTTGGTGTCTATTATTGCCATTAGTGTTAGAATATACAATACTCTGCGGGAATGATAATGTAAGGGTAGGGCTCCAGGTTTGGCTGCAATCAGTGTATCCCACTATGTTTGATGAATCTTTGTTGAAATATATAGGATAAATGTACAGTTTACTCCGTGAACCCCCACAGAACCATCCTCCAATTAATAATATAATTGGAACACCATCGTAAAACCTTTAAATCGCGATATTTTTAAATTCTCCGGTCATGTGACCAGTCACATGATGACGCGCCTCCTCCCGCTCTTGATGCTGTCGCGGAAGTCAGAGAGGAAAGTGACGTCAGTGGCACGCACACGTGGAACGCACACGTGATGCATAGAGGTCATCTGACAACAACGCATAGTGAGTGGCTGAATTGTAATGACGTACACAGTTCCGGACATGCGCAGTGGCAAGGGAGTAACGCCGAGTGACAATTCGGCGATTATTGAAGCGATTGAAGGTGGAACTTATGGTGATCCAGTGCTGAATATGTAAGTGTGCTACAATGTATTGGGATAAGTGAAAATTTTGGTTTTAGGACACGTTTTAAAGTGTTAATTAAGTGATGAATGTGGGGACCAATCAGAAGAGATTGGGGGTTATTTAAAGGCACTATGTGATTGTATGGTTGAGCTTGATAAAGACCTTCGGGTTGAAACGTTGCTGTCGTTTTTTGGTGGAATAAAAGAAGATTATTGAGGATTAAGGAGTGCTGGTATTCTTTCCACGTTTTGCTGCATGAATCTGAGTCCCTGAGGCCGGAGACCAACAATACAAGCACCGCCACGAATTGGAAGTCTGCTAGTGAGCAGTGAGTAGTGCTACCCACCCGTATACTTTTTATTTGTTCAAGAGGCCTGGGGTTTAGCACACTCACGCTGCATATCGTGTTACATAGAATGCAGTGACGAAGTGGCTCTTCTAAACGAAATGGCTTCACCAAAAGCCTTTTATATACAAGTGACCAGATTGCACATATCCTGAAAGGTAACACCGAGGAAGGTACCTTTTGAACCAGCCTACCAGTGATTATATAAAGAAAAATGGGAACAAGAACAAAAGCAATTGATTAATATAGAACTTCATCTATCTACCTTACGTGAATACTATAAGGTAGAACGTATTCCAAGAGGTCTCAGGACTCATCTTAGACCTATTCTGTTCCCTGAGAATAGTGAATTCCTGAAAAAGTTTACGTTCTTAGCAAATCGATTTGCCTTCGATATGATGCTCTTGAACATGGAATATCTACAGAAAGATACGATTGAGATCCAAGCGAAAATTTTGGAGTATGAAAACAAAAAATGCTAGGTAAACAGGAATTCATGAAGATGAAGGAGGATAAGATGACCGATTTCAAGAAATACAGAGAAAATATACAATGTACAAAGAGACAGAAATGGAATAGAGACCTGGAGGACTATACTAAAGGTGACATCTACAAAATAACTCCTAAATATGGGTCGAATCGTCGTAATAACACGCAACGACAAAAAATGAATAAGACAAAGAAACGGAGAGAAAACTGGACCGACACAGACTCCTCGCGGGAGCAGAGCACTGAACGGGATTTTTTAGGACAAGCAGAGGGAGGAAGACCAGAAGGGGAGGAAGGAGGCTCCAAAAGAGACAAAGTGAGCAAAGAGGATGCACAAAAGAGGAATACGAGATCAAAGAAGCCACCAAGTGGGAACAGTCAGATGGTGCAACGGGAGACACAATGAGGGACATATACAGAGAAATACAACAAAAATCCTTGGTGGTAAATATATCTTCTCATGAACTGTCTCTAGATGAACTGTCTTTACTGAATAAGGGGTTATCGTTCTGCCCGTCAGCACCCAGTGATTGGTTTCAGGTTGAAATGGACATGCATAATTTTCTTAGAAGAATTAAATTAAGAGTGTTTTTGGTGAACAGGGAACAGGAAATGTTGTTGAGGTATCACCAGGAGGGAGAGGTTGACACTTAAGGAAAGTGGTCTTTTCATAAAGAGTGGTTTCCAACCACCTGTAAATAATTGTGCTGTGGATACCTTTTCCTCCCTGGTGAAGAAAGAGATAGAGGATTTGAGGAAACAAATGGTTGAAGGTGGAGAGAAGATGAAATTAAATAGATCTGAGAAAAGGGCATTGTCCTCGCTTAAGAAAAGAGAGGAACTAACCATTAAAAAGCGGATAAAGGGGCGCCATTGTTGTGATGGATACCGATAAATATAAGGCAGAAGTAATGAGACAGGTACAAGATATAGAAGTATATAAACCTTTGAATAAAGATCCTAAATGGGACATACTAAGGAAAATTAAATTGTTGGTGGATAACGCATTCGCGATTGACCTCATTGATGAAAAGCTCCACTCCTACCTTATACCCAGTCATCCGATCACGCCACTATTGTACGTCCTGCCTAAGATTCACAAAAGCCTTGTGGATCCACCAGGGCGTCCAATAGTGGCCAGTACGGATTCAGTCTTTTCAGGTGCTGCTATCTATCTGGACAGAATACTGAGACCATTAGCCATAGGGACTGAGTCCTATGTTAAGGACACCACAGATTTTTTGAATAAATTGGAAATGGTTGAGTTCAATATTGGTGACAGACTGGTGTCATTTGATGTCACCAGTCTGTACACCAGCATAGACCATGAACTGGGTCTTGAAGCGGTGAAATGGGCCCTTGATAAAACTGAGCAGGACCCTGATAAAAAGAATTTCTTTTGTCATTGTTGGAGATTCTATTGTTGAACAACTATTTTTTATTTGAGGATATGTTTTACGTGCAATGTAGGAGTACGGCCATGGGGTCTAATATGGCCCCAACATATGCGAATATATATATGTCATCCATCGAGGAATGTCATGTGTACCCATCCACCCTCTTCCAATTTGTGAGGGGTGGATGCGGTACATTGATGACATATTCCTCGTTTGGAGAGGAACGGATGATGACTTGTTAGAGTTTCATGGGTTCATTAACCAGATTCATAACGATTTGAAATTTACCATAGTGCAATCACAGGAGTCATTACAATTCCTGGATACGATGGTATATGTGAATAATAACAAATTAGAGACAGATCTATTTATCAAAACTACAGATCGCAATAGTTTGTTGCACTATCAGAGTGCACACCCTAAAAGAACTAAAGAGTCCCTCCCATACAGTCAATTTCTGAGGGTAAAGAGGATAGTCTCAGAGGAAGCCAGATTGAAAGGGAGATTAGTAAATATGGCCAAGAAATTTGAAGAGAGAAGATATCCTAAAAACTGATAGAGAAACAATTGAATGAAGTGGAAGAAAAGGATAGAGAAGAACTACTTAAAGGAGGTCAGGCTAAAGAAAAACAAGTAAAGAGGATACCATTTGTGTCTAAATTTTCAGAGGCGAGTGGGGATATTGCAAACATTCTCAGAAGTAATTGGCAGATTTTGACGAAGTCGTTTCCAGATATAGATGAGTTTAAGAATCCGCCCCTTATGTCTTACAGTCGTCCCAGAAGTCTGGGTGATATACTGATAAGAACCGACACAAAAACCAAAGTTACGCCCTAAAAAGAAGGGATGTTACCCCTGTTTGGGCTGCTGCAATTGTGGGAGCCTAATCAAGGGTAGCTCTTTCTGTCATCCTAGAACAGGTAAAAAATATGAAATAGAGGAGTTTTTCACATGTGCATCAGATTTTGTTATCTATGTTATTCAATGCCCGTGTGGACTCCTCTATGTGGGGAGACCACACAGGCATGTAAAAACAGGATTAACCAGCACCGCTATAATATACGTAAACTTATGGCAAAAAATGAAACAGAGAGATTTGTGGAAACAGAATTACCAGTCCCAGAGCACTTTGTGAGATGTCGCCACAACATTGCACAAATGAGGTTCAGAATAATTGACGGAGTACTGCCCTTGAGGAGAGGGGTGATAGAGAAAGAATTTTGAAAAGGAAGGAGCTCAAATGGATCTTTGAGTTAGATACACTGGAACCGAAAGGGTTAAATAGGGAGTTCAAAGTGGGTACATTGTATTGAAACAGTAAGGATATGTGCTCTATATGTATAACCTTAGTAATGTTGCCCGGCTAATAGCCGTGAAGTTATTAATTTCGTGTCCTTCTTTCCTATTTTTCGCACTAGGAGGAGCAACATTCGAGACCCTATACAGAAATGTACCATGGGAGGATGGACTTTGTGGAGGAGGCACGGGTACTGTACACCACTAACTGTACAAGCGGGGGATTCTTGATTGCAGTAAACTTGGGGCCACCCATGTTCTGGTAATGAGCAACAGGGTGTGTGTTCTGTAAAAATGTGATTGGTATTGGAAGCTTATTAGGTTACATGGTTATATAGGCATTAAAATGCACTGTTACTACTTTCCAAATATATTCGCCAGAGGTGGGAAATATTTAAGATTTTACATAATATAGGACCTTTGTTGTCCTTGTGAAATGTTATGAGTAATGGTTTGTTTACTCTTTAAAGTCTTTATTTGATATTTGAATGCTCGCTTTGATTTGGCGATCTTTTGTTTACCATCCGTGGCGAATCTCTTGGTATTTAAGTATAGGATGCTTTACAGATGACATAAGGGCGAGGTCTAAATTGTTCTTTAATGTCAATTTTGGTGACTATTATTGCCATTAGTGTTAGAATATACAATACTCTGCGGGAATGATAATGTAAGGGTAGGGCTCCAGGTTTGGCTGCAATCAGTGTATCCCACTATGTTTGATGAATCTTTGTTGAAATATATAGGATAAATGTACAGTTTACTCCGTGAACCCCCACAGAACCATCCTCCAATTAATAATATAATTGGAACACCATCGTAAAACCTTTAAATCGCGATATTTTGAAATTCTCCGGTCATGTGACCAGTCACATGATGACGCGCCTCCTCCCGCTCTTGATGCTGTCGCGGAAGTCAGAGAGGAAAGTGACGTCAGTGGCACGCACACGTGGAACGCACACGTGATGCATAGAGGTCATCTGACAACAACGCATAGTGAGTGGCTGAATTGTAATGACGTACACAGTTCCGGACATGCGCAGTGGCAAGGGAGTAACGCCGAGTGACAATTCGGCGATTATTGAAGCGATTGAAGGTGGAACTTATGGTGATCCAGTGCTGAATATGTAAGTGTGCTACGATGTATTGGGATAAGTGAAAATTTTGGTTTTAGGACACGTTTGGTATTTAATTATAGGATGCTTTACAGATGACATAAGGGCGAGGTCTAAATTATTCTTTAATGTCAATTTTGGTGTCTATTATTGCCATTAGTGTTAGAATATACAATACTCTGCGGGAATGATAATGTAAGGGTAGGGCTCCAGGTTTGGCTGCAATCAGTGTATCCCACTATGTTTGATGAATCTTTGTTGAAATATATAGGATAAATGTACAGTTTACTCCGTGAACCCCCACAGAACCATCCTCCAATTAATAATATAATTGGAACACCATCGTAAAACCTTTAAATCGCGATATTTTTAAATTCTCCGGTCATGTGACCAGTCACATGATGACGCGCCTCCTCCCGCTCTTGATGCTGTCGCGGAAGTCAGAGAGGAAAGTGACGTCAGTGGCACGCACACGTGGAACGCACACGTGATGCATAGAGGTCATCTGACAACAACGCATAGTGAGTGGCTGAATTGTAATGACGTACACAGTTCCGGACATGCGCAGTGGCAAGGGAGTAACGCCGAGTGACAATTCGGCGATTATTGAAGCGATTGAAGGTGGAACTTATGGTGATCCAGTGCTGAATATGTAAGTGTGCTACGATGTATTGGGATAAGTGAAAATTTTGGTTTTAGGACACGTTTTAAAGTGTTAATTAAGTGATGAATGTGGGGACCAATCAGAAGAGATTGGGGGTTATTTAAAGGCACTATGTGATTGTATGGTTGAGCTTGATAAAGACCTTCGGGTTGAAACGTTGCTGTCGTTTTTTGGTGGAATAAAAGAAGATTATTGAGGATTAAGGAGTGCTGGTATTCTTTCCACGTTTTGCTGCATGAATCTGAGTCCCTGAGGCCGGAGACCAACAATACAAGCACCGCCACGAATTGGAAGTCTGCTAGTGAGCAGTGAGTAGTGCTACCCACCCGTATACTTTTTTATTTGTTCAAGAGGCCTGGGGTTTAGCACACTCACGCTGCATATCGTGTTACATAGAATGCAGTGACGAAGTGGCTCTTCTAAACGAAATGGCTTCACCGAAAAGCCTTTTATATACAAGTGACCAGATTGCACATATCCTGAAAGGTAACACCGAGGAAGGTACCTTTTTGAACCAGCCTACCAGTGATTATATAAAGAAAAAATGGGAACAAGAACAAAAGCAATTGATTAATATAGAACTTCATCTATCTACCTTACGTGAATACTATAAGGTAGAACGTATTCCAAGAGGTCTCAGGACTCATCTTAGACCTATTCTGTTCCCTGAGAATAGTGAATTCCTGAAAAAGTTTACGTTCTTAGCAAATCGATTTGCCTTCGATATGATGCTCTTGAACATGGAATATCTACAGAAAGATACGATTGAGATCCAAGCGAAAATTTTGGAGTATGAAAACCAGTTACAAAAAATGCTAGGTAAACAGGAATTCATGAAGATGAAGGAGGATAAGATGACCGATTTCAAGAAATACCGAGAAAATATACAAAGTACAAAGAGACAGAAATGGAATAGAGACCTGGAGGACTATACTAAAGGCGACATTTATAAAATAACTCCTAAATATGGATCGAATCGTCGTAATAACACGCAACGACAAAAAATTAATAAAACAAAGAAACGGAGAGAAAACTGGACTGATACAGACTCTTCACGGGAGCAGAGCACTGAACGGGATTTTTAGGACAAGCAGAGGGAGGAAGACCAGAAGGGGAGGAAGGAGGCTCCAAAAGAGACAAAGTGAGCAAAGAGGATGCACAAAAGAGAAATACGAGATCAAAGAAGCCACCAAGTGGGAACAGTCAGATGGTGCAACGGGAGACACAATGAGGGACATATACAGAGAAGTACAACAAAAATCCTTGGTGGTAAATATATCTTCTCATGAACTGTCTTTAGATGAACTGTCTCTACTGAATAAGGGGTTATCGTTCTGCCCGTCAGCACCCAGTGATTGGTTTCAGGTTGAAATGGACATGCATAATTTTCTTAGAAGAATTAAATTAAGAGTGTTTTTTGGTGAACAGGGAACAGGAAATGTTGTTGAGGTATCACCAGGAGGGGAGAGGTTGACACTTAAGGAAAGTGGTCTTTTCATAAAGAGTGGTTTCCAACCACCTGTAAATAATTGTGCTGTGGATACCTTTTCCTCCCTGGTGAAGAAAGAGATAGAGGATTTGAGGAAACAAATGGTTGAAGGTGGAGAGAAGATGAAATTAAATAGATCTGAGAAAAGGGCATTGTCCTCGCTTAAGAAAAGAGAGGAACTAACCAGGGCTGTCAAGTCGGAGTCGGAGTCGGAGTCGAGGAGTCGGAGTCGGAGGCAATTTTGGGTACCTGGAGTCGGAGTCGGAGTCGGCAAAAAATGGACCGACTCCGACTCCGACTCCTACTAGATTTAAATTGGAATAAAAAAAAATTGGAATAAAAAAAAAGCAAGTTTAAATGTCCCAATTCAGATAAAGTTATAATTAATTACTTCCCTACTGTAAGAATAAAGGCCAATGCATGCAGTGCGTCACGTTACCGCTAAACAAAGACGTTAAGTGACCGTGAAGAAGCACGCTTTTCATATGCTTTACTATGCAGTTAAAGGGACACTGACAGCCTGATTTACCGGCTAAAGATATATCTGCTGGTATTCATCAGAGGATTAGGAATACAACTAGACGACTGTTACCCCCAGTTGAGGTTTACTTGTGTTTAAAAACGTTTTAATCAATATACAAATTCTCTACCTTTGTGCCCAAGGGGCAGGCGCACATGTAGAGTACTGGCAGCACTAGACAGGACTAGGTAGCGAGGAGGAAGAGAGAAAGCTGGCACAGCCTCAGCATAGCCAGACGGGGCTGCTGCCAGCACTCTACACGTGCGCCTGCGCAGGAATTCAGCGTTCGGCTAGCCTGAAAAAAAGGCCAGTGCAGTGAATAATAACGAGGGGAACAGCGCTGGGAAGCTGTACTCGGGCGCGGCTGGGCACAAAGCCGCAGGGACGCTGCCCCATTGGACACAAAGATAGTGAATTTGCATACAGATTAAAATGTTTCTTAAACACAAGTACAGCTTAACTGGGGGTAACATTAGTATCGTTTTATTCCTAATTCTCTGATGAATACCAGTATATATATATCTTTAGCTGGAAAATCAGCCTGTCAGTGTCCCTTTAAGGAGCGGCAATACTTACACGTTCCATTGTCTTGTGGTCTGCTGTTACAGGGAGCCCATGGTTATCCTCACCTCTCACTGATGACTGATTAAGGACTGGAGACACTTGTATAAGTGAAGGGACTGGAGAGCCAATAGTTCAAGACTGAAGCTGTAAACCATTTGAAAAACTGCTATCATTCAGCTAAGGCTATAAAACATGTAAACTCAGATTGTTAGCTTAAATTTTAAACATGACTATGGGATTCTACTAGGAAAATCATGTTTTAAAATAAATGCCCCTTCCCCTGCCCCTTCCTGGATCCTCCCACTGCTCTATCTTCAGCAGAAGATCAGCACACAAAGGAGAAGGCAGCAGCTTCTGCTCAATTACCATTCTGTGCTGGAGAAGATTAGAAGAACTTGGTGGAACAGCTTCGTATTTGCATATTAAATACAGAGGAGTCGGAGTCGAGGAGTCGGAGTCGGAGTCGGAGTCGGACGTTTCAAAATCTGAGGAGTCGGAGTCGGAGTCGGACAATTTATCTACCGACTCCACAGCCCTGGAACTAACCATTAAAAAAGCGGATAAAGGGGGCGCCATTGTTGTGATGGATACCGATAAATATAAGGCAGAAGTAATGAGACAGGTACAAGATATAGAAGTATATAAACCTTTGAATAAAGATCCTAAATGGGACATACTAAGGAAAATTAAATTGTTGGTGGATAACGCATTCGCGATTGACCTCATTGATGAAAAGCTCCACTCCTACCTTATACCCAGTCATCCGATCACGCCACTATTGTACGTCCTGCCTAAGATTCACAAAAGCCTTGTGGATCCACCAGGGCGTCCAATAGTGGCCAGTACGGATTCAGTCTTTTCAGGTGCTGCTATCTATCTGGACAGAATACTGAGACCATTAGCCATAGGGACTGAGTCCTATGTTAAGGACACCACAGATTTTTTGAATAATTTGGAAATGGTTGAGTTCAATATTGGTGACAGACTGGTGTCATTTGATGTCACCAGTCTGTACACCAGCATAGACCATGAACTGGGTCTTGAAGCGGTGAAATGGGCCCTTGATAAAACTGAGCAGGACCCTGATAAAAAAGAATTTCTTTTGTCATTGTTGGAGATTCTATTGTTGAACAACTATTTTTTATTTGAGGATATGTTTTACGTGCAATGTAGGGGTACGGCCATGGGGTCTAATATGGCCCCAACATATGCGAATATATATATGTCATCCATCGAGGAATGTCATGTGTACCCATCCACCCTCTTCCAATTTGTGAGGGGGTGGATGCGGTACATTGATGACATATTCCTCGTTTGGAGAGGAACGGATGATGACTTGTTAGAGTTTCATGGGTTCATTAACCAGATTCATAACGATTTGAAATTTACCATAGTGCAATCACAGGAGTCATTACAATTCCTGGATACGATGGTATATGTGAATAATAACAAATTAGAGACAGATCTATTTATCAAAACTACAGATCGCAATAGTTTGTTGCACTATCAGAGTGCACACCCTAAAAGAACTAAAGAGTCCCTCCCATACAGTCAATTTCTGAGGGTAAAGAGGATAGTCTCAGAGGAAGCCAGATTGAAAGGGAGATTAGTAAATATGGCCAAGAAATTTGAAGAGAGAAGATATCCTAAAAAACTGATAGAGAAACAATTGAATGAAGTGGAAGAAAAGGATAGAGAAGAACTACTTAAAGGAGGTCAGGCTAAAGAAAAACAAGTAAAGAGGATACCATTTGTGTCTAAATTTTCAGAGGCGAGTGGGGATATTGCAAACATTCTCAGAAGTAATTGGCAGATTTTGACGAAGTCGTTTCCAGATATAGATGAGTTTAAGAATCCGCCCCTTATGTCTTACAGTCGCCCCAGAAGTCTGGGTGATATACTGATAAGAACCGACACAAAAAAACCAAAGTTACGCCCTAAAAGAAGGGATGTTACCCCTGTTTGGGCTGCTGCAATTGTGGGAGCCTAATCAAGGGTAGCTCTTTCTGTCATCCTAGAACAGGTAAAAATATGAAATAGAGGAGTTTTCACATGTGCATCAGATTTTGTTATCTATGTTATTCAATGCCCGTGTGGACTCCTCTATGTGGGGAGACCACACAGGCATGTAAAAACAGGATTAACCAGCACCGCTATAATATACGTAAACTTATGGCAAAAAATGAAACAGAGAGATTTGTGGAAACAGAATTACCAGTCCCAGAGCACTTTGTGAGATGTCGCCACAACATTGCACAAATGAGGTTCAGAATAATTGACGGAGTACTGCCCTTGAGGAGAGGGGTGATAGAGAAAGAATTTTGAAAAGGAAGGAGCTCAAATGGATCTTTGAGTTAGATACACTGGAACCGAAAGGGTTAAATAGGGAGTTCAAAGTGGGTACATTGTATTGAAACAGTAAGGATATGTGCTCTATATGTATAACCTTAAGTAATGTTGCCCGGCTAATAGCCGTGAAGTTATTAATTTCGTGTCCTTCTTTCCTATTTTTCGCACTAGGAGGAGTAACATTCGAGACCCTATACAGAAATGTACCATGGGAGGATGGACTTTGTGGAGGAGGCACGGGTACTGTACACCACTAACTGTACAAGCGGGGGGATTCTTGATTGCAGTAAACTTGGGGCCACCCATGTTCTGGTTATGAGCAACAGGGTGTGTGTTCTGTAAAAAATGTGATTGGTATTGGAAGCTTATTAGGTTACATGGTTATATAGGCATTAAAATGCACTGTTACTACTTTCCAAATATATTCGCCAGAGGTGGGAAACATTTAAGATTTTACATAATATAGGACCTTTGTTGTCCTTGTGAAATGTTATGAGTAATGGTTTGTTTACTCTTTAAAGTCTTTATTTGATATTTGAATGCTCGCTTTGATTTGGCGATCTTTTGTTTACCATCCGTGGCGAATCTCTTGGTATTTAAGTATAGGATGCTTTACAGATGACATAAGGGCGAGGTCTAAATTATTCTTTAATGTCAATTTTGGTGTCTATTATTGCCATTAGTGTTAGAATATACAATACTCTGCGGGAATGATAATGTAAGGGTAGGGCTCCAGGTTTGGCTGCAATCAGTGTATCCCACTATGTTTGATGAATCTTTGTTGAAATATATAGGATAAATGTACAGTTTACTCCGTGAACCCCCACAGAACCATCCTCCAATTAATAATATAATTGGAACACCATCGTAAAACCTTTAAATCGCGATATTTTTAAATTCTCCGGTCATGTGACCAGTCACATGATGACGCGCCTCCTCCCGCTCTTGATGCTGTCGCGGAAGTCAGAGAGGAAAGTGACGTCAGTGGCACGCACACGTGGAACGCACACGTGATGCATAGAGGTCATCTGACAACAACGCATAGTGAGTGGCTGAATTGTAATGACGTACACAGTTCCGGACATGCGCAGTGGCAAGGGAGTAACGCTGAGTGACAATTCGGCGATTATTGAAGCGATTGAAGGTGGAACTTATGGTGATCCAGTGCTGAATATGTAAGTGTGCTACGATGTATTGGGATAAGTGAAAATTTTGGTTTTAGGACACGTTTTAAAGTGTTAATTAAGTGATGAATGTGGGGACCAATCAGAAGAGATTGGGGGTTATTTAAAGGCACTATGTGATTGTATGGTTGAGCTTGATAAAGACCTTCGGGTTGAAACGTTGCTGTCATTTTTTGGTGGAATAAAAGAAGATTATTGAGGATTAAGGAGTGCTGGTATTCTTTCCACGTTTTGCTGCACTTCTCTGAGGGCAGCGCCTTCCAATTGTGCAATGAGGATTTCCATTTGCTGTTCTGCTGACATAGAGTACAATCTGAATACAACCAACATTTTTTATTTAAATTCTCTTAAACTATGAGCTTCCCCAGCATATTGTGGGAACCAGGGTGCTCCTAAAAAATAAGGCATTGTTAAGGAAATCATGCTTGGTGCTGCAGCGGCTGGTTATGCACTAGCTGCGGCTGTTCCAGGGGATCAGCTAAAGTCAGGCTGCTCACTATCTCCTTGTTCAGACATGGCAATGACAGACTTCCAATATAATGGAAGTTAAATGCAGTTTTAGACACTTTTTGTGTTGCGTTGCTATGGGCAATGGCAGCCAAATTGGTGCGTGGTTCCTTTAAGAGTCGCTGCAACTGCTCAATTTTGGGGAGTACGATGCTCTGGCAGGCAGATTATAGTCCCTAACAGTCTTTCACAAGGTTATTTTCCCCAGCAGTACTCACTCAGACCTCTGGACATTGCTTCTCAGAATGCAGGGAAAAAGGAACTGTATTTTCCCTTTTCCAAAATGGCCACCGCTTCCCTTCCTGTAGCAGTGCAGTCGATTTCTTTGTCATCTTGGGAACTGGTACGGAGGACTTTAGTTCCTTCTGCTGTAAGAATGGTTCCCCTGTGGAGACGGGCTGTTTGGTTCGCTCCCCTCTGCTGGGTGGATGTTTTCCTCTCAACACAGTATGCGCAAATCCAAGAGGACTGATTAACCCCTATTTTGCCACAGCACTGCAAGTGATGCAGATTCACACTTTTCAGAAGCACATAAATGCAATAAAATCACTTGTATGGGGGTTTTTACAAATGCTGAGGGCTTCAGTAATGGTCTGAGAGCACATACAGTTGCAAGAAAAAGCATGTGAACCCTTTGGAATGATATGGATTTCTGCACAAATTGGTCATAACAATATCTTCACAAATAAGTCACAACAATATACAATCACAGTCTGCTTAAACTAATAACACACAAATAATTAAATGTTACCATGTTTTTATTTAACTCACCATGTAAACATTCACAGTGTAGGTGGAAAAAGTATGTGAACCCTTGGATTTAACTGGTTGAACCTCCTTTGGCAGCAATAACTTCAACCAAATGTTTCCTGTAGTTGCAGATCAGACGTGCACAATGGTCAGGAGTAATTCTTGACCATTCCTCTTTACAGAACTGTTTCAGTTCAGCCATATTCTTGGGATGTCTGGTGTGAATCGCTTTCTTGAGGTCATGCGACAGCATCTAAATCGGGTTGAGGTCAGGACTCTGACTGGGCCACTTCAGAAGGCGTATTTTCTTCTGTTTAAGCCATTCTGTTGTTGATTTACTTCTATGCTTTGGTTCGTTGTCCTGTTGCAACATCCATCTTCTGTTGAGCTTCAGCTGGTAGACAGATGGCCTTAAGTTCTCCTGCAAAATGTCTTGATAAACTTGGGAATGCATTTTTCCTTCGATGATAGCAATCCGTCCAAGCCCTGACACAGCAAAGCAGTCCCAAACCATGATGCCCCCACCACCAAACTTCACAGTTGGGATGAGGTTTTGATGTTGGTGTGCTGTGCCTCTTTTTCTCCACACATAGTGTTGTGTGTTTCTTCCAAACAACTCAACTTTGGTTTCATCTGTCCTCAGAATATTTTGCCAGTACTGCTGTGGAATATCCAGGTGCTCTTGTGCAAACTGTAAACGTGCAGCAATGATTTTTTTGGACAGCATTGGCTTCCTCTGTGGTATCCTCCCATGAAATCCATTCTTGTTTAGTGTTTTATGTATCGTAGATTCGCTAACAGGGATTTTAGCATATGCCAGAGACTTTTGTAAGTCTTTAGCTGATACTCTAGAGTTATTTTTCACCTCATTGAGCAGTCTGCGCTGTGCTCTTGCAGTCATCTTTACAGGATGGCCACTCCTAGGGAGAGTAGCAGCAGTGCTGAACTTTCTCCATTTATAGACAATTTGTTCTACCGTGGACTGATGAACAGCAAGGCTTTTGGAGATACTTTTATAACCCTTTCCAGCTTTATGCAAGGCAACAATTCTAAATCATAGGTCTTCTGAGAGCTCTTTTGCGCGAGGCATCATTCACATCAGGCAATGCTTCTTTGGAAAAGCAAACCCAGAACTGGTGTGTGTTTTTTATAGGGCAGGGCAGCTGTAACCAACACCTCCAATCTCATCTCATTGATTGGACTCCAGTTGGTTGATACCTCACTCCAATTAGCTCTTGGAGATGTCATTAGTCTAGGGGTTCACATACTTTTTTCACCTGCACTGTGAATGTTTACATGTTGTGTTCAATAAAAACATGGTAACATTTAATTCTTTGTGTATTATTAGTTTAAGCAGACTGTGATTGTCTATTGTTGTGACTTAGATGAAGATCATTTTATGACCAATCTGTGCAGAAATCCATATTATTCCAAAGGGTTCACATACTTTTTCTTGCAACTGTATATATAGTCTATAATAAGGAACAGAGGATTTGGATCCAGTTTACATAAGGCACAAGGGATTTGGATCCTGTTCGTGACCGCCAAAATATGCCATGACCGAGCCACAGAGGTAATATGTGTGAGTTACGGTGGGCCGATGGGGGTAGTAGTTGGTTTGCAGTGAATGGAAGGACAGCTCCAGTTCCTTCGGGGCACACTCTGTTGTCCAGGGATTCCCGCCAGATGGTGGTTGAGGTCCCCTTGGTGTTGGGAGTTTAAGGTGCCTTGGAGGCAGGGTCACTGGTGTTTGTGACGCCAGCACCATAAGGTGCAGATAGGTGATAAGTTTGCACAATAAGGAGACTAGTTCTCCTAACAAATTCCCAGTACTTTACTGAGGCTGATCCAAAGGTCATTAATATGCGCAAAAGTCATTTACAGCACGGCAGCTTGTACAATGGCTCAGGTTAGTTCCCAAAAGTTGCATACGGGGTAGTTTTTCTCTATAACAATCAATCCCTTGTTTCTCCAGGCTCGAGGGATGTACTATCTCTGCTGTACTGTATAGTCATATACTTCTGTATCCTCTCTAGGAATACTGAGGTGCAGCTTTTCCTCAGACATCACACTCTCCTCCTTCTTCTTCTGTTCTACTCAGAGAGCAGGGCGGAGTCGGCTATGGGAGGTTTGTTAGAACCTCCCCCTCCCTATGCAGCTTTATGGAACTCAGGCACAAGCACATTTTTGTGAAACACAATCACAGTATTACGCAGTGTCTTTCAGGACACTGCATTTATACAGAGGCATTATAATAAAAGAAGGTAATGCATTATATACATGGGCCATTAAACTACAGTGGTGAGAGCATTATATATACAGAGGCATTATATTACAGGGGGAGCTTTATATATACAGGGCATTATACTGTGGGTGAGAACTTGTATGTATGGGGCATTATACTACAGGGGGGGGGAGCAATATACATTCCGGAGCATCATACTAGAGAGGGAGAGCATTATATAAGCATTATATGTGCTATAGCTGCAGAGGGGCATTACACTACGAGGTCACTACGGGGAGAACATTATAAACTACCACTAGACGGGAGCATTATGCTATGGAGGGCATCAAACATGCTAACATTACAGGGAAAATTATACTGCAGTGGGCATTATGAGAGGGCAATTATAATACAGGCCAGACCACTACAGTGGGCATTATATAAGGGGAACTACAGTTGGTGAGAGCATTATACATACTAGCACTACAGAGGGAAGCATTATACTATAGGGGGCACTATGAGAGGAGAATTATAATACAGGCCAGACCACTACAGTGGGCATTATAATACAGGGGTAATTATAATACAGGAAGAACTACAGGGGGGACATTATATTGCAGGCCAAAGCACTACAAGTGACCCATATCATTGCTCTGATTATCCAGAAACAAGTTCAGTTCCCTGCCATTGGGATGTTACTGTCTTTATGTGCAATGCAGGAGTAGGTGTACATTTTGTGTGTAATCCACACGGCATGCACGTATGAAAGCTACGCTTACTACACTCTTTCATAACAGCGCTCCAGAGTTAGTATGTTGCCTCTGGTCTTGAAAGAAATCCAGTGAAATCCTTTGTGTACACCCTGTAATTTAAGCACTGAAAGAAAAGTTGACAGGCTGAAATGTGTTTCCTGCTACCTGCCAGGTTTGCATGTCAGCTCATTTCTTTTTGGTACAAGGTGTTACCTCAGTTTTGAATGGTATTATTAGGTTCAGTGGGAGTTAAAAAAAAACTTTGTTCTGATGTCATAATTTCATATTAATACAGCCTGGTAAAACGTTGTATATGTTATTATAGCACACAATTTGGGCTTTGTTATATTCACACTATAGGGAGTTTTTCAATGCCTCTTTGTTCTTATGATCATGTAATATGTAATAAATGATTGTATTTTGCACAAATGAAAGATTGTAGACGTGGCAAAGCACAGGAAACCGCCTTGCACTGCACTTCCAGATGCAGAATTGCTTACTGATGATAATTCCTTCCATTACACTAATATGCCTTTTCCCTCCCAAATTTCCCCCATTCCACGTTCTGATAGCTGAAATAAGCTCAAGTCCCCTTTAATGAGGACCTGTCACCACAAAATGCAGTACAATCTACAGGCAGCATCCTATAGATCGGGAGAAGCTGAGTGGATTGATATATACTTTTGTGGGAAAAGATTCAGAAAAAGTTGTAATTTCTATATTTATATTTCTGCTATTTCTTATGTTATTGTTCATGGGGGAGGTGTCATCAGTGACTGACACCTATCTCTGTATACACATTTTCACAGAGAATAATACAGTTATCAGTGACTGACACCTATCTCTGTATACACATTTTCACAGAGAATAATACAGTTATCAGTGACTGACAGCTATCTCCGTATACACACTTACACAGAGAATGATACAGTTATCAGTGACTGATAGCTATCTCTGTATACACACTTTCACAGAAAATGCTATCAATCACTGATAACACTTTCCCCGTGTACAACTATCAGTTAGTGATAGCTATCAGTATATACACGCTTACACAGAGAATGCTATCAATCACTGATAACACCGCCCCGTGTACAGCTGTCAGTGACTGACAGCTATCTTTGTATACAGACTTACACAGAGAATGATATCAATCACGGATAACACCTCACAATGTACAGCTATCAGTGAGTGATAGCTATCGTTGTATACACACTTACACAGAGAATGCTATCAGTCACTGATAACACCTCCCCCGTGTACAGCTATCAGTGACTGACAGCTATCTCAGTATACACACTTACAAATTGAATGCTATTAATCAATGATAACCCTTCCTACATGAACAATAATTGTTCACCTCTATGCTAAAGGTAATCCAGCTGTCTGTTCTGGCAGAGAAATAGACTACCCTATCCAGCATACCTGGACCAACTTTGACTATAATGGGATCCGACAGATATCAGCAGCTTTCCAACATAAATGCTGGCTTTTGGCTGGACAAATAGAGCGATATTTGTCTGTCAAAAGATTGCATTTATGCTGGAAAGCCACCAGATGCCAGTTGGATCCCATTATAGTCAATGGTCTGGTGGTGCTTGTTGGTATCCAGCTGCCAGAACTAAGTACCAGATTACCTTTAGTGTAGATATAAAAGAAGCCTAAATTTAAAATTTTACTGAATCTTTTCCCACCAAAATATACAGTGTCTTCAGAACGTCTTTAGACCTTTCACTCTTTTTTTTACATATTATTTTAACATAGTAACAAAGTTTGTACAGCTAAAAATGACATGCATACATTCAATTCAGCCTGTTATCCTGCAAGTTAATCCAGAGGAAGGCAAAAGATTTTCTCATTTTAGGTGAAAAAAATTCCTTCCTGACTCCAATCAGGCAATCAGAATAATTTCCTGGATCAATGACCCTTTTACAGAAATCGAATAACTATAACCTGTAATATTACCCATCCAGAAATACATCCAGGCCCCTCTTGAACTCTTTTAGTGAGTTTGCCATCACCACCTCCTCTGGCAGAGAGTTCCATAGTCTCACTGCTCTTACCATAAAGAATCCTCTTCTATGTTTGTGTACAATCCTTCTTTCCTCCAGACGCAGAGGATGTCCCCTCGTTACAGTCACAGTCTTGGGGATAGATGATGGGAGAGATCTCTGTACTGACCCCTGATATATTTATGCATAATAGTTAGATCTCCTCAGTCATCTTTTTTATAAACTGAATAACCCTAATTTTCATAATCTTTCTGGGTACTGTAGTCCTCCCATTACAGTTATCACTTCAGTTGCCCTCCTCTGGGCCCTCTCCAGCTCTGCTATGTCTGTTTTGTTCACAGGAGCCCAGAGTTGTACACAATACTCCATGTGTGGTCTGACTAGGGATTTGTAAAGTGGCAGGACTATGTTCTCATCATGTGCATCTATGCCCCTTTTAATGCAACCCATAATCTTATTGTCCCTGGCAAAAGCTGTCTGACACTGGTTTCTTCAGTGAAGTTTGCTGCTCACTAAAATCCCTAAGTCCAGTATTACCCAGTGTTTTACCACTTAGGCCAGACTCACATCGTCGTTATTAAATTCCGTTGTAGGTTCCGTTATAACAGAGATATAACGTAATATAAAGGAATTCTAGGACAGAATGCAAAACGGGCATTCCCTTTTGCTCCGTCCTAACATATGTGAATTGGGGCACATAATGGTTCTGTTTGTTTACCTTTTACATGACGGAAGAATTAGTCATGTCGACAGGACTATTTTTTCCGTCAAGTAAGAACCGTAGAATTCCGTTTTATTTAGTTATAACTCTGACCCCTTTTTGAATATTAGCACCACATTTGCTAAGAGCCAATCCTGTGGAATACTCCCTGTCATTATTTTAATCTTTTTAAGACACCGCTGCACTTATTCCTGGGTCAGACAGGGCACTTTTAACAAGGAATTTACTTTGACACTCTGCATTTCTTCTGACACTTCATTTTCCTCAGTGAATACAGTGGAGAAAAAACATGTAATACTTTCTTCTGATCACTCTACAAATCCTCTACAAATCCTTTGTCATCACTCTGTAAAGGGCCAACATTTTCAGGTTTAAACTTTTTATCATTTATATATTTAAAGAAAATTTTAGGGTTAGTTTTACTCTCTTTGAAAATCTTTTAGTGATCTAAATGCTTTCTTTTCGTCATTTATTGCTCCCTTTACATTTCTATTTATTGTTTTTTTTCTTGTTCCTCACTCTTTTAATGCCATATGGTACATACCGATCACAATTAGAGTTTAGGATTCCTTTAAAAATATCCCATTTTGTGGCTGCATTCCTGTTCCCGAGGACATTGTCTCAGTTAGTGAGGCTAATTGCTTCTCTTAGCTGGTTAAATTTTGCTTTTTAGAACTTTGGCATTTTTGTGCCTACCTGAAAAAAAATACTCTTTTAAATGTCAATTGGAAATTTATTATATTGAGGGCACAATTTCCAAGGTGTCCCCCCAACCTGCACTTCTGTTGCTCTGTCAGGTCTATTGGTTAATACTAAGTCCAGTATAGCTGTCCCTCTAGTCAGATCCTGGACCCGTTGGAAGAGGTAATTTTTTCCTTTTGAGATCCACAGGTTTCTGTTTCCCAGTTTATATCTAGGTAGTTGAAGTCCCCCAAAACCTCATTATGATTTGCCGTCTTATCTATTCTAGTAGTGGATTATCTGTGCACTCTGGTATATATGGTGGATTATAACAAACTCTTAGCAATATTTTAATATTACTTTTGCCTCCATGTATTTCTGCCCACAGTGACTCCACATGCTCATTACCGTCACTTGTATCTTCTCGGACTGTGGGTTTTAGACAGGACTTTACATAAAGGCAAACCCCCCCCCCCCCCTCTCTGGATTTACAATCCTTTCTAAACAAACTGTAACCCTGTAAGTTAACCACCCAGTCATAGTTACCATCCAGCCATGTCTCAGTTATACCCCATATGTCATTGTCCTCCTCAGACATTAGGATAGTTTCACACTAGCATTAGATCCAGCCAGCAGGCTGTACCGCAGAGGCAGACAGGGAACATAGAATGGCCCTGGAAAAAATACTAAAAGTGTAGTCAGGTCCAAACTGATGGAAGGCAGGGCCAACGCAAGTAGATGAGGCCAGCAATACCATATTGTGGCACATTTTACCACCCTGAGCCAAAGAACCAAACACCACAGTCCATCACAAAATACTGCGAGCAGCACAAAATACATCCCCAAAAACTTCCACTGGCCGGCTGTGAGGCAGGCTCAGATGGCCTCCTGAGCATCAGCTCACCAGTAAATTTCTCTGTAAGGTCTGTGGCCAATCCGCACTTGCTGTACCGGCAGGAAACAGCCTGCCGGGTCTCTCTGGATCCGGCACTGCCAGAAGCCACTGAATTCCTGTCCGACCCCATTAAAATATAATAGGGACCAGCGGAGATCTGGCCACAACCGGGGAAACTGCAGCTTTGTGTCCATCTGATTGCTGGCATTCTCTGCCAAAATTGGCACAGGATAACTCTGCCACAGATGTGAAAGTAGCCTTAGAATAGATGAATTTGGTACCTTCAGACACAATTCTTTTTCTGATGTCTTGGCTTATTTCTTTTATTTTTCCCATGATGTCAAACAAAGAAGCAAATATACTTTGAAGATAGGTCGACTCTGGGTGGCTGGAGTTACAAAAATGGCCGAGCATCCAGCGCTACACAGTTTCTATAATGCCCATAGCAGTGAATGCGAGATATGTAAACTACATAGCACAGAAAGCGACCCTTTTTCTCTAACTCGGTGGTAAAGATGAGTGAATTGATTCTAAATAAATCAGATTAATTACCAATTTTATGAAAATCAGCCTAAACTAAACAGAAACTTTTGTGATTTGTTTCTGACAAATCACATTAAAACAATGTCTGGCACCATTTAACAGCACCATTTTACTGTGAAAAGTAAATTGACAATACCAGTGTGCAGGGGAGGGACATTTAATTGCACCTCTTTCTTTAAATTACAGAATAAAAACTAGCAATTTAGCTAGTGCTATTTAATAATCTGTGTACCAATCTTGTCAATTTTGATTTATAGGAAACCCTTGACTTTTCATTTATAGGTCTCATTATTAAAATATCTGGAAAATAGGATTGTAGAAATTAAAACCCACCAGGAACTTATCCACCTCAATCCACGTCCACCTCTATGGACATCCTCCTGTCCCCAACAGAAGCACAGCAGAGTGCTGCTCCCACACCCCCTCCCTCCTATCATATGTTTAAAGTGAAGAGTTGCCATGCCGTGTTAGAGCTGATCGGCCTGGACGAGAGTAGCCACACAGCCAATCACCTGCTAAAGTGCATCCCTGACAACTCCAGCTGGGCAAGATAGTCAACGACAAGGGCAGAAACATCATGGCCGCAGTGAATTTGGGGGAAATAACTAGAGATGAGTGAATCGAATCCCATGAAGTGAAATTCGATCTGAATTTCAGGAATTATTTGATTTGCCTACAAGCCGAATTTCCTCTTGCTTCGTGTCAGCGAATTGATTAATCCTGAAATTCAAACTTACCGCCTCCATTTACATATGAAGCGCTGCCAGCCTCCATCCAGCATTGAAGATCTCGGCCAAAATCCCATGCGGAGCGAGAATATAATTACATGTATGAACGCAGCATCTGAGGGGTACAATGACGGGGGCGGCGCTATCGCAGCTTCCTGTCATTGCACCTGCTACTTACAAAAAATGCGCTTCTTCGTAAGTAATTTGTCACACTGGATTTCCACCTTGCATGAACAATATCATCCCCCTGATATTTATCTTAGAACAGACGCTCACGCTGATGCAACAAGGGATGAGAGCCGTATAGCCATGCTTTTAGACCCTCACTATCAAAGCAAAATGAGGGAATGTTTCTTTGTTGCCGAAAGGGAGGCCAAATTACTTCATTATCAGGATATATTGTGTCCACAGTTTGCTGGAGCTGCCTGCAGGTTGACACAAATCTTTAAATGGGAAAGTATCACCTTAACACCTATGTTCAGTGCTAACTTTTTCCGGCACATACAATGTTCTCTCACCCCATTAACTACTGGGCATATAGATTAGAACAGTGGCCAGAAATGGCCCAGTATGCTGTCTTTATACTGTCTTTCAAAACCTCCATTGTCATCTCAGAGAGGAGATGATGAGAAAATTGTCCTCCACCAGAGTTAAAAACATCACTTTTGTCAAAATGAAGCATGAATCCATGATGATTTTCACACACCTCATGCTGAGACCAATTAATAGATTTGCTGATGGTGCCCAATCATACTGTTGTGGAAATTTTATTAGGATGTGTTTTTAATATGTCATGTATTGTCATTATGTCTCTCAGTGTGTAAACCATTGGAGTGGATATCTTAATGTGGATGTAGAGAACAATTAGCTGCCGGGCGCAGAGGTCTCCACTGGCAAACAGTCTATGTGCTATGCGCTGGGCTGTGGGCCAGGGGGAGACTGATGCGCTGCAGAGCAGTGTTTTCTTGGGAAATGTATGTGCGCCAGCTAGGGCTCCCGCCCAAAGAGCGGATTTATTGGCTTGGTGTCGATGCATTTATTAAGAGAACAATATACGGAAAGGAACGTGCATTTGTTATTTCCAGTGCGCCTGATCAACCGCTGGAGATGGTGACGCTGCTCCTCTAAGTAGGCCCACATAAGAATCCTGGTGAGCCTTGTTGAGCATTGATCACTGATCGGTGCTGAACAAGATTCCCCCTAGTGGTGATTGAGAGAAATGTGGTATGTCATCACTTCCTGTATGTTTGTACTGTACATGAAGGGAGTGGTCAGGTGTTGGGCCTGGCCCTTCCTATTGTTATCCCTTTTGTCTATGTAAATAAAGAAGCAGTCTGGGCGAGAGGGCAGTTCTCACCAGATCTCAACCATGAAGCATCTTATCGGATTATTGGAATAGTGCGGTCTTTCCTTACACAAAGGGAGCTTGATACACGTGCTTGTAAGCACAGGGTAATGAAATTTCTATAACAATATCATTGTCACTGTCTGCCTGCCTACCATTATGTTCTGTACCGTATGGCTGCTGCCATTATGCCATTGCAGTTGTCTGCTTTCCTACCATCATGTTCCATACCATTAGACTACTACTGCACTTCTCTAGCTGACTTAGGCACAAGAATCTAGAAATAGAGGTGTAACACTTTTCTTTCACTATGTGATCAAGCCCCCAACATCAGACTAAGTTCTACACCTTTTTCACAGATTGCCATACTCGCAGTTATTATTTCCACAATGTTCTCAGTGGGATGTGGTATTCTTCTCACAGCTAGATAGGCTGTTTACTAATGTATGTTCAGGCATCTTGTCATACCTGGGACGCCAGCAGGCACAATTGCTAGCAGGCGACACCGACGTCCTATGTGTACAGTGACCAGACCGGGCCTCAGCGGAACAGTCAATCACAGGAAACACTGTCATATCTGGTGTGATCACATCACATGGGACATATGACTTTGGGTGTCCTATCTGACTTTAGGGCTATGCACACCTTTGGGGGCAATTTTTCTTTAATTGCATTTTACTAATTTTGGACTTAAAATCCTTTTTTCAATTGATCTTTATTAAAAATATTCATCAACCTTGTCATAAAGGGTTAGCGTTTGTCTAGCTGTGAGAGCCGTATTTTCACTTTGCACCAGTCTCTAAATTACTAAAACCTCAAAAACACTTATTTAAGCCACATTCTTATCAGTAAGAAAAGAAATGAGCTATAATGATTGTTTACAAGGTCAGAGATCAGAGATAATGAGCCATCACCTGAGCTGCCTGACAGAACACAATAAAAACACAAAGCATGCTACTAGAGAATCTCAAGGCTGTAAAGAGAAAGGGATTCAAACTTTTTAATAAAAAATTATTGAAAAAATTATTTTTAGCCCAAAATGAGTGGCCAATGTAATAATAAAAAAAAAATGTCCATAGCCTTCAAGTGCAGCCTATTTAAATAGGCAGCTGTGGCCAGCACCTGTCTGTGAATAAAGTCTTCTGATACTATAGCGTTTTCTTAGTTTTTTATTGCTGAATTCTTGCCTGGACTTCTGACCCTGCCTTTGCTAGACGATTTTGACCCTGACGGCTTTGGTATTGTATTTGCTTTTGTCTTTTGATTTAGCTCTGATGGTTTCTCCTGGTTTTCATTCAGTCCGCTAGTTACTGTATACCTCACTGTTTCAGGTATATTATCCTGACACTTGTCATTATGTTTATCTTTTCTTTTTATCCTGTCATCCAGTTGTGAGCCATTGTTTAGAACAGATCATGCAATTAGGCAGGGACAGTGGCGTGGGTGGAATTCAGAGCTTTCCTATCTGCTACGCTACCCTGACACATCGTAAGACTTAAATCTCCCGAACAAGTTTGCTATAAAGTTCTTTTAGACAGCTTATCTCCACAGAGCTTTTACACGCACCTTCATTCTACACTAGAATGCTTCTTAAATTTTACTCTTTTCTCCACTTTAGTTGGGTTTAATCTTTCTTGATGGTTAGTTTCCTCCAGGCCTGTGTTTTCTGCACACTATACTACACTGTACAGACATCCAATGTTTCACACTGACTGTGTTACACTAAGTTCAAACCACTCCCTATGGGGAGGGTGACAACAGCCCCACCTATTGATAGCAGCTAAGGCCTATTAACTCCTTAGGCAACCAAACATACATAAAATGCACACATCACCTAAAGCATATTTTCAACCCTTCTGCACCGTACCACTACCATAGTAGTGGGATGCAGCATGCTGAAAAAAATTATTTTCTTTTGGCATTTAAATATTCTTTTCTTAAATTCTTTGCTATAGGCTAATTATATAAAATGTCTTGACTTGAGCCCAGTATAGAAGCAGACATAAACTGCAAAAGAAATTACAATGGTAAGAAAATAAATCCCCCTTTAATTTAAGAAATAGTTCACATTTCTAGACTTAGCCTTTGCATTTAACATTCTGCAAACCTTTTGGAAAAATACATTTATCAAAGTAAAGAAAGCAAATTACAAGCAATGGGATTTTTATGTGATAAATCTGATAGCAATCTTTTGAGCAGGATCTTGAGCGATTTTTCGTCCAAGTTCCTGTAATCCATCCTATTCATTTTGCAGTACAGTACATTTCCTCTCTTTGGTATTTCCACATAAGCATATTTGAATATCAAATAACATACCAAGGTATCTAAATCTTCTCTGGTCAATAGAGCCAAGGAATTATAATATCTGTCTTCCAGAGAACAATTACTGTATATATCCTTTTAGTATAGAACATTAATTTTAATAAGTTACTTCAGAATGACTAATCTGTCCATATTCATTTTGAATTAGCAGTTATTCCGAGGAAAGAAAATGATCATGTGCAAGGTTTGGCAAGTCATATTTTATTGGTAAAACATAATTCCTGTCGCTGAATTTGACAGAACTACATTCTCATAGCTATACATATGTACTGTAAAATAAACTATCAAATAAAACAGAACACATGCTAAACACTATATGATGCTGTCAGTGACAGATTACTTTTTAATACAGTTTAAAGGGGTTGTCTCACTTTAGCAAATGGCATTTATCATGTAGAGAAAGTTAATACAAGGCACTTACTAATGTATTGTTATTATACCTGTTGCCTCCTTTGCTGGCTTGATTCATTTTTCCATCACATTATGCACTTCTGTTTTCCATGGTTACGACCACCCTGCAATCCAGCAGCGGTGGCCGTGCTTGTGCGCTATAGGAAAAAGCACCAGCTTACACACACTCCCATGGTTACAGCCACCAGTGGCCGGCACATTTTCCTATAGTGTACAAGTATGGCCAATGATGCTGGATTACAGGGTGGTCGTAACCATGGAAAACAGAAGGGTATAATATGATGGAAAAATTAATCAAGCCAGCAAAGGAGGCAACATGGATAATAACAATACATTAGTAAGTGCCCTGTATTAACTTTCTCTACATGATAAATGCCATTTGCTAAAGCGAGACAACCGCTTTAAACTGTAAAGTCTGTAGCATTTCAATTGCAAAAAACTAGTATCTTAATGAAAGGCTGACATACTGTCACTGGGATTACTTCTGGAAGAAGTCAATAAAACTTTGTGTGTGTGCTAGGCCTTGTGACCAGTAATGGGGGTTCAACTCTTGGTCAGTAAAAGACGTGAGATATGACACCCATGCCTGTATTCCCATGTCTTCAAAAAACAGCAAAATGGATTTTGTGCTAAAGGAATTTCCCTCATCTACTATAGTGGGAGAGTAACAGGATAATGAGCTATTTATTATTCCACCTTATGTCCACACAGGCTTTTGACTAATAAATTACTGTGAGTTTCTAAAACTACAATTAATTTTCTGAAAAGTGTTCCGGTTTTGAATCTATCGACACAGTTTCAGATTTAATTCAGTCTGAATAAATTAGCACTGTTTCAAAACCCTTTAACCACCTAACTGTTTTGCCCAAGCTTGGCTGTGGGAAAAAGTACTTAAAGGAAATGTGTCACCAAAAATGTTATCTGCCAGTTAAAACGATATAGTCACACATCTGCTTTTCTTCTAATCTTTTTATTTTTATTTTATGATTACAGATTTATTTTTTATTTATTGCACATTATTAAAGCAGCAGCCATCCACAATGGACAGGAGGGGACCCTATTGACTTACATGGGAACATTTTCTAGGCATGCTCTGTGACCTGTGCAGAGGTCATTATACAAGGAAGGAATAGATAAGCTTTGATAATCACTTATTGTGATTGGTTGATCCTGTCTTATCTATATACAGAGATGATATCATTACAGGCAGGATTAGAATGAGTTAACTGCAGTAAAGTGATCTGTACAAACCAAGAAGTGGCGCCAATTATTAGACATAGTGGCCAGTGCAAAAACTGGAGGATTTTCGGCTTTAGTTTAAACATGCACAACTGCATCCTGATTTCTAACAGTGATATCTTCCCCTGTACTGAAGATAGTGCTGTCATTCTGATATTGTTTGAATATCAAACAATATAAAGCCCATATCTCTAGCTGCTACCAAACCAGAGATATGAGCAGCTAAAGCAGTCTGGAGGAGGAGGAGGAGGAGCAGTTGCGGAGCTGAAAGGCTGCAGGAAGAAAGGAAAAATATATATAGAAAAGGGGCATTATCATCAGTGTACTGACTCACATAATAAAATGATGCTATTTTACAGTGAACACTGTAAATAAATACCAGAAAACAAGGCAAAATTGCTGTTTTATTTCCCCCCCTAAAAACCTACAACTAATCCCACAAAATAAAAGAAGAATTTATAAGACAAAAATCAAAATTCTATGACTGCTGGAACACAAAGGGGGGAAATATTATTAGAAAGGGGGGAAATAATATTATGAGTTGTGCGCCAACAAGATTTTGTGCAGACACACATAAAAAATCTACAATAAAAAAGTGACCTTTTTGGGAGGGTTTTTCCAATTTTAATATGACTGTTAGGAGGTTTAACCCCTTAAGGACACAGGGCGTATGAGTACGCCCTAATGTCCGATGCCTTAAGGACACAGGGCGTACTCTTATGCCCTGAATAAAATCGCATGTAAAAAAAAAAAATCAGGCTAGGAACATGGTTCCTGCTGCGATCATGCAGCAGGAACCATGTTAAAATACCGAGGGGGGTCCTGTGACCCCCCCATATCGACGATCGCTGCAAACCGCAAGTCAATTCAAACCTGCAGTTTGCAGCAATTTCTGACATTTCTGATCCCCGTGGTCTGTGACCATGGGGATCAGACAGTTAATTGTGCATTTTTTTTATTTTTAAAGCAGACCTCTTACTGAATGGCCGGCGGGCTGTGCAGGGGGGGTTGCGAGCGGCGCTGATGTGCGGCGGGAGTGGTGGACGAGTGGTTCTATCAGAGTGTCAGCACATTGCTGACACTCTGATAGAAACGGTTGGCATCTGTGCTTGTTCAAATGCCAGCCGTTTAACCCCTTCCATATCATGGTCCGTACGGACCGCTGCATGGAAGGGGTTAACAGGGAGGGAGCACCCTCTCCCATCGGGGGGCTGCTGTGCCTTTGCTGCCCCCCAAAAGGATGGGATCGCAGAGGGAGGGAGCTCCCCTCCCTCCCCATTACCCGCTGCTCAGTTCTGGCAGCGGATTTTGGTTACCATGGCAGCAGGATGGTTTCAGAGGCGTCCTTCTGTCCATGGTACTGAAAGTCTAATTAGACTTCTGCTAAAGGCAGAAGTCTAATCAGACTTTGTAAAGTAAAAAATACAGTACAGTACACTATATACATTTTTTTGACTCCATTTTACCAGTGTCAGGAAGTACAATATGTGACGAAAAAACAATCTCAGAATGGCCAGGATAAGTAAAAGCGTTTTAACGTTATCACCACATAAAGTGACACTGGTCAGATTTTCAAAAAATGGCCTGGTCCTTAAGGTGAAATAGGGCCGTGTCCTTAAGGGGTTAAGCTCATTAACTCCTAGACAACATTAGCAGTAGCAAAATGACAGTGACATATATGGCTATGGGTAAACGGATGGTAGCTGGTGGCAGCAGTCTGTTTAAAAACACACTACGCTGTTGGATTTGTTATGCTTTTTAAAATAAATAATAAATAAATGTGTTAAAAAGTTATCTCTTTTTGAGGGCAGATGTCTGTCAATGTTTATCCACACACGGTGGTATGGGAAGAAGCAATGGCTTGTTTTAAACAAGTGGTCCAAAAATTATGCAAAAAATAATTTCAAAAAAGTTGTTTCAGCTCACCAAGCCTAAAAAACTGTTCCACAATCCTCTTGTTTCACTTGAGTGGTGCATGGTTTCTCCATATCGGCATCGGGTTTCAATGCTGAAAACAATTATTTATCCAGTACTCTTCTTCATAAAAGCAGTATTATTTAGAGCCAGTTAAAAACTTCCACAGCCGCAAGTCTGACAAAAACGTACCTTACTAATGGCTAACTAAATGCAATGTGCACAGGGATTAAAATGGCTAGCAAGCCTAAATCTGCTTCCTGATACCACAGGTGTGTGGGAAATTCAGCATGCGGGCTGCAAGGGCACACGTTAGTGTGGGTAGCCTGATGGGTGTAGTAATCATACTGACGGTTCTGAAGCCACCTGGGCCGGCATGCAATGACAGGAAGGATGCACCGGTTCTTCCTTTTGGGGCACACTCCGGTTCTTGGGATTCTGCAGCCTGGTGACGATCAAGGTTCCCTTGGTGTTAATGGTTTTATGGTGTGAGTAAGGGTCTCTGTTGTGATGCCAGCACCTTGCAGTGCAAATGTATCGCAGGAAGCAATGTGGAAACAGTTGTGCAGCGGAAGAATTCAAATGCAAACAGTTCAGGACAGGTCTTACTTGCAATAGACTGGCCGATGTTACAAAAAATGTAGTATCCTCAGGAGTTACAGTTCTCATAACTACACAGGTAATCATAAGTCAAAAGGTGTCTTTAAAATAGTTGAAGCAACTTTTTTTTAGCCTTATTGATATAAATGTTTTGGTCAGTGATTTCCATCAGTGACTGTGAGCCAAAACCAAAAGTGGATACTGTGGTAAGGTGCAAGGTACCGTTGTCGACGGGAGGTATGTGTCACCGAGGTTCCTGGCCTCGGTGAGGTAAGAGCCGGGTTTTTTGCGTCAGCAGCAGCTAGTGCTGCTTGACAATTTGATACTTAGTTTGGCTGCAAAGCCAATCCGGGCCGGCTCTTACTGGGAGTAGGCAAAGAGTTGGGTGGGTGCCTACTCCCCACGGTCCAGGCCGGACTTTGCCGGGCTTTAAAACACAGCCAGCACCAGCAGGTGGGGGTGATTGTCCTGGAGCTGCTGTAAGGCTGCGGAATCATTTGAGTTTGGGAGTTCTTTGGGCTGGAAGGAAGAGCCCATCAAGGAGGAGTGCAGACGGCCTGGAAGCCTGACGTCGCTTGTCTTGCGGCTGGACTGATAGCCAGGTGCGAACCTGCACCTAAAACCTCCCAGGTGACTGGAGCCTGTTTTGGACTGTCTTGTTTTTCCTCATGATTTCTTATGTGTGTGAACTAACACCAAGAGACTGTTTATTGTTTATTTTGTGCAAAGTGTGAATAAAACACTGGTTATTGCACTTTCTGGACTCCTTGTTTGCCTCTGTACTGCACCCGCACCGCTATCTACCAGAGCGACTCCCCACAATACACAGACATAAGGTATGATGGAAAGATCTGTACCTGATGTGTTATTAGGGCTGCACCTGGTTTTGGCTAAAAATCACTGATGGAAGTCACTGACCGAATACTGATTATGTGAATATGACATTACTCTGCACTTTGCTAACTGACTTGTACTTAAGCATCTAGATGTGGCTTGTAATACATTACTTTAAGCAATATCTTGTAACCAATAAGGTTGTCCCTTGTCAGGCATACTCCTCTGCTACATTATTTGTACAGGATGCTAATCCACTCTTTTACCTTGGGATTTGGAGATATACACAAGTGGTCCAAATTGTGTGGGGTGTGATCAGGCACCCGGGGATTCTCCTGAACACAGGTGCAGTAAAGTCAATAAATTCCTTGTAAGACTGGTCATCTCTACTGGTCTTACTCTACATCTCTCTTGCCTCTGCTTTGGAGATGTACTAGCTCTATCCTGGGTGGTGCCAGGTCCAGGATGAGCTGGCCTGTCACCTTTACATATTTGTGATTCAATCTTCTAGCCCTATACTGGACTAGCATAGACTGTAATACACATACATGGAACTCTGGAATGTTCCTAATCCCTCTTTATATAAAGGGTAACAATAGCTTCATCTAGTGGTGACTAAAGATATGGCCTATAATTACCATGTGCTTACAGAAATACACAGTAAATGCATATATGACATGATAAGTATAATTTTAAAAATAACCCTAGCAATGATGGCAAAAATATGCATTTAAATATATAATATAAAAAGGCTAGTTTAGGATCCCACATTTTAATAAAAATATAAAATATCACTACAATTATTTAAACCTTTTGGTATACGAGCTTCATGTTGCAAAATGCAGAGTGCTTCTCTGATCAATACTTTGTATCTCCAATTGCCTGACTTTTGTGGTCTGAACACCTTTTCAAACCCATACACCTGCAAATGGGTTACATCCCCAATATGTACTTGTAAAAGATATTTTTACAAAGGCCATCAAAATATTTTCCCTTTCTGGGAGCAGCTTCAGGTTTGCTGTACTGTCAAGGGTAGATTTACCAGCAGCAGCAATACAGTATGGAACATAATGGACAAGGCCAGAGATATGTGGCTGTATAGGAGTAGTAGTAGCGGCAATGGCAGCACAGCATGTAAGATGATGGACAAGGCAGGAGAAGTGTAGCTATGTAGGTTGTGTACAGTGGTAGCTGTCTTAGTTGCCCATAGCAACTAATCAGATTCCATCTTTCATTTTCCAAAGAAGCTCTGAAAAATAAAATGTGGAATCTGATTGGTTGTTATAGGCAACTAAGCCAGTTTTAATAAATCTTCCACACGGCGTCAGAATCTGAGGTAACATCAACATCATCCTGCTATGCTGTGCTTTCTTTGCAATAATTATCTGTCACATACCTGAGCGGAGGAACAACTGTACCCTGTTACTACAGGGTCGCCCACGAAAAAGTAGCTCGCCTCCAGTGATAGTATGACAAGATGAATGGCCAAGTGAATACATTATTATAATACTATTCAGACTCTCAATACTATGTTGAGTTGGAGATTTTGTTCCTGGTCCTGGATGCTTGTCAGCAAAGGTCTCTTGCCTTTCCTTAATCCATCTGCTTCGCACATAGCCTTCCACAATCACTATCTGCTGTTTCAGGGAGAACACCATCTTTCTGACACAATAGGCCACTTTTATCAAGCTGTCCATATTAACCAATCAGTGCTCAGCTTTCAGCTCCTACAAGGTTCTGATGCAGAACAATACATCAGGAGGGCTGGTCCACTAGTCTGGGATTAACTGATTTATTTATTTTTATTAACTTTGAACTATTTTTTTTTTAGAAACAAAAGGTCAGTTGGGCACAGTTTACTAGAATATACAGTAACTATGATGCACACTAATATGCTAGGCATACTTGTCTATAATTTTTGATTCCGTGCAGTGTCTTCAATCAAGATCGCCGCAACAGCCTCTAGAAGAGCAAATGGATAAGGTGATGAGTATTTTTTTTTTTACCTTGATTAACTCCTGAAAAGCCTAAATGGTAGCCTCAGATGTCGCGATCAGTGATGAACGCGGCATCTGAGAGGTTCAATGACAGGGGGTGGCGCATCGTTGTTCCCCCACATTGCGCCTGCTACATACAAAATAATTCACTTTGTGATGAAGTAAAATTCTTGTAAAACCAGTATAATACAAAAATAAATACTAGTTATAATAAACTATTTTACTGACAGATTATGTTATGCTTTAAAGGCTTCCAATGACATATCACAGGTTCAAAAGTTCACCATCTTAATGTAAAATATACAGTATGCTCAACAGAAAAACAGGAACAGATTTACAAGCGTTTTCACATTACAGGCCCTAGGAATTCTTTATTTAATGTATTTTATGTGCCAGGTCAGCTATAATGATAATAGTATCAACAGTAATTATTATAGTAATTAATGTCCTCTGTCATTTGTAAACATCTTAAACATGCAACATTCTAATACAATTCTGTACTTATATGTACAGTGCTTAACCACCTTCTGCATCATCATCTACGCCATAGAAAGCATCCTTTCCCTGTATACATTCGAGTGATTTTGCAAACACGAAAGCTGTGTTCAGCTATTCACCTGTTAGATGATGGCTCTGATTGTTTTCAGCATTAATAGCCTTTTAGCCCGTTTGTCATCTGTCCACAAACGTTTCCCCCAAAATATCTCTGACCTATTCTCCTGTTACCCTCCCACACAAAATCCTTTAAGGGCCCTCTTATTTTCTGTCATTTTTTTTGCTCCTCAGAAAATCGTCTCCAAGATTTCTCCCATGCATCCCCCATACTCTGAAACTCGTCACCCCAACATATCAGACACTTCTCCACTATCCAAACTTTCAAAAGCAACCTTAAAACTTACCTCTTCATGAAAGCCTATAGCCTACAATAACCCTGCTGCCACCACAAAGCCATATAAACAGTTTCCACCCTCACCGTTCTCCTTCCCACTTCTCTTGTAGATTGTAAGCCCTCAAAGGCAGAGTCTTCTCTCCCCCTGAAACAGTCTGTCACTCAGTATTTGTTGTACTTCTTTTTATATTATGTATGTAAGTCCTTTTCATATGTACTGCGCCCTGGAATTAATCGCGTTTTAAACTAAGTAATAATAATGATGATAATCTCCTTGCCACGCCTCGGGATTGCTATTGTCGGGGACTGATAGTTGTATGCTGTCAGCCTGGGGCACAGACAGTTATACAAATCATATATATACTTGTACAGTATAATTTTATTGATTTACCGTATAATGTTATTGGCTTCTTCAGATGTTATGATTACTAATAAAACGTGGTCTGATTGTTATCAGTCGCAATTATAGACAAACACAATGCAACTTACCTAATAAAACATAAACAATTGTGCTATGGAGTTAAAGGGGTTTGATTTCTTACCTACCTCCATCTTTATGTATTAGCCTGGGAGTATTAGCCATGGAATGAATCATAAAGAGAAAGTATACAAAATATTGTATCACAGTCCTACTAAAGTTACAAGAAGCACTAAACAGAAATATGATCTTTAAGGCAGTGACCTATAGGAAAATATGTATAAGAAAAGGATATCTCCAGGTAAAATGATTCTCATGTCAAAAGGCTGTAAAGCACCACGTGAAACAGTAACACCAGGCCCCAGAGCAGAGTTCATGGGTTGTGAAGGCCACTTCCTCAGTCCTTCTGAAAAGGACTTGTTTCTGCCACTTCAGGGGGTCCTCTGTCAGTCAGAAGCTTCTCATTTACTTTTCATTCACGTCCAGTTGGGAATAGTTCCCTGATCCTCATCAGATCTACAATTCTGATTGTACATCAGGGTAAAGTAAAATGTATAATTTAAAATGTTCGTGTTTGCTAAAACAATTGATTAGATGTTTAATCAACATCTCCCTTTTGAAACTTTGGGAGTTCTGTCAGGGTTTTCATCACTTTTGACAACTGAATAGGGCAGCATGCTGCACTATTTTTTTTATGCAGTATATGAATATAAGTGATGGAGCCAGTAAAAACAGATCATCAAGAAATAATTGATGACCTTCATACCTACAATTAAATGGGGGTGGAGGGGTCAAGATGCAGTTAATACAAAATTTAAGATCAAGGGTCCAAAATTAAGGTACATTATGATATTACTAATTAATCAGTTTCCTATCTCACATTTTCTTTACTTTCTCCTTTCTTTAAAAGTTGATATAGTGTTGATCCAGAAGAAGTCCCTATGAGGCAACAGTTAACAGTCTACAAAAAGTTTAGAAAGCCCCCCACAATGAATATACTTACCTGGCTCCCCACTCCCTGCACCTCTCCTGGTACCTGAACCACCACTGCAGCTTCTCCCCGTGCGCGGATGAACACATCTGGTTTCGGGGAGGGGGCAGCCAATGGCAAGTGGGGACTGAGATGAGCCTTCCTAGCATTGCGGGTGATGCATATTGGGGGGCTTTTTATAGAATAGAGCTGAGAAATGAGGATCATTCTAAATTAAAATGGTATTATACCTACTATAAATGAAAAAATAGAAGCTCCTTGGGCACATTTTTGATCAAACGTGTGTCGGGCCCATCTACCAGGCATTAAGGGGGCTTCCGCAGATGGGTACCTAACACTTACAAACCGCCTCTCTTGGACTTACCTAAGCCTACAATATTCAGGGCAGTGTAGGAACCAGCTACATTTATACTCTGCTCAGAAGCCCCATGCAGATGGGCGTTGCTCAGTCTAAAAGAGGCCGCTACCCTCAATATATACTACGAGAAAATTTTGATGCACATTTATGGTCATTGAATAACCCCTTTAAGAAGTTTAAAAATGTAAAGGCTTTTTGGTTTTCCATGAATAACACTTAAAAAATGTGTGTGGTTTTCCAATATATGTTATAATATAAATATGTAAACTCATACTGTGGCAGAAATTATGACTCAAAATTTGCCAATTTGCCAGGAGTATTTTGCACCAGAAAACTGGCGTGCATGCTTTGCAGCAAATATATCAAGTGTTTTAGACACTTTTTTTTAACTTTTTTTACGCCTTGTCCAACAAGGAGCATGGCTTATCATAAAGGAGTGTGACATCATTAGAGATGAGCGAATTTCCGCTTATGAAATTCGTTCACACTTCGTTTGTTGGTAAACGGTGAATTGTGTTATGGATTCCGTTACCACAGACCATAACGCTTTTCTATGATGGAATGGGGTGGATCAGTTTTGCAGCCCATAGACTTCTATTATGACGGAATGAATAAAGGCATTCCGTTATGCATTCTGTCATAGAATTGCGTTATGGTCCGTGGCAACGGAATCCATAATGCAATTCACCTTTTACCAACAAACTATAAAATTCGCTCAGGTCTAGACATCATATAAAGGGGGAGTGGGTTTATTGCATCTCAGTACACCAGATTTATCATCTAACATCAGGTATTATGATAAATCTGGCACCGTTTAAGACTTTCAAGTGTATAAAGTTTACACTATTTTAGTTTACTTTGCAGTGTGAGCATTGGGCTACAGACACTTCACCATGGCAACTTCACCGCTGTCTCCTCATTTAGTGGCAAAAATACCACAGTTCTGAAATTTGGACAACAGTTTTGGCGCCCAGACAGAATTCTGGCACATGGACACATTTGTTTGCACACAAACAGAATTCTGTTATAAATCTGGCATAAGATTTATTGTACACCAAGTGCCTCAATCATACATTTGTCTAATACGAAGACCTGCATACGTGTTAAGGCCGATTCATTGGCCTGTGTTTGTGGGAGGGGCGATGATGACTATATCTGGCCGGGCGTTTCCTCCCACAGTGAACGTCGTCTCCAGTGTATGGTGTGGGAGCTCTACATACCGTCCTCAGGGAGCAACAAGGGTGCAGCGCTACACGGCAGTTCCAGGCCCTGACTTTCTACGGTCCAGATAAGTAGCTGCCTCATTCAGCAGCATCGTTGCTTTAAGTCCGGCCGGCGGTGTGTCAGCTCCCTTGGTAAGGGGGAGCAGCACCGCACCGGAGCGGTCTGCCAGGGAGACACGCTCTTCTCTCCACGCGGCATGACACGTAGGGTGCAGGGCACAGCGTGTGCCCGCTCGATAAAGTATTGCACAGGCTGCTGTGCTGTTAGACAGGCAGGGGGGGGAGGGGCGGACAAATTAGGCTTCAGCATGTTGTTTCTATCCAGGGGGTGCACAGGTGAATTCACTCAGCAAGGGGGAGTAGTAAGGTTCAGGAAGAGTGTGTGTTTAAAAAAAAAAAAAAAAACAGGGTGTGTGACTTTAATGAAATGTCAAAAAAAAAAAGAAAAACATACATTTATTATGGGGAAGGGACATTGAGTCTAGTGTTCTAGTCAGGGTATGTCAGGTTCTTAGAGTAATCTCACACTAAAGCTATACTATGTGGAAAGCACGTCACAGGAGTCGCTTACAGGGGTCACTCGACCATGTATTCAGCTCTGCTCTGCAGCCGGCTGTCATGTGTTTTCCTCATGCAGAGCTACTAGTGAGGTGGGGTGCATAGGATGCACGGTGTCTTAGTCAGTCTCTCCTCCCGCACTATTCGGGCGTGCACTCACCTCTTCCCCTCGCTCTGCTCTACAGCCGGCTGTCATGTGTTTTCCTCATGCAGAGCTACTAGTGAGGTGGGGTGCATAGGATGCACGGTGTCTGTTTTAGTCAGTCTCTCTATTCAGGCGTGCACTCACCTCTGCCCCTCGCTCTGATCTGCTGGATGGGTTCCACAGACACGCATAGTTGTGGCTCTGGCGCCCTCTATGCGGCCACAGCTGGAAGTGCGGGGCAGAGTGTGAGTTCAGGCTCCAGTGTTAGTTTAAAAAACAAACAAAAAAAAACATATATATGTGTGTATAGTTTATATGTGTATATATATATACATATGTATAGGGGCACTGTTAGGATGTTGGTCCGCACTGCTGATTCGGCGCCAGATTCTGAATAGGGTTACGCTTGACGCACGTTTTTTACGCATACGTATTCGACTTGTTATTTCATCGGTTCGCCATGATACCACATTAGTGGCATTGGTAAAGATTAAAGGGTTTCTTGCGTTTATCTCTCCAGGATCTAGTGTTTATATATGCCTTGATGTTCAGGCGATTGCTGACTTTCCATGTGGGACCACTTTCTCATGCATTGGTATGGTATTTCTCTTTTATTCCAGAGGTATACAGTAAGACTCCTAGTTTCCTGGGCCAACGTTATCAGGCATTGGTATGGTATTTCTCTTTTATTCCAGAGGTATACAGTAAGTCTCCTAGTTTCCTGAGGCCACATTATCAGGCATTGGTACGGTATTTCTCTTTTATTCCAGAGGTATACAGTAAATTTCCTAGTTTCCTGAGGTCACGTCGAGCTCAGGTTTTGCTGCCATTTTTTGGCCCCCACTGGCTAGCTGGTGGGTGGACGAGTGAGGTTGGTTGATCCCGGGTTCCACAGATTTCAGCGTTGGTTGAACTTTATCCTATAATGGCGGCTGTGCATGCAGGGGGTCGGGAATAGGCTGGTTACATGTCGCGGTCATGGATATTTGATTAACGGCTTGGTCCTACTGATATCTTTTGTTAGGTGTCAGGTGCTTCGCTCGTTACTACACCAAATTCATTACACACATTCATGTACCCGAATCCAAAATATAGCTGCCGATGCCCTGTCCCGAGCTAATTCTCTTTCACAGGTTTCCCGAAGCGGACGTCTACGGTGCCACAATGCCTCGGTACGCTTCACTACTTCCGATCCCATTACCCTGGCTGCAGCTCGCTCGTTGGCAGCGAAATCGCAATAGGAGGTTGTGATAAAGCTCTTTGATCGAGTTTGTGTCCTTTTTGGCCCCCTTCAGGCGTCCCTTCAGCGTTGCGGTTCCGGCATAATTCTAACCGCTTTAGGTATCCAGTAGGTAGGGGTCATTCCTTCATGTTTAAGCCCCGACCACAAGTGTTAAGGCCGATTCATTGGCCTGTGTTTGTGGGAGGGGCGATGATGACTATATCTGGCCAGCGTTTCCTCCCACAGTGAACGTCGTCTCCAGTGTACCCACCCTACCCAGCCTTACTTTCACTATCTCACACCAGGGGATGCCCCCCTTCAGTCGTCCCTTCAGCGTCCCGGTTCCGGCATAATTCTAACCGCTTTAGGTATCCAGTAGGTAGGGGTCATTCCTTCATGTTTAAGCCCCGACCACAAATAATCTTACAGTGTAAAGTTCAACAGTATAATAAAATTTACCCCACTGTGATGACCTTTTGCTGGCTGATACCTTGTGTGCTACCTTTTGATGGTACCTGTGCCCAATATAGTGTAGAATCATAAAGTGTACAAATAACCATACAATAGGGTGTCAAAATAACAGCGTCATATGTTGTTCATGTAACACCTCCCAGCTAAACATATGCCATAAGTATACCATTTTGGCACACATTCGCCCATTAAAGTCCATGGAGACATTTTATGTTGGGACTTGGGAGATATTCCTGGCATATACATTGACACTACCACACAAATGTGGTGTGAACTTGGTCTTACAAACTGTCATTGCAGTGCAATATATTGAAAACCCCATGGGCCTTTTAAGGGACTTTTTTTGTTGCTTTGAATGATTTTTACAGAGTTTCTTGATTCTTTAGAAGTTTAACGCCAGGAATGCCTTACTGAAGCTGGCAATGGAAGAGCTGATGTCAAGTGTTACATTTTCCAAAAGCTGAAAAAATTTACACATAATGGTTGGATATAGTCTTGAGCGAACCCGAACTGTAAAGTTTGGGTTCGAACTGGACTTTAGGGTTTTTTGTACCCAGACCCAAAGCCAAACTTTTCCGTAAAAGTTTGGGTTTCGAGTTAGGTGTTTGACAGTTTAATAAAGCTTGTTGAAAGGTTGCAAGGCAGCCAATCAACAAGCGTTTAAGATGTGTGCCCTTAGAAGCCATTACAGCCATGCCTATTAATGGCATGGCTGTGATTGGCCAGTGCAGCATGTGACCCAGCCTCTTTATAAGCTAGAATCACGTAGCACCACATGTCACGTCAGCTGTTACTAGTGTAGGGATAGGATGCTGCTGTTGTGAAGGAGAGATTAGAAAAGAATGTGATATCAGAGCTTGGTGTTAAGTCTGCGATCTACAGCAATTCTTTTTGTGGGTGCAATGCAACAATTTTGTACCCTGCCCTGAGCCCAGTGACACAGAAAAATAAGTTTTAATCTGTCTCTTAATTAGGTGGGCGTCAGCGGCCATTTTGTGCAAGTGCAGTGCACTTGCACCTGCATATGTGCCAGAGACAATAATTTAATCCTGTTCTTGTGTTTCAGTGGGCGACATATACCCATTTTTTAAGTACACTTGCACTGCATATGTGCCAGGGGAATGGAAAATAATGTGAGGTCAGGGGCCCAGGTGGTGAAATATTCACATTTTTTTATGTAAAGTACCCCTGTGCTGCATATCTGACAGTGAAATCAATTCAGTAAATCCATCTGTTAGATTCTGGGGGGATAAATTAACTATTTTGGCAGTCAAGTACCCCTGCAGCCTGCACTGCATATCTGACAGTGAATTCAATTCAGTAAATCCATCTGTTAGATTCTAGGGGGGGGGGGGGACAAATTCACTTTTTTTGGTGGTCAAGTACCCCTGCGGCCTGTGCCGAACTCGGCGAACCCGAACTTCCAGGTGTTCGCTCAACTCTAGTTGAATATCATTTGGCTCTTGGCTGGATTGAGGCAGTATGTCCACCAATTACCTACATTCATGTGTACCCCTCTATGGCTTGCTCTTGTTCTTCCAGAGTAGAGCATGTGAACAGTAGAATTCCACCTCTCACCCCATGACAATTTTCCTGCTGGTCCTGCAGTGTTCTACATGCATTTCCTGTATTCCAAAACTGTAAAAAAAAAAATCCCACATCTCCTGAACAGACATGCATCATCATCAAACATCCAACATCTTTTACCACAGCTTTTAAGCCTCCCAAGTGTTTAAGTCATACCTGATATTAGTCAGATAAGTTATCTGCAGTGACAAATCCATTATGGGAGCTCAAATTAGATTCATGGCTAATTTACTTGGGCAAAATATTGGGCCAATAAATTGGAAAAAGCTTTCATAATCATTCCCGATATTTGCCTTCCTGTGTATATGTTCCATCAATCACCCAACAAATGAGCAAAATGCTCATCTGTCTGGTAATCCACCCTTTATCTGGCACAAAAAAAATCATTGTTTTCTGGCAGCACAAAAACCTTTGTAAACAGGAACGTGCTGTCAACAAACAATACATCTGTGTGGGGATAAGCGTCTGTAGTAGCAATTGTTCTTCCTCATACACTGGGGGTGATTACTGCGTGTAAATCCCCCGGAATGGACAGGCAGTGATGGGAATGAGCTATTCATTCCTGCTTATTGATCTAGGTATTGGCCCGTGTAAATTGACTCTTATACAAATAGGACTTCACTGTGCTAGCATTTATACACATCAGCACACTTGGGATTCTGAAAACATCATGATAAGCAATTTCTTTTTTTATTCGGCTTAGGACTGATTCCCATGAATCAATTGTCGGATTCGATTCAGGTCTAAATAAGTTTGACCTGAACTCAAAGTGTCCTTATTGCCCTGAAAAGTCACTCTGTGGTCTCCTAGGGCTGTATCCCACTCCTTTCAAGCTCTTTCATACCAAGACAGCATTAGTAATGTCAAAGTGACAACAAAACACAGAAATCTGAAAAATGTTCTTGCATGTGTGGAAAAAAATTCTGCAAAGTAAGACTGATTAAAAAAGGGTAACAGTTAATAGCTTATTTTTTTTATCAATGAACTAAAGAAATCTAAAACAAATTAATATTTGGTGTGATCACCCATTGCTTTTAAATCAGCATCTGTTCTCCTGGATACATAGTTTTTGATGAAACTAGGAATGGAGGGTGTTCCAAACATGTTGGAGAACAAACCACAGAGAGGTTCTTTTGATGTAGGCTTGCTCAAATCCTGTTTCTTCATTTCATGCCACACAGACTTGATGCTGAGATCAGTTCTCCATGGGGGCCATATCATCACTTCCAGGAACTACTGGAGCACACCTAAACAGCAAGCTGTAGGGCAGGGATCAGCAACCTCCGGCACTCCAGCTGCTGTGAAACTCTTACTCGTCTCTTCTTTTAACTCCCATTCCGGTGTTGCTGACCCTTGTTCTAGGGTGTCAGACATTAGATATTGATGGCTTATCCTAGGATAGGTCATTAATATAACAGGACCAGACAAGCTCTTTAATTTCATGGTAGCAATTTAGTGTAATTATGTATATATGACTGCATGCACACTCTATGACCAAATCTTTACCAACTTGTATTTATAAGTCTACTACAACTTTGCATATTGGTGGACAATCATCCTCTATACCAGGGATGCTTAACCTGCGGCCCTCCAGCTGTTGTAAAACTACAACTCCCAGCATGCCTGGACAGTCTACAGCTATCAGCCTATAGCAGGGCATGGTGGGAGTTGTAGTTTTACAACAGCTGGAGGGCCACAGGTTGGGTATCACTGCTCTATACAATATGTTACCTTTTGTTGCTGTAGTGAAGATGCCATTGTTATTCATATAGAACATGCATATACACACTCCCCGACATCTCTACTCATTTGAATTTATGACATTAATTAATACATGAATGGTGGTAACCAGAAGCACTGCTGCTGCTTGCTAAGTAATTATTTCTTAATTACCAGTTAATCAGTTAATGCAATGCATCCACTTTGCAAACAATGGATATCTTGGTAAAATAAGTAAAGTTATTTGCTATATTCTTAAAAGGAGACAGAGATCATATTTGGATTCTTGACAAGAACATAATGTTTTTATCTATGACTCAGTGCACTCATAAAACACACAATTGGCAGCAGGAAGCATGATAAGAAAATGATTTATAAAAGTTCTAACATTCTTAAGGGGAAAGTATCACTTAGAGAGGAAAAATGTTTTATTTGTACGAGATGCTTATTTCCAATGTACACAGTGCAAATGAAAACCAGTGGAGTGCAAGGTTACAGTGGTTATAGTCGTAACTATGCTCATGGGGCTGTGCTTTTATCTATTATGTCTTCAGTGGTTGGCTAACTCACTGATGGATTTAGTTGATCTTGTCCAAGGGCCTTAGTACACATGAAGATACGTTTTCTTAAAACAAGTTTTTATTGAGTATTAATTTTGGAAAGACATATTTAACAGTGACACTATGTTTTTTTATGTTTTTTTTTCCTTAGTTTTGATTTGCTTTTGATATTGCATATTGTTTTTAATCCTGGGTCCTATGTTAGTTAATAACTAGCTCATGCATGTTTACATGAGTGGATATCATGTCAACATATTATAATTGTCTGATACTTCTGCAGTACCCCAGAGTAAGGGGGTATCTGCAAATTGTTTGTTTCTTATATAATGTTATGTATTGAATGTTATGCTACATATGCACCTAGCATAGCTATGTATGGATGGCACAGACAGGTTTAACAATCCTGGCTCAGCCCTTTTAGTTGGTGTGGTGTGAGCTGGTGCCACTCCTAACTATGAGTCTAGTGTAAGAGTCTAATGCAAAGTCTCTGTGCTCCACTCAGTAGTACTAGACCTCTAGTTACCAAGACTCACCAATCTCTGCAAGATGTACGGAAGGAAAGAGAAAGAGAGAGAGTGTATGTCAAAGGAGAGTGGAAAAGCTAGAATCTGCATGGTCAAGCATGGGAGTCAGCAAGGTAACCTGCTACTTCAACTATTAGACTTTGCTGCTGTGAGGGGCACCATTAAGACACCCATCACACCTGGACATGAGTTGGCCAGTTGTACCACTAAAGCCCTGTATCCCGCAGTGGACATTACAACAACCATTATAATAGTACAATTGTCCGCCATAGATTCTGCAACAAGAGACTTTAGAAAGATAGAGCTAAAAGAGAACGTGTCATCAAAAATCGCACTGCAGTCTGACATCACTATGTCATAGAGCAGGAGGAGCTGAGCATATTGATATATTGCTTTACTGGAAAAGATTCTGCAAAACTTGTCATTTTTACATTTACATCTGCAGCCTTGTGAAGTGCTATCGGTACAGGCAGGCATCAGTGACTGACAGCTTTGTCTGTATACACACTTATACACACCTCACCTTCATACCCCAAGGACCACTAACCACACACATGTCAAATCCATTGACACAAATTCTGTCAAATCACCGCTATCACTCAAACAAAATTAAACTTTTTTTTTTCACGCCTGTTCGAATCCATCCCGGTTTTCTGATGCAGCCTGATGAGGATATTTAAACCCTGGCAGGCTAGTGTACAGGCTACCACTCATGAAGAAGGCTGCAATCCTTCGAAACGCGTATGGTTTCTCAAGCCCTGGGAAGCGCTTCCAAACTGCCCTGCACCATCAGGCGGCCTCCACCCACCGACGATACCGGGAACTAAAGGTGCGCGAAAAAAGCGCGCGAAAAAATTGCCGCACGTGGCAAGAACCCCAGACACAGCCAACAGCCCTCTGATTGGAGGAAAAAGAGCGCAACATTCGTATCGACTGTCCGCTCCGCAAACAGCAGCTTCTCGCGATCATCGCATCCTCCTGCAATCGCGCTGCCAGCCGCACCAAGTACCCACGGCACACAGAGGATCCTACGCAGAAAAGAGCCTACGATCTTCAAGGAAAGGTAACAGCAACCAGTGAGCCAATTTTCGGTGGGACTCCACCAGACACTGGTTCGCTGAAAATTATTTTCGCATAAATGAAAATCACTTTCGCATAAATGAAGATTATTTTTGCATAAATGAAAATCACTTTTACATAGCTGCATATACTTATACGTTGGGTCTGGAAGGCTGCTGCTGTTCTTTTTTCCACTGAACTCATCCCAGAGCATTGACTATACTTTTACAATATTTTATCATTATTATTTTTTCTCTGGACATATAGCCCAATACAGGGTGTTTTAATATCATTTTAACACCATCATTTTTTCACAACCCCCTCTTTTTTTTCTTTTTTCCTATCCCCATTTAATTCTTACCTTTTTATCCTATTTTTCACTACTACTCTCCTCTCCCTGTACATTGGGAGTGACCTATATTGAAATACGTTTTTTTTATCATTACTACTACTAAAATAAATATAGTTCTTTTTAACATACCTATACTATCGCTGTCTTTTGTTGATATCTGCTGGTGACCTGATATAGAGTGCCTGTCTTCCTAGTTTCCCATACGCCTGCCTCTTCTGACTAGGGTGAGTCAGTTCAGACACGTGCACCTTCCGTATTGACCATACAGGAGAGCCACCGTATTTCCTTCTAAACACTTATACACACACTGCTATCAATCACTGATAACACCGCCCTCCTATACCGGTTTTATAGGAAGTGAAAAAAGAGATATAAATGTATAAATTACAGGTTTTACTGAATCTTTTCCTATAAAAAATTTATATCAAGCAGCTCAGCTCCCCCTGCTCTATAACATGGTGCTGTCACATTTCATTGCATTTTTTAGTGACAGGTCCTCTTTCCAGAACTATCAACCTAGGCAAAGTCTCTATATTGCTATCTGGGTGAGAATTGCACTGTGTACAGTTGTAACCGTGTCTGCCATAATTGGATGTACTAAAACTCCCATTTTGCATTTAAGTAAAAGAGAAGTTTGTTCTACTACGTCTGGCCTGGTTACTGACTCCTACACCATATGCTGGTCATTGTACTCCACACAACTTGCCTTGAACCTATACAAGCACCTAACACCACGGGCACCCCAGCTACCATCAGGCAGGAGCTCCAGAATCAGGGTGTGCTCTGAGACAAGACAGGGGAATATAATTAGTTACTTTAATACACTTTAGGAGAGGTGGCTGGTCCTATTTAATGATACTACCCCTGCCATAGATGTGAATACAGACCAAGAGGCACACTGAATGACTGCAGTAGACTACATTTGTAAGAAATGGCAAGAGTAGAGTGTGGATTAACTGTACCTTCCACATGTTAATCCCACTCATTCAGATTTGACCACGCCACTCCTTTATTATCATTGTTAATGTTTTTCTTACACAAACAATGTTTGAGCTGTAGTCATCTTCACGTCAAAATGTTGTCATTTCTAATCTCACAATAATATCATATAGTATTTCATAGTCAGAGGGCCCAAATGTCCTTACAACTGCTTGCACTGTACATAATCAAGAGCATAGACAGAGGGATAGTACTGTGCAATTCGTTTGGGAAAGTGAAATTAAATTTTTTACTATGTTGCCATGCCATTTATTAACATAAATAAATAAAAACAATACAACATTTTAAATTAAGGCTGAATTCACATCACCGTTTAGGTTTCCGTTGTTCTGATTCATCAGAAGAAGAGAAAAAAAAAAAAGATTCTGTAAAAAATGGATCCTGTTGCATCAGTTGTCATCCATTTGAGATCAGTTTTTTTAAGATAAAAGAAGGCCTGCATACAGTATTTTTTTTCTGTTTAAAGAAAAGCATCTCAGATGGAAATCGCTCAAACGGATGACAACTGATGCAACAGGATCCGGTTTTTAACAGGATTCAGTTTTTTGTTGTTGTTTTTCTCTTTTTCTGACGGATCAGAAGAACAGTTATGTAAACTCAGCTTAAGACTTATTGCAGAGTTTTTTTTATTTTTATTTTAAATGCACTTGGACAATAAAAAAAGTTTGGTTTGGAAATTTTTAAAGGTCTTATTACCGTATTTTTCATCCTATAAGATGCGCCTGCCCATAAGACGCACCTAGGTTTTAGAGGGTAAAAATAGGGAAAATTTTTTTTGAACAAAAGGTGTGTTAAAAATGTTAATAAAATAACAGACCAATATTTTAATATTAATAAGGGGGTCACTTTATTAGGGGGGGTGACTTTATTAGGGTTGTCACTTTATTGGGGGTGACTTTATTAGGGGGGGGGTCAATTTATTAGAGGGAGTCACTTTATTGGTGGGGGGGTCACTTTATTAGCAGTGGGGTCATTAGGGTTACCTTAGAGAATCTTTTTGTCAGGACACAGCTCTGCACTTAGCCAGGAGCACGTAGTCAGGAGCAGGCAGTGTGATGACTGAGAGGAAGAGCTGGAATGTGTGACAGGGAAGTCTGCTCTGCCCCCCCCCCCCCTGCCTGCTCCTGCGCTCCTCAACTTTCCTCCCCCTCCCTCCTCCATAACAGCGCTTCGGGCCGGCTGGTCTTTACCACCCAGCACTTGAGGCAGGTCCCTTCCACAGACAGCCCGTAGAGGCGACTAGCCCCTGCATCACAGCGGCACCCGCTACCTGCCACTGAATACCAGCAGCGCGTCCGATACCTTCGGCAAGCACCGGCAGCGCGGCCGGCTCCTGCAGCAAGCACCAAGCAGTGCGGCCAGCCGTTTGATCATTGCAGCGCAGCAGCGCAGAAGGTACACTACTGTAATGCCGGACATGTTTTTTCCCTATATTCACCCCTATATTCACCCCATAAGACACACTAAGTTTCCCCCCCCCATTTTTTTTTGGGGGGGGGGGGGGTGCATCTTATAGGGCGAAAAATACAGTACCTCTCCTGACATGTATATTTTAGTAAACGCTTGCTTTCTCCATGTAACAATTCTGAAGCATCTATTGTTATGGCTCTATGTTATGTGATTTCTCTATTATTCCTGATATAAGTTTATGGATAAATTGTCTGCAGTCTGCAATAAAGGTCCAACTGAGTTTTACAACTTGGGGGTGTGTCCAGGCACAGTCTTGCAGCACTAACTGGAAAGTGTCAGACTATGCAGAGACATATCCCCAGCTGGGGTGAACAACACAACATATAGGAGGAGATTTATCATCTCCCTTGCGCTTAAAAAGTGGCATTACAAACTATGGCGTTTGCGACTTTTTTAACTAGTACTTTTTTAAAATTTGTCACATCTCACAGATTTCATGCTGCCTTTGCCTCCTCCCCTAAAGGGAGCGTGTCAAGAGTGGGAAAGGGTCGTGGCAAGTTTATCTTCATTTATACCAGTTGTTCTGAGCTGTCGTAGATCTCTGTTTAGTTGCACAGATTGCAGGAGGATCCTCAGGCAGCAGAATCGCCGGTCTTGATAAATCTCCCCCACAGAGTCATGAGAATAGAGGCTACAGAATTGTTATTACAAGGGAAATGCAAGTACTTACTAAAACAGGCTTGTTAGGAGAGGTGACATGTCCTCTTTAAGAGGATACTAAATAAGTCTTAGTCGTTTAGGTGTTATATCTTTTAGTTAATACATTTTTGTTTTTTAAATACTAATTGTATTTCTTCCTTATTTTTTTTCCTTATTTTTAAATGTTATTCTTTTAAATATAATGCCTTTAAATAACTGTGTATTCAAATACATTATTACCTGTGCCTGTAAAATGAACAGCCCGAGCGATGCTCCCAGGGATGCTCTAACCTGGAATCTGTGTTTGCTAGTGCAGTACCCCAGACCTGAGAATATATGCAAATGTTTTGTTATGTATTGTTATATGTTATGTTTTAGGTTGCGTGTTCCAGCAGAAAAGATATAGTTGCCAATGGTTGGCAGAGACAGAGCTAACAACCCTGTCCCTCACCTCTTAGTAGGAGTGGGCTGGTCCTACTTCCTGCCAGGAGAGGGAGTTTGAGTCCAGACAGTGTAGAGAAAGGAAGCACATGCCAGAGCTCCTACTCCTATTGACCGTAACTAGGTTTAGATGGCATATCTTTTAGTTAGTAAAACAGTTTTGTTTTTTAAAATACTCATTTTCTTTTTTCTTTTTTTGGGACCAATATTTTTAAATGTCATTCTTTTAAATATAATGTATTTAGATAACTGTGTATTCTAATGCATTATTACCTGCACCTTTAAAATGCACAGCCCAAGCGATGCTCCTAGGGATACTCTAACCTGGAATCTGTGTTTGCTAGTGCAGTATCCCAGACCTGAGAATATCTACAAATGTGTTGTTATGTATTGTTATATGTTATGTTTTAGGTTGTGTGTTCGAGCAGAAAAGGTATGGTTGCCAATGTTTGGCAGGAACAGGGCTAACCACCCGGTTCCTCCCCTCTTGGTAGGAGTGGACCGGTCCTACTTCCTGCCAGGAGATGGAGTTTGAGATAAGACGGAGTAGAGAAAGGAAGCACATGCCAGAGCTCCTACTCCTAGGGGCTATAGCTAGTTCTCCAGTGAGACGATTATTCCACGGAAATTGCCAGAATCAAGAACACTGCTTCCAAGAAACTACAGAATACAAAGACAGCAGAGTTATCATCTAAATCAGAGCTTTACAGACTCTGCTGCAGATGAGGGACTACGGTTCAGACACCCATCACTAGACTTCACCAGGCCAGTCAAACACCAAGCCTGTATCACATTGTGGCCACCTATATCCACAAGTGCCTGCTAGTGCCATCAAATTGCCACACAACCAGCCACCATACCTCCTCATATGTTGCCAGAAACTGCACATTGTAATTAATACTGCTGAATGTGCTACACGTTATATTTTGCAAGTACAAAGAGACTGTTATACTTTTAATTTTGACCTGATTCTTCAAACCACTTCTCCACCAAACCAATCCCCAGTAGGCAATGGCCTGACGAAGTACACATTGATACAACAGCTCATCAGGACCACTACCACTCCCATCCTCTGCATCGGCTCCCCAGGGGCTCTCTGTGACAAAGTGAACTTTTCAATTCTAGCCACTGCAAATCCATTGAAAACTCTGTCTTCATATGAATGACCGCAGCTGCCCCTGCCTTTTCAAATGCAGGTGTTTTCATGGCCACACTGAACTGTACATTTACAGCTCTGAGAGGGAAGGAGATAACAAATTATTATTTTTTTCTTTCTAAACAGAAATACAGGTTTAAAACATCTAAAGGAACTTTACCTTTTTCAAAACACGGATATAGGAAAGTAAAACAAAACTGGCCCTGTGCTTGTGTTACTGGCTGTTTATTTAATATTGCACCTTATGGAATGTTTTTACATTATTGAATGTTTATTTCATATTTTGCAACATGTATAAACTTCTGACAGGTTCCAGATTATGGGAGGTTGGAGCAATTCTACATCAAACTGCTCAAACACTGACATAAGTGGAAAAAGTTGTATTTACTCTCATGACAACTTTTACTGGCTTCATCACAAGTAGTTTTCATTTTCTTTCCTACTAACATGACTGAGGGTGTACTGTGAGCTCTGAAATTTAATCAAGCCTAATTTTCCTCAACTTCCTGACAGGAAATATTTGTGGCAGATTGCTTCCTGCGAATGTTTAAGGATGAAAAGTATTTCATGAACTTCAATTACAGTTTGCGGTGGATACTTTGAGAGGAGCTTTAGACATTTGACCCACTTTTCTTGATTGCCATGTGAACAGATCTGTTTTGAAAGAATACACATGAATTACGTTACATTGCTGCAGTTAGTTTATGCTGTTTTTTGCGGGTTTCAGATGTCTATAAAAGAAAAAAGTTTAAATTGGCATCGCAGACACTGACGTCTACCAATAGGAAGTGTTGTCTCATTGGAGACCCTGTGTGAAATATGATCACAGCAGTCAGTCTCTACTCAGATAAACATCAGAAATCTCACCGAGTGAGGAGCAATATTTTTAAAAATGAATGTCTAGGTTTAGTGTCTAATATGGGCCAATGTACAAGCTTGATGTGTTGGCAAGCTGTTAACGGAATTAATTTGATTGCCTTGGCAGCATAAAGAGGATGCCGGACTGAAACCTCCTGACGCCAGTGCCAACAGTTAATACCAAATGATTATTGTGCTCACTGTTGAGTAGGTGTTATAGTGGTGCTGAACACAGAAGCATGTGTGGGGGCTCCAAAAAACTTACCAAGACTATTAGGTGCCAATTGAATATGGCATTTAAACTTATTTCTTGGAAAAAAGTTTTCCATCAACATCACTAGAGCTGAAACTGCAAATAAGAGCTAACCTTTCTAGTCTAGTAAATGTTATGTTCTGACATGTTTTTGGACAATGTCTTTTCATGATAGTCAGAAATTAGATAAATTGCAAAGGTGGAAAAAAAGTTTGAATATTACATAGTGAACTGCTGCACTTTTGTCTGTGCTAGTTTTTATATTTGATATACAAGGCGCCCATGGAACAGTCTATATATTTAATTCTTGATACAATTAGACTTATTGTAATACAGAATCTGTAAAAAAAAAAAAATCCCAGAGAAGAGTTTACTGTGTAGGCTAAACTTCACTTTAGGAAAGGGAGGACTCCTTACTAAAAGGACTATGCTGGGTGGCTACATTTTAGTTAATGTAAATTAGTTTTCTAGGTCTATATAAATCAATAAAAAAAAAGAAGAGTGCTATTCTACACAAAAGGTAAAATAACTATTCTCCTAATTATCCTGGCAAAATAATGGTGTGAGTCCTCAACAGTACAGTGACCATTCACATCACTATGTTAACCAGTGTATATAGGTGTGGGACCTGGACATTACTGTTCTGGGCAGGTTTCCACCCATATATGTCATATTGGAAGACTCCTCTCGTGTCAAGCTAAAGATGTTACATTAAGCCTTTTTTTAATGTGCGTTTTTGTTGCTGCTTATGTCATTATATGGAGATGGCTCTCCTGAAAACAAGTGTTGGTTTGCCTGTTCTCAGTCCAAGACAACAATGGGGAAATACAGCCCAGGGTGGCATGACTGGTTGGGAGGGATATCATAGATGGGACTTAAGAACATTGTGTCACTCACAGGGACAGAATATTTAAAAGGAGCTTTCCCACCAATAGGAGCAGGGCATTAACTGACAGGAGTAGGGCATATACAATGGATATGCGATTTGGAAAGTGTTTAGACCGATTCACTTTTTTCACAACTTCACTTTGTTATGTTGTAGACTTGAATTAAAATAAAAAATAATAAAAACATCTAGTTTTCCCCATCATTCTTCATTCAAAATCCCAAAATGACAAAGCGAAAACACAATCTTTGAAATTTTTGCTTCTTTATTGAAAAGAAAACTTGACAACTATTTTTCAGACCCTTTAATTGATGCCTCTTTTGGCAACAATTACAGCCTCCAGTCTTTTTATGATGCCACATGGTTTTCACATATGGATTTGGGTATTTTTGCCATTTTTCTCTACAGATCCTTACAAGCTATGTACGGTTGGATGCTTGCCATCAGTGGACAGCCATTTTCATGTCTTTCCAGAGATGTTCGATTGGGTTCAAGTCAGGACTCCGGTTGGGCCACTGAAGGACATTCACAGAGTTGTCTGTAAGCCACTCCTGTGTTGTCGTGGCTGTGTGCTTACAGTCATTGTCTTGTTGGAAGGTCAACCTTCGTCCCATTCTGAGGTCCAGAGTATTATGGATCAGGTTTTCATTAAGAATATCCCTGTACTTTGTTCCATTCATTTTTCCCTCAGTCTTGTCCAGTCTCCCTGTCCCATGCTGCCACCACCTTGTTTCGCTTTCCATTGTGCTCTTAGAAATTTTTAGTACAGAAGAAATGTTTTGGTACCGTTCCACAGATCTGTGCCTCCACACAATCCTTTGAGCTGTACAGGCAACATTTCTTTCCTCCTCATGGCTTGGTTTTTGCTTTAATATTTATTCTCAATTGCAAGACCTTATGTACAATCAAGTAAATGTACCACAGGTGGACTCCAATAGAAGTGTAGAAAGATCTCAAAGATGATCAAGATAAATGGGAGGCATCCAGAGCTTGAATTTCAAGTGTCATGAATACTTATGTCCATGCAAAAAAATGTTCCTTTTTAATAAATTTGCAAGAATAAATTATTTTTTTTTACTTATGGGGTACTGAGTGTAGATTTTTGTGTGTGCATTTTTGCACACAAAAAAATATGAAAAAGTGAAAGAGTTTTTCACTTTTTCACATTTTTAGTGCTGATGTCTTGTGCTGAAAAAAACTTTCCGAATGCATTGTACCTGCTAGTACCTGTGTTCCTCTGTGGAGACGTTGAGTCGAGAGGAAGAACAGTAGCCAAGGATTTGGAGGGAGGATTTGCCAAGGAGCTGAACCACACAATTGAGACAGCAGATGGAGATGCAGATCAGGGGCGGACATATCGCCTGTGCAACCAGTTCAGCACAGGAACCCAGTGCAGCTCATCTCAATAGTAATCTGTATCACAGTTCTTAGGAAAGCGATATAGATAAATGGTGCGGCAGGGCAGGGGAGAGGCGTCTCCCTTCCCCGTTGCTCTGATAGGCTACAGGCACTAGGCCAAATGGAGGTAAGTATAAGGGTTTATTTTGTTGCATTATTTTTAGTATAGTATGGCGAAGAAGGGGGGTCCTATATACTGGCACATATTTTTAGGGGGCACTATGGAGAAGTGAAGAGGAAAGGATCGCTATAAGGGCAAATACTGGCGGCCCTACATAGAGGCACATATTATAGGGGCACTATGGAGAAGTGGGGGGAGCAATATGGGGGCATCTACTGGGGGCCCTATATACTGGCACACATTATGGGGGGCACTATGAACAAGTGGAGGGGAGGAGCACTATGGGGGAATCTACTTGGGCCCTATATACTGGCACATATGGGGGAAAGGAGCACTATGGGGGCATCTACTGGGGGCCCTATATACTGGAACATTATATGGGGTGCACTATGGAGAAGCGGGGGGGGGAGCACTATGGGGGCATCTATGTGGAGCCCTCTATAGGAGCATTTTATACTGGCACATTATGAAGGGCACTATGGGGACGGGGAGGTGCACTAGGAGAGCATCTTGTGGGGGAGGGGGCACTATATAGGAGTTTTTTTATACTGGCACAAATTATAGGGGCACTTTGGTCACCTAAGCTCAACTGGGGACACTAAAAGTATTTTTTTTGTAGTGGCACACAGTCACGAGTCATTGGCACACATGAGGGCACTCTGGAGACATTGGCTCTACTGGTGACACTAAGATGAGGTATTTTTTTACAGCCACACAACGGGGCATTTTTTGTACTGGCACACATTATAAGAGGGGTGTTTTTCTACTGTCACACATTATAAAGAGAATTACTACTACAGGGGCATTATGGTGGGCTTTACTACAACCGGGGGCCAAGGGAAACAGGAATACTAATATGGGCACTATGGGAGCATTATTACTTCAGGGACACAGTGGGGACCTTAGTCCTTTTGGGGGCCCTGTAGGGTCACGATTACTACTAAGTGCACTCTGGCAGAGAATTATTACTATTGTTGGGACTTTTGGAGCACTATTACAGTGGGAGGCACACTGGCACAGTATCAGCTTAGCACAGTTCTTTATGGGGGACATTATGATAACACTATTAGTGTCAGGGGCACTATTTGCTTGGCGCATAATTTTTTAGGGAATTGTGTTCCAATAATTATTGAAGGGGCACTTTCTGTGTTTAGCTAGTATTTTCAGGGGGTTTATCAGTTTCTGCAGTATAGTTTTGGGGAGCACAGTGGGCACAGTATTGGGGATGTTGAGAAGGTGGGAGGATGATGGAAAAGTAGGAAACTTGTCTGTTTGTCAAACTCTGCAGAGACGAGAGATGGCTGAAATAAATCATCATGGTGGAGAAGATGAGGAAAGAGAACATCTACATCAAAGGAGACGTCACTGGATGTAATTAATTCACTAGATCCGGCACATGCAGACAGAATGCCCGCCGGCCCAATTAATTATAATGAGGTCTGGCAGAGATCCGACCACAATCTGGCCACAATCTGGCAAAAATGCAGAGAATCAGCAGGACACAAACCGTTGCATGCGGCAGTTTGTGTCCAGCCGATTCCTTGCATTTTCGGCCGGATTAGGTGTAGTGCAACAACTAAGTCTTTACTGAAAAACATCTTGCGGCCTCTTTCACACGGCCGAAGGTGTCACATGCCCGTATTGCGGACCTCATTTGCGGATCCGCAATACACGGGCACCGTTCCGTGGACATTCTGCATCACGGACAGCAAATCCGGAGATGCGGGACGGAATGACGGAACGGAACACTACGGAATGCTTCCGTGGTGTTCCATTCCGTACTTCCATCCCGCAAAATGATAGAACATGTCTTATCTTTTTGCGGAACGGGCAGATCGTGGGCCCATTCAAGTGAATGGGACCGCGATCTGCTGTGGCTGCCCCACGGTCAGTTCAATTTGCGGCCCGCAGCACGGGACAACTAGGGCCGTGTGAAAGAGGCCTGACAGTAAGACCGTCTTCTCATTTAGAAATACAGATTTAAACATTGCACAAACTATATCACAGATTATTTACAGTCTAGACTCACAGGTGGCAATGAAGATTATGTTGGCAATGGAGGCAATCGTGGTTTTCCTTCCAGATTTGGTATCTCATGCTCACTTCCTCGCTGCAGGGGGTATACTTGGGTCATGTCTTACAATTTCCTTAGCTCTGAGTCCAGACATAGCCTGCTCCCACTGTTTGCACTACTGGGAGGTTCAAGTACTTTCTAAATCTATTTTTGCAGGAAGACCCGGTCTCCACCTGCTTTCACTACCAGATTGGGAGCCAAATCTGCATCCACTTGTGGCCTCTAATGTTACTACATCTATTCTTTCTACCCAGCTTGTCTACACAGTCTTTACTTACCTTGTGTTGGCTGTAATGACAGCCCCTTTTAAATACCAATTTATCTTTCCACACAAAAAGCCACTTATCTAGCAATAAACATGCTTAAACAGTGATCCAAGTGTACATATCTATAGGTGAATGGGAGATAGCTGAATAGTTAGATGGCTATGGTGTACAATTGCTAAACAGCTGGGGAAGCTTAGGGTTGTCATTGACCGGCCCCACTCTTTAAGGCTGATATTTAGAAATCAGCAAGTGGGTGAGAGCAAGGATAAGAAAATACACTGCCACCAATAGAGAATTGGTGGACCACATTTTTAGCTTCTACCAAAGACTGTTCCTCTTCCGTGTATTTCCAGATGATAATGATAGAGATTAGATAGATAGATAGATAGATAGATAGATAGATAGATAGATAGAAATCCTGGGTCCTGGGTCCTAGGCTGCTCTTTCTTTATGAACTGGAAACGGGCTATAAGGCAGTGAGCATTTAAATACTTCCACACATCAACTTATTGTTTCCTGGGTCAAGGTTCAGTTAACTTTTTGAACTTGTATTTATTTGCATTGTTCCCTGGCAGCCCTGAGTGCTGCCTTTACATCCTTTATCACCCCCTAAATCGCCTCTTTTCCAGCTGCTTGCACTGTTATTCTTCATTTTAATTCTCTCGCTGTGCATTCAGCAGCACAACTGTTTGATCAGGTCATGGTCCTATTCTCTCACAAAGTCCTGTCAGCACAACCTGTAGTAATAAGCACAATACTGAGATTACATTTTCCATTTAGTTTGTGACACCCCTGCATAGGCCTTTTGATTTTCATCCATGTGAACGGATTTCCATTGTGGTCATATGATTTGGCAACCACTTGGCTTATAGGATATATGACACAATTGCACGCCAATATAATAAGGACTTACCTGTTTATTTGTTGGGATTTAGTAATGCTAGATTATACAGTATATGTATATTTCTTAATGGAATGTAGAATGTGTAACTGAGGAGTGCCTGATATTACTGTTTATGTTCTTTTTTAGAATTATCTGAAAAAATGTAATAAATTTTTTTTGAAAGAAAGCCACAGAAGATGCTGCTTCTATTTAAGCAGGGATTGATAATTGCATGATTTTCCTAAAATATGACGTAAAGTCATGATTTTATTAAAGACACGGAGGCGAGTATTGCTTGACTTTCTTTACTGAATCTACCATAGCAGCAAAGAAAAAACATAACAATGTGGAAACCTTGGTAACAGCTCCCCCCCTTATCCCAGTATATCAGCCCTCATCAGGGGCGTAGCTAACGGCTCATGGGCCCTGGTGCAAGAGTTCAGCTTGGGCCCCCCTTCCCTCAGTGCTTTGTGTGTCTTCTTATGCGGCACAAGGGTCTTTGGGCCCCCTCAGGCTCCTGGGCCCGGTAGCGACTGCTACCTCTGCACCCCCTATAGCTACGCCCATGGCCCTCATCTGCCTGGGATCCTCCTCTTTCTTTGCTGCTACCAGGCAGATAAGTACACCTCCAGCCCTGCAGCTCTGCTTGGGTGCTGGATTACACTCACAGTCGGCAATAAATCATAAAATATAACTTTTATTAATATACATGGATAAAACCGGTCCTAAGGACCTAACGACATGAACAACCACCTAACAAAGTATATAATGGATAAAGAACAGGTGGGGATGAAGCTACTTACCCCTATGTTGGCCCTGGTTTCTGCTCAGCCCGAGGGCACCCCTTGATGGTAGGAGCCCCTCGTCCTCCAACCTAGGGCTAGCCTGTCCTTAGATGTCCCTTACACTTAATACCCGACGCGTTTCCCCCTCAAAATAAAATGAGGGTTCATCAGGGGTCAAAAAACGTGTAATTTAAGGAAAAATTACAACAAATAATTAATATCCTTAAAGTATGCCAATAGTGTGATTAGTACCAGAACAACGATACAAAGTGATACAACGATACAAAACGGTACCTTAGAGTCAGTAAAGGTCCATGACAGATCTTCCTGATATGAAGAAAACTACTTACGACCTCTGGCTGTAGCAAGTTCACACTGGCTTGGAGCAGATGGTGGCTCATATGTGCAGTAAATTACCCCAGTTTAAATAGCCCACCCTCCTCAATGATAGGTTCAAGCTAATGTCAGTCTAGTAGGGGTCACACCCTCCCTCCACCCTAATTGTAGCAGCGCCCAATAGTTACCATGTTCTTGATGGTTTGCGGATGTGAGGTAGAGCGGGGGCGGAGCGGGAGATGCACCTGCCTGTGTCGTCACTGAGACCGGAAGTAGATTGGCGCCACATGATGAAAAGCTCCGGCGTGCGTTCCACGGTGGAGCGCATCCCGGAAGTGACATATCGCCTGAAGATTTTATGCAAACCGGCCTGCGTTCCACTCTGGAGCGCAAGGAGGAAGATGCCCAAGTAACACAAGCGGCAGGGCCGGTCCCTCAATCATGCTAGTATAAGCGAAGGGATATCGTATTTATCATAAACCTATGAGGAGGTGTAAATGGATACGATGAAAAATACTAAAATAGTGAAATAATGATACAAACAAGGGGAATGTACTGCACTGAAATAAGGAGATACACAAAAAGATACATAGAAAACAATATATACTCGCTGCCTAGATAGAAAGGAAGCTAATGATATATTAGCAATGACACTTCGCGTGCCGATACATGGATTGACTCAATAACGAGGTGAGGATTCCTAATTTCTAGATAGGGAAAAGAATGGTCAAATAAAACAAGAGAAGGTGAGTCTCTCGTTGAGACCATGGGGGACTGGGAGCGCAGTCTATATATCCACTGCGTCTCTTTTTGTAAGATTCGTCGATCCCAGTCACCCCCCTCAACGAAGGTCTCACCAACTCTAACACGGAAAACCAAATACTATGTGGGTTCCCATTGTGGAAGGTATGTACATGGTCGGATATTGGAGTGCGTCTGCGATTTTTATATCGCTCACATGCTCAGTATTCTCCGTCGAAACTCACGAAATGTCTTTCCGACATAATCGAGAGGGCAGGAGCATTGACACAAATAGATTACCCCCTCCGACCTACAGTTTGCAAAATCTCTAGCCTGAAAAATCTGGCCTGTCACCGAGCACACATTTTTATTGGTTTTCTTGACATATGTGCAAGCTTTGCAAGTTCCGCATCTAAAAGTACCTAGCGGTTTGCGTTCAAGCCAGCACCCTAGTTTAGGCGGTCTTTCAAAGTGGCTGTGGACTAGTCTGTCCCTGAGAGAGCGTCCACGTCTGAACGTGATACTAGGTGTAGGGGCAATGGCCTTTTAAGGTCGGGTCCATTTGTAAAATGGGCCAGAATTCACGAATAATGTTTCTCACCTTTACATTTGCCACGTCAAAAGTGGAGATGATCCGGATCAGACCATCCCCCGTATCACGTTCTTTAGGTATTAAGAGTGAATCTCTCTCACAGGACAGTGCATTCTTAAAAGCATCTCTCAATACTTTCTCAGGATAGCCCCTCTGCCCAAAACGTTGAGAGAGCCTTTTAGATTCATAATGGAAATCCCTTAGATTGGAACAGTTTCTTCTAGTCCTAAGGAACTGTCCCCTTGGTATTCCACTTTTAGGCTTCTCGGATGGAAGCTCTCCCAATGCAGGAGGCTATTGGTCGCCGTGGGCTTCCTAAATAAAGATGTAGTCAACCTCCCATGTTGTTTTGTTATTTTCACATCTAAAAGGTGAGGGTGTCATGGTGAAATTCAGATGTAAATGATAAACCGAGATCGTTTTCGTTGATGGCTTTTACAAATGTTTTGAATGAATTCAAATCACCGCTCCAGACCACAAAGACATCGTCTATAAAGCGTGTCCAGAACATAATGTTATCACACCACCACGGGGGCTGTCAGGGAAGATGATTCTATCCTCCCACCAGCCCAGGAGGAGATTTGCATAAGTCGGGGCACATGAACTGCCCATAGCAGTCCCCCTGAGCTGGTGGTAGAATTTCCCGTCAAATAGGAAGTAATTCTTGGTCAACACAAACTCGAGAAGTTCTAACACAAATGCATTGTGTGCATTGTAACAAACCGCTCTGGTCTTAAGGAAATCAGAAACTGCCTGTATTCCATTTAGATGAGGAATTGAGCTATATAAAGCTTCCACGTCTATGCTGGCAAGGGAACACGAGGGGTCAAATTCGATGGTTTCAATCTTTTTAGAAAATCCATGGTGTCCCTTGTATAGGACGGTAGTGAAGACACAAAAGGCTTAAGGATTTTGTCAATATAAATCCCACAATTTTGTGTGAGGGAGCACACACCAGAGACGATAGGTCGTCCTTTTAGTGGTGTGGTCCCCTTGTGAATTTTGGGAGTCCATAAAAAGTAGCCACCTGAGGATGCTGAGGTTTTAAAAAATGATACTCTGCTTTATTAATGATCCGATATCCCAAGGCCCTATCCAAAATAGATATGAGCTCCCTTAAGAAAGACTCCGTAGGATCAGAAGGAAGGATCCGATAACAACTGACATCTCCAAGAAGGCGTTTACACATTAGGACATACTGTTCAATGTCCAAAATTACCAAATTGCCACCCTTATCCGCCGATTTTATGATGATGGACTTATCTCTTTCGAGATTCAGGAGTGCTTCCATCTCATCCCTGGAGAGATTCTGATGATGTTCAGAAGTCGCTGGTAATTTTTCAATTTCCTTTATAGTCATCTCCAGAAAAATGTCGATATGATCATAATTATGCGGGGGCAACTTGGTACTTTTTAATTTTAAATCTGTAAAGGTCCTTCTCCCGGTGTTCTCGATCCTTCCTCCAAAAGATCCATGAAGATCCTAAGATCATCAAAATCAGTCTCACTGATTCCAAGTTTGTCACGCTCAGAACTATTTATGGCCTGCATGTATTTATGCCATTTAAGTTTCCTCGCGAACAAGTGAAGGTCTTTTGTCCACAGAAATGGATCAAATCTTGTAGTCGGGACGAATGACAGGCCCTTTTTCAAAACAGCATCCTCAGTGACACTCAGTTTATGGGAAGAAAGATTAATAATCTGAAGTTCGTCATCATGTTTCAGGACTTGTCGGGTCTGTCCCGTAGTTGATATGGGGTTCCTTTGCCTAAAAAATCCCCCTGAAGATGGGTTCCCGTGGAGACAGCAGATGAGGAGGAGGCAAATGATCCTCCCCTCGACTGCGTGTCCATTCCTGGCCATCTCCTTCTCCCCCCCCGTCCCCGGCTCCCTCTGCCTCTTTGATTCTTTCTACCCCTACCCCTAGGAGATAGTGACTCAAAATCTGAGCACTCCTGTTCCGATGAGGATATTTCAGACTCAGATCGCGTTGCTGAATCCTTAGCTTCAAATTGATAGGCCCTTTTTCTTTAAATTCTTTGAGATCCCTCAGAAACTGTCTATGCTTTCTTTCTTTGATCAAACTTTGATATCTTTCTACTGCGGTCTTCAATGATGACTCACGTCTGTCAAAGTCTGGATCACTTTTAAACGCTAGGGTTTTATCAATGAGTTCTTTCAATAGATTGGAAGATTTATCGAAATATCTTCTTTCCTCATCGAGGAGAATATTGATCAATCTCAGAGAACTATTAGTTAGTTCATTCTGCCAGTTCTCTAATAAATTGGGGAGCAAATCCTAGGGGCAGGAGTGATGGGAATACGAAGTCCTTTAGGGACAATCTTATTTGCCAAATAGTTTTCTAGTGATTTGACTTCCCACCAGGACTTTATGTTGTTTTTGTATTCATTATATACATTGAAAAAAGCCGTTTTGCAAGAGGACGAGGAGGAGAGACCAGGTATTTCCCTATCAGAAAAAATACCTTTTGCCTCCTCAATATAGGCCTCCGTATAAAATGTAGTAGTCAGAAATCCAGCCATATGAATTACAAATCAATTATCACTGAAGGATTAAATGTTGAGGATTTTTGCGGGTATTCAATACACTCACAGTCGGCAATAAATCATAAAATATAACTTTTATTAATATACATGGATAAAACCGGTCCTAAGGACCTAACGACATGAACAACCACCTAACAAAGTATATAATGGATAAAGAACAGGTGGGGATGAAGCTACTTACCCCTATGTTGGCCCTGGTTTCTGCTCAGCCCGAGGGCACCCCTTGATGGTAGGAGCCCCTCGTCCTCCTACCTAGGGCTAGCCTGTCCTTAGATGTCCGACGCGTTTCCCCCTCAAAATAAAATGAGGGTTCATCAGGGGTCAAAAAACGTGTAATTTAAGGAAAAATTACAACAAATAATTAATATCCTTAAAGTATGCCAATAGTGTGACTAGTACCAGAACAACGATACAACGTGATACAACGATACAAAACGGTACCTTAGAGTCAGTATAGGTCCATGACAGATCTTCCTGATATGAAGAAAACTACTTACGACCTCTGGCTGTAGCAAGTTCACACTGGCTTGGAGCAGATGGTGGCTCATATGTGCAGTAAATTACCCCAGTTTAAATAGCCCACCCTCCTCAATGATAGGTTCAAGCTAATGTCAGTCTAGTAGGGGGTCACACCCTCCCTCCACCCTAATTGTAGCAGCGCCCAATAGTTACCATGTTCTTGATGGTTTGCGGATGTGAGGTAGAGCGGGGGGGCGGAGCGGGGAGATGCACCTGCCTGTGTCGTCACTGAGACCGGAAGTAGATTGGCGCCACATGATGAAAAGCTCCGGCGTGCGTTCCACGGTGGAGCGCATCCCGGAAGTGACATATCGCCTGAAGATTTTATGCAAACCGGCCTGCGTTCCACTCTGGAACGCAAGGAGGAAGTGCCCAAGTAACACAAGCGGCAGGGCCGGTCCCTCAATCATGCTAGTATAAACGAAGGGATATCGTATTTATCATAAACCTATGAGGAGGTGTAAATGGATACGATGAAAAAATACTAAAATAGTGAAATAATGATACAAACAAGGGGGAATGTACTGCACTGAAATAAGGAGATACACAAAAAGATACATAGAAAACAATATATACTCGCTGCCTAGATAGAAAGGAAGCTAATGATATATTAGCAATGACACTTCGCGTGCCGATACATGGATTGACTCAATAACGAGGTGAGGATTCCTAATTTCTAGATAGGGAAAAGAATGGTCAAATAAAACAAGAGAAGGTGAGTCTCTCGTTGAGACCATGGGGGGACTGGGAGCGCAGTCTATATATCCACTGCGTCTCTTTTTGTAAGATTCGTCGATCCCAGTCACCCCCCCTCAACGAAGGTCTCACCAACTCTAACACGGAAAACCAAATACTATGTGGGTTCCCATTGTGGAAGGTATGTACATGGTCGGATATTGGAGTGCGTCTGCGATTTTTATATCGCTCACATGCTCGAGTATTCTCCGTCGAAACTCACGAAATGTCTTTCCGACATAATCGAGAGGGCAGGAGCATTGACACAAATAGATTACCCCCTCCGACCTACAGTTTGCAAAATCTCTAGCCTGAAAAATCTGGCCTGTCACCGAGCACACATTTTTATTGGTTTTCTTGACATATGTGCAAGCTTTGCAAGTTCCGCATCTAAAAGTACCTAGCGGTTTGCGTTCAAGCCAGCACCCTAGTTTAGGCGGTCTTTCAAAGTGGCTGTGGACTAGTCTGTCCCTGAGAGAGCGTCCACGTCTGAGCGTGATACTAGGTGTAGGGGCAATGGCCTTTTTAAGGTCGGGTCCATTTGTAAAATGGGCCAGAATTCACGAATAATGTTTCTCACCTTTACATTTGCCACGTCAAAAGTGGAGATGATCCGGATCAGACCATCCCCCGTATCACGTTCTTTAGGTATTAAGAGTGAATCTCTCTCACAGGACAGTGCATTCTTAAAAGCATCTCTCAATACTTTCTCAGGATAGCCCCTCTGCCCAAAACGTTGAGAGAGCCTTTTAGATTCATAATGGAAATCCCTTAGATTGGAACAGTTTCTTCTAGTCCTAAGGAACTGTCCCCTTGGTATTCCACTTTTAGGCTTCTCGGATGGAAGCTCTCCCAATGCAGGAGGCTATTGGTCGCCGTGGGCTTCCTAAATAAAGATGTAGTCAACCTCCCATGTTGTTTTGTTATTTTCACATCTAAAAGGTGAGGGTGTCATGGTGAAATTCAGATGTAAATGATAAACCGAGATCGTTTTCGTTGATGGCTTTTACAAATGTTTTGAATGAATTCAAATCACCGCTCCAGACCACAAAGACATCGTCTATAAAGCGTGTCCAGAACATAATGTTATCACACCACCACGGGGGCTGTCAGGGAAGATGATTCTATCCTCCCACCAGCCCAGGAGGAGATTTGCATAAGTCGGGGCACATGAACTGCCCATAGCAGTCCCCCTGAGCTGGTGGTAGAATTTCCCGTCAAATAGGAAGTAATTCTTGGTCAACACAAACTCGAGAAGTTCTAACACAAATGCATTGTGTGCATTGTAACAAACCGCTCTGGTCTTAAGGAAATCAGAAACTGCCTGTATTCCATTTAGATGAGGAATTGAGCTATATAAAGCTTCCACGTCTATGCTGGCAAGGGAACACGAGGGGTCAAATTCGATGGTTTCAATCTTTTTAGAAAATCCATGGTGTCCCTTGTATAGGACGGTAGTGAAGACACAAAAGGCTTAAGGATTTTGTCAATATAAATCCCACAATTTTGTGTGAGGGAGCACACACCAGAGACGATAGGTCGTCCTTTTAGTGGTGTGGTCCCCTTGTGAATTTTGGGAGTCCATAAAAAGTAGCCACCTGAGGATGCTGAGGTTTTAAAAAATGATACTCTGCTTTATTAATGATCCGATATCCCAAGGCCCTATCCAAAATAGATATGAGCTCCCTTAAGAAAGACTCCGTAGGATCAGAAGGAAGGATCCGATAACAACTGACATCTCCAAGAAGGCGTTTACACATTAGGACATACTGTTCAATGTCCAAAATTACCAAATTGCCACCCTTATCCGCCGATTTTATGATGATGGACTTATCTCTTTCGAGATTCAGGAGTGCTTCCATCTCATCCCTGGAGAGATTCTGATGATGTTCAGAAGTCGCTGGTAATTTTTCAATTTCCTTTATAGTCATCTCCAGAAAAATGTCGATATGATCATAATTATGCGGGGGCAACTTGGTACTTTTTAATTTTAAATCTGTAAAAGGTCCTTCTCCCGGTGTTCTCGATCCTTCCTCCAAAAGATCCATGAAGATCCTAAGATCATCAAAATCAGTCTCACTGATTCCAAGTTTGTCACGCTCAGAACTATTTATGGCCTGCATGTATTTATGCCATTTAAGTTTCCTCGCGAACAAGTGAAGGTCTTTTGTCCACAGAAATGGATCAAATCTTGTAGTCGGGACGAATGACAGGCCCTTTTTCAAAACAGCATCCTCAGTGACACTCAGTTTATGGGAAGAAAGATTAATAATCTGAAGTTCGTCATCATGTTTCAGGACTTGTCGGGTCTGTCCCGTAGTTGATATGGGGTTCCTTTGCCTAAAAAATCCCCCTGAAGATGGGTTCCCGTGGAGACAGCAGATGAGGAGGAGGCAAATGATCCTCCCTCGACTGCGTGTCCATTCCTGGCCATCTCCTTCTCCCCCGTCCCGGCTCCCTCTGCCTCTTTGATTCTTTCTACCCCTACCCCTAGGAGATAGTGACTCAAAATCTGAGCACTCCTGTTCCGATGAGGATATTTCAGACTCAGATCGCGTTGCTGAATCCTTAGCTTCAAATTGATAGGCCCTTTTTCTTTAAATTCTTTGAGATCCCTCAGAAACTGTCTATGCTTTCTTTCTTTGATCAAACTTTGATATCTTTCTACTGCGGTCTTCAATGATGACTCACGTCTGTCAAAGTCTGGATCACTTTTAAACGCTAGGGTTTTATCAATGAGTTCTTTCAATAGATTGGAAGATTTATCGAAATATCTTCTTTCCTCATCGAGGAGAATATTGATCAATCTCAGAGAACTATTAGTTAGTTCATTCTGCCAGTTCTCTAATAAATTGGGGAGCAAATCCTAGGGGCAGGAGTGATGGGAATACGAAGTCCTTTAGGGACAATCTTATTTGCCAAATAGTTTTCTAGTGATTTGACTTCCCACCAGGACTTTATGTTGTTTTTGTATTCATTATATACATTGAAAAAAGCCGTTTTGCAAGAGGACGAGGAGGAGAGACCAGGTATTTCCCTATCAGAAAAAATACCTTTTGCCTCCTCAATATAGGCCTCCGTATAAAATGTAGTAGTCAGAAATCCAGCCATATGAATTACAAATCAATTATCACTGAAGGATTAAATGTTGAGGATTTTTGCGGGTATTCAATACACTCACAGTCGGCAATAAATCATAAAATATAACTTTTATTAATATACATGGATAAAACCGGTCCTAAGGACCTAACGACATGAACAACCACCTAACAAAGTATATAATGGATAAAGAACAGGTGGGGATGAAGCTACTTACCCCTATGTTGGCCCTGGTTTCTGCTCAGCCCGAGGGCACCCTTGATGGTAGGAGCCCCTCGTCCTCCTACCTAGGGCTAGCCTGTCCTTAGATGTCCCTTACACTTAATACCCGACGCGTTTCCCCCTCAAAATAAAATGAGGGTTCATCAGGGGTCAAAAAACGTGTAATTTAAGGAAAAATTACAACAAATAATTAATATCCTTAAAGTATGCCAATAGTGTGATTAGTACCAGAACAACGATACAAAGTGATACAACGATACAAAACGGTACCTTAGAGTCAGTAAAGGTCCATGACAGATCTTCCTGATATGAAGAAAACTACTTACGACCTCTGGCTGTAGCAAGTTCACACTGGCTTGGAGCAGATGGTGGCTCATATGTGCAGTAAATTACCCCAGTTTAAATAGCCCACCCTCCTCAATGATAGGTTCAAGCTAATGTCAGTCTAGTAGGGGTCACACCCTCCCTCCACCCTAATTGTAGCAGCGCCCAATAGTTACCATGTTCTTGATGGTTTGCGGATGTGAGGTAGAGCGGGGGCGGAGCGGGAGATGCACCTGCCTGTGTCGTCACTGAGACCGGAAGTAGATTGGCGCCACATGATGAAAAGCTCCGGCGTGCGTTCCACGGTGGAGCGCATCCCGGAAGTGACATATCGCCTGAAGATTTTATGCAAACCGGCCTGCGTTCCACTCTGGAGCGCAAGGAGGAAGATGCCCAAGTAACACAAGCGGCAGGGCCGGTCCCTCAATCATGCTAGTATAAACGAAGGGATATAGTATTTATCATAAACCTATGAGGAGGTGTAAATGGATACGATGAAAAAATACTAAAATAGTGAAATAATGATACAAACAAGGGGAATGTACTGCACTGAAATAAGGAGATACACAAAAGATACATAGAAAACAATATATACTCGCTGCCTAGATAGAAAGGAAGCTAATGATATATTAGCAATGACACTTCGCGTGCCGATACATGGATTGACTCAATAACGAGGTGAGGATTCCTAATTTCTAGATAGGAAAAGAATGGTCAAATAAAACAAGAGAAGGTGAGTCTCTCGTTGAGACCATGGGGGACTGGGAGCGCAGTCTATATATCCACTGCGTCTCTTTTTGTAAGATTCGTCGATCCCAGTCACCCCCCTCAACGAAGGTCTCACCAACTCTAACACGGAAAACCAAATACTATGTGGGTTCCCATTGTGGAAGGTATGTACATGGTCGGATATTGGAGTGCGTCTGCGATTTTTATATCGCTCACATGCTCAGTATTCTCCGTCGAAACTCACGAAATGTCTTTCCGACATAATCGAGAGGGCAGGAGCATTGACACAAATAGATTACCCCCTCCGACCTACAGTTTGCAAAATCTCTAGCCTGAAAAATCTGGCCTGTCACCGAGCACACATTTTTATTGGTTTTCTTGACATATGTGCAAGCTTTGCAAGTTCCGCATCTAAAAGTACCTAGCGGTTTGCGTTCAAGCCAGCACCCTAGTTTAGGCGGTCTTTCAAAGTGGCTGTGGACTAGTCTGTCCCTGAGAGAGCGTCCACGTCTGAACGTGATACTAGGTGTAGGGGCAATGGCCTTTTAAGGTCGGGTCCATTTGTAAAATGGGCCAGAATTCACGAATAATGTTTCTCACCTTTACATTTGCCACGTCAAAAGTGGAGATGATCCGGATCAGACCATCCCCCGTATCACGTTCTTTAGGTATTAAGAGTGAATCTCTCTCACAGGACAGTGCATTCTTAAAAGCATCTCTCAATACTTTCTCAGGATAGCCCCTCTGCCCAAAACGTTGAGAGAGCCTTTTAGATTCATAATGGAAATCCCTTGGATTGGAACAGTTTCTTCTAGTCCTAAGGAACTGTCCCCTTGGTATTCCACTTTTAGGCTTCTCGGATGGAAGCTCTCCCAATGCAGGAGGCTATTGGTCGCCGTGGGCTTCCTAAATAAAGATGTAGTCAACCTCCCATGTTGTTTTGTTATTTTCACATCTAAAAGGTGAGGGTGTCATGGTGAAATTCAGATGTAAATGATAAACCGAGATCGTTTTCGTTGATGGCTTTTACAAATGTTTTGAATGAATTCAAATCACCGCTCCAGACCACAAAGACATCGTCTATAAAGCGTGTCCAGAACATAATGTTATCACACCACCACGGGGGCTGTCAGGGAAGATGATTCTATCCTCCCACCAGCCCAGGAGGAGATTTGCATAAGTCGGGGCACATGAACTGCCCATAGCAGTCCCCCTGAGCTGGTGGTAGAATTTCCCGTCAAATAGGAAGTAATTCTTGGTCAACACAAACTCGAGAAGTTCTAACACAAATGCATTGTGTGCATTGTAACAAACCGCTCTGGTCTTAAGGAAATCAGAAACTGCCTGTATTCCATTTAGATGAGGAATTGAGCTATATAAAGCTTCCACGTCTATGCTGGCAAGGGAACACGAGGGGTCAAATTCGATGGTTTCAATCTTTTTAGAAAATCCATGGTGTCCCTTGTATAGGACGGTAGTGAAGACACAAAGGCTTAAGGATTTTGTCAATATAAATCCCACAATTTTGTGTGAGGGAGCACACACCAGAGACGATAGGTCGTCCTTTTAGTGGTGTGGTCCCCTTGTGAATTTTGGGAGTCCATAAAAAGTAGCCACCTGAGGATGCTGAGGTTTTAAAAATGATACTCTGCTTTATTAATGATCCGATATCCCAAGGCCCTATCCAAAATAGATATGAGCTCCCTTAAGAAAGACTCCGTAGGATCAGAAGGAAGGATCCGATAACAACTGACATCTCCAAGAAGGCGTTTACACATTAGGACATACTGTTCAATGTCCAAAATTACCAAATTGCCACCCTTATCCGCCGATTTTATGATGATGGACTTATCTCTTTCGAGATTCAGGAGTGCTTCCATCTCATCCCTGGAGAGATTCTGATGATGTTCAGAAGTCGCTGGTAATTTTTCAATTTCCTTTATAGTCATCTCCAGAAAAATGTCGATATGATCATAATTATGCGGGGGCAACTTGGTACTTTTAATTTTAAATCTGTAAAAGGTCCTTCTCCCGGTGTTCTCGATCCTTCCTCCAAAAGATCCATGAAGATCCTAAGATCATCAAAATCAGTCTCACTGATTCCAAGTTTGTCACGCTCAGAACTATTTATGGCCTGCATGTATTTATGCCATTTAAGTTTCCTCGCGAACAAGTGAAGGTCTTTTGTCCACAGAAATGGATCAAATCTTGTAGTCGGGACGAATGACAGGCCCTTTTTCAAAACAGCATCCTCAGTGACACTCAGTTTATGGGAAGAAAGATTAATAATCTGAAGTTCGTCATCATGTTTCAGGACTTGTCGGGTCTGTCCCGTAGTTGATATGGGGTTCCTTTGCCTAAAAAATCCCCCTGAAGATGGGTTCCCGTGGAGACAGCAGATGAGGAGGAGGCAAATGATCCTCCCCTCGACTGCGTGTCCATTCCTGGCCATCTCCTTCTCCCCCCCCGTCCCCGGCTCCCTCTGCCTCTTTGATTCTTTCTACCCCTACCCCTAGGAGATAGTGACTCAAAATCTGAGCACTCCTGTTCCGATGAGGATATTTCAGACTCAGATCGCGTTGCTGAATCCTTAGCTTCAAATTGATAGGCCCTTTTTTCTTTAAATTCTTTGAGATCCCTCAGAAACTGTCTATGCTTTCTTTCTTTGATCAAACTTTGATATCTTTCTACTGCGGTCTCCTCATCTGCTGTCTCCACGGGAACCCATCTTCAGGGGGATTTTTTAGGCAAAGGAACCCCATATCAACTACGGGACAGACCCGACAAGTCCTGAAACATGATGACGAACTTCAGATTATTAATCTTTCTTCCCATAAACTGAGTGTCACTGAGGATGCTGTTTTGAAAAAGGGCCTGTCATTCGTCCCGACTACAAGATTTGATCCATTTCTGTGGACAAAAGACCTTCACTTGTTCGCGAGGAAACTTAAATGGCATAAATACATGCAGGCCATAAATAGTTCTGAGCGTGACAAACTTGGAATCAGTGAGACTGATTTTGATGATCTTAGGATCTTCATGGATCTTTTGGAGGAAGGATCGAGAACACCGGGAGAAGGACCTTTTACAGATTTAAAATTAAAAAGTACCAAGTTGCCCCCGCATAATTATGATCATATCGACATTTTTCTGGAGATGACTATAAAGGAAATTGAAAAATTACCAGCGACTTCTGAACATCATCAGAATCTCTCCAGGGATGAGATGGAAGCACTCCTGAATCTCGAAAGAGATAAGTCCATCATCATAAAATCGGCGGATAAGGGTGGCAATTTGGTAATTTTGGACATTGAACAGTATGTCCTAATGTGTAAACGCCTTCTTGGAGATGTCAGTTGTTATCGGATCCTTCCTTCTGATCCTACGGAGTCTTTCTTAAGGGAGCTCATATCTATTTTGGATAGGGCCTTGGGATATCGGATCATTAATAAAGCAGAGTATCATTTTTAAAACCTCAGCATCCTCAGGTGGCTACTTTTTATGGACTCCCAAAATTCACAAGGGGACCACACCACTAAAAGGACGACCTATCGTCTCTGGTGTGTGCTCCCTCACACAAAATTGTGGGATTTATATTGACAAAATCCTTAAGCCTTTTGTGTCTTCACTACCGTCCTATACAAGGGACACCATGGATTTTCTAAAAAGATTGAAACCATCGAATTTGACCCCTCGTGTTCCCTTGCCAGCATAGACGTGGAAGCTTTATATAGCTCAATTCCTCATCTAAATGGAATACAGGCAGTTTCTGATTTCCTTAAGACCAGAGCGGTTTGTTACAATGCACACAATGCATTTGTGTTAGAACTTCTCGAGTTTGTGTTGACCAAGAATTACTTCCTATTTGACGGGAAATTCTACCACCAGCTCAGGGGGACTGCTATGGGCAGTTCATGTGCCCCGACTTATGCAAATCTCCTCCTGGGCTGGTGGGAGGATAGAATCATCTTCCCTGACAGCCCCCGTGGTGGTGTGATAACATTATGTTCTGGACACGCTTTATAGACGATGTCTTTGTGGTCTGGAGCGGTGATTTGAATTCATTCAAAACATTTGTAAAAGCCATCAACGAAAACGATCTCGGTTTATCATTTACATCTGAATTTCACCATGACACCCTCACCTTTTAGATGTGAAAATAACAAAACAACATGGGAGGTTGACTACATCTTTATTTAGGAAGCCCACGGCGACCAATAGCCTCCTGCATTGGGAGAGCTTCCATCCGAGAAGCCTAAAAGTGGAATACCAAGGGGACAGTTCCTTAGGACTAGAAGAAACTGTTCCAATCCAAGGGATTTCCATTATGAATCTAAAAGGCTCTCTCAACGTTTTGGGCAGAGGGGCTATCCTGAGAAAGTATTGAGAGATGCTTTTAAGAATGCACTGTCCTGTGAGAGAGATTCACTCTTAATACCTAAAGAACGTGATACGGGGATGGTCTGATCCGGATCATCTCCACTTTTGACGTGGCAAATGTAAAGGTGAGAAACATTATTCGTGAATTCTGGCCCATTTTACAAATGGACCCGACCTTAAAAGGCCATTGCCCCTACACCTAGTATCACGTTCAGACGTGGACGCTCTCTCAGGGACAGACTAGTCCACAGCCACTTTGAAAGACCGCCTAAACTAGGGTGCTGGCTTGAACGCAAACCGCTAGGTACTTTTAGATGCGGAACTTGCAAAGCTTGCACATATGTCAAGAAAACCAATAAAAATGTGTGCTCGGTGACAGGCCAGATTTTTCAGGCTAGAGATTTTGCAAACTGTAGGTCGGAGGGGGTAATCTATTTGTGTCAATGCTCCTGCCCTCTCGATTATGTCGGAAAGACATTTCGTGAGTTTCGACGGAGAATACTGAGCATGTGAGCGATATAAAAATCGCAGACGCACTCCAATATCCGACCATGTACATACCTTCCACAATGGGAACCCACATAGTATTTGGTTTTCCGTGTTAGAGTTGGTGAGACCTTCGTTGAGGGGGGTGACTGGGATCGACGAATCTTACAAAAAGAGACGCAGTGGATATATAGACTGCGCTCCCAGTCCCCCATGGTCTCAACGAGAGACTCACCTTCTCTTGTTTTATTTGACCATTCTTTTCCCTATCTAGAAATTAGGAATCCTCACCTCGTTATTGAGTCAATCCATGTATCGGCACGCGAAGTGTCATTGCTAATATATCATTAGCTTCCTTTCTATCTAGGCAGCGAGTATATATTGTTTTCTATGTATCTTTTGTGTATCTCCTTATTTCAGTGCAGTACATTCCCCTTGTTTGTATCATTATTTCACTATTTTAGTATTTTTTCATCGTATCCATTTACACCTCCTCATAGGTTTATGATAAATACTATATCCCTTCGTTTATACTAGCATGATTGAGGGACCGGCCCTGCCGCTTGTGTTACTTGGGCATCTTCTCCTTGCGCTCCAGAGTGGAACGCAGGCCGGTTTGCATAAAATCTTCAGGCGATATGTCACTTCCGGGATGCGCTCCACCGTGGAACGCACGCCGGAGCTTTTCATCATGTGGCGCCAATCTACTTCCGGTCTCAGTGACGACACAGGCAGGTGCATCTCCCGCCCCGCCCCCGCTCTACCTCACATCCGCAAACCATCAAGAACATGGTAACTATTGGGCGCTGCTACAATTAGGGTGGAGGGAGGGTGTGACCCCTACTAGACTGACATTAGCTTGAACCTATCATTGAGGAGGGTGGGCTATTTAAACTGGGGTAATTTACTGCACATATGAGCCACCATCTGCTCCAAGCCAGTGTGAACTTGCTACAGCCAGAGGTCGTAAGTAGTTTTCTTCATATCAGGAAGATCTGTCATGGACCTTTACTGACTCTAAGGTACCGTTTTGTATCGTTGTATCACTTTGTATCGTTGTTCTGGTACTAATCACACTATTGGCATACTTTAAGGATATTAATTATTTGTTGTAATTTTTCCTTAAATTACACGTTTTTTGACCCCTGATGAACCCTCATTTTATTTTGAGGGGGAAACGCGTCGGGTATTAAGTGTAAGGGACATCTAAGGACAGGCTAGCCCTAGGTAGGAGGACGAGGGGCTCCTACCATCAAGGGTGCCCTCGGGCTGAGCAGAAACCAGGGCCAACATAGGGGTAAGTAGCTTCATCCCCACCTGTTCTTTATCCATTATATACTTTGTTAGGTGGTTGTTCATGTCGTTAGGTCCTTAGGACCGGTTTTATCCATGTATATTAATAAAAGTTATATTTTATGATTTATTGCCGACTGTGAGTGTATTGAATACCCGCAAAAATCCTCAACATTTAATCCTTCAGTGATAATTGATTTGTAATTCATATGGCTGGATTTCTGACTACTACATTTTATACGGAGGCCTATATTGAGGAGGCAAAAGGTATTTTTTCTGATAGGGAAATACCTGGTCTCTCCTCCTCGTCCTCTTGCAAAACGGCTTTTTTCAATGTATATAATGAATACAAAAACAACATAAAGTCCTGGTGGGAAGTCAAATCACTAGAAAACTATTTGGCAAATAAGATTGTCCCTAAAGGACTTCGTATTCCCATCACTCCTGCCCCTAGGATTTGCTCCCCAATTTATTAGAGAACTGGCAGAATGAACTAACTAATAGTTCTCTGAGATTGATCAATATTCTCCTCGATGAGGAAAGAAGATATTTCGATAAATCTTCCAATCTATTGAAAGAACTCATTGATAAAACCCTAGCGTTTAAAAGTGATCCAGACTTTGACAGACGTGAGTCATCATTGAAGACCGCAGTAGAAAGATATCAAAGTTTGATCAAAGAAAGAAAGCATAGACAGTTTCTGAGGGATCTCAAAGAATTTAAAGAAAAAGGGCCTATCAATTTGAAGCTAAGGATTCAGCAACGCGATCTGAGTCTGAAATATCCTCATCGGAACAGGAGTGCTCAGATTTTGAGTCACTATCTCCTAGGGGTAGGGGTAGAAAGAATCAAAGAGGCAGAGGGAGCCGGGACGGGGGGAGAAGGAGATGGCCAGGAATGGACACGCAGTCGAGGGGAGGATCATTTGCCTCCTCCTCATCTGCTGTCTCCACGGGAACCCATCTTCAGGGGGATTTTTTAGGCAAAGGAACCCCATATCAACTACGGGACAGACCCGACAAGTCCTGAAACATGATGACGAACTTCAGATTATTAATCTTTCTTCCCATAAACTGAGTGTCACTGAGGATGCTGTTTTGAAAAAGGGCCTGTCATTCGTCCCGACTACAAGATTTGATCCATTTCTGTGGACAAAAGACCTTCACTTGTTCGCGAGGAAACTTAAATGGCATAAATACATGCAGGCCATAAATAGTTCTGAGCGTGACAAACTTGGAATCAGTGAGACTGATTTTGATGATCTTAGGATCTTCATGGATCTTTTGGAGGAAGGATCGAGAACACCGGGAGAAGGACCTTTTACAGATTTAAAATTAAAAAGTACCAAGTTGCCCCCCCCGCATAATTATGATCATATCGACATTTTTCTGGAGATGACTATAAAGGAAATTGAAAAATTACCAGCGACTTCTGAACATCATCAGAATCTCTCCAGGGATGAGATGGAAGCACTCCTGAATCTCGAAAGAGATAAGTCCATCATCATAAAATCGGCGGATAAGGGTGGCAATTTGGTAATTTTGGACATTGAACAGTATGTCCTAATGTGTAAACGCCTTCTTGGAGATGTCAGTTGTTATCGGATCCTTCCTTCTGATCCTACGGAGTCTTTCTTAAGGGAGCTCATATCTATTTTGGATAGGGCCTTGGGATATCGGATCATTAATAAAGCAGAGTATCATTTTTTAAAACCTCAGCATCCTCAGGTGGCTACTTTTTATGGACTCCCAAAAATTCACAAGGGGACCACACCACTAAAAGGACGACCTATCGTCTCTGGTGTGTGCTCCCTCACACAAAATTGTGGGATTTATATTGACAAAATCCTTAAGCCTTTTGTGTCTTCACTACCGTCCTATACAAGGGACACCATGGATTTTCTAAAAAAGATTGAAACCATCGAATTTGACCCCTCGTGTTCCCTTGCCAGCATAGACGTGGAAGCTTTATATAGCTCAATTCCTCATCTAAATGGAATACAGGCAGTTTCTGATTTCCTTAAGACCAGAGCGGTTTGTTACAATGCACACAATGCATTTGTGTTAGAACTTCTCGAGTTTGTGTTGACCAAGAATTACTTCCTATTTGACGGGAAATTCTACCACCAGCTCAGGGGGACTGCTATGGGCAGTTCATGTGCCCCGACTTATGCAAATCTCCTCCTGGGCTGGTGGGAGGATAGAATCATCTTCCCTGACAGCCCCCCGTGGTGGTGTGATAACATTATGTTCTGGACACGCTTTATAGACGATGTCTTTGTGGTCTGGAGCGGTGATTTGAATTCATTCAAAACATTTGTAAAAGCCATCAACGAAAACGATCTCGGTTTATCATTTACATCTGAATTTCACCATGACACCCTCACCTTTTTAGATGTGAAAATAACAAAACAACATGGGAGGTTGACTACATCTT